>CM053272.1:76811478-77411478 GCA_028583415.1 Protea cynaroides | reverse complement strand
AACTTCTTTATTTTGGAACGAAGTTGGAGAACGGAGTATTGTTGGACCAGAGTTTGTTGAAGAGACTTGTCGAATGGTCGACATTATCAAGGAAAGAGTCCGAACAGCTCAAAACCATTAGAAGCAATATGTAGATAATCGACGTAGAGATCTCGAATTCACCATAGGTGATAAGGTATTTCTGAAAATATCTCCTATGTGTGGTTTAAAAAGGTTAGGACATAAGGGAAAGTTGTGTCCTAGGTATATTGGACCTTATGAAGTTCTAGCTAGATGTGGGAAGATAGCATATCAGTTAGCACTACCCCCATCCATGTCAAGTATGCATGATGTATTTCATATCTCATTACTAAAGAAGTACATCCAAGATCTAATACACATCCTAACAGCAGATCCACCGTGTCTAACTGATGATTTGACATTCGAAGTAGCACCAATCAAAATTACCAATCGAAAGGTTCAGCGTCTACGCAACAGTGACATTTACTATGTTAAAGTTACTTGGAGGAGCCAAAACATTTGGGAAGAAGAGAATGCTATGCGAAAGTAATATCCTCACTTTTTTTACTCGAAAGGTATGTGCAAATTTCGAGGATGAAATTTATATAAGAGGGGGGAGTTGTAAGACCCATATCATACTGACCGATCTTACCACCTTGTATCAGGTCTTCCTATCATGGTCGGACCAAGCAGACCAAGTGGGTGAAGAAACCACAAGGCTAGGTATGTAATTCGAACCATAAATTATCTAATTTAGACATATGGTCGCATGCCTAAACAGGTGCGGTCGACCACTCCTCAGAATAATGAGACTACTAGAGTCTGGGACATGTGGTTGCAGATTTGGGATGTGTGGTCGACGGATCCTGCGACCCCATGTCTGACAAAACGATCGTATAATTGACTTCGAAATTAGGAAACCTTCCTAATCTGAAGGGGGTTCTTTCCTAATCAAAGTAGGACTCTATATGGAAGATTTTTCTCTATATATAAGACGTCCCTTAGTCTCTTTCATTCTTTTAGAACTCAAACTGAAAGAGAGAAAAAGAGTGGAGGAGGAAGAGAAGGAGAATTAAAGAGCTAAGAGAAGGAATTTCAGAAAGAGCTTTGATTCTTCAGCAAGTTTAAGGTATGAAAACATCCCCTACATTAGTTGAATGCCTAGAATAGATCATGAAGGATGTATTGATTCAAAGTAGGATCTCAACCATAAGACCCATAGACTAAAACTCAAAGGAAATCCATGAAGAGTAGGTTGGGGTAGATAATTGTGAAAAATACGAAATTAAGGCCATAGATCAATCATAGGAAGGACCCTAGTAATAGTTCAAGGAATCAAATCATGAAGGGGTTAGACTAAGAGTGAAAGTCGACCAAACACTTGTGTGGTCGTAGCTATGGTCAACCATACGAGGCACATGTGTCGACCACAAGCCCTCGAAAAGTTTCCAGGGATGGTGTGGTTGCATGTGTCTAGTCGCATGATATACGACCACACGTATCGACCACACACCCTGTAGTCGCAGAAACTGAGACCACAAGTGCAGCCACAACTGCGAGCACTCAGCTTCTGGGGGTGTGATTGGTTCCAGATGGACATTTAAACACTGTAATTAATGAATATGAACTCTAACTTAGAATCCATAAATTTATTAGGTTTCCAAGTGGTCCAAAAGTGATTTACAAAGCTTGGAAGAGGAACAACCAATGATCAAAGGTAAGGGAACAAGACCTAAAAATTAACTGGATAATAATAAACCATTTACTTTATTGAGTCCAATGCCATGATTGATTCTATGCTTGTATGCTTGTAATGTGCATCTCACATGTCATCCAATATTTCTGCTATTACTGTTCATGCATATTTAATTCTATTTATTTATAACATGATGATGATGATGATGCTAAGAATAGGCATGTGAATGTATGTGTGTAGTTGGTGTATTGGATGTGAGTAGAGCATCAGGGGGATGACGTGGCATGGTGGTCTCTGACCTCGTCACCAGACTCTAGCTCTATCTCTACTCAAGTCTTGCCCACTAACATCATCGTATCGCCATTGTCTTAGTTGAACTATTACGTCGTAGGCCATCAGGGGAGGTGGTCTCGGACTGTGTGGTCTCTAACTTTGTCGGGGGGGCCTTAGCTCTATCTCTATGGACGTATTGAGGGATACTGGGGTCAGGCCTTGGATACACTGTTTGGCATTAGGATTGGTTAGTTGCGAGCCCAAGTTGCAAGCCCTCGTCAATAGGGGCTTACATGTTGATATGGGTAAGGCGTCAGGGAAAGTGTTGGTGGTGTTTGATCCAGACACTTTAGCTCTATCTCTATTCCATGGTGAGTGCATGTGGGACAGTAATGGTGTTTGATCCATTGGGCGGATTCACGTACTCGTGTATAGAGGTGCAGCGGCCACCAAACCTTTCTATAGCACATTGCAAACTTAAAAACCAGACCAAAGATATGAATTGAGTGCATGCATATGTTTGTTGCATTGTTTTGTTTGCTCACTGAGCCGTGATGTGTGCTTACCCTTTCAATGTCGAATATTTTTAGTTCTTGATGCAGGTCCTACTGTTGAAGAATATATGAATGCGCCGACATATGGACACGTTGCTGCGATGGACGTCGAAGCTGAAGAAGATACGCATGATTTTTCGAGCAAGTGCAACTCATGTGTTTTTTATTAGCTTAATTGTCTAGTTATGGGAACATGTAATTGATTATTTTACTTTATTTTATGTCTTGAGGTATATTGGAGATAATTGGATACTTAATTATGCTATCACTATTAGATATTCAGTTCATTAGTATTAAAGACTTCCGCTATCATTTATTTACTCTAATTTTACTTGTGGAATGTATCTGGTTTAATTGAATGGGCACGGCCTATATGAGATCCTGGTTGAACCTTTGGTCTATGGACGGTTCATCACACCGTTCTGGTTGGTTCAGAATTGAGGTGTGACATCCATTGTGCCTCCCCTTCCTCATTCTGTGCACCATCATCCACACCTCATAGCATCTGACGAGCAAGGGAAAGTTCCCTTATGGCCAAGTAATGACCAGCATCTTTACTAGTGCCGGGGTGCACTTAGAGGGGGAAGTTGTGGACAATGGCGCTAACACCATCATGTCTGACCCGGAGCTTGAGGTACAACCTAGGCCTCTAAGAGCGGGACGTCCCTCAAGGCGCACAGCTACAACTTAGGCCGGGACTACGATAGGAGCCAGCATCATCTATAGTTTACGAGAGATTGATCCTATGACTGTGCTAGATGTCAATGGTAAGAGCGAGGAGGACTAGGACGATAGTGAGGGTGATGATGACCTCGACACCAATGATGAGGGAGGCAGCGGCGATGAGGACGCCATGGAGGAGGACGCGGCTCCTGAGATGCAGAGAGGTCTCTCAGCCATTAGGGCTTCTAGGCCTTGTAGTAACATGGCTCAAGTGCACGACTTCCTGCGACTGATGCAGCAGGAGCTAGACAAGCTACAAAAGGAGCAGGAGGCGATCATTACCATATAGGTGACTCTCACTACCCGGTTGGAGAGCCACATCCAAGACAACGGTAGGACTGACCATACCAACATTGCAGAATAGACTTCTTCCCCTCCAATTCATATAGGGCAAGAAGCCAAGGAGGGTCGAAGAGTATGGATACCACACCCCAAAAAAATTTCTTTCTTTCACTTACTCATTCCCTCTTACAGAAACAAAAAAGCAATGAGGCAACTTTTGGGGATAAATATTACCTCCAATACTCACATGACACCTGGAAAGTAGCAAAGACTAGTCAACCATGACCCGTGGAAAGAGGCCAAAGAATAGTCAAACCACACAATGTACAAGGGCAAGATAGACCTTTCACATGAAAAGAAAGGTGTCATTATGCAAAATGATTAGGGGAAGAAACATTAGACAATGACAATGACATCGGCAGTAAATGCGCCTATAAATACTTCCAGCCAACAAGGTCAAATCAAGACAATATTTTAAGAGCTTAGGCCCACTTGCTTTGACACCCGTCACTTCGGCCTCTGCCATCGGCCAACTCAGCTTTCGATCAGTATTTACCATAATCCTCCTACCCCACTTAATATAAAAGGTCAAGCTTAACCCTAATTATTTAGGCCTAGCATCCTAACTTAAGCATTGGAGTGGTTACAGGGCGACGAGCCAGACCCCACCTTTGCCCTATTTTGTCATCTACAAGTCGAACCTACAGCGGAAGACCCAGGCGTGGATCTTAGCGGCAACATTATGAATTAATTCTTTTCTTCTTATCATGACTCTATATTATATTATTGTTAATAAAAAATATTTACTATTTTAATATGAATATCAAATATAAAGATCAATTAACTAGGTGGACTGAATGATATACCCTTAGGTCTACATTGTGATCCAAACTAATTTTGGTTGAACATCTTAAGTTATGAAGCTTGCTTTTATTTATGGATCTTAAACATTTTTTAAGAATAGGATTTGAACTAATGTTGTACACAAAAATATCACTGTTCTCACAATAGCACTACAAAATTAATTAAACCAAGAGGTTATCTATCACACCCCCAATATCATTACCAAGTTTTTGGTGTGACCAGGCTGACTCCTAAGTAAATACAATCCAACCCAGAATTGCAATAAGCCATGCATACCCCCACCAACCATAACCAATCAAACGTGGTTAACCGATCAAAATCAAAGATATCATAAAATAGCAGAAGAATCATTTACTAAGTGAACTGAGAGTCTATTTATAACAATAAATAAATATCTAAAGTTTTCTTGTCTATCCCATTCATTTTTACCATTCCATATCAAATTCATAAACTATCTAAATAATACTGAACGTTATTTTAATAATATCTCTAGTGAATAGGATAAATTAAATCAAACAAAAACAACAATAAGCATAGAGTCACTTCATTTATTAGAACATGCATGCATCGCATTCACAGGCGTCTCCATGTTCCTATTTTTTAAATGTCTGCATGTCAATTTGGGCAAGGCTTGCCATGGTCGGTGCGTTTATATACTCAGCCACTGTAGGACCTGTAACATCATATAAAAATAGAACACATATGTGGGTTGAGCTATCCAACATTAGCTCAATGAGAAATGGACAATCAAGCAGGCAATAATGCATGAATACGATTTAACAAGCAAGTGAGGTATAGTTTGCAATGTGCAATGGGAAGGCATGACCACACTAACTGAAGCTGGTCACAACCTCCTTGCACGAGAGAGAATGGTCATTCACTCAGTATTGCTCCAACAACCCTAGGAAGCCATGGGTCTCTCACAGTGGAAGGTGATAAGACTGAGTCCTGCTCGATGACTCTCCAATGAACATCACCTCGATGACTCTCCAATGAACATCACCGAGACCTCCCCCTCATCCCTCATCATACATCAGTACCTAACCCCTTACTGGCTAGAGTTACAAATGTAGAATGTCATGCTTCTAACCAGTCCTATATGTCACCAAGATTCCTATGACCATACCCCAGTAGATATCCCAGTCTGTCCGTCTATTCCCCCTTAGACATTGTCAATCCATTAAGGTACCAAGTCGTCCAAATAGTGCTTGTGCAACGAATTGGTCCGGTGGTCCTTGACCCCTTTCTAACATACCACATAGACAACTCACATATCATATCATTACAATACTGATAACAAGGTGCAAATGCATGAACAATTATCATAATTATTGGATGGCATGTCATTCACCAAGGAATGCAACACAGTCATGCAAGTTAATTTAGATTTAGAAACATACAAACAAATTCAGGTTATATCCCTCACCTGTACATTAACTAATTTACGAATCCTCACCACGTAGCTTGTCCTTCTTTACTCACGCGGAACCTATTTAAAACACAAGAGGTTATTAGGTTATTATTTCATGTGGACACTGGTTCAGTGTCATATACATGATGTCCTATTAGAGTCTCCGATTGGAAGCTACATCCAATTTTTCCTCTGGACCAGCTAGGGCTCCTATCTGATAGTGTCTGGTAGTAGCTCCGGTGGCACAATCGTGAGACCAGTCCTGTAACCGCACACTATCCAAGACCTTCTGGTTGTGTTTGGTTGCAGCTCCAGTTAAACAATCGTGTGATCAAACTACCGACCGGACCTAACAAGAGGGTTGGTCCCATATTTGGTCTGTCCGGTTGCACAGGTTTTGCAATTGGACCTCCTTTTGGAACTACCTCTGGACCTTCACTGCAGTTGCACAGTCGGCTGATCATTAGGTTGGAGTTCTGAGGTAATTTGTCCATCCTACTCTAAGGTCTCTAACTATTACTAATGTCTTCGGTTCACGTGTAGGGTTCGTACTTTTATTCGTCCCTAGGTAGATTCATGGTTATCTCGGGGTATCTCTGAGAGAGTTTCCTCTCCCTCTATAAGTCTAAGAGAATCTTATCTCGTCATTAATGATGATGCGAGAGCATCTCCTACGTCAACTGGTCAAGGTTTCTCCCTCATAAACAACCTTTCCCTCTTAAGTCATAAATGAGTAGGCAAAAACTTACTGGTAATCCATTCATTTTAGAATGCTGGTAGCACGAATGGTATCTATTCCTTATCGGTCAAACCTTCCATGGCACTTTTCCTTCTTCCTTCAAACATCCCTCCTTTTGAGAATGCGTCAAAGATTTAGAATGGGTGCGTAACTCTAAGGGAGAGAATGAGGGAGCTTAAGTTGAAGCGGAGTTTCCCCTCAGGGTGGGACACTCTACTAAGTAGAGTTGCGAAAGGAACTCGACAAGTACCAACTTAGGGGGAATGGAAAGAGATTCGTTCCCTCATACGTAGAGAGGTACGTAGAGGGGAGTTGGGTCCATAGGACCCTCTCATGGGTTGTGGAATATCCCCTTTTTGCACAAACATGAGAATTTGACAAGTTTCAATTCGTGAGTAAGCTTTTTAGCCTATCCAGATGAGGTCTGGTTTCACAGGCTGGAACTCATCCAACTAGACTGATTCCAGTCAAACAATGTTTAATTGGTTCCAGTCCTACTTTAATATTATTCCCTTATATTCTCACCTGGTTTGACCCAAAGTCATACGCTATCTTGGTATCAATTTTGCCCATCGAGGAAAAACCTAGCACAGAAAAGAAAACCAATTTACATTGGGTTTTCTGTGTGCGGTTTGTAGCATCTCCATGTTAGAATCCTCTAAATATCTCAAAATTCTCAACATCCACAATGAAGATCATTTATATTAATTGAAAACCAAATTGATTGAGAATATTAAATGATCATGGCACCCCATTTTGCACTAAATCTTAATTTTTCCATGATTTTTACTAAGTATGACACATTTATATGATCACACTTTAAACATATCTTCAATTTATTATAGTGATAGGAATCCATAAAACAACGGAATGTGATGTTTTCGAGAAATCAATCAAAAGACAAATCTAATCCTTCTACTTTTATTGGGTTTTTAATCTAAATTATTTATTTTTGTTGAGAGCAAGGGGGAGTGCGTAAGGGGGAGCACAGTACTTGTAAACCTGCATGGACAAACAAATAGGGTATTTGATTGAATTATAATTTGAAATTTATAAATGACTAATTTAAATCATATCCTACTTATCCAACTATCTAAGTGGTCTAGGTTCAAGTAATCGGTATCTGATCAGCCGGATCGGCCAATTCATATCAGCTTTGGACCTAACCCTTCCCGATCTGATCCTTTTTCAATATATTATATACGGTATCGGCCACTTGTCTACTTCCCATTGGATCTGTACACTGATTTGATCTATATTGGATCAGGTTTGAACATGGTCAATACCATATTTGACACCTCGATTTAGAACCTTAATTGACATGATATTTATACCAAAACAAAAAAGGAAAAATTACTGATACCTCTCTTGAACTTTGCCTTAATTCCAAGCCTGTCCATAAATTTTTGAAGAATTACGACCGCTTCATTTCTACTGACGGCACTAAACATAAAATTAAAAAGAAAAATTTAACCTTTGTGGGTTCAACAGCAATAAGGCCATTCATAGGGTTGAAATGAAAAGTTCAAACTTCATGAGCACATATATATTTGAACTTCTCCTTTCTATTCCAATAAGTTTCATCTCTATGTGACTTCCATCTCTAGGAAGCTTCACCTCCAGTGAGCTTCAACTATAGAAAGCATCACCTCCGACGGGTTTCACCTCTAGCAAGCTTCACCTCTAGTGAGTTTCCCTTTGGTAATAATCTACTCTCTGTTCTCTATATCCTCTCCATCTCATTTCCTTTCGCTACCTTTATTGTTCATCTCCTCTCCCTTCTCTACTTCTTTTGTTCACACTCTCTATTGTGAGCATTTGGACTAGAGTTTCTGTTAACTTATGCATAAAGGAAAGACAAGAAAATATTTACGTGGTTCGAACTTTTACCACAGAAGTCTACTCCACGGTGAGAATCCCCAAGTTCTTCATACTTCTTGGGGAGGTTTATTATCCTTTAAATAGAGGAAATAATACAAGGGAAACTATCCATAGATAGTAATATAATCCATACAATTTGTACACCAACCAAATCAGCCTACTCAACTTTCCTTCTATAAGAGATCTTACCACAATCACCTACCCACCAACCAAATTACCAATCTTGCATCAATCACACCAACCAACTTTCCTTCAATAGAAGATCTTATCACGATCATGCTCAATCTAGCATGATCATTATCTAGCTAACACTCCCCCTCAAGTTGGGGCGAAGATATCATCGGAGGTCAACTTGATCAACATCTTGTGAAAGGATTTTGTGGGTAGAGCTTTGGTGAACACATCTGCGAGCTGATCCTCACTCCGGATATAAGGAGTTTCAATGGTGTTATCCTGGACTTTTTCACGCACAAAGTGACAATCCACCTCTATATGTTTGGTCCGTTCATGAAAGACAGGATTAGAAGCAATATAAGTGGCTGCTTGATTGTCACAATATAGTTGCATCGGACGGTTAGAAGTCACAAGATCCAATTCCTGTAACAAAGCTCGAAGCCAGACGAGTTCGCTAGTAGTGGAAGCCATTGCCCTGTATTCTGCTTCAGCGCTAGAACGAGCCACAACATTTTGTTTCTTACTTTTCCACGTGACCAAATTGCCACCCACAAAGGTGCAAAATCCAGTAGTGGATTTTCTGTCTGAGGGACTTCCAGCCCAGTCAGAATCAGTGTAACCCACAATTCTCGTGTGATTATGTTTCTGCATCCAAATACCTCTTCCCGGGCAAGATTTCAGGTAGCGCAGGATGCGGTCAATAAGTTCCATATGTCCTTCAGTAGGTGCTTGCATAAACTGACTCACATAACTTACTGCATAAGCGATGTCAGGCCTGGTAATTGTTAAGTATATTAATCTTCCCACTAACCATTGAAAGCGGCTACTGTCTTGTAATGGAGTAGTATTAATGAGAAATTTACTATTATAGTCCATGGGGGAATCGGCAGGTTTGGCACCGAGCTTGCCGGTCTCTTTCAAGAGATCCAAAGTATACTTTCTTTGAGAGATAAACAAACCCTTAGTCGATGTGGCTACTTCAATTCCGAGAAAGTACCGTAATTTTCCTAGATCCTTGATGTCAAATTTCTCATTCAAATATTGTTTGAGAGCCGCTATGTCATAGAGATTATCACCAGTGATGACAATGTCATCAACATAAACCAACACAACAATGATGCCGTTGGTGTTCTTTCTAACAAACATCGATGAATCAGACATACTCCGACGAAAGCCAAAACTTATAAGAACAGTACTCAACTTACCATACCATGCCCGTGGAGACTGTTTAAGCCCATAAATGGCTTTGTTGAGCTTACACACGACTCCAGCTTGATGTTCTAAGGGATGACCAGGAGGAGTGGTCATGTATACTTCTTCTTCTAAGTCTCCTTGCAAGAATGCATTTTTCACGTCCATTTGAAATAAAGACCAACCACAATTTATTGCTACTGACATTAACACTCTCACAGTGTTCATTTTCACGACCGGAGCAAAGGTTTCCTTGTAGTCAACTCCATATGTTTGTGTATAACCTTTGGCAACAAGTCTTGCCTTGTGTCTTTCAATAGATCCATCACTTTTGTACTTGATCTTGTATACCCATCGACAGCCAACAGGACGCTTTCCGGCGGGTAGACGTACTATGTCCCAAGTGTGGTTTCTATCAAGAGCTGAAAGCTCATCATTCATGGCCTTAATCCATACGAAGAGATCTTAGCCTCAACAAAATTAATTGGTTCACTGTGAGAATCAACTGCTGTCAAGAATGCCAAAAATTCAGAAGAAACATTGTCATAGCAAACATGTTGTTGAATTGGATATTCAGCAGTGTGATAGGTGAAGTAATCTCGTAATCTAGTAGAAGGTTGTGACACTCGAGTAGATCTTCTTACTGGCATCGGTAGATCGGGACTTTCTTCAACTGTCTCTATTTCTGCGTTCAGTAAAAAAGACATCAAGAGAAATGTACATTTTTCGAACCGAAGGATCATAGCAGCGGTAACCCTTTTTAACAGAAGAATATCCCAAAAAATGCACTTATGAGCCCGAGGATCCAGCTTTCCACCTGCTTGAGAATGAACATAACAAATACACCCAAACACACGAAGGTGGGAAATATCAATGGAGCGACCGTAAAGAACCTCCATAGGGGATTTGGCATGTAAGGTTTGACTTGGTAGTCGATTAATCAAGTAACAGCTGGTGAGAATAGCATCAGCCCGGAGGGACTTGGGAATATGCCCATGAAAAGATGTGATCGTGTTACTTCAAGGAGATGGCGATTTTTACGCTCGGCAATATCATTCTGTTGAGGGGTACCAACACGGGATGTTTGGTGAATAATACCTAGACCTTTAAGAAATGACTCAAATGAGGTATTGGTATATTCGGTGCCATTATCAGTCCTCAAGTATTTTATGGGAGTATCAAATTGAGTTTGAACCATGCAACAAAATTCCTGAAAAACTTGTAACACTTCACTTTTAGAGCGTAATAAATACAACCAAGTAGATCTAGATTTATCATCAATAAATGTGACAAAGTATCTAAAACCATCCCGAGAGTCAATTGGAGTAGGGCCCCAAACATCAGAATGAATTAATTCAAACAATTCAGTGGAAGTATGATTACGAGTAGGGAAAGGTAATCTATGTTGCTTGGAATAATGACATGTCTCACAAGTACTAGAATCAAGAGACAATGAGGGATTAAGAGAATGGAGGACGGAATCCGATGGGTGACCCATTCGCCAATACCATAGCCGTGAGTCCTTAGATGGATTTTGTTGAACAACCAATGCTGCGGGAGAAAAGTCCAAAATGTAAACACCTTGAAGGAACCGACCTTCACCAATCGTCTTCCGGTGAACCTGTCCTGAAATATGACCTTGTTGGGAAAAAACATAACAATGCAATGTAGGTCTTTAGTAATCTTGCTGACAGATAATAGGTTACAAGATAGAGAAGGTACAAATAAAACATCAACGGTATTTGAAAAAATGCTGATTTTTCTAATTCCTTCAATAGGAACCTTTGCACCATTAGCCACGGTAATAAACTGCCGATGACCATTATCATGACGAATATCAGATAAAAAATGCGATGAGCAACACATATGATCAGTAGCCCCCGAATCTATGATAAAAGAATCTTTAGTAGAAACGGACAGAGCAAGAGAGGCATTACCGGATGCGGAAGTCACGAATTTGTGGTGGAAGTGGGAGTTCCATGTGACTGCATAAGCTGATGGAGTTGGGCAGCGAGTTGTTCAATCGAGAATTGTGGTGTGGACGAACTAACTTGAGCAGCAAGAGGTGTATCTGATCCTTTATCTTTGGGAGGACGCAAGTGAGGATATAAAGACCAACATCTGTCCTTGGTATGACCATCCCGATTACAGTGATCACAATGGAAAGGTGCATGAGAACTGCGTCCTTTTCCTCTCACTCGAGAGAAAGATCGACCTGTACCACGGGTGTTTCCCTCAATAGCAACATGACCATTGGCTGAGTGAGCAGAATTTTCAATGGATTCATTCATCACTGGTTTGGAGCTCATTACACGACGACGAGTTTCCTCTCGTTGAATAGTCGCACAGACATTGGTAAATGAAGGAAGAGTAGCACTCATAAGAATTTGACGCTTAAGATCTTCATATTCAGGACGAATACTTGCCAACAATTGAAAAATGCGATCCTGCTCTTCACGTTGAATGTAAGTATCAATTGATTGGGCGGGAGGGCGGCGCGACGTAACTCATCCCACTTTTTCTTTAAGGAACCAAGATGCTCGGTAAATGGTTGGCCGGGAGGTTGTTCAAGCATGAGCAATCTCCCGTTGTAACTCAAAGATTCGAGAGGAGTTATCAACTTGGCCATACATGTCCTTTAAGGAATCCCAAAGGATCTTAGAAGTTTCGAATAAGAAAATATTTCATATATTTGTGGTTCCATAGAATTAAAAAGCCATGACATGACCATATTATCATTGGCTTCCCAATCGGGAATTTATTATCCGTAGAGGCGGGAGCCTTGATTTGACCATTAACGTAACCAAGCTTGGCACGGCCTCCAAGGGCAACGATTCACGCCCTTGACCATGGCAAGTAATTGCGGCCGATGAGAAGGATAGAGGTGAGACGAGTATTCATCTCATGAGAACCCGGAACTAGCTTTACTATTATCAACGGTCTTTGGAACTAGTCATGATAAATGATTTAAAAGAATAACAAGAAAAAATAACAACTTATCAGAGTATGCGGGCAACAAACCACGACGAGAGCGAACAAAGTGCCCTAAACACCACGATCAGATCTGTATCTGCTCTGATACCATGTTAACTTATGCATAAAGGAAAGACAAGAAAATATTTACGTGGTTCGAACTTCTACCACAGAAGTCTACTCCACGGTGAGAATCCCCAAGTTCTTCATACTTCTTGGGGAGGTTTATTATCCTTTAAATAGAGGAAATAATACAAGGGAAACTATCCATAGATAGTAATATAATCCATACAATTTGTACACCAACCAAATCAGCCTACTCAACTTTCCTTCTATAAGAGATCTTACCACAATCACCTACCCACCAACCAAATTACCAATCTTGCATCAATCACACCAACCAACTTTCCTTCAATAGAAGATCTTATCACGATCATGCTCAATCTAGCATGATCATTATCTAGCTAACAGTTTCATGTTTTATTTTCATGGGAAACTAGGGTTCATCTTACTTACTCGATTGATTTGCAGATAAGATGCCTTCATTGAGTACCAACTCTAGCAACTCAAGCTCACTAAAGTTTTAGAATGTAAGATGTAGATGTGGCAAAAGAGCTATAGTTAGATAGGATGTCTTCATTGAGTATCAACTCCAGCAACCCAAGCTCAATAAAGTTTCCAAACATAAGACATGGATGTGGCAAAAGAGCCACAATGAAGATATTTGAGTCTGAGCAAAATAAGATATTAAATAATAGATGTGGATATTTCAGTTGGTGTTTGCCCATGGAAAAACCATCGAGAAACAATGTGGGTGACAGTACCCCTGAATTGCATCATTTGAAGGATGATATCAGCAATGTGAATACAAAATTAAAGCAATTGGAGAAGTTGGTTGGAGCCTTGAAGATTATGTGTTAATTAATTTTGGTTTTGTTTATTATTGTGCTTCTTGTGGTAATTGTAAAAGTATGAAGATTTTTGTGATTATCTAATACAATGTAGTATTTAGGATTGGTTTCCCTACCCAATGTTAATAGATCATGTTAAAAGATAATCTTCAAGAGATTGTTGTTGTGAATGGTTATGCATTTTGGACATGGTTTAGCCTATAGTTGACAGTATGGTCTTCAGGTAACTAGGTGGTGTAGTGTTTTGATCTTGGACATTTGATGCAAATAAGGGTATTTTGAGGTAACTGAGTGGTGTGGTGTTGCACATGATACAGAGAAGCTTACTTTTCATGTTATTTCTTCAATGTATTTGATAATGTCCAAGAGGATTGTTAGAATGAGAAAATGATGAGAAACTCAATGGCTATTTGCATCAATTGTGTTACTTAGACAGTATTGATTACTAATTTGATTAAAATCCTAAGGTAGGTTTTTTTTGCAATGAGATCACAAGGATAATCCTAGATGAACAGAAATGGAGAAAAAAAATATCAATTCTAGATGATAAAAATAACCACTAATATATTACTACAATGAGATCATTAATAGCATAAGTAGGCTTTTTTGCAATGAGTTCGCAAGGATAATTCCAAATGAACAGATTTTGGTGAAAAAAATACCAATTCTAGTTAACAGAAATAACCACCAATAGGGCAAAATTCCAATTCTAGATGATAGAAGTAATCACCAATATATTATTGTAGTGAGATCATCCTCATTGACTAAAAGCCTAAGGTAGGCTTTTCTACAATAAGATCACAAGGACAATTCCAAATGAACAGAATTAGGGGGAAAATACCAATTCTAGATGATAGAAATAACCACCAATATATTTACTTTACTTGATTTACAAGGGGGGAAGCAGATTTAATAGCATATCTTTACTTGATTTACCCATAATCTAATTAGGCAAAACACAATTTTAGATGATAGAAATAATGATCAATACATTACTGCTCACATCCATAATTTTCTCCAAAAACATACAAATTGCTCACATCCTTAGTTTTCTCTAAAACTAATATAAAAAACCTGAATTAAGCATAAAAAACATCATCATATGCAATATGTTTGTAAAAACCACATAGAGAACACTAACCCTAGCAATTTGTTTGTAATATCATCACATTTAGAAACCCCCAATTAAATTAAACATTCTCAGAAACAACATCCTCTTTGGATTTTCTTAAATCCCTAAATTACAGTTTTTGATTAACATGAAAAAAACAACACAGAACTATCTCTTGGTCTTTCAAATCACATTTGATATGCTTCAATTATTTTTTTTATTGTGCTTTTCCACCCTGGCTACCATTCTTGACATTTGCTTGGCTTGAACACTAGTAATTGAGGTTGTAGCAAATTTTTGAGATCTAGTCTACATCTGAGAAGTGAAGATATCATCTTGCATTTCCACCATTCTTTTTCTCTACATAAAAGAAAAGGAATAAACTAATAGAAATCAGCATACCTTTTGCTTATCTGTCATAAAAGTCAGTGGTCAACCATCAATAGCTATGATAATAATAGCATATAAGTTGTTTAAAAACAATTGCTAACTATCCTTGTGTTCACACTATCACAACAAATGCCAAAGAAAATAAACCATTGTTCCCATCCAGTGTAATAGCAGCCAATAGAATTCCTCCATACATGCCTTTCAAGTGGCAGCCATCAAGACCAATGAATGACCTACACCCTTTTACAAATCCACTCTCATACACCTCAAGACAAATAAAAATTCTTTTGAAAACATGATTGACTGTATTATATGCCTTCTCATGATACCGTAACTTGAAAACAGTACTAGGGTTCTTATCCATCATCAATTAATCATATACAACTGTACATAAGACTTCAAAAAATTCCTTTATTTTCTTCCTTAGCAATCATACGTACCCTATACAACAGCTTGGGATGTGGAGTAATCCCATATTTGCATTCAGAGCAATAAATATGCTCTCAGATTTTATTTTTGGGTTAGCCTAAGCATGTTAGCAAGTTTACTTTCTATCCAAGTGGATGTGGCATTATTGTTTTTTGTCACTTACCACATGAATGGACAGAATTAAAAAACTTTACCAAGTAAGTGATTCCATCTATGGTAGTTGAAGCATGGATTCTCCATGTACCCCCATTAATACAAACAACTATTACCTTAGCTTTCTCATTTTTCGGTCTTAAAATCTCAATACCTTCTTACATAATATAATTCTTAAGAGGAACTCGAAATGCATTGACATCATCAAATACTAACCATGTCTCCATCTTTATTTTTTGACCATCATCAATATCAACATTCTCTTAAGAATCAATTTCTTTATGAAGGTCATCAAAATTATAATCTGACAATCATTACTTTCATTACCACATGATTGAACAAAATTAACAAACTTCTCCATGTGAGTGATTCCATCTATTGTAGGTGAAGCATGGATTCTCCATGTACGCCCATTTATAACACAAACAGCTGTTACCCTAGCCTTTTTATATTTCAGTCTTAAAATCTTGATACCTTCTTATATGAAATAATCCTTACGAGTAGATCGAAATGCATTGACATCATCAAATATTAACCATGATTTCATCTTTACTTTGAGACCATCATCAATATTAACATTCTTTCAAGAATCAATTTCTTCATGACCCTCATCAAAATTATAATCTAACAAATTATCATTACTGTCATTGTCACCTTACCTATCTGTTTCCATTGGCTCATCACAATCCATGTTAGTTTTAGTAGAATTTTTAATTCCTTCATCACCACCATTTTCCAATCATCTTCTGAGGAGTTGTCAAATGATACAGACTCATCATCACTGCTCAAAATTAATGATAGTTTCCTTTGCACTATTATCCCTACCAATTGTTGCTGGACTCCTACTACTAACCCTTGTAGCACTTGCATTATCCCAATTTACGAGCACTTATAGCTAACTTTCTAATAGATTTTTAGGGTCGTTCGTAACTGGTTTGAGTTGATCTTCGAGTTGTCACTGGATCGGGTTTGCCAGTGTTGGAAAACCTTGGCATTGTAAGAAAATCCATGTCACACCCCAATTCTGATCGAATCACAAATGCAAATGAACCATCAATGAACCAATGGCTCAAGCCAAGATCACATGAGAACTGTGCCAACATTCAAACCATACATTAAACCATTGTCAGAATATATAAATAATCAACAGAAGTCTTTATTAAATAATTAACTGAGTATCTAAGTGATAATTAAATAATTAAACCAATTATCTCAATGACCAAAACATAAATAAATATCTCATTACAAGTTCAAACATAATAGCGATACTCGCATGACGAGTCATGCTCATTCTCCATCGTCTGCACATCCATAGCTACTAATCTTCCAATAGAAGGTGCATTGATGTAGTCATTTACAGTGTAACCTGCATCACCAGAAACTAAAAAGAAAATGATGTCATGGGATAAGCTCATAACTTAGCTCAATGAGAAACAAAACATTCAATAAGCAATATACTTGATGTAGCATTCAATCATTTGGTCAGGTTAAGTTTGCATGTGCTATGGTAATGAGAGGCTATAACCACACCTCCATACATGAGAGTGTGAGCATACCCAATGGTCAGGCTCCAACCAAAACCACTATCACCCCACAATACTCACTACAAGATAGAGATAGAACTAGAGCCCAATGGTAGGCTACAACTAACCCGTTAACACCCCCTGATACCGTATCCCATACCAGTACGTATGCCCCTAGTGGTAAGGGCTTGCAAATTGGGTTCGTCACTAACCAATCCTAGATGTCACTAGATTGTATCCAAGGCCTTACCTCAGCACCCTTCAATAAGAAATAGAGATAGAGCTAGAGTTTAACGGTAAGGCTATAACCAATACTGCCAGCACCCCCTACCTTGCCACGTACTGAGCACTTTAAGGTAACAACAATACGACGATATCAGTATGGTGAATGGTTTAAGGCTCCAACCTCTCTCCACACAACACATCAACCACACACAAACATATGCCTACCCTCAATTACATCATAACAAGAATAATTAATATGCATAAACAATAGTAACAGGTATTGGATGATATGTTATATGCACAAACATAACATATCAACAACAAGCAAGGTAGTTTGTTATTATCCAATTAGTTTGAAGTCTTGTCCCTTACCTATTGAGTAATTTAAATACTCTCTAAGACCCTTGGAATCAGCTTTGCTTAACTATGAGTCCTAGATAATCAATAGGATTAAGTTAGGTTTTATTCTGGCAGTTTTCTATTCATCAGACTCAATGTCTGGACTAGCAAATAATCATTTTAGACATTGAATGAATAGGAAAGGAAATGGTTTGGAAAAAAGATAAGATTCAAACTCTTTCTCCTTTTTAACAAAATTTTTTATTTGCTTAAAAGAATGGAAAAGTTGAAAAAGAAAAAAGGAGCTATGGATTCTTGCAAATTCATTTTTATGGTCAGACCTCCATGGTTCCTTGAGATCGTACCTACCAATAAACAATTCCCTCGTCAAACATTGTATGGTCACATGTCTAGTACGGCATATTGTCCGACCGGACATCACACTGGACAACCCTAAGACACTTCTTGAGAGTGTCCAGATCTATGATTGGTATCGGTCTAAGTGCAACCGATCATACAGACTAAACAACCTATAGGTTGGTCTTTTGCCTGTGGTTTCCTCAGAGTTAATCCTTTGACTCTTTTTAGGGTTCATCCTATGTTGTTCATTTTTCTAGGGCCAAGAACATATTAGGGTTTTTTACAATAACCCTAGTTCTACACACCTCCTTGTCACTAGATCCTTGTGAATCATTCAATAGTATGTTTTATATTGTATTGACATTAAACTAACAGTCTCTGATGGCTGTGAGTCCAATCTCACACACATTCTACCCTACTTACAGTGATGAGAGGACTTACCCTTAGTTTCATAATAACGAGGATGAAAACCGATGGTGAGTGTACTGCTTCCTTCTTCCTTCTTCACAGCCTCTTCTTCTTCTACAGCTTCTCTCTCAGATCTCCTTTCAATCTCTAGGGTTTGTGACTGATCAAAAAGTGAGAGAAAGTAAAGGAATAGAGTTTATATATAGAGGCCAATGTTCTAATTAGAGTATTCTCCCAATTAGGAGAGTCTTCTAATCAAACTGCGAAACTTTCCTATGCAGGTCGTCTAGACTCAAGGCCTCTAAGAAATTTTTTTTCTCTGATGCAGTGAGTAGAAGTCAAAGGGAGAAGATGATTTCTTGCTTAAACTATACTCAAGGCCTCTTTCCCTCATCCTACTTGGGTATGACTTTATTCAAAGGAAGACTCCATAGGGAACATCTAAATCCTGTGATTGACCGCTTCAAGAAAAAATTCTCAGCCTGGATTGGACAACTTCTTTCCTATATGGGCCATCTAGATTGGTAAAATCAGTTTTAAGTAGTTCATTTATGCATTAATTCTGTGTTTACAAGTGGCCACATGCTCTTATCAAAACTGTGGAAGGATGGATGAGAAATTTGTTCTGGACTGGTGACCCAAATAAGTGAAAAATAGTGGTTGTTAAATGGGATATAATGTGAGCTCCTAAACGTGAGGGTGGATTGAGATTGCGTCGTTTGCACCAAGTTAATGATGCTATGCTTTGCAAAATGGCTTGGAAGATCAAATCTAATAATTCCCTTTATGCAAAATTCATGCGTGGGCATTATTTCTCTCAGGATGGTTCGATGCGTCAACCTCTTTGCTCTTCGCCAGTTTAGCATAGTACAAAGAAAGTATGGGACTAGACATCCAAACATATTAGATGGATTATTGGTGATGATAATGATATAAATATATGGTGTGATCAATGGTTGGAAAACTACTCTCTCAAAGAAAAATTTGGTTTGGAGTTGGACTTATTGAAGGCCAAGGACTGTACATTGGCACGTTTTATAAAAGAAGAAAAGTGGGGCTTCCCACAGGTTAATTCGACCATTCTAAAATTTCGGTTTGAGTCTGCTAACTCAATCCCTCTATCTTATGATCACAAGGTGTAAGACCCACACTCTACTAACCCGGTCTAACTGTGTTGTGCCAGGTCTTCCCATCATTGCTGGACTAAGTGGATCGACCGTGTGAAGTAAGATCACAAACCATGTACCAAAAATTGACTCAACACTCTAAGAACTATGTGTGGGGTTGAATAACTGGGTAGGTATGGTCGACCATACGGTAAGAAACTAAGATCACAGACCAATGACCCTACGGTCGATGTTTTCAACCCTATGGTCGATGGATTCTACGATCGTATGTCCCGACCGTAGGACCCCAAATCAGACTCTGAATTTGGAAACTTTCCTAATTTGAGGAGGATCTCTTTCCTATTGTTAGAGAACTCTATATGGAAAGTTTCTCTCTATATAAAGGACGTCCCTCAACCCTTTTTCACTCTTTTAGAACATTAATAACCCTAGAGGAAGAGAAGGAGAAGGAGAAAAGGCTAAGGAGAAGGTGTTGCTGAGAAGATTTTAGTTCTCTACTGTAGGCAAAGGTTATAACCTAATCTCAGAAGACGTAAATTCTATGGAATAAGGTTTCTATGGAGGATTGGAGATGTCAACCTATTATAATCCATGTGATTCCTTGAGTAAATTCCAAGATGACCATGAGGGATGAGTTTGGTGATAATGGTTGATGAGAAACTACTAATGATGACCATAGGATAACCTTAGTATGAACCCAAGAGAAAATCCGAGGAGTTGACCCAAGAAGAACTCGGATTGAATGTAGCTTGTGACCAGAAGTCGTAAGGTCGCAGCTATGGTCGACCATAGCATGACCATACCATGATCAAAGTATTGACCATAGGCATTCGAAAAGAATTAAGAAACCATATGGTCACAAGGTATGGTCGCATATAGTGCGACCATAGGGTATCGATCGTACGTAGCAAGGTCGACATAGCAGGTGACCATAGGGCCTATCAGACACCTATCAGTGATCTGTTTTGATTCGACTACTGTAACACATTACACATGAATCCTAACTTAAATTTAAATAATTTATAGGTTATTAAATTGATTCAAAGAGAATTACAAGGCTTGGAAGGAGATCAAGTTTTACTAATAGGTGAGGGAACAAGACCTAAACTAATTGGATAATAATAAACTATTATTTAATTAAGTCCAATGCCATGATTGATTCTATGCTTGTATGCTTGTAATTTTCATCTCACATGTCATCCAATATTATTGTTATTACTGCTCATGCATATTTACTTTTATCTATTTGCTACCATGTTGATTGGGGATGCTAGGAATAGACATGTGACTGTGTGTGTGTGATTAGTGTATTGGATGCGAGTGGAACATCAGGGGGAGGATGTGGCATTGTGGTCTTTGACCTGATCATCAAACTCTAGCTCTATCTCTATTCAAGTCTTGTCCACTGACATCATCGTATTGCCATTACCTTAGCAGAACTATTACGTCATAGGGCATCAGGTGAGGTGGTCTCGGACCGTGTGGTCTCTGACTCTACAAGGGGGCCTTAGCTCTATCTCTATGGACTTATTGAGGGATGCTGGGGTAAGGCCTTGGATACACTCGATGACATTTAGGATTGGTAAGTTGTGAGCCCAGTTTATAAGCCCTCGCCAATAGGGGCTTATGTGTTGGTATGGGTAGGGCATCAGAGAAAGTGTTGGCGGTGTTTGATCCGGACACTTTAGCTCTATGTTTATTCCATGGTAGGTGCATGTGGGATGACAATGGTGTTTGATCCATTGGGTAAATTCACACACTCGTTTATAGAGGTGCGGTGGCTGCCAATCCTTTCTATAGCATATTGCAAACTTAAAAACTAGACCAATGATATGAATTGAATGCATGCATATGTTTGTTGCATTGTTTTGTTTGCTCACTGAGCTGTGATGTATGCTCACCCTTTCAATGTCAAATATTTTTAGTTGACGATGCAGGTCCTACTATAGAAGAGTACGTGAATGCATCGACATATGGACACATGGCGGCTATGGATGTAGAAGCTATTAAAGATTAGTTTAGTTATATTTTGGTTAACCAACATGTAATTGATTATTTTATTTTATGTCTTAAGTTACTTGGAGATAACTGGATTAACTATTTATTTAGTACTATTAGATACTCAGTTCATTAATTATAATACTTTCGCTTATTTGTTTATTATCTCTGATTATTACTGTGCAATTTGTGTATGGTTGATTTTGGTGGGTACTACCTAACGGAGATCCTAGTTGAACGGTTGGTTTATTGATAGTTCATCCCACTATTCTGGTTAGTCTAGAATTAGGGTGTGACAACTTGGTATCAGAACTCTCTCAGGTTATACCCATTGACATAACTACTTCCACATAATTCATGAACTGAGTTAGGATAAATTAAAAATTGTAATACAAACACACCATAAGCACCTGTGTTGTTTGAGACATAATCTAAGAAAGAGAATAATGCATATAATTAAAGGAGAAATAAATTTTATATATATATATATATATATATATATATATATATATATATATATATATATATATATATATATATATATATATATATATATATATATATGCCAAAACTTGCCAAAATGAGAAAAAAAATATATCCAAATCAGAGTACGGTCCACAACCCGGACAGTTACTCTATAATATATAAATAAAAGGAAATAAGTGGAGCAATCATAGCACTGGAGGAGGAGGTGCCTCTCGATCTCCATCACGATCCTCGGTACACTCTTGTGAGCCAAACTACCTGTGCCTGGGTCACCCAAAGACTCTCAGCTAGACTAGCCACTCGTTCATTAGTCTCTCGCTAAGCCTTGTGGATCTCACCCAGTAAAGCCATCTTGTCATCTGATGGTGCGCGCAAATGACTAGCCGAATGAGAAGTCCGAGAAGGGCCGGCTCCAGTAGAACATTGTGGCAATGGAGGTGTTATGACATCTATATCCATGTACAACCGATCATCACCTTCCTCATCATCGCTCTCATGTGCCTCTGCTGCTGTCGCCACTGCCGCCTCTGTAGCTGCCACCACTACCGCCTCTGCATCTGCTGCCGCTACCCAAGTGAGAGGATGTCTCATAGCATTCCTCTCATCATCACTGACCTGTATATCTCTTATGCCCATCCTACTGATGGCCTCCCAATCAAGTTCAGCTGAGAAGCTGTCCTCATAAATCCTCTCATCCTCTAAGGTCACCTAAAGACAAGAGAGCAGAGTGAAGATCAACCATCCATAGGGCAAGTTACCTCTCGAATCAAACAACATAGCTCTGTGCATAGTCTGGATGATGATATACAGGAGACAAACAAGCAGCCTAGTGCATATATAGTACACTAGGTACTGAGTCAATTGGGAGACCATGTTGTAGTGACCACCCTGAGGAATAAAATCATGCTGAATGATCTCACAATATACCCGTGGCTCAGGACATAGGTTAAGAGCCTTTATCTCCCAATGATCGTCCCGAAGAATCTGGTTACATATCTCTGCACGCACTTTTGTAGACAAGAACTGGGGCTCCCTTGGTGCAGAATAAACCAACTGCCCATCATTGGAAATGCCTAGGAGATCAATGGGAGACAGTTGAAAGAAATAGGAACCCCTGTCACCCAACTGGTGATCCGAAGCTCTCTACCCCTATCCACATCCTTTAGGTCACCTTCTACCTGTAGCTGATAGTAGAACTGCTTCACTAAATCTGGGAGGGTGCATGCCCTGTACAGGATCATTGGAAGCCAACCCATATCACCAAATGCCCTCTCCACATCAAACAGGGCTAAGTGGGCTAAGTTCACACCTCGACCTCCTTCCACTTTCTTTCGATTAAACCATGGATATTATACCTCCACTTTGATGGACCGGAAGTGACGCTGGTCATGAACTCGAGGAACTTTAGTGCGAACCTTGATAACTGCAAGAAAAGAAAACAAGAAAAAAATAAGTTAGAGAAATTATAAAATTGGACAGCATAACAACGTAAATTGGGAAAAGCCTTACTTTCACCCAAACATTGGGCAGGAGGACTTACATAGGTCCCAGACCATCCTACAAGGCTCGTTCAATCAATAATTGCAATTAAATATATTAAATTTGAGGAAATTTTAAAAATAGTGAAAAACCCCTAAATTCTAGGTCAAAAGTAGGATTTTCAAATTTAAACCATTACCGATGAAACTCAAATTTTCTTGAGGGCTTTCATCCGTTGGGTAGACAATAGCAATAACCCCCAATAAAAATCAAATTTTTACAAGCAAGAACATATCAATTTGAAGAAAACCCTATATATGAAGAAAACCTAGGTATGAAAGCTTAAAGAGGAAGAAAGAATAGAGATCACACTACGAGGAAAGGAATGTAGATCGTCGATCGATGGAAAAATCATCAAGTTCGTACGGTTAATACTGTAGCAACCTAGTGGTGGCGAGTTGAGTTGAGACTGTAGGAGAAGGAAGGAGAAATGAGAGAGAAATCTTGAAAAAATAGGTTTTAAAACTAATTTTGAATCATACGGTCGCACAATTCGACCAAAACCGTTGACTGTATCATCGACCGTGTGATCGACCACAGAGTCTCGGGAGGTTGCCAAGGTTTTGATGGTCAAACCTATGGTCTTGCAACGTGTGACCGTAGGCCATCGACGGTATGACTGACTGTTGTCTGTCTTTGATTCTGTTAGAGTTATTGCTTCATAAATTGTTTCTTCTCTCTCCTTTCACTGTGGGACTAACAAAATATTTCCATTTTATCGTGTCTCACATGTGTAGCCTTTCCAATACTATTCCACCCAAGATTTAAATGACTGGGCGAAGATTAACCAGAAAGAGATAGAGTGTAAACCCACCTCTACCACCTATGGAGGTTAATGACAATGAAGATCAAGAAGAGCAAGGAGGAGATGCTGAAAATCAAAATGTTGCACCTTAGGATGTTCACACCCAGGCCAACCCAACTAATTTATCAGCACCACCAATAGATTTGGCTACTACAGTGATGAATTTGGCACAACAAGTGCAACTGATACAGCAAATGCAAGCGAACATGCAGGCTACTATGGGAATTTCTTCCCCGGCTGATACCACCACACCGATGCCTGCAGGACAAGCTAGTACTGTACCTAGGGGTAGTAATACAGTACCCCAATCATCTACTATGAACAATGCAGTACCACAAGCACCGTAAACACCAGTTGTACAAGCTCATGTGTAAAATCCTGAAGCACCGCAAGGTGGGTACAACCAAGGTAATTATCAATACCAACCGCCCATGTATGGAGCTTATGCATAGTATCAGCTTGATCACTCCTGAATGATCGAGCATTTTTTGAAGATGAAGCCGAGGGAATTTACTGGTAAGCCGTCGGATCCTCTATGGCTAGCCCACTGGATCGATGAGATGGAAAGAAACTTTATGATGATGACTGTCAGCGAAGAAGAGAAAGTATTATGTGCCATATTTATGCTGAAAGGTGATGCACACCACTGGTGGAAGTCCACTTGGAGTTATCTATTGACAAAGCACACCCAACTAACCTGGGCTATTTTCAAGGAAGCCTTCTTTGAGAAGTATTTCCCCAGGAGTTTCACAGATCAAATGAAAAAGGAGTTCTTGACTCTGTACCAGGGACAGATGACTGTGGACGCTTATCAACAGCGTTATGAAGAGCTGTTCTTCTTTGCTCCCTCCAGTGTGCAAGAGGAAGATACCAAAATCTGAAGGTTCGTCATGGGACTTAGAGGAAGTATCCGAGAGCATATTTTGGGACTGAAAAAGAAAATATACAACGAAGCTGTGCAGATAGCATGGGTTTTGGAGTCGAACCAAAGGGAGAGCTACTTTTCTCAAAATAGGGGTATCAAGAGGCCTAATAAAAACTCATTCAATGGAGGGAACTCCAAGACATTTAAATCCTTTCGCACTCAAGGTTTCAATGTTGCATCTAAGACTACTCCAATAGCTCAACTGCAACTGAGGTAGGCTATTACTGGAATCAAATGCTTTAATTGCGATCAAATAGGACATTATTCAAGAGATTGCCCTAAGCTAAGGAAGCAGCTACAACAAGGAAAGGTTTATGCTGTTACTTCTAAGGATGCTACCACATCGCCTGATGTAGTCACAGGTATGATTCAACCTTTTGTTTGAAATATCTTGTGTGATCATGTAATCTAAATTAAATCAAATCACAGGTATCGTACCTATTAATGGCATATCCGTCAGAGTACTCTATGACTCTGGGGCTACTCATTCTTTTATATCTATGTTATTTGGGAAGAAGCTAGATATACCCCTCAGACCCTTAGACTACAAGCTACTCATACAATCACCTATGGGATTAAACATAGAATTAGACCAAGGTTATGGACTATGTCCAGTTCTTATAAATAGACGAAGTTTGGATGCCAACCTGGTGCAACTTAAGATGGCAGATTTTGACCTCATCTTAGGAATCGACTGGTTATCCCAGCATTTTGTGAGTTTGCTTTGTGCTAAGAAAAAGATATCATTTAAAGACAAGGACGGCGCAGAGTTCAGTTTTATGGGAACCAAACTTCCCCGTAAATAGAAACTCATCCTCTTTGCATTAAAGGCTAGAAGAAGCCTTCAGAAGGGTGGAGTTGGATACCTGGTGTCTGTTGTGGATCTTACCAAAGAAGCACCATGAATGGAAGATATAGAGGTTGTACGAGATTTTATAGAAGTTTTCCCTGAAGATTTACCAGGATTGCCACCTGATTGAGCGATAAAGTTCGTTATAGACCTATTACCCAGAGTCGTACCAGTATCTAAGGCACCATACCGAATGGCTCCTACTAAACTTAAAGAACTGAAGGTACAGTTACAAGAGCTGTTGGACAAGGGTTATATTCGACCCAGTATATCACCATGGGGAGCGTCAGTGCTATTCGTAAAGAAGAAGGATTGCAGTGTTTGATTTTGTATAGATTACCAGGAACTGAATAAGCTCATGATCAAGAATCGGTATCCGTTGCTTAGGATTGATGACTTATTCAATCAATTGCAAGGTGTCAAATTATTCTCCAAAATTGATCTCCGATCAAGATATCATCAGTTGAAGATCAAGGAAGATGATATTCCGAAGACAGCATTCAGAACAGGATACGGACATTATGAATTTCTAGTTATGTCATTCGGATTGATTAACGCACCCGCAACTTTTAAGGAACTCATGAATCGGGGATTCCACAATATGTTGGATACATCTATCATCATATTTATTGATGACATCATAGTCTACTCCAAGGCCAGAGAAACTCATGTCACAAATCTTAGAACTGCTCTGTAATGACTAAGAACAGAAAAGCTTTATGCTAAATTTACTAAGTGTGAGTTCTGGCTGAGTGAAGTCGCTTTCTTAGGCCATGTTGTATCGACTAAAGGAATTAAAGTGGATCCTAGCAAGATTGAAGCTATTGTAAAATGGAAAGCACCTAAGAATGTTGTAGAAATTAGAAGTTTCTTAGGTCTAGCTGTGTATTATCGACGATTCATGGAAGATTCCCCCAAGATCACCGTACCTCTCACCAGTCTAACCAAGAAAGGAGAAAAGTTTGTTTGGACCGACAAATGTGAGGAGTATTTCCAAACACTGAAGGCATGACTGATATCAACTCCCATCTTGACCATACCGATACTAGGAGAACCATTTATCTTGTACACCGATGCGTCTGGGTTAGGTTTAGGATGTGTTCTCATGCAAGGAGAGCAAGTAATTACGTATGGCTCCAGAAAATTAAAGATGCATAAGAAAAATTACCCAACCCATGACTTGGAATTAACCACAATGGTACATGCTATCAAGATATGGAGACATTATTTGTACGGAGAGAAATTTCATATTAAATCAGATCATAAGAGTCTCACTCATCATTTTAATCAGAAGGAGTTGACATGAGACAAAAAAGATGGCTAGAGTGGCTAAAGGATTATGATTGTGATATCTAGTTTCATCCAGGAAAGCTTAATGTGGTTGTTGATGCATTAAGTAGAAAGGCAATGACAAAATCTCAAGAAGAAGCTGGTACAAATGTTACAGTGTGTGACACAGGAAGAGTATTCAGTTGTGACAGTGAACAGTTTGTGATTGATAAACCAAGTGAATCAATTGATTTAGGGTTTATTCCTTGATTTTCAAACATGTTTGCAACAATAAAGATTGTACCTGACCTGATAGACGAAGTAAAAGCAGCTATTAAATCAGACCCCTATCTAAGAACAGTGCAAGAAGACCTTGAAAAAGGTAAGACTATTCCTGACTTCACTTTGGACTTTGAAAAAGTACTAAGATACAAAGGGAGAGTGTGTGTTCCTGAAAGTGAAGACTTAGATATTAGACATAGATTAATGAAGGAAGCCCACCCTACTGTCTATTCGGTACACCTTGGGAGTACAAAGATGTATCATGATCTGAAAAAACTATATTGGTGAAGGGGAATGAAAGCAGATGTAGCTAAATATGTGTCTCAATGCCTGAATTGTCAGCGATTGAAGGCTGAAAGACAAAGACCAACAACAGCCACTACCTGAACTAGCATGGAAATGGGACTGCATTACTATGGACTTTGTCACAAGACTGCCATTGACTTCTAGAGTAGTCAACGCAGTCTGGGTAATTGTAGACCATTTGACTAAGACAGCTCGCTTTATAGCTATATAACCTCAGTATACACTAGAAAGGCTAGTTAAGTTGTATGTCGATAATATTGTTAAATTGCATAGTGTACCTAAAAGCATCATATCCGACAGAGACCCCCGCTTTACCTCAAAGTTTTGGAAAGGATTACAGAAAGCTACGGGTACAACGTTGAAGTTTAGTATCGCATTCCACCCTCAGACCGATGGACAGTCAGAGCGCACCATTCAGATTTTATAAGATATGCTTTGAGCTTGTGTAATTGATTTCAAATGATCATGGGATGAGAAATTACTATTGATCGAGTTTGCATATAATAACAACTATCAGGCTACTATACAGATGTCATCCTATAAAGCATTGTATGGGAGGAAATGTCGAACTCCTTTATTTTGAAATAAAGTTGGAGAATGGAGAATGGTGGGATCAGAATTTGTCGAGGAGACTTGTCAAGTAGTTGAAATCATCACAGAAAGGGTCCGAACATCTCAGAACCGTCAGAAGTAATATGCAGATAATCAACGCCGAGATCTTGAATTCACCGCAGGTGATAAGGTATTTTTGAAGATATCTCCTATGCGTGGTCTAAAATGGTTTGGACATAAGGGAAAGCTATGTCCTAGATATATTGGACCTTATGAGATTCTGGTAAGGCATAGAAAGGTAGCATATCAGTTAGACTATCACCATCGTTGTCTAGTGTACATGATGTATTCCATGTTTCACAACTGAAGAAGTATGTCAGAGACCCAACACATGTGTTAACAACGGATCCACCAGATTTGACTGAAGATTTGACGTTCGAAGTGATACCTTTTGAAATCACTAGCCGGAAGGTACAATGTCTTCACAATTGTGACATTTATTATGTTAAGATTACTTGGAGAAGCTAAGACATAGAAGAAATCATATGGGAAGAAGAGAATGCTATGCGAAAGCAATATCCTAACCTATTCGACTCAGAAAGTATGTGGAAATTTTGAGGACAAAATTTATGTAAGGGGGAGTTGTAAGACCCGCACTCCGCTAACCCAGTCTAACCGTGTCGTGCCAAGTCTTCCCAATATTGCTAGACTAAGTGGACCGACCGTGTGAAGTAGGATCACAAACTAGGTATGAAAAATTGACTCAACACTATAAGAACTATGCGTAGGGTCAAATACTTCGGTAGGTATGGTCGACCATATGGTAAGAAACTAAGATCACAGACCAATGACCCTACAGTCGATGTTTTCGACCCTATGGTTGATGGATTCTGCAATCGTATGTCCGACCGTAGGACCCCAAATCAGACTCCGAATTGGAAACTTTCCTAATTTGAGGAGGATCTCTTTCCTATTGTTAGAGAACTCTATATGGAGAGTTTCTCTCTATATAAAGGACGTCCCTCAACCCTTTTTTACTCTTTTAGAACATTAATAACCCTAAAGGAAGAGAAGGAGAATGAGAGAAGGCTAAGGAGAAGGTGTTGGTGAGAAGATTTTAGTTCTCTACTGTAGGCAAAGGTAAGAACCTAATCTCTGAAGATGTAAATTCTATGGAATAAGATTTTTATGGAGGATTAGAGATGTCAACCTATTATAATCCATGTGATTTATTGAGTAAATTCCAAGATGACCATGAGGGATGAGTTTGGTGATAATGGTTACGCCGGGGATAACAGGTTGATGACTCCCAAGAGCTCTTATCGACGGAGTCGTTTGGAACCTCGATGTCGACTCATCACATCCTGGAAGAAACTATTAATGATGACCATAGGATAACCTTAGTATGAACCCAAGAGAAAAGCCGAGGAGTTGACCCAAGAAGAACTCGGATTGAATGTAGCTTGTGACCAGAAATTGTAAGGTTGCAGCTACGGTCGACCATAGCATGACCATATCATGATTAAAGTATTGACCATAGGCATCCAGGAAGAATTCAGAAACCATATGGTCGCAGGGTATTGTCGCATATAGTGCGACCATAGGGTATCGATCGTACGTAGCAAGGTCAACACAGCATGCAACCATAGGGCCTATCAGACATCTATCAGTGATCTATTTTGATTTTTGACTATTGTAACACATTATACATGAATCCTAAATTAAATTTATACAAATTTTAGGTCATTAAATTGATTCAAAGAGAATTACAAGGCTTGGAAAGAGATCAAGTTTTACTAACAAGTGAGGGAACAAGACCTAAACTAATTGGATAATAATAAACTGTTATATTATTGAGTCCAATGTCATGATTGATTCTATGCTTGTATGCTTGTAATGTGCATCTCAAATGTCATCCAATATTACTGTTATTACTGTTCATGCATATTTACTTTTATCTATTTGCTACCATGTTGATTGGTGATGCTAGGAATAGGCATGTGACTGTGTATGTGTGGTTAGTGTGCTGGATGCGAGTGGAGCATCAAGGAGAGAATGTGGCATTATGGTCTTTGACCTGGTCATCAGACTCTAGCTCTATCTCTATTCAAATCTTGCCCACTGACATTATCGTATCGCCATTACCTTAGTAGAACTATTACGTCATAGGGCATTAGGGGAGGTGGTCTTGGACCTTGTAGTCTCTGACTCTGCCGGGGGGCCTTAGCTCTATCTCTATGAACATATTGAGAGATGCTGGCATGAAGCCTTGGATACAGTGGATGACATTTAGGATTGGTTAGTTACGAGCCAAGTTTGTAAGCCCACGCTAATATGGGCTTACGTGTTGGTATGGGTAGGGCATCAAGGAAAGTGTTGGCAGTGTTTGATCCGAACACTTTAGCTCTATCTCTATTCCATGTTGGGTGCATGTGGGATGGCAATGGTGTTTGATCCATTAGGCGGATTCATACACTCGTGTATAGAGGTGTGGTGGCTGCCAATCCTTTCTATAGCATATTGCAAACTTAAAAAACAGACCAAAGATATGAATTGAATGCATGCATATGTTTGTTGCATTGTTTTGTTTGCTTACTAAGCCGTGATGTGTGCTCACCCTTTCGACGTCAAATATTTTTAGTTGATGATGCAGGTCCTACTGTAGAAGAGTACATGAATGCATCGACATATGGACACATGGTGGCTATGGACGTGGAAGCTGTTAAAGATGCGCATGATCCTTCATGCGAGTGCAATCAATGCGTCTTTGATTAGTTTAGTTATATTTTGGTTAACCGACATGTAATTGATTATTTTATTTTATGTCTTAAGTTACTCGGAGATAACTGGATTAACTATTTATTTAGTACTGTTAGATACCCAGTTCATTAATTATAAAGATTTCTGCTTATTTGTTTATTATCTTTGATTATTACTGTGGAATGTATGTGTGGTTGATATGGTGGGTACTACCTAACGGAGATCCTAGTTGAACATTGGTTTATTGATGGTTCATCACACTATTCTGGTTAGTCCAGAATTGAGGTGTGACACAAGGACAGGCTCATATGGAATGCTGAGAAAGATGGCAATTTCTTGTAAAATCAGAATGGGAGCTTCTTAGGACTCCAAAACTGAAAATATGCACTTTTATAGTTTGGAGCAAAGGTCTATATTCCAGTCTGAGTTGGATAGTGATGAACACATTTTATGTGTAAATTTAGGGCAAAAATTATATATCTCTTATTCTATTTATGATGCTTCTCGGGTATTTAATGTTGATTTTATGTTTGATGGGTATAGGTGAAAGAATGGAGAAATTTAAGCTTAAAAATATCATTTTATGAATTTTTGGTGATCCTGTCCAGTTAACTCACCCAGTCAACTCGGCAACCGGGCATAAGATGAATTTTATGAGGAGAGCCATGAATTTTGTGTATAAGATCAGCCTTGGACCAAGTCAAAGAATAGCTCAATCTCATGTGAAAGATTTCATTCTCTTGAGAAAATATTCCTTAGTTATTTGGAATCAAATTTACAAGATTGTCATGGCAAGGAAGAATGGAAAGCTCCAATCGATTATGGAATTTTTCAAAAAGAGATAATAATGCTAAAGATATGATGAGTTGGTGCAAGATTTTTTCTACTCAAGAATCGTCCATATACAATGAACCTAGAATATTGGAATTCAGTTACCAAAATTATCTCCACAAAATCTCTTGTAATTCAATTGTAAAGATTGATTGTGATCTTTACTCTCTTGTATATATATGTGATGCTGAGAAATAGAAAATCATCCAAGAATTTTATTATGAGTTTTTTTCTTAGTTTTGAGAATTTATGAGAGAGTTTGAGATTCTTAGTTTTTTCTTTTCAAGTTGTGTTATTGCTTAAGTTTATTTTTATTTCAGATTTAGAACTCTATAGTAGGGTAGATAAATATAGGTTGTACCCCATTACTAATTTAATTTAGGAGAGAAGGATCCCTTTGTAATCGTTTGCACATCGCCTTGGAGTGACAACAAGACGACGAGCAACGACAGAGATAAGTTAAATCTTCCATCGAGATAAGTTTTTCTTACATTCTTTTACTTTTAATTTCGTTTCTTTCTTGCAAAAAATCTGTGTTACTTTATGGTTAGTGGTTTCGTAAATTTTCGTACCGCTATGAATGGTTATTATTGTTTTTTGATTAATTTTTATTTAAAGTGATTAGGGTGTTAATTCAATCATATCCCTTTGGTACGCTTTGCCTTATTTGAGTTAGGATAATAACGATTCTTCCCTGAGATCGACCCATTACTGCACGATACCGTGCACTTGCGGTTACATACATATTTAATTCACATCAAGTTTTTGGCGCCGTTGCCGGGGAGGCAAGCCGTTATTTTTCCTATTTTAAATAGTTCAAAGTGATTTAAAAAAAAAAGGAAAAGAAAAATGCAAAAAGTTTACATTGGTTTTTATGCTTTTCTTTGCACCTCCGATTCGTTAGGTTGGAACAGTACAATCGACGGTCCAATCCTGAACATGATATGGTGTTAAGGGATGCTGGCTATCGAATTATCAAGAGGAATAACGACCAATAGCTTCGGCGGTAACGGTGTTGTTTCTCAAGGTAATTGCGGATATGACCGGTCTCTAAGCCATTGATCGTCAGGAGGTTTGCATTGACCCCGATTCGAAAAAATCCAGCTTTTCGTATCGAATTTAGAGGAAAAAGAAAAAAAAAATTTATCATTTGAAACAGTTTTGTGCATGAGTGTATGGACTCGTGATGCTAGCAATCGTCTAGTAAGAGTCCCATCATTTACAATGGCTGAACCAAAGATGACACTTAAGGATAGATTTTACCCTGCTAGGCAGCACAACCTTCATGTATTCAATTACCGGCTGCCACAGGAAACAACTATGAATTGAAAACTCAATTCATCACCATGCTTCCTCATTTTCATGGGTTATCTTCAGAGGATGCATATTTGTTCCTCCGTGAGTATGAGGAGGTGTGTGCCCTCATTAAAATGCAACAGCTCAGTGATGATGCTGTCAAATTGAGGTGCATCACTTTTTCACTCAAGGATGGAGCTAAAAAATGGCTTTATGGTCTTCCCACAAATTCCATTACATCTTGGGAAAAATTTACTGTGTTATTCCTTAAAAAGTTTTTTCCTCTTCACAAGACAAATAAACTTCGAGGGGATATAATGCGGTTCAAACAAGACTCAAATGAGTCTTTTTCAAGACTCATGGAAAGGTTCCAAGGTCTACTCCAAGAGTGCCCTCACCATGGTATTAAAATATGGCAGCTTTGTCAAATTATTTACGAGGGGATAGACTTTCCTACCAAGCAAATGCTTGAGTCTATGTGTCCTCAACGATTCACTTCCTATGAGGATGTTAACGATGCTTGGAACTTTTTGGCGGATCTCGTCGAAAAAACAAGAGAGTGGGAGTCTGTACAGGAGACAGATCGCTCCCAAAAAGGTAAAGGTTACTTTGTCGATAGCATAGTAGCTAAGAAGGCACACTTAGATAGCCTTATCAAAAGGATAGAAGCCTTAGTTCCTAAAGACCCTATCCAAAAGCAAGTCCTAATGTGCAACTGGTGTCAAACTCCTAGACACACAGTAGAGGAATGCCCTTCATAGGAAAATTCTCAGAATGCTATTGTAAGTGCACTTTACAATCCGTATAGTAACACTTACAATCCAGGATGGAGAAATCACCCAAATTTTTCTTGGAACCAAGGGAACCGTGTGGACCCATCCCAAATTCTAAATCAAGGTCCTCCCGGTCACACCAGGCCATATTCTCCCCCTAGACCCAATTTTGTTCCCCAAGGTAATTTTCAGCAACCTCCTGGGTTTTCTAACACGGGTGAGCCGGCCAGACTCGGTGAGTTGGAGAAGAATGTGGCAGCTCTAATGGCAGGGCATACCAGTATAGAGAGGACACTTACCCAATTGGTTACCTTAATGTGTGAAAAGAACAAGAGTATTCTTCCCAGCCAACCAGAGACTAACCCACGCCATCACCCACAACCAAATAGGTCAAACCCTCAAGTGAATGGCATAGAGAGTCAATCAGGGTCCTCCAAACAATGCAATGCAGTCCATGCATTACGGAGTGGCCAAGAGTACCTACAGGATGAAGCACCAAAGAACAAACCCAAAGTTGCTCCTGTTAATGTTCCCCAATCTGAGGCAACTACTGAGCCTCTTTCTTCTGGTTCATCAAATGTATCTGAAAGACCCAAAGAGATTGTATCAGACAGAGTTTTTACTCCACCAGCCCCATTCCCTAATAGGTTGGTAAACCAAAAGAAGACTGCTTTAGTTGATAAAATTTTAGAGGTCTTCAAACAGGTAGAATTGAATATCCCACTTTTGGATGCAATTGATCAAATTCCTATTTATGCAAAAGTCCTTAAAGACTTATGCATACAAAAGAGGATTAGTCAAATTCCTAAAAAGGTATTCTTGGCTGCACATTTAAGTTCCCTTCTAAACCATCCTGTGGCAGCCAAATACAAGGACCCTAGCTGTCCTACCATCTTTTGCATCATAGGCAACACTTTTATTGATCATGCTCTACTAAACTTAGGTGCAAGTGTGAATCTTCTACCTTATCATGTTTACCAACAATTAGGATTGGGAAAGTTGAAACCAACGTCCATCTCACTTCAACTAGCTGATCGCTCTGTAAAAACTCCTAAAGGAATGGTAGAGGATGTTTTGTTAAAGGTAGGAGAATTTCTTTTTCCTATGGATTTTATTGTTTTAGAAATACATCCTGTCTCCAATAGAGATCAAATCCCTATCATTTTAGGAAGACCGTTTCTGGCTACAAGCAATGCACTGATAAATTGTAGGAACGGTCTTATGAAACTGTCATTTGGTAACCAAACTGTTGATTTAAATCTATTTAGACTGGGTAAGCAACCGAATGAGGAAGTACATATGCTCCAAGAATTCCCTGACCATGTAGAGACCACTTTTGACATTGACTTTGACTCGGAATTCTTGCAGTGTATGGAAGCATTGGGAGGAGTAGCAGATACTTTCTCATCAGAGGCATGGAGTATCCACACACCTGTGGAACCTCTAGGACCTCTATCCACTTCCATTCTCAAGCCCTCAATGGTTGAACCACCTAGCTTAGAATTAAAGGAGTTACCATCCACTCTGAAGTATGCCTTTCTAGGACCTGACCAGACTCTTCCTGTTATTATTGCATCTGATTTGACTTCTAATCAGGAAGAAGAGTTAGTCAAACTCTTACAAAATCACAAGGAAGCCTTAGGTTGGACTGTGGCTGACATCAAAGGTATTAGCCCGTCTATTGTTCAGCATCATATACACCTTATGGAAGATACTAACCCCTCAAGGGAACCTCAGAGACGGGCAAATCCTGTGATGAAGGAAGCCATTAAGAAAGAGATTCTAAAGTGCCTAGCTCATGGGATCATATATCCCATATCTGATAGTGAGTGGGTAAGTCCGGTACATGTGGTACCAAAGAAGTCAGGAGTCACTGTAGTTGTTAATGCTGACAATGAATTGATTCCAACCCGTATCCAAACAGGATGGAGAGTCTGCATAGACTACAGAAAGCTGAATACGGCAACGTGGAAGGATCATTTCCCTTTGCCTTTCATTGACCAAATGTTAGAGAGGTTGGCTGGACATGAATACTATTGCTTCTTAGATGGATACTCCGGTTACAATCAAATCCCCATTGCCTTATATGACCAACACAAGACCACTTTCACATGCCCCTACGGAACCTATGCTTACCGGCGCATGCCTTTTGGGCTATGCAATGCCCCTGCCACTTTTCAAAGGTGCATGATGAGTATATTCTCAGATATGGTAGAACAATATTTTGAAGTATTCATGGATGATTTTTCTGTGCATGGGTCTACTTTTTCTGATTGTCTACATAATCTTTCCTTAGTTCTTGTCAGGTGTATGGAGAAAGATTTAGTTTTAAATTGGGAGAAATGCCACTTCATGGTAAAACAGGGTATAGTGTTGGGTCACATCATTTCCAAAGATGGGATCATGGTTGACAGAGCCAAAGTAGAATTGATTGAAAAGCTACCTATTCCCAAATCTATTAAGGACATTTGCTCCTTTTTAGGGCATGCCGGTTTCTATCGGAGGTTCATTAAAGATTTTAGTCAAATTGCTCGCCCTCTCACCTCTTTGCTTGCTAAAGACCAGCTCTTTGATTTTAATGATGCCTGTCTTGAGAGTTTTAATCAACTCAAAAAGATTTTGACCACTGCCCCCGTTATTCAGGCACCCATATGGACAGAGCCCTTTGAGCTTATGTGTGATGCTTCTGATTTTGCATTAGGAGTTGTCCTTGGGCAACGGATCAATAAGTTACCCCATGTAATTTGTTATGCAAGTAGGACTTTAAATGATGCACAGCTTAATTACACCACCACTGAAAAAGAATTCTTAGTTATTGTATTCGCTTTAGAGAAATTTCGTGCCTACTTGATAGGATCCCATGTCATTGTGTATACGGATCATGCCGCTCTCAAGCATCTCTTGCAGAAAAAGGATGCCAAAGCTCGTCTCATTGGGTTTTGCTTTTACAAGAGTTTGACTTAGAGATTAGGGATAAACCAGGAATAGAAAATCTGGTTGCTGACCACTTATCCCGACTGCCTAATTCTTTGACTGTTGATTCACCAGTCAATGAGTCTTTCCCAGATGAGCAGTTGTTTGCAGTATCTAGTGAGCCTTGGTTCGCTGATATTGTAAATTACTTGGTAACCGGTGCGACCCCTTCCCATTGGTGTGCCCAGGATAGGTATAGATTCCATTCCCAAGTCAAGTACTATTTTTGGGATGATCCATATCTGTTCAAGACTTGCCCTGATCAGATTATCAGGAAATGTGTACCTGACCATGAACAGCAATCTGTGCTGTCTTATTGTCATGATCAAGCGTGTGGTGGCCACTTTGGGCCAAATAAGACTGCGGGCCAAGGTTTTCGATCCCGGATTCTACTGGCCTAGTCTTTTTAAGGATGCATTTAATTACTGTAAGGCATGCCCTTCTTGTCAGTCTTTAGGCCGCATTACCAAGCGGAATATGATGCCACTAAACCCAATTCTGGTGGTTGAGGTTTTTGATGTTTGGGGCATCGATTTTATGGGTCCGTTCCCAAAGTCTTTTGGGAATGAGTATATCTTGTTAGCTGTGGACTATGTGTCTAAATGGATAGAAGCTGTTGCTACTAAGACCAATGACCACAAGGTAGTCATTAAATTTTTAAAGGAGAATATATTCTCCCGATTTGGTACCCCTCGAGCTATCATTAGCGATAGGGGAAAACACTTTTGTAACAAACCATTTGAGGTCCTTGTTCAAAAATATGGTATTACTCATAAATTGGCAACCCCTTACCACCCTCAGACTAGTGGACAAAGTTGAAGTATCCAATCGAAAAATCAAGCAAATTTTAGAAAAAACTGTCAATCCTACTCGTAAGGATTGGTCCATTCGTCTCATAGATGCTTTGTGGGCTTATAGAACTGCTTTCAAGACCATTCTTGGTCAATCCCCTTATCGTCTGGTGTACGGAAAAGCCTGCCATCTACCGGTAATTGGAACATCGGGCATTTTGGGCAATTAAGAAATTAAATTTTGATTTTTCAGATGCTAGCACTCATAGAGGACTCCAGCTCTCTGAGTTGGATGAATTGAGAAATGATGCCTACGACAATGCCCGCATCTATAAAGACAAGACCAAGGCTTATCATGACAGACATATCCTTCGGAAGTCTTTTACCCCTGGGCGACAAGGTTTTGCTTTATAATTCTCGTTTGCATATTTTTCCTCGGTAAACTTAGATCTCGTTGGGAGGGTCCTTATATTGTTCAAAATGTTTTCTCATCGGGTGCAATTGAGATTTTAAATCCAGGTACAGGTGCAACCAGCAAAGTGAATGGTCAGCGTTTGAAGCCATTTTTGGAGCTTCCACACGACTCCACTGAAGAGGTCATGGATCTCCATGAACCTTTTTACACTGATGCTTGATTCAGGGAGTTTTTTTTCTTCCCCTTGTCCTTGTCTTTTATTTTTCTGTATACATTGAGGACAATGCATGATTTAAGTATGGGGGAAGGGTTGAGATTTCATAAAAAATAAAAAAAAATAAAAAAAAATTTTGAGCTTTCATTGTAAATTTTAACTTTTTAACTTTGGTTTTTGGAAAAGTCAATCACTATTTCTATGGTTTTGACACAAAAGAGGAAGGAGAAAGAGACCTAGAAAACTATCACATACGAAGTAATGAAACCCTATGTGAGGATAGTACTTAGGTTGTATTTTGAGATGGGAATTAAGTTAGAAAATACATCTTACCTCTCCTGAAGGGATGAATATTTTATGGTTATAGATGGTAATTTCAACCTTTGAATAAAGCTGATACCTCCTTGTACTATAAAAAAAATCATATAAGAAAATAATAATATAAGAGTTTTTTTTGTCCTTAGAACTATACAGGACATTCCGCCTCAAGAAGCGAGGTGTCTTGATTGAAATTCCTTGGATACAGCTCTTGCAAAAAAAAACAAAAGTACTCTTTAGCATCAATGTCTTTAAAGATATATGCCAAAAGCGAAGCTATATAGTAACATGGGAATGCATAACCACCTGCACTTCTCAAGCCAATTGTAGTGGAGTAGTTTAAAGAGGAAGAAAGAAAGAAAGAAAAAGAAAAAAAAAAGATACAAGTGTTGAAAGCTATTCTTGGGTCTTGGTTACTAGTATGTTACAAAGGGTTCACCTTAAGGAGAGATATGTTTGGAAGATATAACAAGGTTTCCTAATTGAGATGCAACCTTAGTGTTTGAATCATATGAGGTAGCAATGTTCAAGTGTGGGGGTTTGTATGTTTTCTTGATCCCAAGTTGAGTGTTTTGACTAATAAGATATGTGTGTGCATTTTTTCCTTAATACCAAAATTAAAGTTTGAAATTTCTATATGAATTTTGTGTGTTTATTCTCTGAAAATACTCACGAGACACAACTCGTCCACTAGGGATAACCTAGGGATTTAAAGGCTTGTTGCACGTGCTAAGTGCAATCGTGATTCCTACGAAAGTGAGTTAGGATTTTATTTTATTTTTATATTTTTCTTTGCTCGAGACTAGCAAAGCTCAAGTGTGGGGGAATCTGATGAACACATTTTATGTGTAAATTTAAGGCAAAAAATATATATCTCTTATTCTATTTATGATGCTTCTCGGGTATTTAATGTTGATTTTATGTTTGATGGGTATAGGTGAAAGAATGAAGAAATTTAAGCTTAAAAATATCATTTTATGAATTTTTGGTGATCCTGTCCAGTTAACTCACCCAGTCAACTCGACAACCGGGCATAAGATGAATTTTATGAGGAGAGCCACGAATTTTGTGTATAAGATCAGCCTTGGACCAAGTCAAAGAATAGCCCAATCTCATGTGAAAGATTCCATTCTCTTGAGAAAATATTCCTTAGTTATTTGGAATCAAATTTACAAGATTGTCATGGCAAGGAAGAATGGAAAGCTCCAATCGGTTATGAAATTTTTCAAAAAGAGATAATAATGCTAAAGATATGATGAGTTGGTGCAAGATTTTTTCTACTCAAGAATCGTCCATATACAATGAACCTAGAAGATTGGAATTCAGTTACCAAAATTATCTCCACAAAATCTCTTGTAATTCAATTGTAAAGATTGATTGTGATCTTTACTCTCTTGTACATATATGTGATGCTGAGCAATAGAAAATCATCCAAGAATTTTATTATGAGTTTTTTTCTTAGTTTTGAGAATTTATGAGAGAGTTTGAGATTCTTAGTTTTTTCTTTTCAAGTTGTGTTCTTGCTTAAGTTTATTTTTATTTCAGATTTAGAACTCTATAGTAGGGTAGATAAATATAGGTTGTACCCCATTACTAATTTAATTTAGGAGAGAAGGATCCCTTTGTAATCGTTTGCACATCGCCTTGGAGTGACAACAAGACGACGAGCAACGACAGAGATAAGTTAAATCTTCCATCGAGATAAGTTTTTCTTACATTCTTTTACTTTTAATTTTGTTTCTTTCTTGCAATAAATTTGTGTTACTTTATGGTTAGTGGTTTCGTAAATTTTCATACCGCTATGAATGGTTATTATTGTTTTTTGATTAATTTTTATTTAAAGTGATTAGGGTGTTAATTCAATCATATCCCTTTGGTACGCTTTGCCTTATTTGAGTTAGGATAATAACGATTCCTCCCTGAGATCGACCCGTTACTGCACGATACCGTGCACTTGCGGTTACATACATATTTAATTCACATCAGATAGCATGGTGTTGGTGCTTTCAAAACTACCCCATAGATGAGTGCATCAAACAAAAAGGTATTATGATAGCCTCCAAATGTCCATTGTGCCTTACAGCCAAGGAATCTCAAAACCACCTGTCTTGTAGTTATGCTTTCTCATCTGCAATATGGCAGAAAGTATGTGCTTGTTTTGAAGTAGCATTTCCAGCTCTTGACTCCTGCAATCTCTTGCTGGTTTGGTGGATGCGTAAAGGTGGAATCATGTCCCAACGAAATGTATGGAATGGTATCTTGGTAATTTTTATTCATAATCTCTGGATGGCTAGAAATAACACCTTATACCGAAATATCAATGCTGAGATAGTTCGTATATGGGATAAAATTAAACATGGCTGCAGAGATTTCACAATTTCTCTTCCATGTAAGATCAGATCAGCAGATGACCTTAGAATAGTGAAAACTCTCTCCCTTCTGTCTGTACAACCAAGTAAAAGTATGGTGCTAGAACTTTTTTGGAGGCCGCCACTTCTTAGATGGTATAAAATAAATTCAGACGGATCAAGTTTTGGCAATCCAGGAGTTGCAGGTGCTAGTGGGGTATTGCATTCTCACAATGGCTAGATTCTATATGCCTTTGTTGAATATCTTGGCATACAAACAAATTATTATGTTGAGCTCAAAGTAGTCCTAATTAGATTAAAGGAAGTGATTAACCTTGGTTTTCATCGGATATGGCTGGAATCTGATTCTCAATCAGTGGTTAACGCTTCGCTATCTGGGGGTTTACCTTGGTATTTTATGCAAGAGTGGAATGCACTTTCTATAGAGATTTATAGATGTACCATTAGGTACACTCACTATTTTTGGGAGACCAACACAGTAACGGATAATCTGGCATGAAAAGCAGCTCATGATAGACTTTAATATTCTTGGAACCAATGTCCAAATATAGTGGCTAGAGAAGGCGCGTGGGATGCATCCCATCAGCCTAGATATTTTTTTTGCTAGTTTATTTTGTACCCAGAGTGTCTCCTACTGATGGCAATGCCGAAGGTGGGAGCTTCACTCTATTAGGACCTTTTTTATATTCTTTTACTTTTTACCATCTTTAATATATTTGGATCTTTAGCAAAAAAAAAAACTAGGAAACTTCCCTATTCTTGGAATTGATTTTATGCTTGTCCGATCGCACAATACGTGGGACCAAACAACCTCAACCAGTCAGACCGGATAAGGTTAAAGTTGTCTATTTTTTAATCTAAACCTGTGGTTTGTCATCCGACCGTCTCTTCTAGCCTGGTTATGATGGAAAGACATGTCACAACATGTTAACCCATGTTAGACCAGGTTAGTAGAGTACGGGTCTTACAACTGCCCCTAAAAAAGATTTCGTCCTCAAAATTTAAACATACCTTCCAAGTCGAATAGATGTTGTTTTCGCATCGTGGCTTCTTCTTCCCAAGGGACCTCTTCCATGTCTTGGCTTCTCCAAGTTACCTTGACATAAAAGATATCACAGTTTCAAAGTTTTTATACCTTTCGACTTGTGATCTCGGCTAGCACAACTTAAAACATCAGTTTCTCTATCAAGTTTGGAGAATCTACAGTCAATATGTGGGATGGATCTCTGATGTACTTCTTTAGTAGGGAAACGTGGAATACATCATGTACGCTTGACATCGACGGTGGCAATGCGAGTTGGTATGCTACTTTGTCGGGTCTTGCTAGAACTTCATTTGGTCCTACATATCTAGGGCATAACTTCCCTTTCTTACCAAACCATTTCAAACCTCTCATAGGTGATATCTTCATAAACACTTTGTCACCCACGACAAACTCAAGGTCTTGGCGTCTATTATCTGCATAGTTCTTTTGTCAAACTTAAGTAGTCTTCACTCTCTTTTTAATCTTATCTACCATTTGATAAGTTTCCTCAAAGAATTCTAGCCTTACAATTCTCTTTTCACCAACTTCATTCCAAAATAAAGGGGTTTGATATTTCCTACTGTACAATGCCTCCTAGGGTGACATCTGTATGGTAGCCTGATAACTGTTGTTGTAAGAAAACTCAATCAGTGGTAATTTCTCATCTCAAGCCCCTTTGAAATCTATCGCACAAGCTAAGAGCATATCCTCTAAGATCTAAATGGTCCTTTCCTACTAACCATCTGTCTGAAGATGAAATGTTGTGCTAAACTTCAACTTCGTTTCCATAGCCGTCTGTAGTCCTTACCAAAACTTAAAGGTAAAGCAAGGATCTCAATCTGACACTATGCTCTCAGGTACACCATGGAGTTTGACTACATTGTCTATGTACAGTCTTGCCAATCTGTCTAAGGTATACTAAGGTCTTATCGCAATGAAATGAGCTGTCTTCGTAAAGCGATCTATAATCACCCAGACTACATCGATGGATCTGGGAGTCAATGGTAGCCTAATGATAAAGTCCATAGTGATGCAAAACCATTTCCATGCTGGCTCAGGTAATGGTTATTGTAAACCTATTGGTCTCGATCTTTTGCCCTTCACTTGCTAATAGTTTAAACACTAAAACACGTGCTTAGCCATGTTTGCTTTCATTCCTCTCCATCAATATAGTCTCTTCAGATCATGGTACATCTTAGTTCTTTCGGGATGTACTGAATAAGGAGTAGAATAGGCTTCTCTCATTATTCAATCTTTGAGGTCTGAATCTTCACTTTTAGGTTTACACAACTACCTTTATATTTGTATAACTTCTTCACATCCAAGGTAAAGTCAGGGTTTGGTTTACCTTTCTCCAAGTCCTTTTGTACTGTCCTTAGATATGGGTCTTGTAAGATTGCTGCTTTCACCTCGTCCATCATATCTAATAGAATCTTTAGTGCGGTAAACATAAGTGAAAACTTTTGGATTAACCCTTGCTCTATCGAGTTATCTAGAGATTCCAGTACATGTTGTGCTTTGTTCCTTTCATAAGCTGATACCACAACATAGAGTAGCATTTGCACTATGTCCTCGTTCTGGCTTCAGTATTCCTTTCCTACTCAATGCATCCACTACTACGTTGGCCTTACCTGGATGATACTAAATATCATAATCATAGTCCTTCAGCAGTTTTAACCACCTTCTTTGTCTCATTTTCAACTCCTTCTGAGTAAAGAAATAGGTGAGGCTCTTGTGATCTGACTTGATCTAAAAATTTTCACCGTACAAGTAGTGTCTCCAACTCTTAATTCCATGAATCACCGTTGCTAACTCCAAATCATGTGTAGGGTAATTCTTTTCGTGCTCCTTCAATTGCCTTGAGGCATAGGCAATCACCTATTCACCTTGCATTAGAACACATCCCAAACCTAATCCAAAGGTATCTATGTATAGGGTGAATGGTTGTCCTGTTGTTGGAATGGTCAAAATATTAGTCGATATCAACTTCAAATTCAGAATTTGGAAACACTCTTCACACTTGTCGATCCAAACAAACTTCTCCCATTTCTTAGTCAGCTTGGTAAGAGCTATTGTGATCCTTGAGTAGTCATTTACAAATCATCTATAGTAACTAGTTAATCCCAAGAAACTTCTTATCCATGCAACGTTCTTAGGTGCTTCCCATCCTATAATTTTTTTGATCTTGTTGGGATCCACTTTTATTCCTTCTGAAGACACCATGTGGCCCAAGAAGGTCACTTTGTTCAATCAAAACTCATATTTCTTAAACTTAGTATAAAGCTTTTCCCTTTTTAGCCATTGTAAGGCTGCTCTAAGTTGTATTGCACGAGTCTTATTGTCCTTGGAGTAAACCAAAATATCATCTATGAAGACTATGACCAAGGTGTCCAACATGTCATGAAACACTCGATTCATAAGCTTCATAAATTATACGGGGGCATTGGTCAACCCAAACAACATGACCAGGAACTCATAGTGTCCATACCTAGTTCTGAATGTTGTCTTAGGAATATCACCATTCTTGATCTTCAACTGGTAATAACTTGACTGAAGATTGATCTTAGAGAATACCTTTGCACCTTGCAACTGATCGAATAAGTCATTGATTCAAGGCAATGGATATTGGATCTTGATAGTGAGCTTGTCCAATTCTCGATAATCAATGCATAAGTGAACACTGCCATCCTTCTTCGTCACGAACAGCACTGGTGCTCTCCATGGCAATATACTTGGTCATAGGAAAACCTTGTCCAACAACTCCTGTAGTTAAGTCTTTAGTTCCTTCAATTCTATAGGAGCCATTTGGTAGGGTGCTTTAGATACTGGTTCCAACCCTGGTAGGAGATCAATCACGAACTTGGTCGCTCGATCTGGTGGCAACCCAGGTAGGTATTTTGGAAATACATCAGGAAACTCTCGCATTACTTTGATGTCTTTTATCTACAGCACTTTTGTGGTAACGTCCACTACGGATACAAGGTAGCTAATTCCTCCCTTCTCGAGACACCTCTTTGCTTTGAGCGCAGAAAGGATGAGCTTACGCTTCTTAGGTAGTTTACTTCCAGTGAAACCAAATTTTATGCCATCTTTTCCCTTGAATGACAGCTTCTTCTTGGCACATAACAACTTTTCTAAGTGTGAAGCCAACTAGTCCATCCCCAAAATAACATCGAAGTCTGCCATCTCGAGTTGAACTAGGTTTGCTTCCAAATCCCGTCCATCAATACGAACCAGACACGGTCCCTAACATTCATCTAACACTACCTCTAGTCCCAAAAGAGATCATACTAGTAGGCTCTGGTCTAAAGGTTTGACGGGTATGTCCAATCTCTTTCCAAACAAGACAGACACAAAAGAATGGGTGGCCTCAAAGTCGAAGAGGACTCTGGTGGGTACACCAACTATAATTACAGTACCTGTAGGTTTTCCTATGTTTAGTCTACATGCTCGCACAAGTGTATTGTAAGTAAAAGTTAGGTCATACCTGTAACCACATTAGGCGATGCGGCTGTGTCTTCTTAGGTTACCGTGTACACCTTTCCTTGCTGCAACTACTTCTTAGGCTGAGGGCATTTTTTGCATAGTGTCCCATTTGGTTGCAGTTGAAACACTTAATGTTTCTAGCCTGACTACCTTCTTTTGTGCTTTGGTTAAGGTAGCCTTGGCCGGTCCTGCCATTGTTTGTGGCTTAAATAGTTTAGAAGGCTTTAAGTTTCCCCCAGTTGACATATCATTGTTAGGCCATTTTAGTCCACAGTTCTGGGCAAAGAAGCTTTCCTTCTGACTGGACTCTAAAACCCTTGCATTTTACACTGCTTCATTATAGATACTCTTCTCTAGACCCAGCAGGTGCTCATGGATACTACCTCTAAGTCCCATGGTAAACCGTCGAGTCTTTGTAGCTTCTTCTTGCAAGCTAGTAGGAAAAGAAGAATAGTTCTTCGTACCACTACTGGTAGGCGTCGATTGTCATCTGTCCCTGGTATAGATTTAAAAACTCCCTCTTCATCTGATCTAGGAAGCTTATAGGGAAATACTTGTCAAAAGAACGCTTCCTTGAATATTTTCCAAGTCACCTAAGCATGCTTGGTCATCAGATAGGTATGGGTGGAGTTCCACCAATGATTCACGCTTTCCCTCAGCATATAGGTAGCACACAGTACCTTATCCTCTTCAGTACACACCATCATACAGAATATCTTTTCTAGTTCTTTTATCCATTGTGCTAGCCACAACGGGTTTGATCCCTTGCCAGTGAAAGTTTGAGGCTTCATCTTCATGAAACACTCTACTACCCTTGTCAGATCATTCTGCCATGGAGCAACCATTCCTTACATCTGAGGTTGATATGGGTAACTGCACTGATAACCACCTTAATATCCACCTGGATACTATCCTGGTGTGTTCAGTACAGGATTTTGTTGGTGTTGCTGGGCTGCAAGGATGGTATTACTGCCAACAGGTGCTATATTAGTTTGGTCTTGTGGTGCTAGTGTAGAGTTGGCAATGGGTGGCACAGTTATGCTTAGTACAGCTCGTAACCATCAATACTTGATGTTGTTCTTGCACTTAATAGGCCAGATTGGTCACAACTGTAGCCAAGTCCCCTAGAGGTGGCCCAGGTAAATCGTTTTGGGTGGCCTGGATGTTTGGCCCTTGATTTGTTTCTGTCGGATTTTCATTATTTGGTGTCTACTCAACTAGGTTTTCATATCCAGCTCCCATCCCAAGTGGTGGTGGGGTCGGGTCGCAGCCTCTTCGACTGCCTCTCCGTCCTACCATTTTAGCCTAATAGTACCTAGATGGTTAGTGAAAACATGGCCAAAATGTATGAGATAATTTACAAGATAAGTCAAAAATATACAGCATTAGTCCCATATGATTGGTAGCATGTCGAATGCTCCAATTTAATTAAATATTTCTTTACTAACCTACTTAATAAACTGTAAATAGGATAAGCAAAGGTCAATCCCATAGAGAATGAATTGATTAAAATTTATGTTCTACTCAAACTAAATATACTAATTAATGCTATGTAAACACAATAACGAAGGGGGTTTTGGTTGTTTGAATCAAATTATAAGTAAACAGACAGAATTTAAATAGGAAGATAATTAGATGAGAATATTCAGTTCTTGGTTCAATATCCACCCACATATGCAAGGAGTAAAATTAATCACAATGTTAATCTCTCCCTTCCAATTAGAATTAAAGACCCTAGATAACAATACGCTCTGTTACTCGAGTTTTCCCTTAAGTATCTCTATTGAAATAAGCTCTTCAGTGATATCTAACCATTGAACAACACTAAATAAGCTTTCAATATTTAATTCAATGGCAGCATTAAGAGGGTAGAAAATAGATCAATCTAAGCAACAATCGCAATTAGAATTAAAGACCCTAGATAACAATACACTCTGTTACCCGAGTTTTCCTTTAAGTATCTATACTGAAATAAGCTCTTCAGTGAGATCTAACCATTGAACAACACTAAATAAGCTCTCAATATTCAATTCAATGGCTGCATTAAGAGGGTGGAAAATAGATCAATCTAAGTAACAAACATATATAAGCGGGGATTATTTAACTTAGGTTATATTATTCACAATGGTGAGACGAAAACTTGGACATAATCATCTACCACTATTTGCTACTTGTGATTAGAACTAGGATGATTACATATCACAGATTCTTGATCTAGCAATTAATATTAATCCAACTGATTCAGCAAGCCATTACTGAACTATTCAGACAAATATCATAAATAAAGAGAAAAGAATAACATAAGCAATTATAATAAAAGAAAAAAAAAGAAAAACGTTACTGAATAGAGATTACACCATTTAAATGAGTTTGGGCTTTAAAATCCCCTTGAACTAAATGAGAAAATTAGCTAGACATTACAATCCTTTTAGAGGCAGAAACATTTCCAGTAAAAGAGTGAGAGATTCATCATCTTAACACTAGTGCCCTATATATAAAAGTTGACAGTCCTTTGTAACTTATAACTCCTTCTTTGTGTAGGATTCCTTCTTTGTTTAGAATTTCTTCTCTATATAGAATTCCTTCTCTATTTAGAATTCTGAAATTGTAGAATTTCCTTTTCTTCTTTAGAGTCTTCTATTGTAGGTTTCCTAACTTTAGTAGGAGACTCTTTATGAAATTTTCATCCACCGTTGAATGCTTTAATCAGATCGTACGGCTGCTCTAATTTGGATTCGGATCAGATTTTTGTGTCAGACTTTGTGGTGATGTTTGGAGGTCCAAACAAATTCAGATTTTTCTTCATAAAATCATTCCAAAAAGGTTGAGACATCCTCCACAACATTACTGAAGACAACATTTCAATTATAAAACTCTTTCCACATCAAAAATCTGCATGAAACTCAAAACGTCAATATTAAGAACACTGAAATTTTCCTATCTTTCAACAATTAATTCACAATGTCTATAAAATATATTTTTATAAAATTCATTCTATTCAGTTCAATTAGGGAAAAAACATATTAAATAGTATAGTGTAAAGGGAATAAAATATAAAAATTACACACTTATCAAATACCCCCACACTTAGCTTTTGTATCTCCTCAAGCAAAGAAAAATATAAAAATAAAATCCTAACTCACTTTCGTAGGAATCACGATTGCTGTTACACCCCAATTTTGCACCATTCAGAACGGTGTGATGAACCGCTAATAAACCAACGGTTCAACCAAGATCTCTAATAGGCTGTGTCCATTGAAATTAAACCATACACATCCACAACCATAATCAGAATAAATACACAATAACGGAAGTCTTAGTAATAAATGAACTGAGGAATCTAACTGTGATAATCATAAATAAAATATCAAATTATGTTGTAACAACCAAGACATAAGTAAATAAAATATCAATTATATTTCCTTAATAATTCAAATGAAATCTAATCGAAAATGCATGCGTTGCACTCGCACGAAGAGTCATCCGTTTCCACTAAGTCTTCAGCTTCCATCGCAGTGACGTTCCCGTACACAGAAGCATTCATATAGTTTTTCACCGTGGTACCTGCATCATCAACTAAAAATATTCGACGTCGAAAGGGTGAGCACACATCACGGCTCAGTGAGCAAACAAAACAATGCAACAAACATATGCATGCATTCAATTCATATCTGTGGTCTGGTATATAAGTTTGCAATGTGCTATAGAAAGGTTCGGTGGCCGCCTCACCTCTATACACGAGTGTGTGAAGCTACCCAAAGGTTAACATTTATTGTCGTCCCACATGCACCCACTATGGAATAGAGATAGAGCTAAAGTGCTTAGGACCACACCGTATCACATTTTCCCTGATACTCTACCCATACCAACACGTAAGCCCCTGCTGGCGAGGGCTTGCAAACTGGACTCGTAACTAACCAATCCTAATGTCAAATAGTGTACCTATGGCCTCACCCCAGCATCCTTCAATACGTCCATAGAGATAGAGCTAAGGCCCCCTGATAGAGTCGAAGACTACACGGTCCGAGACCACCTCCCCTGATACCCTACGACGTAATAGTTCTGCTAAGGTAATGGCAATACGACGATGTCAGTGGACAAGACTTGAGTAGAGATAGAGCTAGAGTCTAGTGACCAGGCTGAACCACAATGTCACATTCCCCCCTGATACTCTACTCGCATCAAGCACACTAACCACACACATACATTCACATGTTTATTCCTACCATCATCATCATCATCATCATGCTATAAACAAAATATAATTAAATACGCATGAACATTAATAGCAGGAATATTGGATGACATGTTGAATGCACATTACAAGCATACACGCATAGAATCAGGCATGGCATTGGACTCAAGAAAATAAAAATAGTTTATTATTAGCCAATTAGTTTAGGTCTTGTTCCCTCACCTTTGCTTGAGTGTAGATCCTCTTTCAAGCTTTAAAACCCACTTTTATATCAATAGGAAAACCTAACAAGTCGATAGATTTTGGTTGCAAGTCATTCCGGCACTTTTAGGCTTATTTTTAAGTACGGGTCGCAGGGTGGGTCGCAGGTAAGGTAGCAGTTTACTACGACCCCCCAGGGTAGGGTCGATGCCAGGGTCGGATGTTTCATCGACTCTGGATGCGACCACCCCTTTCCTGGACTTCCTGAATACTGGGGGTCGATCCTGTGGTCTGGTAGGGTCGATTCCCAATCGACTCCACGTGCAACCCCCCGTGGGTTGAGTCGAGAATATCATTCTACAGTCCATTCTTTCATGTTTTGGTCCAATGGCTTACTTTCACAATCCATTCTAGGCTTGTTCTATGGCTTAGAACTCTAGGTTTCTTCCTAACTTTGCCTACCATGATTTCTCCATGGATTTCATTGAAATCTTCCCATGGATGTATGATTTGGGTTTCCCCTAGACCATACCCTCTTCATGAACTATTCTGAGGTCTTAGATCATCAATGGAGATGTAAACCATACCTTAGGTATTGCTAGGATTCAGAGATTTCTCTGAATTCTTCACTTTGGTCTTCTTCTCCAGCTTTTCTTCTCTTCTCCTTCTCTTCTCTTTCTCTCACTTTCAATTAGGGTTTCAAAAGGAGTGAAAGAGGCTTAGGGACATCCTATTAATAGAGTAGAATCTCCCAAAATAAGTCCCATTAAGATTAGGAAGGAATCCCATTGAAATTTGGAAAGTTTCTCCATTGCGGTTTCTGTCGGCAAACAGGGGGTCGATGTGGGGGTCGGAGATCTCGTCGACCCTCAGTTTCTAAGTTGTCTAACCCCCAGTTAAATATCAGGGGTCTGACTTCTTAGTGAGGGGGGGTCGACCCTGCCTATCTAGGTATGTGACCCTGCCCTCCAATTTACTATTTTTGGGTCAGTATAGTACCTGGTTTCGCTATTTCCTTTACGTACTTGGTCCATTTGGCTCGACCATGATAGGTAGCCCTGGTACAAGGTGATAAGACCGGTTAGTTTGATACGGGTCTTACAACTCCCCCCTACTTATAAAAATTTCATCCTCGAAATTGTACATACCTTTCGAGTCGAATAGATGAGGGTATTGCTTTCACATAGCATTCTCTTCTTCCCATGTGATTTTTTCTATATCTTTGCTTCTCCAGGTGACCTTAACATAATAAATGTCACGGTTGTGTAGTCGTTGCACCTTTCGGCTGGTGATTTCAGTTGGTGTTACTTCAAATGTTAAATCATCAGTCAGATCAGGTAGATCTACTGTCAAAACGTGCGTTGGGTCTCTGACATACTTCTTCAATAAGGAGATATGAAATACGTCATGCACACTTGACATAGATGGTGGTAGTGCTAACTGATAAACCACTTTTCCACATTTAGCTAGAATCTCATATGGTCCGACATATCTCCGACTTAATTTCCCTTTCTGTCCGAACCATTTCAAACCTCGCATAGGTGACACTTTGAGGAATACCTTATCACCTATGGTGAATTCAAGGTCTCGGCGTCTAGTATCCGCATATTGCTTCTGATGATTATGAGCAGTTCTTACTCGTTCCTTGATAATGTCAACTACTCGACATGTCTCTTCAATAAATTCTGGTCCAACAATACTACGTTCTCCAACTTCATTCCAAAACAAAGGAGTTCGACACTTCCTGCCATACAGTGCTTCATAGGGTGACATCTGTATAGTAGCCTGATAGCTATTATTATAAGCAAACTCAATCAGTGGTAATTTTTCATCCCATGATCCTTTGAAATCAATTACGCAAGCTCGGAGCATGTCTTCTAGAATCTGAATGGCGCGCTCCGACTGTCCGTCTGTCTGAGGATGGAATGCAGTACTGAACTTCAATGTTGTACCCATAGCCTTCTGTAATCCTTTCCAAAACTTTGAAGTAAATCGTGGATCTCTGTCGGACACAATGCTTTCAAGTACACAGTGTAATCTGACAATATTATCCACATATAACTTAGCTAACCTCTCCAGTTTATACTGAGGTCGTATAGCTATAAATGGAGCCATTTTAGTCAGTCTGTCTACAATCACCCAAACTGCATCAACTATTCGGGGAGTTAATGGTAACCCTGTGACGAAGTCCATAGTGATGCAGTCCCATTTCCATGCTGGTTCTGGTAACGACTGTAACAGTCCTGCTGGTCTTTGTCGTTCAGCTTTCACCTTCTGACAATTTAGGCATTGAGACACGAACTTGGCTATATCTGCTTTCATTCCCCTCCACCAATATAATTTCTTTAGGTCATGATACATTTTTGTACTTCCAGGGTGTATCGAATAGGCGGTGGTATGGGCTTCCTTCATTAGTCGGTGTCTAATATCCAATTTTTTGTTTCGGATACACATATTCTTCCTTTGTACTTCAGTACCTTTTCATCATCTAAGGTGAACTCAGGAACAATCCTACCTTTTTCGATGTCTTCTTATACCGTTCTTAAATAAGGGTCCGCTTTAATCGCTGTTTTCACTTCCTCAAGTATATCGGGTACAATCTTCAATGTGGCAAACATTTTTGAAAACTGATGGATAAACCCTTGGTTGGTTGATTCACCCGGTACATCTATCACAAACTGTTCATTACCGTAATTGAACACTCTTCCGGTAGTACACAGTGCAGCAGTGGTGCTAACCTCTTCTTGAGATTTCATCATTGCCTTTCTACTTAGTGCATCCGCAACCACATTAGCTTTTCCCAGATGATACTGGATATCACAATCATAGTCTTTCAATAGTTCCAGCCATCTTCTTTGTCTCATATTCAACTCCTTCTGATTAAAGAGGTAAGTAAGACTCTTATGATCTGATTTAATCTAAAATTTCTCTCCGTACAAGTAATGTCTCCATATTTTGACAGCATGTACTACTGCCACTAATTCCAAATCATGAGTGGGATAGTTCTTCTCATGTGTCTTCAATTGTCTTGAGGCATATGCAATTACTTGTTCTCCTTGCATAAGTACACATCCTAATCCCAATCCTGATGCATCAGTGTACAAAATAAATGGTTGTCCTAAAATCGAAATGGTCAAGATTGGAGCTGATATCAATCTAGCCTTCAATGTTTGGAAACTCTTCTTGCATTTATCAGTCCACACAAACTTTTTGCCCTTCTTAGTCAAACTGGTAAGAGGTACGGCAATTCGGAATAGTCTTCCACAAATCGTCGATAATACCCAGCTAGACCTAAGAAACTTTTAATTTCTGCAACGCTCTTCGGTGCTTTCCACTTCACAATAGCTTCGATCTTGCTATGATCCACTTTAATTCCTTCAGGGGATACCACATAACCTAGAAAAGTGACTTCCTTTAGCCAAAAGTCACACTTTGTAAATTTGGCATAGAGCTTCTCTTTCCGTAATCGCTACAGAGCAGATTTTAGATTCTTTATATGAGTTTCCTCGCCTTTGGAGTAGACCAATATATCATCGATGAATACAATAACCGACGTATCCAACATATCATGGAATACCCGATTCATAAGTTCCATAAAAGTTGTTGGTGCGTTCGTCAATCCGAAAGACATGACCAAAAATTCATAATGTCCATATCTGGTCCTGAATGCTGTCATGGAAATAACATCATCCTTAATCTTCAACTGATGGTAGCCTGAGCGAAGATCGATCTTGGAGAACACTTTGGCACCTTTCAACTGATCGAACAAGTTATCGATCCGAGGCAATGGATATCGATTCTTGATTGTCAGTTTATTTAGTTCCCGGTAGTCTATACACAATTGAACACTACCGTCCTTCTTCTTTACGAATAATACTGGCGCTCCCCATGGTGATATGCTTGGTCGGATGTTGCCCTTGTCCAGCAGTTCTTGTAGTTGTACTTTTAATTCCTTCAATTCAGTAGGAGCCATTCGATAAGGTGCTTTAGATATTGGTGCGGCTCCGGGTATCAGATCTATAACAAACTCTGTAGCGCGGTCGGGTGGTAATCCTGGTAGTTCTTCAGGAAATACATCTGGATAGTCACGCACGACATCAATATCCTCCATTCATGGTGCTTCTTTGGTAAGATCGATTCCTTTTTTAAGGCACTTCGTAGCCTTTAATGCAGAGAGTATGAGCTTTCGTTTACGGGGAAGTTTGGTTCCCAAAAAACTGAACTCTGCTTCTTTTTTGTCTTTGAATGTCAGCTTCTTTTCGGCACACAATAGGTTTGCAGAATGCCGAGCTAACCAGTCCATTCCCAAGAATGACGTCAAAGTCTGCCATCTCAAGTTAGATCAAGGTTGCATCCAGAGTCTTTTCATCAATAAGAACTAGACATGGTCCGTAACCTTTTTCTGATTCCACTTCTAATCCCATAGGCGATCGTACAAGCAGTTTGTAATCTAAGGATTTAAGGGGTAGATTTAGCTTCTTTCCAAATGACACAGATATAAAAGAATTAGTAGCTCCTGAATCAAAGAGTACTCTGGCGGAAATTCCATTAATAGGTACGATACCTATGATTTGTTTTGATTTAGTCTACATGCTCACATAATGTAACACAAAATGATAAGATTCAGGTCATACCTGTGACCACATCAGACGATGCAGTAGCATCTTCAGATGTAACCGCATAAACTCTGCCTTGTTGTAGTTGCTTCTTGGGCTTAGGACACTCCCTTGCCATATGTCCCAATTGCTAGCTATTATAGCATTTTAACCCTTCATTATTTGTCTTTTGTTGCTGATGAGCTTCTGAAGTAGTCTTGGTTGCAGCATTGAAACCTTGAGTATGGAAGGGTTTGAATACCTTGGTGTTCCCTCCATTGTAAGAATTTCCATTTAGCCTTTTGATTCCTCTATTTTGAGCAAAGTAGCTCTCTTTCTGGCTCGACTCTATCACTCGAGCAATTTGTACAGCTTCATTGTAGATTTTCTTTTCAAGTCCCAGAACATGTTCGCGTATGCTTCCCCTAAGTCCCATGATGAACCTTTGGGTCTTTGTATCTTCTACGTGCATACTGACTGGTGCGAAGAAAAATAGCTCCTCATAACGTTGTTGGTATGCATCGACAGTCATCTGTCCCTGATATAAACTCAGGAACTTCTTCTCCATGGAATCTCTGAAACTCCTAGGAAAATACTTCCCAAAGAATGCCTCCTTATATATATCCCAAGTCAATTGGGTGTGCTTTGTCATCAGATATGTCTGTGTGGACTTCCACCAGTGGTGTGCATCGCCTTTCAGCATAAACGTTGCACACAATACCTTTTCTTCCTCATTCACTGTCATCATCGTGAAATTTCTCTCCATCTCATCGATCCAGTGTGCTAGCCACAAAGGATCAGCTGGCTTACTAGTATACTCCTTAGGCTTCATCTTCAGAAAATGCTCCACCATTCTGGAGTGGTCCAGTTGATGCGGAACATAAGCTCCATATATAGGTGGTTGGTATTGATATCCACCTGGACCTACTTCAGGGTTTTGTACTTGAGCCTGCATAATGGGAGTCTGAGGTGCGTGGGGTACTGTGTTACTTCCCCTTGGTACTGTGCTTGCCTGTCCTGCTGGCATCGGTGTCGTCCATGCAGCTGGAAAGGTCATGCCTATGGCAGCTTGCATAGTAGCTTGTGCCTATTGTATTTGCTGCAGCTGTTGGCCAAATTCATTACTACTGTAGCCAGGTCTGTAGGTGGAGCTGGCAGATTTGTAGGATTTGTCTGCCCATTAATTACGGACGGTGTAGTGTTCATATTCTCCTGTGTTTCTGGGTGTATCTGGCTGTCTTGCCCCACATGTGGTGGTGGTGGGATAGAGTTACGGCTTTGTCTGGTCACTCTACGTCCAGCCATTATCTGTTCTGGTAGTGGGAATGCCTGAAAATCATAGAATACGTGAGGCAATCATTACATACTTCATTCTCATATTTTAAATCCACTAAAAAATGCAAATTTCAAATTTTTCAGATCATTCTGTCGAAAATACTGTATTTTCACTGCAGGGTCGATGGTGGGGGTCGATGGATGTCCGACCCTCAGTATGCGACCCTGAGAAATCACTGATTCTTATCGAGAGCCGGGGGTCGATGAGGGGGTCGATGGATGTCCGACCCAGGGTTCGACCCCTGGTTCTCTATCAGATTACCGAGAGCCGAGGGTCGATGAGGGGGTCGGAGGGGGGGTCGGATGTCTTGGTCGAATTCTCCAACCCTCGGACTAAAAATCAGGTTTTTAATCCCGATTTTGAATCCATTTCTCATTCTTCCTCCTCCTTTCTGACTCGGCTCGTCCCTCTGAGTTGCTACAGTGCCAACTCGGACTCATTGGTGCTATTTGCTTCTTATTTTGACGTCTACTCCTCGTCTACGGGTATGATCTCTACATTTTCATGTTTTTGGGGTTTCTTAACTAGGTTTTTGCTCATTTAACTCGTTTTCTTCAAATTAAACTTTTTCCAACTGTAAAAATTGGATTTCTATTGGGGGCTTTTGTTGTTGGTGGCTCAATGGACTAAAGCCCTCAAAAAATTTTGAGTTTCATCAGTTGGTTATCGAGAAACTTGAAATTCCCCATTTTTGTCATAATTTGTCGAGATTTTTGAATTTCTTGAAATTTCATCAAATTCGATCTCTTTAAATAAAATTTCCAACTGTATGAGTCTTGCAGGATTATTTAAAACCTTTATAAGTCCTCTTGCCCACGTGTATGGGTGAAAAGTGAGGCTTTTGACCAATTTATGTCGTTATACTGTCAAAAATTTTGGGTTTTTCATCTTTACTAACCCAATATCTGTTTCTCTTTGTTTTTGCAGATACTATGGCTCGTACCAAGGTACCCAGGGTTCATGACCCAGTCCGCTTCTGTTCTAACGAGGTGGAGACACAGTATGCTCGCTATTCTCGTAAGAAGGTAGAGGGAGGTCGTCGGATATACTTGGCTAGCCTGGCCCTGTTCGATGTGGAGAGGGCTTTTGGTGACATGGGCTGGCTTCCTGTGATCACCTATGACGCCTGCACTTGGCCGGATTTGGTGAGACAGTTTTACTGTAATCTCCAGGTGGTGGGAGATTACAACGATACCGAGAGGGATAGAGAGCTTCGGATCACCAGCTACGTCTATGGGGTCAAGATTTCATTTGACTATCGGCAGCTAGCCGACTTGTTGGGCATTTCATATGACGGCCCCTTGGTATTTTGTGCCCCTAGAGAACCCCAGTTCTTTTCATTGGAGATGAGAGCTAAGATTGATCGTCAAATCATCAAAGAGGATCGCTGGGAGATGAAAGCGATCTACCTTCGTCCAGAGCCTCGGGTGTACTGCAAGATTATTCAGCACAACCTGACACCTCAGAGTGGACACTACGAGAGGATCTCCCAATTGACCCAGTATCTATTGTACTGTATCTGCATTATGCAGCCCGTCTTCCTTCCTTACATCATCATGCGAACGATGATCAGTGTTGTTGCCCGGTCATACTGGCAACCTGCCTTATGGACGCATGATCTCTCTGCTACTGACCCACCTGGGTGTTGACATGGTGGATGAGAAGATTCAGGAGAAATCCTTCTCATCACCTTTGGATTGGGAGGCCATCTGTAAGATGGGCATGCGGGATGCCCAGGTCAGCGACGAGGAGAGGAACGCTCTGGTGCGTCTACGTACTCGAGTGGAAATGGCTGATGCTGAGGCAGCAGTAGCAGCCGCTGAAGTAGGGGTTCATGGGGGTGATGACAATCATTTGTACATGGATGTGGATGCCATACCTCCTCCATCACCTACTCATGCTATAGGAGTTGGTCCTTCTTATGCAGCTGGTCCTTCACATGCAGCTAGTCCTTCGTATGCACATTCTGATGACATGATTGGGATATTGCATGAGATACGAGAGGCTCAGCGCATGTCTGATTTTAGGATGGGAGAGCTTCTAGATGCTCAGCGCTTGTTCGATCAGCGGGTGGGAGAGCTTTTGGTTCCTCAACGCATGTCAGATCAGCGGGTGGGAGAGCTTCTGGATGCTCAGCGTTTGTTGGATCAACGAGTGGGAGAGCTGAGGGATGCTCAGCGTGTGACTGATCAACGGGTGGTTGATGTAAGACCCGTATCAAACTAATCCGGTCTTACCACCTTGAATCAGGTTTACCCATCATGGTCGAGCCAAATGGACCAAGGGCGTAAAGGAGATCGTGATCCCAGGTATCAAATCGACCCAAAAATACTTAAATTAAGGGGAGGGTCGCATACCCAGCAAGGGAGGGTCGGACCCCCCAAGACAAAAAGTCAGACCCCCTGTTTTACAGAGGGGGTCGGATACTTTAGGATTTAGGGTTCGACAGGATCATCGACCCCCTCATCGACCCTCAGTTGCTGCCGAAAATAGAATTAGAAAATTTCCATAATTTCGGTTGGGGCTCTTTCCTAATCTCAAAGGGACTTATTTTAGGATGTTTCTACTCTATTTAAAGGACGTTCCTAGGCCTCTTCCACTCCTTTTAGAACCCTAATTGAATTGAGAGAAAGAGAAGAGAAGGAAGAGAGGAAGAAGAGAAGGAAATGAGAGAAGAAGAAAAAGGAGAAGAGTTACAGAGAAGGAGTGTTCTTCTCAAGTAAGAATACTAATCCTATGAATTTCGTGAGACTTAGAATAGTTGAAGGAAGATGTAGGAGAAACCCAATCCATCCATCCATGGTTAGGTTTCAATGGAAACCATGGAGGATATCTCTTAGACTATATATTGGGTGAAAAGAAGCTCTAATCCATAGAAAGTATGTGGAATGGACTATGGAAGAAGCCATAGGAGTTAAACAAGGAAGAATGGATCAAAACATGAGAATATTGACCAAAACCAGAGGTGGTCGCACATAGGGTCGATAGACCCATTGTCCCTGATATCGACCCTGTTACAGGGGGTCGCAGTATACTGCTACCCTACCTGTGACCCATCCTGCGACCCTGTAGATAACAGCAAGTTAGAAAATTGGAATTAAATCTAATTAAATTCTGTCGACTTTGTTAGGTCTTCTAGCAATATAATATCAATATAAAGGTGATTCTTAAATCTTGAAAGAGGATCTACTAGCAAGCTAAGGTGAGGAAACAAGACCTACATTAACTGGTTAATAATAAATTATTTTTATTTTTTTGAGTCTGGTGCCATACTTGATTCTATGCGAATATGTTTGTAATGTGCATATAACATGTCATCCAATATTTCTATTATTGTTTCATGCATATTTACTTTATTATTGATAAGATGATGATGATGATGATGATAGGAATAGGCATGTATATGTTTGTGTGTGGTTAGTGTGCTTGATGCGAGTAGGGTATCAGGGAAAGTGTTAGGCGGTGTTTGATCCGGGTACTTTAGCTCTATCTCTAACTCATGTCTTGTGCATTAGCATCGTCGTATCGCCATTACCTTAGTAGAACTATTGCGACGTAGGGCATCAAGGAGGGTCTCGGTCTTTGAGTCCTATACTCTACTGGGGGGCCTTAGCTCTATCTCTACGGGTGCTCTGAGGGATGCTGGGGTGAGGCCTTGGATACACTGTTTGACATTAGGATTGGTTAGTTGCGAGCCTCGTTTGCCACCCTAGCCATCAGGGGTTTATTTGTTGGTATGAAGTTGTGCAGCGATAAATGTGACCTTCGTGTACAATGTTCATTGTGGGTGTTGTGGGCGACGGTGAGAGGTTCACCGGGTGTATCCACACTCTCGTGCATAGAGGTGCGGCGGCCTCCTATCCTTTCTATAGCACAGTGCAAACGTAAAACCAGACCAAAGATATGAATTGAATCGCATGCATATGTATTATTACATTGTTTTGTTTGCTCACTGAGCCATGATGTGTGCTCACCCTCTCGACGTCGAATATTTTTAGTTGATGATGCAGGTACCACTGTTGTAGATTATATTGATACTCCAGTGTATGGACATGTGGCGGCGATTGAAGCTAATGATGTAGAGGATACGCATGACTCCTCTTGCGAGTGCAACTCATGTGTATTCGATTGGATATTTTTCTAGTTTTCTTTATTTGGATTTATTAAGGAAATGTATTTGATATTTATTTATGTCTCAGTTGATACAAAATAATTTGCTATTTACATATTAATATCACAGTAGATTCTCAGTTCATTTTATTATAAGACTTTCGTTATTGTATATTTACTCTGATTATGAATGTGGATGTATGGGGTTTAGATAAAATGGATATAGCCTACTCGAGATCCTGGTTGAACCGTTGGTTTGTTAGCGGTTCATCACACCATTCTGAATAGTGTGGAATTGGGGTGTGACAGTTGATCTCACAGCTAGTCTCCAGACGACCCAGACTCAGATAGCTTAGTTGACCAGAGTCTATGCTAAGGATTATGACAGAGACCGCGAGGCATCACCTCTCGCTTCTTGTTGTATTTTCTTTTATCTTTATTTTGTATTTCAGAGTAACTGTCCGGGTTGTGGACTGTACTCTGCTTTAGTCATGTATATATACATTTGTTCTTATTTTGGGTGTATATAAATTTGTTTCTCATTTAATAGATGCATTATTCTCTTTCAATTTTATCTCAAACAACACAGATGCTTATGGTGTGTTATTATTACAGCTTTTAAATTTTTATCCTATCTCAGTTCATGAACTTTTGTGGAAGTATACTGATTTCACAGACAGGGCCTGAGAGCTCTGATACCAAGTTGTCACACCCCAATTCTGTACCATTCAAAACGGTGTGATGAACCGCTAATAAACCAACGGTTCAACCAGGATCTCTAATAGGCTATGTCCGTTGAAATTAAACCATACACATCCACAATCATAATCATAATAAATACACAATAGTAGAAGTCTTAGTAATAAATGAACTAAGGAATCTAACTGTGACAATCATAAATAAAATATCAAATTACGTTGTATCAACCGAGACATAAGTAAATAAAATATCAATTACATTTCCTTAATAATTCAAATGAAATCTAATCGAAAACGCATGCGTTGCACTCGCATGAAGAGTCATGCATTTCCATTAAGTCTTCAGCTTCCATCGCAGCGACGTGCCCGTACACAGAAGCATTCATATAGTCTTCCACCGTGGTACCTGCATCATCAACTAAAAATATTCGACGTTGAAAGGGTGAGCACACATCACGGCTCAGTGAGCAAACAAAACAATGCAACAAACATATGCATGCATTCAATTCATATCTGTGGTCTGGTATATAAGTTTGCAATGTGCTATAGAAAGGTTCGGTGGCCGCCTCACCTCTATACACGAGTGTGTAAAGTCGCCCAAAGGTTAACGTTTATTGTCGTCCCACATGTTCCCACTATTGAATAGAGATAGAGCTAAAGTGCTTAGGACCACACCGTATCACACTTCCCCTGATACTCTACCCATACCAACACGTAAGCCCCTGTTGGCGAGGGCTTGCAAATTGAGCTCGCAACTAACCAATCCTAATGTCAAACAGTGTACCTATGGCCTCACCCCAGCATCCCTCAATACGTCCATAGAGATAGAGCTAAGGCCCCTGCAGAGTCGAAGACTACACGGTCCGAGACCACCTCCCCTGATATCCTACGACGTAATAGTTCTGCTAAGGTAATGGCGATACGACAATGTCAGTGGACAAAACTTGAGTAGAGATAGAGCTAGAGTCTAGTGACCAGGCTGAACCACAATGTCACATTCCCCCCCTTGATACTCCACTCGCATCAAGCACACTAACCACACACATACATTCACATGTCTATTCCTAGCATCATCATCATCATCATCATCATCATGTTATAAACAAAATAGAATTAAATATGTATGAACATTAATAGCAGGAATATTAAATGACATGTTGAATGCACATTACAAGCATACACGCATAGAATCAGGCATGGCATTGGACTCAAGAAAATAAAAACAGTTTTTTATTAGCCAATTAGTTTAGGTCTTGTTCCCTCACCTTTGCTTGAGTGTAGATCCTCTTCAAGCTTTAAAACCCACTTTTATATCAATAGGAAAACCTAACAAGTCGATAGATTTTCGTTAGAAGTCATTTTGGCACTTTTAGGCTTGTTTTTAAGCACGGGTCGCAGGGTGGGTCGCAGGTAGGGTAGCAGTTTACTACGACCCCCCAGGGTAGGGTCGATGCCAGGGTCGGATGTTCCATCGACCCTGGGTGCGACCACCCCTTTCCTGGACTTCCTGAATACTGGGGGTCGATCCTGTGGTCTGGTAGGGTCGATTCCCAATCGACCCCACGTGCAGCCCCCCGTGGGTTGAGTCGAGAATATAATTCTACAGTCCATTCTTTCATGTTTGGGTCCTATGGCTTGCTTCCACAATCCATTCTAGGCTTGTTCTATGGCTTAGAACTCTAGGTTTCTTCCTTACCTTGCCTACCATGATTTCTCCATGGATTTCATTGAAATCTTCCCATGGATGTATGATTTGGGTTTCCCCTAGACCATACCCTCTTCATGAACTATTCTAAGGTCTTAGATCAACAATGGAGACGTAAACCATACCTTAGGTATTGCTGGGATTCAAAGATTTCTCTGAATTCTTTACTTAGGTCTTCTTTTCCTACTTTCCTTCTCTTCTCCTTCTCTTCTCTTTCTCTCACTTTCAATTAGGGTTTCAAAAGGAGTGAAAGAGGCTTAGGGACGTCCTATTTATAGAGTAGAATCTCCCAAAATAAGTCCCATTGAGATTAGGAAGGAATCCTATTGAAATTTGGAAAGTTTCTTATTTGCGGTTTCTGTCGACGTACAGGGGGTCGATGAGAGGGTCGGAGATCCCGTCGACCCTCAGTTTCTAAGTTGTTCGACCCCCTATTTAATATCAGGGGTCTGACTTCTTAGTGAGGGGGGATCGACCCTGCCTATCTAGGTATGCGACCCTGCCCTCCAATTTACTATTTTTGGGTCAATTTAGTTCCTGGTTTCGCTATTTCCTTCACGCACTTGGTCCATTTGGCTCAACCATGATAGGTAGACCTGGTACAAGGTGGTAAGACCGGTTAGTTCGATACGGGTCTTACAATTGCACTTAACATGTGCAACAAACTTTTAAACCCCCAGGTCATCCCTAGTAGACGAGTTGTGTCTCGTGAGTGTTTCCAGAGAATAAACACACAAAATTCATATAAAAATTTTAAACTTTAATTTTGATATTTGGGAAAAAAAAATACACACATCTCAAGGCACTCAACCTGGGATCAAGAAAATAAGAAAACCCCTACACTTAAACTTTATTGCCTCATATGATTCAAACACTAAGCAAGCATATTTAATTAGGGAATCTTGTTATATCTTCCAAACATACATTTCCTTAAGGTAAAACCTATGGTAATACACTGGCAACCAAGACCCAAGATTTAGAGCATATTTGACCATATTCAGCTTCCAATAATTTTATTCCACATTTTTTCTGCACTCTTCCTCTCTAACCTACTCCACTACAGTTGGCTTGAGAAGTGCAGGTGGTTATGCATTTCCATGTTACTTATGTAGCTTCGTTTTTTGCATATATCCTCAAATACATTGATGCTAGAGAGTACTTTTTGCTTCAAGAAATGTGAAATCTCATCCAAGGAATTTCAATCAAGACACCTCTCTTCTTGAGGCAAAATGCCATGTCTAGTTCCAAGAACATAAATTCTTCTTCTTCTTTTTTCCTTTTTTTTTTTTGCAACAATAAGGTCTCAACTTTAATCAAAGGCTTAAATGCTAACTAGCTCTATAAAATGTTCAAACCTTTAAGTCAGGTAATATGTATTTTCTAACTCGATTCCCACCTCAAGATACAAACTAGGTATTATCCTCACATAGGTTTTTATTACTTTGCATGTTATGGTGTCCTAAATCTCTCTCTCCTTCCACTTTTGTGTCAAAACCATAGAAAGAATGTATGACTTTATCAAAAATCAATGTAAAAAATATTAAAATTTTTCATAAAATCTACTCTCAAAGCACTAAAAATAAAAATACGATACTAAATAAGGCTAAAAAAATAAAGCTAAGTAAAACATAAAACTCTAAAAAAAAAACTAAATATCCTATGATAGATCCTAATTTCTCTCCCCCACACTTAAATCTAACATTGTCCTCAATAAAAAATAAGAGTGCAAAAGAAAGCAATTACGAGAGAGAAGAAAGACAAATCTATTTTCTTAAGTTGCCTCCCAAGCAGCGTATTTGTTTAACGTCGTTAGCCCGACTAGCTTAGTCTATCACTCCTCATAAGTAGGATCTATTAGTCCCACTTCTTAAACTTTATCCATTTGAAAACCATCATAGCAAGGTTTAAGTCTGTGACCATTCATCTTAAACATCTTGTTTGTTTTCAAGCTCTTTATTTCCACTGCACCATGACGAAAAATATTAGTTACAACAAAAGGGTTAACCTAACGAGAACGCAACTTACCTGAAAATAGCTTTAACTGTGAATAAAAGAGACTTTCTAGTCAACATCAAAATTCTTCTTAGAAATCATCTTGTCATGAAAGGCTTTGGTTTTTGCTTTGTAAATGTTGGAGCTCTCGTAGGCATCATTCCTCAACTCCTTAAGTTCTTGCAGTTGTAATTTCCTCTGAACACCAGCATCAGTTATAGTCACATTGCAATGCTTGACTGCCCAGTAGGCCCAATATTCCTTATATACCTTAGCATTTGATCTAACTTCTCTTCCTGACTAAGTGTCAAATTCTTTGCAATGATTACCAGTAATATCTCATTTTCTCCCAAGTATCCGTACTTTAAATGGACGGGCAATGGCTTCAATTCCAAGGTAGGAGGCTACAAAACAGATGATAATAATTTTTTATGCGACTTAAGTAGCTTTATAAAAGAAACTCCACATTTTTTTGGAATTAATTTCAACAAATTTAAATCTGCCACTGGCTCCTTTATTTTTTTACTGATTTCTATCTCATCATTCTCCTCCAACTATAAATCTGTGAAAATTGCAACCTCCAAATCAGTTATATTATTTAACTCAAATACTTCCTGTACTATAGAATCAACATTCCTAATAGCAAAAACTGAATGAACATCAGTAGGGTATTTCATGGTTTTAAAAATACTAAAATGAATTACTTCATCATCAAACTTCATTGTAAGGGTACCATCATGAATGTTTATCTTTGTTTGAGCTATATTTAAAATGGTCTTCCCAATAAGATAAGTGCAAGATTAGGTGAGACATCATCTTCCATGTCTAGAATATAGAAATCAATTGGATATACTAGCTCATTTATCTGCACAAGAACATCTTTAAGTACCCCTTCAAGGTATGCTTTAGTATGATCAGCCAGTTGGATAATAACACCAGTTTCATTCAAGGGGCTTAGATTTAATGAAACATAAATAGATTGTGGCATTACATTAATATATGCTCCTAAATCTAACATAGTTCTCTCAATTTTGGTGTTATCGATTTTACATGGAATGATGAATATACATGTGTCTTTGCACTTAGGAGGAAGTTTTCTTTGGAGGATTGCTGAGACATTCTTTTCCATACTTAAAATTTCATTACCATTGAGCCTCCTTTTATTAGTGCATAACTCTTTAAGAAATTTTACATACCTGGGCACTTGTTTGATTTCATCCAACAAGGGTATATTTACCTCTACTTTACGAAATAAATCCAAAATCTCCTTATCTTTGTCTTCTTTCTTGGATTTTATGAATCTACTAAGGAATGGAAGAGGATTAGTCTTAAACAGAATAGAAGGTTTGGGTATTATCTCAGGTTGAGCTGCTATTTCGTCTTTCTCTATTTCTTTCTCAATTTCTTCTTTATTTGGGACAGCCGGAATCAATTTTTTTTGTTCCTCAAGTTCTTTACCACTTTGGAGTGTTATTCCATTTACACCCTCTTTTGGATTTACAACTGTTTGTGATGGTAATTTTCCTTCAACCTAAACTTCTAAACGACTTACAATAGTTGCCATTTGACTTACCTGACTTTCTAGACTTTGAATGCTAGATTTTGTCTCTTGTTGAAATTGTTGAGTATTGAGAGCAAGAGATTTGACTATGTCTTCTAGAGATGACTTTGAATTCTGAGGAGCAGGTTGCCTTAATTGGAATGTAGGCTGTCTACTTTGATAGAAATTTTGCCCTGCTGGTCTATTTCCTCCGTAGCTCAGGTTTAGATGATCTCTCCAACTTGGATTGTATGTGTTAGAGAAGGGATCATATTGCCTTGGTGGTCCTAGAAAATGACTAGCGGCATTGGCTTATTCTGTGGGTCCTTCTTGAAGTGTTGGGCATATATCAGTTGAGTGTCCTGGCATTAGACATAACCCACAAATTATTTTCTTGTTATATATTCCCTACAGCTATCTGTCTAACAAGATAGGTAAGGTCAAATAATTATTGCTCAATGGAAGAAGAATTTATCTCGTTCATCTTTTTGACCGGTGCCTCATTCCTTGCACCAAATTATTGGGAATTGGCAGCCATATTTTAAATTAATTTTTTGGTAGCTTCAGGGGTTTTATCCACTAAAGCTCCTCCACTTACTGCATCTATCATATTCCTTTCCATGGCTAGTAATCCTTCATAGAAACTCTGAATTAGGAGTTGATTACTTATCTGGTGGTGTGAACAACTGGCACATAGTTTCTTGAAACGCTCCCAATATTCATGAAGTGTTTTTCCAGTGTACTATCATATGCCACAGATTTCTTTTCTGATGGTGGCGGCTCTAGAGGCTGGAAAGTATTTATTCAAAAATATCCTTTTGACTTCGTTCCATGTAGTGATTGTCTCAAATGGTAGATCATAGAGCCAATCTTTTGCATCATTTGATAATGAAAAGGGAAAGGCTCTTAATTTGTTCTTCGGACACACCTATCGGTTTCATGCTATAACACACTACATGAAATTCCTTCATATGTTTATTTGGATCTTTATCTACAAAATCATGGAATTTAGGCAACAATTGAATCAGACCAGACTTAAGCTCAAAAGCGACATCGAAAGTAGGGTATTAAATGCACAAATATTGTTGGTTAACATCAGGGGTAGCCAACCCCTTTAATGTCTTGTCATTCTTAGTCATGATTTTTTCTTATTCAGAGTCACTCAAAGAACTTTAAAAAATAAATCCTGTGAAAGGGATTGATTCTCTTTCTGTTGTAATCTGCCTAGCTTCTTTTCTTAACCGATGTACAATACGTTCAAGTTTTGGATCAAAATTTAGATCTTATTTTTGAGTGAATCATGTCAAAATCATAAACTCACACAATTAGCTAAGATAATTAACTAAAAAAACTTAATAGGAAGAAACAAAAAAAGAAACAAAAACCAAACAAACAAAGAAATAAATAAGAAGAAAAGAAACTAAATAAAATAAAATAAAATAAATTAAATTAAATTAGAATAGAAAAACCATGTTAATCTAAAAAAAATTAATAAATAGAGATATAAAAACTAATCAAAATTCAATCCCCGGCAACAGTGCCAAAATTTGGTAGCATGTCGAATGCACCAATTTAATTAAATATTTCTTTATTGACCTGATTAATAAACTGTAAATAGGATAAGAAAAGGTCGTTCTCACAGAGAATGAATTGATTAAAATTTATATTCTACTCAAACTAAATATACTAATTAATGCTAAGTAAACATAATAACGAAGGGGGGTTTTGGTTGTTTGAATCAAATTGAAAGTATACAGACAAAATTTAAATACGAAGATAATTAGATGAGAATATTCAGTTCTTATTTCAATATCCACCCATACATGCAATGAGTAAAATTAATCATGACGTTAATCTCTCCCTCTCAATTAGAATTAAAGACCTTAGATAACAATAAGCTATGTTACTTGAGTTTTCCGTTAAGTATATCTACTGAAACAAGCTCTTCAGAGAGATCTAGCCATTGAATAATACTTAATAAGCTCACAATATTTAATTCAATGGCAGTATTAAGAGGGCAAAAAACAGATCAATCTAAGCAACAATCACACACAAGCGGGGATTATTTAACTTAGGTTATATTATTCACAATGGTGAGACGAAAACTTGAATATAATCATCTTCCACTGTTTATTACTTGTGATTAGAACCAAGATGATTACGTATCACAGATTCTAGATCTAGTAATTAATATTAATCTAACTAATTCAGCAGGCCATTACTAAACTATTTAGATAAATATCATAAATAAAGAGAAAAAAATAACATAAGTAATTCCAATAAAAGAGAGAAAAAGAACATTATTGAATAGAGATTACACCATTGACATGAGTTTGGGCTTCAAAATCCCCTTAAACTGAATGAGAAAATTAGCTAGACATTACAATCCTTTCAGAGAGAAAAATTTTCAGCAAAAGAGAGAGAGATCTATTATCTTAACACTAGTGTTCTATATATAATACATGACAATCCTTTGTAACTTATAACTCCTACTTTGTGTAGGATTCCTTCTTTGTTTAGGATTCCTTCTCTATTAGAATTCCTTCTCTATTTAGAATTCTGAAATTGTAGAGTTTCCTTTTCTTCTTTGGAGACTTCTATTGTAGGTTTCCTAACTTGAGTAGGAGACTCTTTATGGAATTTACATCCACCATTGAATGCTTTAATCAGATAGTACGGCAGCTCCAATTCGGATTCAGATCAGATTTTTGTATCAGACTTTGAGGCAACGTTTGGAGGCCCAAAAAAACATAGATTGTTTTCCATAATACCATTTCGAAAAGGTTAAGAAGTCCTCTACAGCTTTACTGAAAACAAATTTTTAATTCTAGAACTCTTTCCATGTCAAAAACCTATATGAAACTTAAAACGTCAATATTAAGAATGCTAGAATTTTCTTATCTTTTAGCAATTAATTCACAATGTCTATAAAATATACTAAACTTATAAAATTCATTCTATTTAGTTCAATTAGACATAAAACATATTAAAATGTATAGTGCAAAGGGAACAAAAATATAGAAATTACACACTTATCAACGATGCATTCGAAAATTATCCCCAACTTAAACTGAGCAGTGAAAGTTTTCTAGGCAGACACTTTTATAAGAAAATTTATCCGATCGCCCTTGACTGGTCGTATGTCTAGAATGCTTTGTCCTACCTGTCATCCCACCTGACATATTCGGTAAGTTTAAAATTTTCATCCGATCGACTGTCCAGTCTGGTAAATTGCCGCACCGGACATCAATCCGAACAAACTCTGAGACACTTCCCGAGAGTGTCCTGTCGCATGTCCAGTTGACTATCTGGTCACACTTGGAACTAGAAAAGTCCAACCGGACAATCAAATTTTGCATTAAATCCGACGATTTTGAGTCATTTCTCACTTTTCTCCGATGAGTTTCTACTGTCCCTTCGGTCAATTTTCAAGCATTCTGCTCTATTCAAGGTTTTCATTCCCCTCCCGAAGGTAAGTACTCCCTTTTTATCTTCTCTTTTGGGTATTTTTATAGGGTTTATATGTCTTTTTTCTTATTTTTCTTCAATTAGAAAATTTTAACCATAGGAAAAATTGTTTCTTCATGTACAATTTATGTTGGGATCCCAATGAACAAAACCCCTCAATCAATTTGAGGTTTGGATTTTTAGTTTTTGCCCTAGGTTTTGGGCGAAAAACTTCAAAATTTTAAAATTTTCTTAATTTTCTTAATCAATTAAATGTCTATTTTTTTTGCTTAAATGTTTCCCAATTGATGTAAGTCCTCTTGTCTATGAATTAGGCGAGTTTGAGGCTTTTTCCCCATTTTATGCTATTATGCTACCGAAATTTCTAAAAATTTTGACTAGTTTATGTTTGTCTTGTTTGATTCTTTTAGGTTTATCATGTCCAGACATAGGGCAGCTGCCAAGAATGTGGCACCTTCCAGTTCTTGAGGTCCACCCCCACTTACTTGGCTATATGATGGGCGCTGGTTCCATTCTACTGAGGTACAAGCTCAATACCCTTGGTTCCAAGGTAAGAGCGTAGAGGTGGGATGGTTCGTGAACCTGCAGTAGCTACATAAGTTCAATGTGGAGTTAGCATTTGATGCCTTGGGTTGGCTGCCTATGACCTAATATGAGGAAGCCACCCATCCAAACTTAATACGACAGTTCTATTACAACTTATAGTTAGAGGGCAATCCCAATAATTTTGATAGAGGTAGAGAGCTCAGTATCACCAATAGGATAAAGGGTGTGGACATCTCCTTCAACACCCAGGAGCTGGTAGATCTATTAGGTATCTCCAACAATGACGAGCTGGTTTATTGTGCACCAAAGGAGCGTAAATATTTGGCTAAGGATTTATGCCAGATCGTTTGGAGTTAGATCATGCAACCTGGCCACCTGGTGATGAAGGCAGTCAACTTGCGTCCTCTTCTCCGCACCCACTACTACATTATCCAACACAACATACTCCCCCAAAGCGGCCACTACTACGAGGTCTCTTAGCTGGCTTAGTATCTGACCTTCTACAAGGCTACTAGGTAAGAGGTATGTCTCCACTATATTATCTTCCAAACCATTTATCATGCGATGACACCCAGGCTGAAAGGCAACTTGCCCTTTGGTCATCTGATCACTACTCTTCTAGATCACCTTGCTGTGGACATGGAGGGAGAGCAGATCTATGAAGAGAATATGATGGCGGATCTGGATTGGGAGGCCATCTACAAGATGGGCATGGACATCATCCTTAGTGATGAGGAACTGGAGGTTTGTGAGAGACCTTTGAGTGGGGTAGCAGCTGCAGCAGAAACTGATGGTGTAGGGGAGGATTTATACATAGACGTAGATGGCATTCCTCCTCCTATACCCTAGCCTATACCTGTGGTTGGACCTTCTCAATCGGTTACCCACCAGATTTTATCCCATCTCCTGGCCATTCAAGCGAACCAGCAGACTCTTCTTGATGCTCAGCGAGTGACAAACCAGTGTGTGGCAAGTCTGACTCATAGTCTCTGAGTCACCCAGGAGTAGGTGCATTGGCTTTGGGTGGCTTATGAGTAGGACTTTGATCGTGATGAGCTGATACTTGCACCACCTCTCCCACCAGCCCAGTGATAGATTTACTTTCTTGTTTTCTTTATTTTTTCGAAGGTAACTGTCCGACTTGTGGACTATATGCTTTTTCTCATATATAACTCACTTAGTCATTAAATTAATGGTTATTTCTCATTATGATCTTGTTTACTGTCTTTGTCTCATCCAACATATGTACTTGTATTGTGTGTTTGTATTAAGGCTTTTAACTTTAACCTATCTCAGTTCATAGACACAGGTTAATGTACACAAATTTGAATGGCAAGGCCCAAGTGCTCTAATACCAAGTTATCACACCTCAATTCTGGTCGAACCAGAAGTGTGAATGAACGTTAATGAACTGATGGCTCAAGCCAGGATCACATAAAAATTATGCCAACATTTAAACCATACATTGAACCATAATCAAAATATATAAATAATTCGTGAAAGTCTTTATTAAATAATGAACTAACTGTCTAAGTGATAATTAAATATTAAACCAATTATCTCAATGACCAAAACATAAATAAATATTTCATTACAAGTTCATAATCCAAGTATAAAAATAACCCTAAAGGTAAACACAATAGAGACACTCACATGACGAGTCATGCTCATTCTCCATTGCCTGTACGTCCATAGCTACTACTCTTCCAATAAAAGGTGCATTGACATAGTTGTCCACAATGTAACCTGCATCACAAAAAACTAAAAAGAAAATGATATCGTGGGGTGAGCTCACAACTTAGCTCAATGAGAAACAAAACATGCAGCAAGCAATATGCATGATGTAGTATTTAATCATTTGGTCTGATTAAGTTTGCAATGTACTATGGTAAGGATAGGCTACAACCACACCTCCATACATCAGAGTACGAGTACACCCAACGGTTAAGCTCCAACCAAAATTGTTGTCACCCCACAATACTCACTACATGATAAAGATAGAGCTAGAGTCCAACGGCAGGCTAGAACCAACCCGTTAGCACCCCCTTGATACCCTACCCCATACTAGTACGTAAGTCCCTACTGGCGAGGGCTTGCAAACTTGGTTTGCCATTAACCAATCCTAAATGTTACCAGATTATATCAAAGGCCTTACCCCATCACCCCTCAATATGAAACAAAGATAAAGCTAGAGTCTAACGGTAAGGCTACAACCAACACCGCCAGTACCCCCTAATAAGAATGCTAAGGTAGCAACGATATGATGATGTCAGTATGGTGAATGGTTTAAAGCTCCAATCTCTCTCCACTCAATACATCAACCGCATACAAACACTTGCCTACCCTCAATCATTTTACAACAAGAATAATTAATATGCATGAACAATAATAGCAGGTATTAGATGACATGTTATATGCACAAACATAGCATATCAACAAATAAGGTAGTTTGTTATTATCCAATTAATTTGGGGTCTTGTGCCTCACCTGTTGAGTGATTTAAATACTATCTGAGACCCTTGGAATCAGATTTGCTTGACTATGAGTCCTAGACAATCAATAGGATTAAGTTAGGTTTATTTTGGTAGTTTTCTATTCATCAGACTCACTATCCAGATTAGCAAACAGTCATTCTGGACACTGTCCAATCGCATGTCCAGAGTTGCATATTGTCTGATCAGACATCATACTAGACAACCCTGAGACACTTCCCGAGAGTGCCCAGATCTATGATTGGTCTAGGTCTAGGTGCGATCGATTATACAGATCGGACAACCTACAGATTGTTCTTCTATTTGTGGTTTCCTCAAAGTTGATCCTTTAACTCTTTCTAGGGTTTATCCTATGTTGTTCTAGGGTTGAGAACACATTAGGATTTTTCACGATAACCCTAGTTCTACACACATCCATGTCACTAGATCCTTGTGAATCATTCAATAGTACATTTCATACTGTATTGACATGAAACTAATAGTTTCTGATGGCTGAGTCCAATCTCACGCACATCCTACCTTACTTACAGTGATGAGAGGAATTACCTTTGGTTTCGCGATAACGAGGATGAAAATCGACGGTGAGTGCAATGCTTCTTTCTTCCTTCTTTATAGTCTCTTCTTCTTCCACATCTTCTCTCTTAGATCTCCTTTCAGTCTCTAGGGTTTGTGACTGATCAAAAAGTGAAAGACAGTGGAGGAATAAAGTTTATATACAGAGGGAAATGTCCTAATTAGAGTATTTTTCTGATTAGGAAAGTCTTCTAATCAAACTAGGAAACTTTCCTATTTTTAGAATTGGCTTTATGCTTGTCCGCTCGCTTGTCCAGTCGCACAATATATGGGACCGAACAACCTCAACCAGTCAGACTTGTCAAGGTTAAAGTTGCCATTTTCGTACCTGAACCCGTGGTTTGTCATCCAACCATTTATTCTGGTCCGGTTATAATGGGAAGACCTATTACTACATGTTAACCCCTGTTAGACCGGGTTAATGGAGTGTGGGTCTTACAATCCATGTTAGGCTGGGTTTTCTGGGTGTAGTTTTACATGGTTGTCCAGGATGAACCATCAAGTTGGATTACCAGTCTGACCATCAGTTCAACCCTGGTTCAAAGTTTTGGGTACCCTAGTCAATGGGTCAGGTTTTTGGGTCAAAATTCTGAGTTTGTGGGTTAGATTATTGGGTCAACTCATTAGTCACTGGACCAATCAACGGGTTAGATTAACTAGGTTATTGGGTTGGTCAAAGGGTCGATCCAGGTCGCACATGTTAATCCACATGTACGACGGCTGGTTCTAACTGGTTGGCTCGGGCTAGGTTGGCCCTGAAATCCAACTCTGGTTGATGGGTTCAAGTATAATCTGGGCCGGGTTGACCCGGCGAGTAATTAATTAGGGTTTTTGATTCATCGCCGGGTCAACTCGACAATGAATCAGCCTCGACGAAGAGTTTTCTTTTTTAAATTCTTCCTCGCAAGTATGGTCCACTAGTGGATACCGCAGGTAAGTGGCGGGCACGTCCGGTAGCTGGCAACAATAATTTTTATATCGCTAACACTGTCTCTCTAAGATCTTTCCAATGATATAAAATTTGATACATTTTATCAATCAGAAAAATTAATTGGTGGGCTTTTTTCGACCGATTCGATCTAAAATTCAAGAAAATTTTCTCTTTCCAATTCAATAAATCATGATAGGTCTTTACAATCAATGTTCAGCAATCTTAGGTTTGTATGGTAGTCTCTGATACCAACTGTTAAACTTTTATCGATTAAAGTTTCAACCAAACCCATCCCAATCCATACACAATGGAGAAGTCATAATCTATGAATCATAAAGACATACCTGTTTATGAAGATTGGTTTTGTCATACCCTGATCTTACGATATTTAAAGTTTCGATGGATGACTGGACCATTGATCATTTTAATCGTAGTCCAACTAGGATACATGCTCATTTAATATAAACATCAACCATCATCTCTTCCATAACCCAGATACAGAGTAAGTTAAATAGCATAAACATAATAAGAAAATTGAGCTCTAATTATAATTAAGTAGTAACACTTCTAAATTGTTCAATTGTTATCCAGTGTCTCAAAGTCCAAAAAACATAACTTCATAGCCGTAACACAGTGGGCACTAACTCACAATAAAGTCTAGGTAGAATAAACTGTAATGACTAATTGTAACTCCCAACTGGAGCAGTCTTCCATCTCAATGCATAGTTGTCTGCTTTCCACTACTCAGTTCGTCGCCTCCATGACCTGCTTCTTTAGAGCATTCTAGTTCAACTGGAGTAATTTTCCGTTTCATCTCCGCAGCACCTAGAGTCACAACTAAAAAGAGTGGCGATCACAAGCGTGAGCTCTCCAACTTGAGCTCAGTGAGAAATAGACAACCAAATAGTCATATGAATAGATTATGCACACAACAAGGGTCCGCTCTAATGTATGATAATTGTGCTATGGTAAGGCCTAGCCACACTTCCCAGAAGTTGACGATAACCTCCATGCATGAGAGTGCTGAGTACTCACTAGCCTAAACCGATATCTCGGGTGCCTCCACATGACGTCCCATTTTGAATGGTGATCGGGCAGCAAGTCCAGCCAGTGACACTCTAATGAACACTATCGACCCTTCCCCCTCATCACTTCATCCAACCAGTATCTGACCCCCTACTGGTCAGGGTTACACACATGGGTTCTGTCACTAACCAATCCTATATGACATCATATGTGCCCTCCCAATACCCTAGTAAGATTCACAGACCATCCGTTTTACCCCCCCAAGATGCTATCCTCTACTAGGATATGGGATAATACATGGCAATTAGTTTCCCTAGCAGGTCGGATTCGGCGGTCCTCAACCCCTTCACTATGGCCTTCCACACAAGCACACATTATAGCCATAATCGAACATAGTATATATGCAATGCATGCAAAAAGGAAGTTATTGGATGACATGATATTCTCAACATAAATACAAGCATGCAGCATCAATCATCAGTATATATATCAAATACACCAAAATTAGTTAGGGGTTCTGTTCCTCACCTGATATTGCTTAGTTGCAATTATTCACGCTAGCAAAGTATGTGTTCACAAGGTGTTCTATGCCTATACAAGGTATAAGGTCATTAATTGGAGATCCTACATGATTCACTTTCGATTTATACCAGTATGGGGCTTACCAGTAGTTACATTGGTCGTTACCCTCGCGACCGGCATATAGTTTGACAGAAGTTTAGGCATTCTTCTATTTGTTAGTTGATATACCGGTTGGTACAGTGTATCCACCATGACATCATCTGGCTCCTTCCAGAAAGGTTGTTTAAGCTGATCAACAGAGCCAGTCACATGGATTTAGAGTCTGACTTGCTGACCGATGGAGCTCCTGGGCCCATTATTCAAGGGTTTTCGAGTTCACTTGGTTGGAAACTCGGCCCTTGGCCTCAGGGTCTGGTATCTCCATCAATCCTCATCCGTGAGAGTTTTTCACCCCATTCCTATACCAAGTTACTTTCCCTAACTATTATCCATTCTAAAATGTTAGTCTCTCTACCGCACTCCCCTTTTCAGCTAGGGGTTTACTTATTGTTCTGCTGTTTAGATACAACATAATTTCAGGTTTTTATTCTACTTAGTAATTTTGATGTAAGGTTTGAAATATTACCTGTAACAAGGGTTGAATGATGGGCTTGGAAGCCTAGCAACCTCCACAACACTTTTAGGCTCTCCTTTTCTTCTTTCTTCTCTTTCCTCCCACTCTTTCTCCTTCCCAGCAGCTCTCTCTCTTAGAAAATGTATTAGAGGTTGTGTGAAATGAGTATATAACCATATGGGAGAAAAGCCTATTAGGGTTCCTCATCGCAGTCTCCCTATTCGACTACAACTCTACCGAAGGTAGGTAACGTTGGTGGAAAGCCATGTCTCATAGAGTTTGAGAGTAAGTAGGATTCCTTCTTCCTAACTGACTCTTCTTGATATGGGACTCTAATGGATCATTTTGGGCTAAGGGAATATTCCCAATTGTCTCCTAGAATCATGCCAACTCTTTCTATTGTCATAGGCAAGTTATACCTGAGCCGGTCGATGCTGGCGGATCCTACTGGCTCCGGTTTCCCGATTGGCAATATCGACCGCCACCATTGTAAATGGCCTGGTTGGTCCCTTTTTGTTTCCTTCTCCTAGTCCAATCCACTAATGGTGCAGCCTCGTTCCTGTTAAGGACTTTATTTGGTCTACGGTGGAAAACCCTCTTAGCACAACAAAAATCCAGTTAGATCGGGGTTTCTGGGTATGGGTTTTACAACTCCACCCTCCTTAAAAGAATTTTGTCCTTGAAATTCCACTACACTAAGGATCTACTCAATGCAACTCCTTCTTTATTTGGGCAGTTCCCTAAGAGTTCTTACTCCATCTATTTGACAGTTTATGTGGTTTCTTTTCCTTGTTGGTTTCAAAAAAAAGTTTTTTGTATGGGTTGGATCTTTCCCCCCCTAGGTTCCGTCTAATAGGTTATGGCCTTCCATTTTATTCTCATTAAAGCGGTTGTCCTCTGTCAACATTGACCACCTCCAAATCATAAATTAATCAGGGCCTTTCACCATTCTGTTCTACCAGTTAGTAATTGGTTTTACTATAACCTAATCTTAAGATGATTTATGAGAAATTGACACTATTTTACCATATGTGTTTTCCTTTCTAATCCTACTTGCCCTGCAGGTTTCTGGCTTTACATTTTCTACAAATTACAGAATCTTGTGGTGATGTTCTACTACCTTAAAGTAACGCATAGCTTATCAGTTCATTTAATTGGGTAAGCTACATTATGAGGTTTTACCATAGCTTATCATTTTTATTGGCTTATCTCTTTAGCATACAAGTATGACACAATTTTGAACTTAGTTTCAAGGGTTTAGTATTTACCTACTGGAGTTTCATTCCAACCCTTTCTTTTTTCTCCTGTCTCACCCCCTCTCGTAGCTCGAGGTTGGACACTAGCTCAATACTCGTCTTTCTCAACTGACTTCTTGGCTCTTGCCTGGAGCATTAAGCGAGCTTTCTTCAAAATCTTCTTGGCTATAACCCCTGAGAGTTTGTTCCTAAGTGCATTGTCTTGAGGGTCTTGGAGTAACTTGACGTCTGAAACGGCATCCTCCATAGGTTCCTCTTGATCTTCCGACATGGGCACCTTTGCTTCTTGGTTCCCCTCTGATAAAATTTTCAAAAATAGTACTTCTGGTACTACTGGCAGATATGGACATTTAGTGTGGTTATGCCCCATATGGCTACAGCAAGAATATTTAAGTACAACCTTTGGAAAGGTTCTGATTACTTCTATTGACAGTCTGGGTTTATCCCTCTCTGTTGAGTTGTAAGCCTGATAAGGTTCTCGCATGTCCTTTGTGTAAGGACCACGCTTAGCCATAGTCCCTGAATAAGATCTTTCCCAAGCTCTGTCTGAAGGGTACTGTGGTATGGTCGGTCCTCCAAACATTTCACAGAGGTTTACCTCAGCGGATGACTTTGGGTTCTGGTTGTTCCTCTCCCGCCAAGCATGCCAGTTCCATTGGACATCTACCCTTACTTATGGACTGTTGGATTTGTTGGGACGGCTTCCTTGTCCATAGTGTAGTCAGAAGCTGGGTGAGTAGTCCAAAGTTCTTCCGGAATGGTATCCCTCATGATGGGGAAAAGTTCTCCCTTTAGAGTATTTTCCTGGGGCGCATAATAATCCAGAAAAGCCTTCTGAAATATATCCCACGTAATCCCTCCATGTTGTTGTAGTAACCAAGGTTCCGTATCTTGCCACCAATGATACGGTGAACCTTCTAATTGGTATGTTGCACACAACATTTTCTGGGTGTCAGTACAGCCCAAGCTTTCAAACATCTTACATATACACCATATCTAGTCTTAGGACTAGGCTATGTCGTCAAACATTCTTGAGAATTTAGGGGGCCTAAGTCTTAGGAAACCCTCTAATGGCTTATCTTGTCCTGTTCTTGGAGTGTCAATTCTTGGAGATGAGGCAAGAGCACTTTGGTTATTCCTGTTATGGAGTGTTGGCCATGCATACCGAGTCAAGAATGCTTCTCTGAACATTTCCCAAGAATCCTCATTTTTTTTTTTGCCTTAAACTCCTACTCAGTAGTTAGCCACCACTGGTATGGTGCACCCTTTAGCTGATAGGCTGCACACTGCACCTTTTGAGCATCCGTACAGTCCAGTAATCCCAAAGTTTTCTCCATGCTTTGTACCTAGTATATAGGCTGGTTCGGGTCTGTAGACGTTCCAATGAACTCAACTAGTCTTAATTTCAAAAATTGGTGCCAAGTTCATTGCATCAGTGCTTCCTCTTCGTGGTTATCCTCTAAAAGAGTAGTAAGCGGTTGGTTACCATTGGTATTCAAACTGTTACTCGATCCCCTGTGAGTTGGACTACCCTGGTTCATGGTACGGTGTAAATTTGAACAATCATGTGGCACCATTTAAATTTCTTAAATTACAGTACCTATAACAACATGTTAACACTGTTAGTGATGCATTTCTAGTCATATGGTATGGCTCTATAACAGACAACATTATTCATGAACCGATGTTACGTTGCACCCTTAGTAATGCTATGGTTTGACCGTTTCTTATACTCTATTAATGATGTTTAATTCAAGTCTTCGCAACTAATCGTTGCGACCGAATCCTATAACACAATGTTTTATGACTGTTCGGTCGTTACGCCGGACATTACTATAGTGACCGGTGCTTCGTCCAACAAATTCCAGAAAGGTGCCTGTTTGCTAGACGATAGAGTGGTTGATGCAGGTGGACAATGGTTCATCGAATTCCATGACCGACTGCGGCCAAATCTGACTCTATAAATTAGAAAACCTGGGTCATTCTTTGCCACTTGTTTTCTATTCTTCCTAGAGTTTCAAAATCATCTCCAAAAGTTTTTCTTCTTCGCCTCCGGTGCTCTCCTAAGTCTCCAAGCCTTAATCAATCGTCACTTGATCTTTGATTTCTTCACTCCAAGGTATGATTCTTTCCTTCATATCTAATTTCTCATTTCTAGGGTTGGGAGAATGTTCTCAAAACCCTAATTTCTCTCTTTTTATTTGTTTTCTTTCATGATTATTCTTAATACTCAATCCCTTATTGTTTTGAATGATTTGGAAATGTTAATATGCCATGCTTGTTGCATTTCTATTATTATACAGCATATTCTTTTTATACATTCCATACATGCTTTGATTTTATGGTTTCCCTTACCAAATGTTTTGTTTCTATTATTTCCCTCTTTCCCACATTTAAAATGGTTGAACTACACCTCTCTCATTGCAATGGTTTTGGTGTTTACACTATCTTCTACTGACAATGTACATATCCTATCATGCCTCCACTATGTTTCTTACCATTACACCTTATTGTTTGAGTTCTTTGCCTTGCTATAATTCTAACGGTGTTTCTTTCCCATGTTATGTATTGGTCAATTACTTGTTATGGATAGAATTGGTCTTTCATGACTTTTGGTTATATTGTACTAGGCATTTGAGTCATTAAATTTCTTCCACCTTAGCACTCCTTTTGCTTTCTCTCTTATCTTGTTGTAACTAGTAGCTTTGGTCTACCGTCTTAATGATTAAACATCAACCTTTCTCTAAAACTCTAACCCCCCTTGTTTATTGATGATTTATCTAATCACATCTCATTCTCTGCAACTCTTCTATTTAAGCTATCATACCATTAAGTCACTCTGATTCTGTTTGTAGTCTTTTTCTCACAATTTCCTTGGTATAGTTGAAATTTCACTATTTCATGTTATATTCCCTAATTTGGTTCCTTTATTCATTCTTTCTATTACAGATTAGATGGCTTCCCATCGAGCTCCAACTAAAAGGCCTAGAAACAACCCTCTTCCACCTTTTGACGAAGTACACTTCTATTCCTTGGTTATTTAGGATGACCAGTGAATTTTCAAGAGTTGGAGAGATTCGACGTCCAGGCCACATTCGATGCCATGGGGTGGTCTTCTATACTTGGACTTGGGATTGGCACCCAACTCGACATGGTGAAGCACTTCTATTGCCACCTGGAGGTTGAGGGTGGCATGGGAGAATACAAGTATACCAAAGAGCTTTGTATCTCCAATAAGGTAAATGGTAGGGAAATCAACTTGAGTACCAAGCAATTGGCCAATCTCTTGGGTATTTCTATGGCTAGGAACAAGGAGTACAGTACAAGCAAGGACAAGGATTTTATATCTGAGGCTAGGAAAATAGAAGAAATCTAGAACAAACTTCAACAGCCTCAAGATCCATTTCAAGTGAGCAACTTCTTCCCTCTTCCTGGAATGTACTGTAGGATCATCTAGTACAACTACTGCCTCAAGCGGTCACTTTGATGGGCTCTCCCTCTTTGGCAGTTTCTTACTTCCAAAGTACTAGAGCATTAGCCGGTCTGTCTAACATACATCATTATGCGGACTATGATCATTGCGATAGAGGATACCCAGGCTTTGAAGAAGGGACATTTGCTTTATGGCAAGCTATTGACTACCCTATTCCAGCGCCTTGATATTAGCATATATGAGGAGGAACCTTTTGAGGCTATAGTGTTTGCATTTTTCAACTAGCATGCCATCATCAAAATGAAGCTTCAGGATGTGACTTTGGATGATCTAGTGCTGGAGGTTCTTCGACATCATAGAGATCTCCCAGAGTAGCAAATACCAGAGGATGATTAAAGAGGAGGTGCAAACTCAGGGGCACACAGAGGGTGTAGCCATAGGGTAAACTGGTCCATCTCGGTCTCCTACTACCTTAGATGACATCATGGACAAATTGAACTCGGCGGTTTCTTACCAGTCTCAGCAAAAAAAAAAGGACATGCACAACTTGAAATCAAGTTCGATGGTTTCAGCATTCAATGATCGGCTTCTCTACCCATCTTGATGTATACCAGATGGCTTTGACGAGGGCTATTATCCTATAGACCAAGGACATCATGGCAGCTACAGCAGTGGTAATACAGCCACAGACTTTCCACAGGCTGTATGCACCTACCCCACCATCTTCAGACTCCGAGGAGTGATGGGTTTTGATATTTTTTTCCTCTTTCCCTTTTTGCCTAGTTGTAGATAGGGATGTATGCAAGAGCAGATGTTTACTTATACAGTTTCTTCCTTTTTCCTTTGTAAGGAGGAATTTTGTGCATGGAATAGAAGTTTATTTTTTTTCAGTTCTTTTTCTGTACTCAGATTATATTAAGGATGGTTTTGGTTGACTTAACTCATCTTATATATATAGTTCTCTTTCTTTTCTTTTTATATTGTTAGCATTAATTTCTAGTCTTTCCCTAGCTTATTATGCTCAGTTATGTTTCTCTTTAAACATACAACACACAGATTATTCCACATTTACCATTTATGATCTTGAGAGTTTTATTTCATATTGCTCAATTTACTACCAAATGGGTTATGGTAATGGTAGATGGGTATTGTTACTGAAGCAATGGTCTGATATCAAACTTGTTACACCCCGAACTTACGATATGTAAAGTTTCAATAGGCAACTAGGCGACTAGACCACTAATCATTTTAATCATAGTCCAACCAGGATACATGCTTATCTAATACTAACATCTACCACATTTATTCCATAACCTAGACAAAGAGTAAGTTGAATAGTAGAAACATAATAACCAAATTGAGCTCCAATTACAATTAAGTAGCAATACTTGTAAATTGTTCAATTGTTATCCAGTGTCTCAAAATCCACAAAAAAAAATAACTTCGTGGCCCTAATACAGTGGGCACTAACTTACTATAAAGTCTAGGTAGAATAAACTGTAATGACTAATTATAACTCCCAACTGGAGTAGTCTTCCATCTCTATGCATAGTTCTTTACGTTCGCTTTCCACTACTTGGTTCGTCACCTCCATGACCTACTTCTTTAGGGCATTCTAGTTCAATTGGAGTAGTTTCTCACTTCATCTCCACAGCACTTGCGGTTACAACTAAAAAGAGTGACACAAGGATGAGCTCTCCAACTTGAGCTCAGTAAGAAACAAACAAGCAAGCAATCATATGAATAGGTTATGCACAAAACAAGGGTCCAGTCTAATGTATGATATTGTGCTATGGTAAGGCCTAGCCACACTTCCAGAAGCTGACCATAACCTTCATGAATGGGAGTGCTGGGTACTCACCACCCTACATCGATAGCTCTGGTGCCCCCATACAACGTCCCAATCAGAATGGTGATCCGGCAGTAAGTCAGGCCAGTGATGCTCCAACGAATACTGTTGACCCTTCCCCCTCATCACTCCATCCTACCAGTACCTGATCCCCTACTAGCCAGGTTTACACACATGGTTCATGTCATTAACCAATCCTATATGACATCATATGTACCCTCCCAATACCCTAGTAAGATTCCCAGACCATCCATTTTGCCCCCTCCCATGATGCTGTCCTCCACTAGGATATAGGACAATACATGGCAATTAGTTTGCCTAGCAGGTTAGGTCCGGTGGTCCTCGACCCCTTCACCACAACCTACTATGCAAGCACACATCACAGCCACAATCGAACATAGTATATATGCAATGTATACAAAAAGGTAGTTATTGGATGACATGTTATTATTAACGTAAATATAAGCCTGCAGCATCAATCATCAACATATATACCAAACACACCAAAATTAGTCAGGGGTTCTATTCCTCACCTGATATATATTATCCACGCTAGAAAATTCCATGTTCACAAGGTGTTCTATGCCTATACAAGGTATAAGTTCATTAATTTGAGGTCCTACATGATTCACTTTCTATTTATACTAGTCTAGGGCTTACTGGTCGTTACATCGGTCGCTACCCTCGTGATCGGCATATTGTCTGATAGAAGTCTAGATGAATTTTCTATTTGTCGGTTGATATACCGGTTGATACAGAGTATCAACTGTGATCGTTCGACTCCTGGAAGAAAGGTTGTTTAAGTTGATCAATAGAGCCAATCGCTTAGATTTAGAGTCTGGCTTACTGACTGATGGAGCTCCTGGGCCCATTATTCAAGGGTTTTCGAGTTCACTTGGTTGGAAACTCGACCCTTGGCCTCAGGGTCTAGTATCTCCATTAATCCTCATCCATGAGAGGTTTTCACCCCATTCCTATACCAAGTTACTTGCCCTAACTATTATCCATTCCAAAATTTTAGTCTCTCTACCGTACTCCCCTTTTCAGCTAGGGGTTTACTTATTGTTCTGCTGTTTAGATCCAACATAATTTCAGGTTTCTAATCTATCTAGTAATTTCGACATAAGATTCTAAATATTACTTGCAACAAGGGTTGAATGATGGGTTTGGAAGCCTAGCAACCTCTACAGCAATTGTAGGCTCTCCTTTTCTTATTTTTTCTCTTTCCTCCCACTCTTTCTCCTTCCCAGTAGCTCTCTCTCTTTCTTAGAAAATGTGTCAAAGGTTGTGTGTAATGAGTATATAGTCATATCGGAAAGAAGCCTATTAGGGTTCCTCATCGCAGTCTCCCTGTTGGACTGCAACTCTACCAAAGGTATGTAACGTTGGAGGAAAGCCATGTGTCATAGAGTTTGAGAGTAAGTAGGAGTTCCTTCTTCCTAACTGACTTTCTTGATATGGGACTCTAATGGATCATTTTGGGCTAAGGGAATCTTCCCAACTGTCTCCTAGAAACATGCCAACTCTTTCCATTCTCGTAGGCAGGTTATACCTGAGCCGATCGATGTTAGCAGATCCTACTGGCTCGGGTTTCCTGACCCGCAATATCGACTGTGTGTAAATGGCCTGGTTGGTCCCTTTTTGTTTCCTTCTCCTAGTCCAATCCACTAATGGTGCAATCTAGTTCCTGTTAAGGACTTGTGACTCTATTTGGTCTACAGTGGAAAACCCTCTTAGCACAATAGAAATCCTATTAGACCGTGGTTTCTAGGTGTGGGTTTTATAGGTTTCCTCTAAGCTTCAAGCTTTGATTGTAATCCCCAATCTCTTGCCAATGGGTGCAGAGAGATTTATTTACTAACTATGGCTACAGGGATTCTAAGCTAATATTTATAAAATATTGTCATAACCATAATACCCTTCCCACAATAGAATTAGGGTTAGGGTTACCAAACCTATCTCATACCATGTGACGAACCAAACCAAAGCCGGTTCTATCGTGCTAATTAGACTCCCATTGAATAATTGATTTAGGTAATTAATTAAGCCCACATAAATCTAACAATAAACTTGGAACCAACTCCATTTGATTTGTAGAGCTCGATTCCCCTCTCAAAATTTGGTGATTTGGAGGAGACCCTTAGGATCCTCATGTTGCTCCTCAAAGATCTTATGGGATGCCATCCGCTTTTCTTCCCCCAGAATTGCCTAAAGTAAGGAAATTTGGTTCCCGAAGTCTATTCCAAGGCACTTGATTAATACCTAGGGATGTATCAAAAATGCATTACTGATAGGTGATTAGCTTGCTACTTGGAATGTGGGTCTCAATTCCGTTTGTGTTCTTTGTTGGTTGGTGTCGACACAAGAGACCACCTTTTTTTCCATTGTCCTTACTCCTTTTGGATTTGGAAATCAATCAGAAATATATGCTCCAAAAAAGGTTATAGAGGAAATTCAGTCATTGAAGTAGCAATTTGGATTAGCAAAGAGTTTGGTGGAAAAATCATTTCAACATCACTGGGAAGTTGGCTTTTTGTGCAACTACATATCACATTTAGAAGGAAAGGAATACTAGAATATTTAGAAATAAAGCCAAACCCAGATAGAAAATCCTAAAAGATATTAAAATGGGAATCTAGGATAAATGTAAAGGTTTTTACCTTCCCCTCCCCCCAACCTCCCCTTCTTCGCTTGCCAATGAGGCTCAATGTGTAATCCTTAGTTGCTTTTGTTTGGGGCTTACCCCTGTGGGTCCTGCTTCCCTTGTTGGGAGTTGTCCCCTTATGGTGCTTGTTGGCTTATAATATTTCCCCTCCCCCTTCCTTTCCCTTCAATAAATGATCAAATCATAAAATAAAATAAAAAAATGAAATAGATCAAAGGGAAAATTGTAAAAAATTATTTAACTAAGTGAAATTGCTCACTATAACCGAAGTAATGGCTAAACCCTAAAAATGTCTAAAACCCTAAAATTTATTACACACTAGTAAGCATAAGAAATTGACCCCCGAATAAATAAAAAATGGGGAAATTTACTCAGATACCCCCTTGACAATTGATTTACTACACAGAACTTCCCTCTCTAGACAAAAGTTACACGGACTACTCCTGAAACAATGTTTTATAATAGTATAGTCTACACCATTAGGTTTTCGGAGTTAAAAACTAAAGGGAGAAATTTTGAATTTTTTAAGACAATAGTACCTTTGTCAATGTAAAATTACGTAAATATCCTTTAGGTAAAAACCACTAATTGCGATGCTTCTCTTCCTCATCTTACTTCATCTCTTCCTCCGCTACCTCAACGGCTCCTCCTCATCTTCCTCCGATGATCACCACATGGATTTTGCAGATCAAGCTCCTTGCTTATCCAACTGTTGCATATCCCCTGAGTATCATCAGCGCCTAATTGACTCGCTCCCTCTCTTCCCTTCAACTCAGTCATTCAGTAGAAAAGAGATGGAATGGATAAACCAAGTCCAAAACAAATGGGAATGAATATTGCAAATTTGAATCAAAACATTTGCGTAGGTAGTCACATGAACCTGAAAATTGATTAAACTGAAATTGAAACTTAAAAATCGGTTAAACTAGAATAATCGATTAAACTAAAATCAGGCTGGTAGTGGGAAAATAGGAAATCTGTTATTTGTATCAGTTTTCGGTTGCTTGCTGAGTTTTTCCTCCTTCATTGAGTGTTCTACCTATTTGTTCTTGTTTCAAGTCTCATGTCCTAAAAACTCATCATTAGTTGATTGTGCCATCTGTTTATCCAAACTCGAGCCTCACGATCAGCTATGTTTGCTTCCACTTACGTATCACACTAGTAGTTTCGTTAATTGCTCTATTAGATGCTTTGTATCTTTCACAAAAGAAATTCTGAAAATCCAAAGATTTCTTAACTAATTTTTTTTCATTTGTATAGAAAATCTGAAAATCCCATCTTTTCATTTGTCCTGTAGTCGTGTGGTTTGAGATAAATCGAAGCTATGCAGGTTATAAAATTCTCCTAGATTTTTGGATTTTTTTAATGTTGTTATCTTCTTTTTAACATTTGCAGAGCTCTGTTGCTCAAACTCTTTGCAAACCTCTCCCTCCACTTGCGTTCGTCATGCCAACTAGACATCGAGCTACCTCTCATCCACCTTGCCATCTCATGAATCTTGCATGCATTAAGCAATGCCACCTAGAACACACCATCGGGCTTTATGGGTATTTCTCTATTGAAACTCTCAGTTTCATCTAGCTGTCCAACACGACCATGGAGATCCAACATGTACACATAGGGCCTGATCTTGGGCTGATCTCATAAACATCTCTCATTGCCGTGAAGAAGGACCATCCTTGATCCTTTGGATAATTGCAGAAACAGAAGCATTTAGAGGCACTAAGAACTAGGTGAACTGACTCCAAATTGAGAATCTAGGCATCGCCAACCATTTGGAGTCCTTGAATCAACACAACCATTTCACACGCAGAGACATTGACCGGCTCCGTCTGGAGTCCATCATTCTCATGGAAAGACTCTCCAATATCCGGTGCTTTTTGGGGCTCCACCTATGAAACTGGCATCCAAAATACTGGCTAATTTGAATTTTTCTCACGTAACAGGTTCTCTTGTCAACATTAGCTTAGCGTCCATATCTTTAATTAAGTGTATTGAACTCTAGTTAAGATCCAAAACCCTTTTACTATAAGTGTAAAACATGGTTTGAGGTTAAACAATCGAACCAACCTTGACTTGGCCATCCTGAACCAATTTGAGATTGGCAGTTGAACAAGGTGGTGGATAAAATGAGCCTGATCGACTGTCCACCTCCAGAATTGGGCCAATTTGAGTTTTAATAGTTGGGCTTGGTTCCAACTAGTTTTCAAGCACCCATAATCATCCCAAATCATGTGGGACCCATATTTAAATGTATTAGAGTGTCAGTTAACAACCTCCAACCCTCCTCTATACTCTGTTACTTGTAATAGGACTCTCAAGAAAAGAGTTGCAGTGCAACTCTAACTCTTGTATAACTCCCTAATAAAAACTCCCTAGAAACCCTAATTGAGATCATTAGAACCTCTAACACATTTTGGAAGAGAGAGAGAAAAAGAGAGAGAGAGAGAGAGAAAGAATTGGAACAAGACTGAAAGAAGAAGAAGAGGAAGAACTACCATTAAAGGTCCTCCCTCAAGCTTTTTGCTACAACAACTCTTAGCATAAGCATTAAAGTAACCTCTAAACTATTCTTCCCTTACTTAGAACAAACCCTTGATGATCTTATGAGGTAGAATCCAACCTCTGATCATGTTGGACTGAAATTCCAAAAGCCACTAATGGATCTTAAGGTAGAATTGTTCACTAATGCCTATAATGGATAAATTGATGAAGAAATGAATGTAGGCCATGATAATGAGTTATACTATTAAATTATCGTTGAGAAGTAGTCACTAATGTAGTACAGACCTTTAAAAACCCTTTGGGATTGCCCTCGACCCCTTTCCATGGAGATCGGATCAAATCAAATTCAATCCAAGCTTACTGGTATGAGGCGGTCGACAAAATTGACTTGATCAATCGCCTATGCTGTCATCGACCGCCTGTGTTACAATGAGGTGCAAACTTGGTATTTTCAATCCCAATTGGCCAATTTGACTATGTTGATCATCCCACACATCAATAATGACATAATAGACCTATTGGAATGATTGGTTTGATTAGAATGTACTCCCAAGAGTATAAGCATGTATGGTTGCAAAGCCGACATTCATAATCGAGAACCATACTTGCATACAACCCATGGGAATAGGATTCTATCCTGACCAGTGGTTGAAACCCATCATAAAACATCTGTAGAAGTGACCTTAAAGAAGTGCAAGCCTCTGAAATCCATATTGATCGAAAAGCCTAACTGGTTGATGAAATGAGTATGATCGACCACCTCAGCTGATCGACCACCTGTTAACAACAAGTCTGTTTTGGTAGAATTTTCAACCAAGGATTTTGAGACTTGACCAACTGACCCTAGGACATGTTCCTAAGACTGATGAGGATACCCTAGACCTATTATAAGTGTGACTAAACAATCATAAGTAACAATCATATTTCAATTGCAATAGGTAAGCCGATGTAGGAAAACAAGGGAAAAAAGACTATGTCTGCTACATAGTAGGATCATTTCACCAGTATAGGTGAGAGATTAGTCTTGTTTTATTTTTTTGTTTTCTGTGCGCATGTGGTTGCTACTTATTTGGATTATGGTATGATAACATGCCATCCAATACCTATGCTAATTGTTCATGCATTCTTACATATTATTAACTCTATAATGGGTTGGTAGATTATTGATGGTTTGATAACATTTGGATGTTTGATAACATGATTGTTTGTCATTCTCTTGTGTCCTAGTAGAACCAGATGGCTGTAATGGGAAGGTTTATCCTGGTCCATTAAGCTAAGATACGGGTACCTGCATTAGTAATATTCATGGTTTAGGTTTTAATATCCCATAATAGACAACCCTTACCAATAGAGGTTTAGGTATTGACATAGGCTCATGTGTGGGCTAGCCATGGACTCAGACTCTTTCGTAGTTGGAGCAGGGTCCCAGATATGGGCTAGGAGCCAACCTCTAATATCTCAGGTAAGAACTAGGGAGGAGTCTAGTTTAGGTGCTCATACAATGGACTAGGAGCACACCTAGAGAAGTAAAGTGAGGCTTACTACTGTGATGCCATGAGGAAGCCTATGATGGGAGAATGCTAGTATGATGCTAGGACAGTGTGTTCTTGGGTTGTATCTTCATTCTTTGGGTAATGTTTCACATGCAGAGCAGCCAAGTGTGTCTCATTCACCTCACCCGTGCTTGAGTATTTGTCATAAGTATTTAGGTGCGATGCTACTTGCACATGCTAGTTCACAGACCATATAAACCTTAATAAAATATTCATGCATTATGATTTGTGTGATAATTTCTCACTGAGCATGTGGTTTTGCTCACCCTTATATGTACAAAATTTTTAGATTATTTTGTAGGTAATGATTTAGCTGAAAATGATGTGATTGAAGAAGAAATACTTGAAGATGATTCGCATGATTCTTTGTGTGAATGCGATGATTGTCTCTATGGCTAAGGGACAATGTTTCTGAAGAAGAGAAGACATCTCTATCTAAGAGACAAGACTTTATTCAGATTATTTTAATTTTAATTTATTTAGTTACTTTGTTTACAGGCATTGTTTGACCCGTGAGGATTTTATTTAAGTATTCAGTACTTGATAGTATTTTATTTATGTCGTGGTTTGAAGATAGATAAACTTTTATTATATTTATCTATTACAGTTAGATTTGGTTTTTGGTTCTAGTTATTGATTTCTGCTATTATTTTAATTCTACCTCTGATGTTTCCATAATCTGTGTTGTGATTAATGGAAGAATTGTGATATGTGAGTATAATGAATGGATTTTGGTGTGATAGTATTTACACTACGAGAAAACCATGGTCATACCAAAATGCTAGGATTTTAGGGTGTGACACCGCCATCTCCAACACCACCGTCACTGTTAGTACATTAGTAGATAGTGGTTTCATATCGTGTTAGACTGGCTGTTGATGGATGTCGATCTGGCAAATCTTCCTATGGAGACGTGTAAGACCTGTACTCCATTAATCGAGTTTAACCATGTTGTGCCAGGTCTTCCCATCATAGCCGGTTCGAGCGGATCAACCGTATGAAGGATACACAAGACTAGGTGAGTGATTTAACCCAAAGTGTAATTAAATTGAGTGGAGCATAAACTGCCTTGTATGGCACATCCACTCAGTCATAATCTGAGGTCAATCAGATTTTAGTTATGTGGCAACACTTTTGGCCTTGTGTGGTCGATGAATTCTTCCACCACACATGCGGCCACACAAATTTATAACCGACTCTGAGATTTGAAAACTTTTCAAATTTAAGGGATCTTTTTCCTATTTGATGGAATACTCTATATGGAGGTTTTTCCTCTATATAAAGGATGTCACTTAGCCTCTCTCACTCTTTTAGAACTAAATCTAAACTCTAAACCTAAGAGAGAAAGAAAAGGAGAAGGAAAAGAAAGGAAGAAGGAGGCTTGGAGAGGAAGTTTTGCAGAGAAGCTTTCCATTCTTCTTTTTAGCAAGGGGCAAAGGTAAGAATCTATCTCTATAGGTATAGGATGGTTTGAATTGATCTCTCAGGAATGAATTGATGATCTGAACTTAGTATTGTGATCAAGATTGTAATATTGATACAATCTCAAGGAGAAACCATGGATTAGGTTAGGGAATGATTTGTTGATGGAAAAACCCATGAATAAGGCCATAGAAAAACCCTAGAAGAGGCTCCAACAATGAACCAAAGGATAGAATAAGAAGGCCCTCCAAATACAACCTGTACGTTGTGTGGTTGCATCAATGGTCGACCACAGAGTAACCAGTGTGCGCCCACAGACTCTTCAAAAGTCATACAAGGTTGTGTGGTCACATCAATGGAAACATGATGTGTGACCACATATTCGACCACACAATGTATGGTTGACAGAAACCTAAGGTCACTGTATCAACCACTCAATTTTCAGAGAGCCTATTTTGAGGCCAAGTTAGACTTGAGATCAATGTGACTAAATACCATCAAAAACCCTAACTTAAACTCATAATTGTATAGGTTGTCAACTAGTATAAGATAATTTTTCGAAGCTTGGAAGAGATTGAAACTATTCTTTATTTTATTTGCCCAATGTTATGATTGATGCCATGCTTGTATGCTTGTAATATTTTCACATGTCATTCAATATTACTGCTACCTCTGTTCATGCATATTTTATTGTTCTACTCTATTGTTGATGATGATAGGAATAGGCATGTCACACCCCAATTTTGTACTGTTCAGAAAGGTGTGATGAACCGCTAATAAACCAACAGTTCAACTAGGATCTCAAATAGGATGTGTCTGTTTGATTAAATCATACACATCTACAACCATAATCAGAGTAAATACACAATAGCGAAAGTCTTAAATATTAAATGAACTGAGAATCTAAATGTGATAATTATAAATAAAATACTCAATTATCTTTCATTGACTGAGACATAAGTAAATAAAATAATCAATTACATTTCCTCGATAATCCAAATAAAAATCTAATCGAAAACGCATGAGTTGCATTCGCATGACGAATCATGCGTCTCCATTATATCTTCTACGTCCATCACCACAATGTGCCTGTATGCGGGAGCATTCATATAATCTTCCATGGTCATACCTGCATCATCAACTAAAAATATTCGAATTCGAAAAGGTTGAGCACACATCACGGCTCAGTGAGCAAACAAAACAATGCAACAAACATAGGCATGCATTCAATTCATATCTTTGGTCTGGTATATAAGTTTGCAATGTGCTATAGAAAGGTTCGGTGGCCGCCTCGCCTCTATACACAGGGTGTGTAAGCCCACCCAATGGATCAAATACCATTTTCGTCCACATCCACCCCACCATGGAATAGTGAAAAAGCTAAAGTGCTTAGGACCGCACCGCATCACACTTTCCCTGATGCTCTACCCATACCAATACGTAAGCCCCTATTGGAGGGCTTGTAAACTGGGCTCGCAACTAACCAATCCTAATGTCAAACAGTGTATCCAAGGCCTAATCCCAGCATCCCTCAATACGTCCATAGAGAAAGAGCTAAGGCCCCCCGGCAGAGTCAGAGACTACACGGTCGAGACCAGCTCCCCTAATGCCCTACGACGTAATAGTTTTGCTAAGGTAATGGCAATATGATGATGCTAGTGGACAAGACTTGAGTAGAGATAGGGCTAAAGTGCTTAGGACCGCACTGCATCACACTTTCCCTGATGCCCCACTCGCATCAAGTACACCAACCACACACAAGCATTCACATGCCCATTCCTAGCATCATCATCATCATCATGTTGTAAATAAATTAAATTAAATATGCATGAATAGTAATAACAGGAATAGTAGATGACATGTGATATGCACATTACAATCACACAATTATAGCATCATACATGATATTGGACTCAATAAACGAAAACAGTTTATTATTAGCCAATTAGTTTAGGTCTTGTTCCCTCACCTTTGATTGAGTGTAGATCCTCTTTCAAGCTTTAAGAATCACTTTTATATCATTAGGAGAATCTAACAAGTCGATAGATTTTAATTAGAATTAAATCCAACAATTTTAAGCTTGCTGTATAGCTAGGGTCGCAGGTTGGGTCGCAGGTAGGGTAGCAGTTTTCTGCGACCCCAGGGTGTAGGGTCGGTCATAGGGTCGGTTACCCATCGACCCTAGGTGCGACCACAGCCTCCTTGGACTTCCCGAGAGCATGGGGTCGATCCTGTGGTCTAGTAGGGTCGGTTGCCAATCAACCCTACGTACTGCCACATGTACTTTGAGTCGACCTTTCATCCTACAGTCCATTCTTTCATGTTTGGATCCTTTGGGTTACTTTTATAGTCCATTTTATGATTGTTCTATGGCTCAAAACTCCAAGTTACACACTTTACTTTGTTTATAATGATTTCCTCCATGGATTCCATTGGAATTTATCCATGGATGGATGATTTGGGTTTCTCCTAGATCCTAACCTCTTCATAAACTATTCTAGGGTCTTACATAACTCATGGAGAATGTATTCATACCTTAGGGTTGCTGAGATTCAGAGATTTCTCTGAATTTCTTCTCCTTAGTCTTCTTCTCCAATTCTCCTTCTCTTCTCTTTCTCTCACTTTTAATTAGGGTTTCAAAAGGAGTGAAAGAGGCTAAGGGACGTCCTATTTATAGAGGAAAACCTCCCAAAATAAGTCCCATCGAGATTAGGAAATGATCCCCTTAAAATTAAGAAAGTTTCCTAATTATGGTTTCAATCAGTCATCCTAGGGTCGATGCTAGGGTCGCAGGACCCGTCACCCCTAGGGTCTCAAGTCATCCGACCCTAGGACTGAAAAGTCATGGGTTGGACTCTGTTGAGGTGGGGTCAACCCTACCTATTTAGGCATGCGACCCTACCCTCAATTTTACTATTTTTGGGTCAATTTCATACCTGGTCTTGTGATTTCCTTCACGCACTTGGTCCATGTGGCTCGACCATGATAGGTAGACCTGGTACAAGGTGGTAAGACCGGTTAGTTTGATACGGGTCTAACCACTCCCCCCTTCTTATTAAAAATTTCATCCTCGAAATTGGTACATACCTTCTGAGTCGAAAAGATGAGGGTATTACTTTCGCATAGCATTCACTTCTTCCCATGTGATTTCTTCTATATCTCTGCTTCTCCAGGTGACTTTAACATAATAAATGTCATGGTTGCATAGTCGTTGAACCTTTCGACAGGTGATTTCAGTTGGTGCTACTTCAAATGTCAAATCATCTATCAAATCAGGTGGATCTACTGTCAAAACGTGCGTTGGATCTCTGATGTACTTCTTCAATAATGAAACATATACATCATGCACACTTGACATAGATGGTGGTAGTGATAACTGGTAAGCCACTTTTTCACGTTTTGCTAGAATCTCATATGGCCCGACATATCTCGGACTTAGTTTCCCTTTCTGTCCGAACCGTTTTAAACCTCGCATAGGTGATACTTTCAAGAATACCTTATCACCTATGACGAATTCAAGGTCTCGGCATCGAGTATCTGCATATTGTTTTTGATGATTCTAAGCCGTTCTTACTATTTCCTTAATAATGTCGACTACTCGACATGTCTTTTCAACAAATTCTGGTCAAACAATGCTACGTTCTCCAACTTCATTCCAAAACAAAGGAGTTCGACACTTCCTACCATACAGTGCTTTATAGGGTGACATCTGTATAGTAGCCTGATAGCTGTTGTTATAAGCGAACTCGATCAATGGCAATTTTTCATCCCATGATCCTTTAAAATCAATTACACAGGCTCAAAGCATGTCTTCGAAAATCTGAATGGTACACTCTGACTGTCCGTCTCTCTGAGGATGGAATGCAGTACTAAACTTCAATATTGTACCCATAGCCTTTGGCAATCCTTTCCAAAACTTTGAAGTGAATCATAGATCTCTATCGGACACAATGCTTTCAGGTACACCGTGTAATCTGACAATATTATCCACATACAACTGAGCTAACCTCTCCAGTGTATACTGAGGTCGTATAGCTATAAATCGAGCCATTTTAGTCAGGCGGTCTACAATCACCCAAACCGCGTCAACCACTCAGGGAGTCAATGGTAACCCGGTGACGAAGTCCATAGTGATGCAGTCCCATTTCCATGCTGGTTCTGGTAACGGTTGTAACAGTCCTACAGGTCTTTGTCGTTCAGCCTTCACCCTTTGACAATTTAGGCATTGCGACACAAATTTAGCTACATCTCCTTTCATTCCTCTCCACCAATATAATTTCTTTAGATCATGATACAGCTTTGTACTTCCAGGATGTATCGAATAGACGGTGGTATGGGCTTCCTTCATTAGTCGGTGTCTAATGTCTAAACTTTCTGTTTCAGTTACATATATTCTTCCTTTGTACTTCAGTACCTTTTCATCGTCCAAAGCAAACTCAGGGATAGTCCTACCTTTTTCAATGTCCTCTTGTACCGTTCTTAAATAAGGGTCTGATTTAATAGCTGTTTTCACTTCATCAATTATATCAGGTACTATCTTCAATGTGGCAAACATATTTGAAAATCGATTAATAAACCCTTGGTTGGTTGATTCACCCGGTGCATCTATCACGAACTGCTCATTATCATAATTGAACACTTATCTAGTAGTACACATTGCAGTAGTTGTGTTAACCTCTCCTTGAGATTTTATCATTGTTTTTCTACTCAGCGCATCAGCTAACACATTAGTTTTCCCTGGATGATACTGGATATCACAGTCATAGTCTTTCAATAGTTCCAGCCATCTTCTTTGTCTCATATTCAATTCCTTCTGATTAAAGAGATAAGTGAGACTCTTATGATCTGATTTAATCCAAAATTTCTCTCCGTACAAGTAATGTCTCCATATCTTGACAGCATGTACCACTGTCGCTAATTCCAAGTCATGAGTGGGATAGTTCTTCTCATGTGTCTTCAGTTGTCTTGAGACATATGCAATTACTTGTTCTCCTTGCATAAGTACACATCCTAAACCCAATCCTGACGCATCAGTGTACAAAATAAATGGTTGTCCTAGAATCGAAATAGTCAAGATCAGAGCAGATATCAATCTAGCCTTCAATGTTTGGAAACTCTTCTCACATTTATCAGTCCAAACAAACTTTTTGCCCTTCTTAGTTAAACTGGTGAGAGGTACGTTAATTCGGGAATAGTCTTCCATGAATCGTCGATAATACCCAGCTAGACCTAGGAAACTTCTAATTTCTGCAACGCACTTTGGTGCTTCCCACTTCACAATGGCATCAATCTTGCTAGGATCCACTTTAATTCCTTCAACGGATACAACATGGCCTAGGAAAGTGACTTCATTTAGCCAAAACTCACACTTTGTGAATTTGGCGTAAAGCTTCTCTTTCCGTAATCGTTGCAGAGCGGCTCTTAGATTCATAATATGAGTTTCCTTGTCCTTGGAGTAGACCAATATATCATCAATGAATACAATGACCGACGTATCTAACATATCATGGAATACCCGATTCATAAGTTCCATAAAAGTTGCTGGTGCATTAGTCAATCCAAAAGACATGACCAAAAATTCATAATGTCCATATCTCGTCCTGAATGCTGTCTTGGGAATATCTCTGTCCTTGATCTTCAACTAATGGTACCCTGATCGAAGATCGATCTTGGAGAACTCCTTGGCACCTTGCAACTGATCGAACAAGTCATTAATCCGAGGCAATGGGTACCGATTCTTGATTGTCAGTTTATTCAGTTCCCGAAAGTCTATACACAGTCGAACACTACCGTCCTTCTTCTTTACGAATAATACTAGCGCTCCCCATGGTGATATGCTAGGTCTGATGTAACTCTTGTCCAGTATTTCTTGTAACTATACTTTTAATTCCTTCAGTTCAGTAGGAGCCATTCGATAAGGTGCTTTAGATACTGGTGTGGCTCCGGGTATTAAATCTATAACAAACTCTGTAGCTCGGTCGGGTGGTAGTCCTGGTAGTTCTTCAGGAAATACATCTGGAAAGTCATGCATGAGATCAATATCCTCCATTCGTGGTGCTTCCTTTGTGAGGTCGACCACTGATACTAGATACCCAACTCCTCCTTTCTCGAGGCATTTCCTAGCCTTTAATGCGGAGAGGTTGAGTTTTCGTTTACGGGGAAGTTTGGCTCCCGTAAAACTGAACTTTGCTCCTTTCTTGTCTTTAAATGTCAGCTTCTTTTCGGCACATAATAGGTGTGCAGAATGCCGAGCTAACCAGTCCATTCCGAAGATGACGTCAAGTTGAATCAAGGTTGCATCCAAGGTTTTCTGTCAATAAAAACTAGACATGGTCCATAACCTTTTTCTAATTCCACTTCTAATCCCTTCGGCGATCGTATAAGCAGTTTGTAGTCTAAAGATTTGAGCGGTAGGTTCCGCTTCTTTCCAAATGACACAGATATAAAAGAATTAGTAACTCCTGAATCAAAGAGTACTCTGGTGGGAATGTCATTAATAGGTACGATACCTGTGATTTGTTTTAATTTAGTCTACATGCTCACACAATGTAACACAAAATGAAAGGTTCAGGTCATACTTGTGATGACATCAGACGATGCGACAGCATCCACAGATGTAACAGCATAAACCTTTCCTTGTTGTAGCTGCTTCCTGGGTTTAAGACACTCCCTTGAATAATGTTCTATTTGATTGCAGTTATAGCATTTTACTCCTTCGTTATTTTGCTTTTGTTGCGGTTGAGCTGCTGGAGTAGTCTTGGCTGCAGCATTAAAACCATGAGTACGGAAGGGTTTGAATGTCCTTGTATTCCCTCTGTTATATGAATTTCCAGTTGGCCTTTTAATACCCCTATTTTGAGCAAAATAGCTCTCTTTCTGGCTCGACTCTATCACCCAAGAAATTTGTACAGCTTCATTGTAGACTTTCTTCTCAAGTCCTAGAACATGTTCATGAATACTTCCCCTAAGTCCCATGACGACCCTTCGGGTCTTCGTATCTTCCTCTTGCATACTGACTGGTGCAAAGAAGAATAGCTCCTCATAACGCTGTTGATATGCATCGACAGTCATCTGTCCCTGATACAAACTCAGGAACTCTTTCTCCATAGAATCTCTGAAACTTCTACGAAAGTACTTCTCAAAGAATGCCTCCTTATATATACCCCAGGTCAGTTGGGCGTGCTTTGTCAATAGATAAGTCCGTGTGGACTTCCACTAGTGGTGTGCATCGCCTTTTAGCATGAATGTTGCACACAATACTTTCTCCTCCTCAGTAACTGTCATCATCATGAAATTCCTCTCCATTTCATCAATCCAGTGTGCTAGCCACAAAGGATCAGCTGGCTTACCATTATATTCCTTGGGCTTCATCTTCAAGAAACGCTCAACCAGTCTAGAGTGGTCCAGTTGATACGGAGCATAGGCCCCATACATAGGTGGTTGGTACTGATAACCACCTTGAGCTACTTCAGGGTTCTGCACTTGAGCCGGCATGACTGGAGTTTGAGGTGCATGAGGTACCATGTTACTTCCCCCTGGTACTGTGTTTGCCTGTCCTACTGGCATCGGTGTCGTCTGTGTAGCTGGAAAAGCCATGCCTTTGGCAGCTTGCATATTAGCTTGTACCTGTTGTATTTGCTGCAGCTATTGTGCCAAGTTCATTACGACTGTAGCCACGTGGTCTGTAGGTGGGGCTGGTAAGTTGGTAGTATTTGTCTGGCCATTAACCACGGACGGTCCCGTATTCAGATTCTCCTGTGTCTCAGGATGTATATGGCTGTCTTCCTCCACAGGTGGTGGTGGTGGAATAGAGTTACGGCTTTGTCTGGTCACTCTTCGCCCAGCCATTTTCTGTTCTGATGATGGTAGTGTCTGTAAACGATCATAGCACATGTAAGGCAATCAATATAATTGTTCTCCAGTCAAAAATCCAACTAATCAATATAATTTTCAAATTTTTCAGATCATTCTGACAAAAATACTATATTTTCCATCGTAGGGTCGATGGTAGGGTCGTTCATTATGCGACCCTAGGGTATGCGACCCTGAGAATCACTGTCAGCTTACCGAGAGCCTAGGGTCGATGGTAGGGTCGGTATATGTCTGACCCTAGGGTCGACCCCTAGTTTTCTGTCAGTTTACAGAGAGGTTAGGGTCGATGGGTTGGTCGGAGGTAGGGTTGCATGTTTTGGTCGAATTATGCAACCCTACGATCCAGAATCAGGTTTTTAAACCCCATTTTGGATTCATTTCCCATTATTTCTCCTGTCTTCCAACTCAACTCATTTCTTTGAGTTGCTACAGTAACGACCCCTACCTGTTTGGTGATCCTATCCTTCGTTCGTGACTACCACTCCTTCTCTACAGGTATGTTCTCTACTGTTTCATGTTTTTAAAGCTTTCTAACTAGGTTTTTGCCCATTTACATCGTTTTCCTCAAATTAAACTTTTTTCAATCGTAAAAATTTCATTTTTATTGGGAGCTTTTGCTATTGGTCACCCAATGGACGAAGGCCCTCAAAATATTTGAGTTTCATCGGTTGGTTGTCGAAAACTCGAAATTTTCTGTTTTTACCCTAATTTTCGATATTTGAATTTTTCAAATTTATTGAAATTTCTTCAAATTTGATCTCTCAAATTTAAATTTCCAACTGTATGAGCCTTGCAGGATAGTTTAGAACCTATGTAAGTCCTCCTACCCAAGTGTATGAGTGAAAAGTGAGGCTTTTGACCAATTTATGTCGTTATAATGCCGAAATTTTTGGATTTTTCTCCATTACTGATCTATTATCTATTTTTCTTTGATTTGGGAGATAACATGGTTCATACCAAGGTTCCTAGGTCTTATGACCCGATCCGCTTCCGCTCCAACGAGGCCGAAGCTCAATATGCTCACTATGCACGTAAAAAGGTAGAGAGAGGTCGTCGTGTGGACTTGGCTAGTCTAGCCTTGTTCGACGTGGAGAGGGCATTTGGTGACATGGGCTGGCTCCCTGTGATTACCTATGACGCTTGTACCCATTCGGATCTAGTGAGACAGTTCTATTGTAATCTCCAGGTGGTGGGAGATCACAATGACACTGAGAGGGGTAGGGAGCTTAGGATCACAAGCTACGTCAAAGGAGTACAGGTTTCCTTTGACTGCCAGCAGTTAGCTGATCTTTTGGGCATATCACATGACGGCCCTTTGGTGTACTGTGCTCCTAGGGAGCCCCAGTTCCTTTCTTTGGAGATGCGTGTGGAGATAGACCGTCAACTTATCAGAGAGGATCGCTGGGAGATGAAAGCGATCAACCTACGTCCAGAGCCTCGGGTGTACTGTAAGATCATCCAGCACAACCTGATACCCCAGAGTGGACATTATGAGAGGATCTCCCAGTTGACTCAGTACTTACTTTACTGTATCTGCACTAGGCAGCCTGTCTGCCTTCCTTACATTATCATGAGGACGATGATCTATGCTACGCTGCTTGGTCAGATAGGCAACCTGCCCTACGGACATCTGATCACTACACTGCTTACCCGCCTAGGTGTTGATTTAGTGGATGAGAGGATTCAGGAGAAGACCTTCTCATCGGTTCTGGACTAGGAAGCCATCTGTAGGATGGGCATGCGGGATGCTCAGGTCAGTGATGATGAGAGGAACACTCTGGTGCATCCTCGTACTCGGGTAGAGGTGGCAGACACTGAGGCAGCAGCAGCAGCAGCCACTGGAGCAGGGGTTCACAGGGGTGATGCTGAGGATGAGGATCGTATGTACATGGATGTGGACTCCATACCTCCTCCATCACCTCTGCATTCTATTGGAGCGGGTCTGTCACACCCCAATTCTGCACCATTCAGAACAGTGTGATGAACCGCTAATAAACCAACGGTTCAACCAGGATCTCTAATAGGCTATATCCTTTAAAAATAAAACCATGCACATCCACAGCCATAATCAGAATAAATACACAATAGCAGAAGTCTTATAGTAAATGAACTGAGAATTCTAACTGTAATTATCATAATTAAAATATCAAGTTATTGTTGTATCAACTGAGACATAAATAAATAGAATATCAATTACATCCCTTTATAAATTCAAATAAAATCTAATAGAATACGCATAAGTTGCACTTGCATGAGGGGTCAAGCGTATCCACTAAGTCTTCGGCTTTCATTGCAGCAACACACGCTTACACCGGAGCACTCATATAATCTTCGACCGTAGTACCTGCATCATCAACTAAAAAAATATTTGACGTCGAGAGGGTGAGCACACATCATGGCTCAGTGAGCAAACAAAACAATGCAATAAACATATGCATGCATTCAATTCATATCTTTGGTCTGGTAAATAAGTTTGAAATGTGCTATAGAAAGGATAGGTGGCCAAAGGTCACGTTTATTGATGCCGCACCTCTATACACGAGTGTGTGAAGCCGCCCAAAGATAACGTTTATTGTCGTTCCACATGCACCCACCATGGACAATGTACACACAAAGGTTACGTTTATTGTTGTACCCGTTGCCCATACCAACACGTAAGCCCCTGCTGGCGAGGGCTCACAAACTGGGCTCGCAACTAACCAATCCTAATGCCAAGCAGTGTATCCAAGGCCTCACCCCAGCATCCCTCAATACGTCCATAGAGATAGGGCTAAGACCCCCTGGCAGAGTCAGAGAGTACACGGTCCGAGACCACCTCCCCTTATACCCTACGACATAATAGTTCTGCTAAGGTAATGACGATACGACGATGTCAGTGGACAAGACTTGAGTTAGAGATAGAGCTAGAGTGCTGAGGCCCGGCCTATGACACCTCCCCCTGACACTCGCTCGCATCAAGCACACTAACCACACACATACATCCACATACCTATTCCTATCATCATCATCATCATCATCATCATCATGTCATAAACAATAATTTAAATATGCATAAACAGTAATAATAGAAATATTGGATGACATGTTGAATGCACATAACAAGCATACACGCATAGAATCAATCATGGCATTGAACTCAAGAAATAAAAACAGTTTAATATTAACCAATTAGCTTAGGTCCTGTTCCCTCACCTTTACTTGATCGTAGATCCTCTTTCAAGCTTTAAGAATCAACTAAATATCAATATTATATCACTAGAAGACCTAATCAAGTCGATAGAATTTAATTAAAATTAATTCTGATTTTAAAAAGCATGTTGTTAACTGGGGGTCGATGCCAGGGTCGGAGGTTCCATCGACCCTGGGTGCTACCACCCAGATTCTGGACTTCCCGAACACTGGGGGTCGATTGTTAGGGTCTGGTAGGGTCGATTAGCCATCGACCCCCCGTGTGACCCCCCGTGGGTTTAGTCAAATTTTTATCCTACAGTCCATTCCTTCGTGTTTAGGTCCAATGGCTTGCTTCTACAATCCATTACATACATGTTCTATGGCTTAGAACCATAGTTTATTCCCCTACATGGTTTCTATGATTTTCCATGGTTTTCCATGAAAACCTAACCATGGATGGATGATTTGAGTTTCTCCTAGATCATTCCCTCTTCACTATCTATTCTAAGGTCTGTAGAATTACATGGAGATAGTATCCATACCTGAGAATTAGGCTTGTTTCTCTGAATCCTTCTCTTTGATCTTCTTCTCCACTTTCCTTCTCTTCTCTTTCTCTTCTCCTTCTCTTCTCTTTCTCTCAATCCAATTAGGGTTCTAAAAGGAGTGAAAGAGGCTTAGGGACGTCCTCTTTATAGAGTAGAAACTCCCAAAAAAAGTCCCATTGAGATTAGGAAAGAATCCAATTAAAATTTGGAAAGTTTCTAACGATTTCTGTCGACAGACAGGGGGTCGATGAGGGGGTCGGAGATCCCGTCGACCCTTGGTTCTAAAATGTCTGACCCCCGGTTAAAAACTCAGGGTCTGACTTTTATACTGGGGGGGTCCGACCCTGCCTTGCTGGGTATGCGACCCTCCCCCTTATTTTAGTATTTTTGGGTCAGTTTAATACTTGGGATCGTGATCTCCCTCACGCACTTGATCCATTTGGCTCGACCATGATGGGTAAACCTGGTTCAAGGTGGTAAGACCGGGTTAGTTCGATACGGGTCTTACAACTCCCCCTACTTATAAAAATTTCGTCCTCGAAATTGTACATACCTTCCTAGTCAAATAAATGATGATATTTGTCACACCCCAATTCTGATCCAACCAGAACGGTGTGAGTGAACCGTCATTGAACCAACGGTTCACACCAGGATCTCGAATAGGCCGTGTCCACCCATACAAACCAATTACACATAACCACAATCAGAATATAAATATACAGCGGAAGACTTTAAATAGAATGAACTGAGTATTTATTGATAATTTAAATAAATATCTCATTATTCAAACTCAAACATAAAATAATAATCTTTTACATCTCTTAATAACAAACAAAATAACTGAAATAAATAAATAAAATCCATCACAGGTACACGCAGAAAGGGCACTCGCATGAAGCGTCATGCTCGTCTTATCCTGCCTGTACGTCCAATGCCACAACACCACCATACGCCGGAGCGTTCACGTAGTCGTCCACAGTATAACCTGCATCCAGATCTAAAACAAGATGTGCACAAAGGGTGAGCTCACAACACAGCTCAGTAAGACAATCAGACAGTTTCACAAGATTATGCATGAGTAACAATCAATTTTATGCTGTGGTCTGGTTTTAAGTTTGCAATGTGCTATAGAAAGGTTTGGTGGCCCCCGCACCTCTATACACGAGTGTGTGGCGTCGCACAGTAATCACACTACCACCAACCCACATGCACCCATCATGGAATAGAGATAGAGCTAAGGTATACCCGCACCTCCCCGATACTCTACCCATACCAGGACCTAAGCCCCTACGGCCGGGGCTCGCAAACCGGGCTCGCAACTAACCAATCCTATATGTCAACAATGTATGCTCTATCCCGAAGACAGCCGTCTACGGCATAGAGATAGAGCTAGAGCGTGCGGGCCGGGTCGGAGACCACCAAACCTCACCTCCCCCGATACCCTATCCGCAACTAACCCACTAGGATAGAAACAATACGCGGTAGACCCTATCCCAACATAACTCCCTACGGCATAGAGATAGAGCTAAAGCATCGTGGACAAGCCAGCGTCGACTCGGAATCCTCAGTACCACACAACGATGGCCGGGACAACATCAATATCGGAGACCACCGTACCACGATCTTTCCCTGATACCCCACCCGTACCAAGCATCTTAAGACAGAATACTACAAAAAGTGCCAGTGTGAAGAGCGATCCCAGGCCCATGCCCCACTCCACACACCAACGAAAACAATCACATGCCTAACAATCACATCCTATGAATGCATGAACAATAATAATAACTGAAAGTAAAGGATGGCATGTGAATATGCACAAACATCACATCATAGATATTCAATGATTAACAACGATTTACTCTCCATTAATTATTAGGTTTAGGTCAGATTCCCTTACCTGACGCTCGTTCAATAACTTGCTCCACGTCGCAAGATCCAAACGATAAGTCACAAAGTCCTACATAATATTAGGGTTTCATTAGAATATATTGTTTAGGGTTTCATGTTGGTCGGAAACCAACAGAGATCACAAATACCCTCACAGAGCTGACCGGTGGCATATACCGGTCGCAGCTCTGTGGGAAAGACTGGCGACCGGTATGGTCAGCCGGTCCCCCACAAACAACCTCCCGAGAGGTAGCGGTCGCAACATACCGGTCGCACTATGTGCAACCGGTATAGTCGACCGGTATGTCTCCGGAAGACCATACATGGGTTCTTCGACTGCCGTCGATCATCCTCCATGGATTTTCAGGGTTTCTCCTATCCATTCTAAGTCTAGGCTTTGAGTTAGAGTTATCCCCAACTCATTCAAGTCTCGTTTCGATGAATATCATCTCGAAACTCAAATCTAGGGTTTGATGGCAACTTAGGGTTTATGGCCAATTTAGGGTTTTAGATCAATACCTACTTTGCATGGTATTGATCCACCCACACAACTTTCATAGGGTAAGAAGATGGATTCAAACACTTACCGTTGACAGGCGTAGCGTGAGCTTCGTCAAACGGTAATGGCGGCACCTCCTTCTTCTTCCTAGCTCCTTCTCCTTTCCAAGCTCTTTCTCTTCTCTAGGGTTTGCGAGAGACAATGGAAAGGATTTGAGGGGTTTAAGGGTGTATTTATAGGCTAGAAATAGGGTTTAGTAACCCTACTAGGATTAGGAAACTTCTAGGATTCGAAATCAGGAAAGTGGGACCCGCAGAGACCAATTTCCAAATTTCCACACATAGCTGTGCAGGCCACACCGGTCAACCGGTACCATCATCCGGTACCATCGACCGGTATACCTAAAATCAGGTATAATTGGTCGACTTCGGTCCGATTTCGTACCTGTTTGTTATCCGCTTGCCCCGTCTGGCTCGGTGATGATCGGAAGACCTGTCACAACACAAAACCAAGGTTTAGACCGGGTTTTCAGAGTGCGGGTCTTACAACTCCACCACCCTTAAAAGAAATTTTGTCCCGAAATTTGCATGTAGGTACTACAACTCCCCCACCCTTAAAAGAAATTTAGGCCTCGAAATTTGAACGTACCTTGATCGTCAAAAAGGTTAGGGTACTCCTTCCTCATCGCGTTCTCTTCTTCCCAAGTAATTTCTTCCACATTTTGGCTTCTCCAATGCACCTTCACATAGTGGATATCCTTGGTTCGAAGTTGCTGAACTTTTCGGCTCGAGAGCATTACAGGCACCACTTTAAAAGTTAAGTCTTCAGTCAAGTCTGGAGGATCAGCGCTCAAGATATGCGATGGATCTCTAACATACTTCTTCAGTAATGATACATGGAACACATTATGGACGCTAGACATAGATGGTGGTAGAGCCAATTGATATGCTACATTACCACGTCGATTCAATATCTCATATGGTCCCACATACCTGGGGCATAGCGTCCCCTTCTTACCAAACCGTTTCAGACCTCGCACGGTGACACCTTCAAGAATACTTTGTCACCCACTGCAAACTCAGGATCTCGACGTCGATTATCCGCATAGTGCTTCATCGAACCCGAGCTGTCTTTACTCTCTCTTTGATCTGATCAATTACTCGGCAAGTTTCTTCAACAAACTCCGGTCCTACAATTCTTCTTTCCCCCACTTCATTCCATAACAGAGGTGTACGACATTTTCTCCCATAGAGAGCTTCATATGGGGCCATCTGAATTGTAGCCTGATAACTATTGTTGTAAGCAAACTCGATAAGTGATAACTTCTCATCCCAAGCTCCTTTGAAATCTAATGCACAAGCTCGAAGCATATCTCCCAAAATTTGAATGGTTCGTTCTGACTGTCCGTCCGTCTGAGGATGGAAAGCCGTATTGAACTTCAACTTTGTTCCCATAGATTTACGTAATCCTTCCCGAACTTCGATGTAAAACGGGGATCTCCGTCGGATACTATACTTTCCGGGACGCCATGAAGTCCGACCATATTATCAACATATAACTTGGCCAACTTTTCCATGGTATACTGAGGTCTGACCGCAATAAATCGAGCTGTCTTGGTGAGCCGATCTACTATAACCCAAACTACATCCACTGACCTTGGTGTTAATGGTAGGCCAGTGATGAAATCCATGGTGATACAATCCCACTTCCATGCGGGTTCCGGTAATGGCTGTAGTAAACCCGCAGGTCTTTGCCTTTCCGCTTTAACTTGTTGACAATTCGGACATTGGAACACAAAACAAGCTATATCGGCTTTCATACCCCTCCACCAATATAGTCTTCTTAGATCATGGTACATCTTGGTACTTCCTCGGATGTACCGAATATGGAGTGTAATGAGCTTGATCATAACTCGGCCTCCCGATATCGCAATCTTCGCTCTCGGGTATACATAACCGTCCACGATACTTGAGTACTTTGTCCGATTCCAAGGTAAATTCAGGATTACACGTACCCTTCTCTAAGTCTTCCCCACTTTGTCTTGAGATATGGATCATGTAGGATTGCTACCTTGACTTCATCAATTAGACTCGGCGAGATCTTGGTCGCGGCGAACATCATAGTGAACTTATGAATCAAGCCTTGCTCAACTGGATCTTCCGTAGTTTCGATAATATGTTCTTCATCAATTTCCATCGAACTCGAGGCTCGTAGCACACAATGCAGCGTTTGTACTCGGTCCCGCCTCGGGTTTCGATGCCCACTTTCTGCTTAAGGCGTCAGCCACCACATTTGCTTTACCCGGATGGTACTGGATGTCGCAATCATAATCTTTTAACAATTCCATCCATCTCCTCTGTCTCATATTCAGATCCTTCTGAGTGAAGAGATAAGTTAAGCTCTTATGATCTGACTTGATCTGAAACTTCTCACCGTACAAATAGTGTCTCCAAGTCTTGATTGCATGAATAACCGCTGCTAGCTCCAAGTCATGCGTAGGATAGTTCTTCTCATGCTCTTTTAACAGCCAGCCAACCCAAGGAAACTACGAATCTCTGCAACAGATTTTGGTGCTTCCCATCCTACTATAGCAGCTATCTTGCTTGGATCAACCTTGATACCGTCTCCAGATACAACATGGCCCAAGAAAGCCACTTCCTTCAGCCAAAACTCGCACTTCTTGAATTTTGCATAAAGCCTCACATCCCTCAGCCGTTGTAGGGCTGCCTCAAATACGCTGTATGAGTCTCCATGTCCTTAGAGTAAATTAATATGTCATCGATGAATACGATGACCGAAGTGTCCAACATGTCATGGAACACTCGGTTCATCAGTTCCATAAACGACGCTGGAGCATTGGTCAACCCGAAAGACATAACCAGAAACTCATAATGCCCATACCTTGTCCCGAAAGCAGTCTTCGAATATCTCCGGCCTTGATCTTCAATTGGTGATACCCCGATCGGAGATCGATCTTTGAGAAAACCTTTGCACCCTGCAGCTGATCGAACAGATCATCGATCCTAGGTAAAGGATATCGATTCTTGATCGTCAACTTGTTTAGCTCATGATAGTCAATACATAGCCGTACACTTCCATCTTTCTTCTTGACGAACAACACAGGTGCTCCCCAAGGTGATATACTAGGTCGTATGAAGCCCTTATCCAGCAATTCTTGTAATTGGGTCTTCAACTCCTTTAACTCGGTCGGGACCATCCTGTATGGTGCTTTAGACACCGGAGCTGAACCTGGTATAAGGTCTATCACAAATTCTGTAGCCCTGTGCGGTGGTAAGCCTTGGAAGATCTTACGGAAATACATCCGAAAACTCCCGAACCACCTCTATATCTTCCATCTTGAGTGACTCTGCTGTGAGGTCGACTACGATACGAGATAACCCACTCCCCCTTTCTCCAAGCATCTCTTAGTCTTTAGGGCGGAGAGGATCAACTTCCGCTTCCTAGATAGCTTAATCCCAGTGAAACTGTATTCCTTTCCCTCTTTGTCAGTAAGCATAAGCTTCCTTTCACCACATAAAAGGACGGCCGAATGATGGCCTAGCCAATCCATCCCTAAAATGACATCAAAATCTGCCATCTCAAGTATTACTAGGCTTGCTTCTAAGTCTCGGCCCTCGATACTTACAGTACATGGTCCATAATACTTGGTCAAAGCCACTTCGACTCCTAGTGGAGAGCGAACTATCAAGCTTGGGTTCAATTGCTTGATTGGTAACTCCATTCGCTTCCCAAAAGAAACAGAAACAAAGGAGTGCGTGGCCCCAGAGTCAAATAATACTCGGGATAGTTATAACATTTAATATTTGGGTTGGGTCTGGCTAATTGTGGCACAGGTGGTGCCAGGTTGTTTCTCGCGGGTCTTTGTAGCAATGCCCCCTGTATGGGCGGAATGGTCTAGTATTACCGCCACCCGAGCTCTCTCCAGCAGATCTCTTCACTCCCCTATTCTGAGCGAAGAAGCTGTCCCTCTGACTGGACTCTATCACCCTCGCAACCTGCACTGCCTCGTTGTAAGTCTTCTTGTCCAAACCCAAAAGGTGCTCTCTGATGCTCCCACGTAGTCCCATGGTGAACCTACGTATCTTTGTCTCCTCTTCCTGCATACTGGCTGGTGCGAAGAAGAACAGCTCTTCGTACCTCTGGCCGATATGCATCTATGGTCGGCCCGACCTGCTTGCGGAGTTGAGAAACTCTCTCTCCATTTGATCTCTGAAGCTCTTTGGGAAGTATTTGTCGAAGAAAGCCAGTTTAAACACTTCCCAGTTAACAAGTGTGTATTTGTTCTCCAAATATGCCCGTGTGGAATTCCACCAAGCATTTGCGTCCTCTCTCAGCATATGAGTGGCAAACAGGACCTTCTCCTCCTCAGTGCAAGTCATCAATCGAAAGTTCTTTTCCATTTCAGAGACCCACTGTGCTGGCCACAATGGTTTCCATGTCCTGCCTGTGAACGATGAAGGTTTCAACTTCAAGAATCTGTCCACTGACCTGCTAAGATCGTGCTGTCCCTGTATGTCTGCTCCGTACCATGGTGGTGGGTACGGATACGCCCTTGGATACGCAGAAGGCGACGGAAACCGATGCGGTGGTGGTACATTCTGTGCTTGGCCCCTCGGCCTTGGGCTACTCTGCACCGGTTGGGGAGTGTTAATTCCTCCTGACTCGGGCGTCTTTCCAGCGGAGACAGAACCTGCTTGCCTGAGCATCTTTAGTACTTCGCTCAGAAATTCCTTCTGTTGAGCTTGCATCTGATAGACCAAGTTTGTAACTATGGTCTCGGAATTCCTGTGAGGTGGTCCCGGTAATTCTGTCGGTACCTCCGGGGCCTGTTCCTCCTCCACTTCAGGACTGGTTTCTCTAACCTGGTCTTGCTCAGCTTGCTCTTCTTCTAGGCGCTTTCTGGCCTGATGATGCTTTCGACCCCTTCGACCGTTTCCACCTGCCATCTCAGACTATTTTATTGGATCTGAGAAGAAGACATAACACGTGAGAACATCGATAATAGTAGTGTTAGTCTTGAATAATGCAGGGAAAAAAATAGTCGAGAAGTAACATTTCAATTTACACAATTTTAGAAATTTTTAATTAAATTTTTCTGGCTCTTTGGGGCGTACCGGTCGCAACATACCGGTCGCACACCTGTGGAAATATGCTGCGGCCGGTATAGTCGACCGGTCAGAATTAAAATTCTGGCCGAGACATACCGGTCGCATGGCTCGGAGGTACCGGTCGACACTCTGTATACAGTGTTGCGACCGGTATAGTCGACCGGTCAAAAAAATTTTCTGACCGAGACATAGCGGTCGCACACCTGGGTTGATACCGGTCGACCGGTATAGGCATAACTGTCGACCGGTATGCCCAAAATGGCTTTAAAATCGCGAAAAAGTGAGAAATTTCTTACTTTTATTTCTTCTTCCTCTCCGGTGGCGATTCATCTCTGCCCAACTGAGTTGCTACAGTCCGGCCGGTACTTTTAGAAGCCGATTTCTCGCATTCCAAAGCTAGAACATCGTCTCCAGGTAAGTCTCCTCCCTCTCTCTCATATTTTTTACAAGTTTTCCATATCGTCTTTATGTAGAAATTTAGGTTTTTCTTTGTTCAAGATTATTTAACCGTAGGAATTCTTTTCCTTCGGCTTAGAAAGGGTTTAGGGACCCCCAAGAGCAAAAGCCCTCAACTAATTTGGGGTTCCACCGCAAGGTTTTGATAAAAATCGAATTTTTACTCTTTTTAACCTAGGTTTTTCAAAAATTTCGAAATTTCTTGATTTTTCTCAAATTCTTGAAATTCCTTATTATGATTGCTTGTGATTGGTTTGTTGAAGAGTGTGGGGGTTACGTAAGTCCTCCTCCCCATGTTTTTGGGTGAGTTCGAGGCTTTTTCCCAATTTACTATCGTTATGCTGCCGAAATTTTGAAAATTTCTAACTTTTATCTCATTTTCTTTTGTTTTGCAGATTCTAAATGGCTCCTAGACGCAACCTCGGGAAACGCTCACATGGTTCTAGTTCTCGGGTTCCCTCTCCGCCAGTTCCTCAGCTAGATGAGCTATGGTTTCGCTCCTTGGAAGCTCAAGCTCGGTTTTCCTGGTTTGATAATAAGAGTATTGAATCCGGGCGCCGGGTCAACATGGAACAACTGCACCGGTTCAATGTAGAGACGGCTTTTGGCGCTCTAGGTTGGTTGCCGGTTATTTCCTACACAGAAACCACACGCCCTAATCTGGTCAAGCACTTTTATGCAAATTTGGAACTCGAATGGGATGTCGAAGACCCGAACCAGTGTAGGGATCTACGCATCACCAGCTACGTCCGGGGTGTACATATTTCCTTCAACACCCACCAGTTGGCTGATCTGCTTGGGGTTCCCAATGATGGAGATTTGGTGTACTGCGCCCCCAAGGCGAAAGGTTACTTGACCAAGATTTGCGCCGGAGATAGCGCATCGGATCCTCAACCTTGGGGCTCCTATGAAGGCAGCTAGCTTGAGACCTATACCCCGGGTCTACAGCCGCATTATCCGACGACGATATAGTGCCACGGAGGCGGCCACTACAATGAGTTGTCCCAGCTTACCCAAGACGTCACCTATTGCGTGCCGCACAGGAGAGCGGATCTCACTTCCTTACCTCATCATCCGGACTATGCATCGAGCGGCGTGGGCCGATCGGGCCAGCAACCTTCCCTATGGCCGTCTCGTCACTTTCCTTCTTCGCCGTCTGGGCGTGAGTTTCAGAGGAGAGGTAGCCGTCGAGGACACCATGACCTCCGACATCGACTGGGATGCGATACAGAGGATGCAGATGGTTGATCTGCCCGTTAATGATGACGAGTTGGAGACTCGCCCTCGTCCACTTGGGAGAGTAGCAGCAGCAGCAGCAGCAGCCGCGGCCAATCCGGCCTATGCGGCAGAGATGGGGGATGATGATGATGATGATGTAGTTGGGGAAGCACCGGTGCCCGCCCCCACGCCTCCACCTGTACCACCACCATCCGTTCCCACAACTTGGGCCATCTCAGCCCCTCCCGACTCGGTGTTGAGTATGTTTACCGAGATCGGGGGACACCCAGAGGGTCATCCCGGAGTCTCGAAGCGATGGGTCGGGAGTTGGGACGCCCTGGCTCGTGGTCTACGGGTGACTCAGGACCAGGTGCATTGGCTTAGGGTCGCATACGAGCGGGACTATGATATAGCGGACCCCATTCCTCCCAGGCCTCCTACCCCATGATTTTCCATTTACTTTTCTTTTCATATGACGGTTTATATAACAGGGTAACTTTCCGGTTTGTGGACTGTACCCTGTAGCGTGATTACATTTGATACACTTTTCTATTTAATGAAAGTTCATGGTTTTTCCTAACTAGTGTATGTGCACAATTAAGTTTCATATTTAGAATAGTACATTATTCTCTTTCTTAATCCGTCTCAGGTATCAAACAATGCTTAGGGTGTGTTTGTATTAAGATTTTTAAATTTTCCTAAATCAGTTCATCGACCCCGTTATGTGCAGCATGGTGTGTTGGAACAGAGCCCGAGAGCTCTGATACCAAGTTGTCACACCCCAATTCTGATCCAACCAGAACGGTGTGAGTGAACCGTCATTGAACCAATGGTTCACACCAGGATCTCGAATAGGCCGTGTCACCCATACAAACCAATTACACATAACCACAATCAGAATATAAATATACAGCGGAAGACTTTAAATAAATGAACTGAGTATCTATTGATAATTTAAATAAATATCTCATTATTCAAACTCAAACATAAAATAATAATCTTTTACATCTCTTAATAACAAACAAAATAACTGAAATAAATAAATAAAATCCATCACAGGTACACGCAGAAAGGGCACTCGCATGAAGCGTCATGCTCGTCCTCTCCTGCCTGTACGTCCAATGCCGCAACACCACCATACGCCGGAGCATTCACGTAGTCGTCCACAGTATAACCTGCATCCAGATCTAAAACAAGATGTGCACAAAGGGTGAGCTCACAACACAGCTCAGTAAGACAATCAGACAGTTTCACAAGATTATGCATGAGTAACAATCAATTTTATGTTGTGGTCTGGTTTTAAGTTTGCAATGTACTATAGAAAGGTTTGGTGGCCCCCGCACCTCTATACACGAGTGTGTGGCGTCGCACAGTAATCACACTACCCCCAACCCACATGCACCCATCATGGAATAGAGATAGAGCTAAGGTATACCCGCACCTCCCCTGATACTCTACCCATACCGGTACCTAAGCCCCCTACCGGCCGGGGCTCGCAAACCGGGCTCGCAACTAACCAATCCTATATGTCAACAATGTATGCTCTATCCCGGCCACAGCCGTCTACGGCATAGAGATAGAGCTAGAGCGTGCAGGCCGGGCCGGAGACCACCAAACCTCACCTCCCCCGATACCCTATCCGCAACTAACCCACTAGGATAGAAACAATACGCGGGTAGACCCTATCCCAACATAACTCCCCTACGGCATAGAGATAGAGCTAAAGCATCGTGGACAAGCCAGCGTCGACTCGGAATCCCTCGGTACCACACAACGATGGCCGGGACAACATCAATATCGGAGACCACCGTACCACGATCTTTCCCCGATACCCCACCCGTACCAAGCATCTTAAGACAGAATACTACAAAAAGTGCCGGTGTGAAGAGCGATCCCGGGCCCATGCCTCACTCCACACACCAACGAAAAACAATCACATGCCTAACAATCACATCCTATGAATGCATGAACAATAATAATAACTGAAAGTAAAGGATGGCATGTGAATATGCACAAACATCACATCATAGATATTCAATGATTAACAACGATTTACTCTCCACTAATTATTAGGTTTAGGTCAGATTCCCTTACCTGACGCTCGTTCAATAACTTGCTCCACGTCGCAAGATCCAAACGATAAGTCACAAAGTCCTACATAATATTAGGGTTTCATTAGAATATATTGTTTAGGGTTTCATGTTGGTCGGAAACCAACAGAGATCACAAATACCCTCACGGGCTGACCGGTGGCATATACGGTCGCAGCTCTGTGGGAAAGACTGGAGACCGGTATGGTCAGCCAGTCCCCCACAAACAACCTCCCGAGAGGTAGCGGTCGCAACATACCGGTCGCACTATGTGCAACCGGTATAGTCGACCGGTATGTCTCCGGAAGACCATACATGGGTTCTTCGACTGTCGTCGATCATCCTCCATGGATTTTCAGGGTTTCTCCTATCCATTCTAAGTCTAGGCTTTGAGTTAGAGTTATCCCCAACTCATTCAAGTCTCGTTTCGATGAATATCATCTCGAAACTCGAATCTAGGGTTTGACGGCAACTTAGGGTTTATTGGCCAATTTAGGGTTTTAGATCAATACCTACTTTGCATGGTATTGATCCACCCACATAACTTTCATAGGGTAAGAAGATGGATTCAAACACTTACCATTGACAGGCGTAGCGTGAGCTTCGTCAAACGGTAATGGCGGCACCTCCTTCTTCTTCCTAGCTCCTTCTCCTTTCCAAGCTCTTTCTCTTCTCTAGGGTTTGCGAGAGACAATGGAAAGGATTTGAGGGGTTTAAGGGTGTATTTATAGGCTAGGAATAGGGTTTAGTAACCCTACTAGGATTAGGAAACTTCTAGGATTCAAAATCAGGAAAGCGGGACCCGCAGAGACCAATTTCCAAATTCCCGCACATAGCTGTGCAGGCCATACCGGTCAACCGGTACCATCATCCGGTACCATCGACCGGTATACCTAAAATCAGGTATAATTGGTCGACTTCTGTCTGATTTCGTACCTGTTTGTTATCCGCTTGCCCCGTCTGGCTCGGTGATGATCGGAAGACCTGTCACGACACAAAACCAAGGTTTAGACCGGGCTTTCGCATAGCATTCACTTCTTCCCATGTGATTTCTTCCATATCTCAACTTCTTCAGGTGACCTTAACATAATAGATATCATGGTTGCGTAGTCGTTGAACCTTTCAACTAGTGATTTCAGTTGGTGCTACTTCAAATGTCAAATCTTCAGTCAAATCAGGTAAGTCTATTGTCAAAACGTGCGTCGGATCCTTGACATACTTCTTCAATAAGGAAATGTGAAATATGGCATGCACACTTGACATAGATGGTGGTAGTGCTAACTGGTAAGCCACTTTCCCACGCTTAGCTAGAATCTCATATGGCCCGACATATCTTGGACTTAATTTCCCATTCTGTCTGAACCGTTTCAATCCTCGCATAGGCGATACTTTTAAGAATACTTTATCACCCACGACGAATTCAAGGTCTCGGCGTCGGGTATCGGCATATTGCTTCTAATGATTCTGAGCTGTTCTCACTCTTTCTTGATAATGTCGACCACTCGACAAGTCTCTTCAACAAATTCCAGTCCAACAATACTACGTCCCCCAACTTCATTCCAAAATAAGGAAGTTTGACACTTTCTGCCATAAAGTGCTTCATAGGGTGACATCTGTATAGTAGCCTGATAGCTATTATTATAAGCGAACTCAATCAGTGGTAACTTTTCATCCCATGATCCTTTAAAATCAATTACACATGCTCGAAGCATATCTTCTAGAATCTGAATTGTACGCTCTGACTGTCCATCTGTCTGTGGGTGAAATGCAGTACTAAACTTCAATGTTGTACCCATAGCCTTTTGCAATCCTTCCCAAAACATTAAAGTAAATCGTGGATCTCTGTCGGACACAATGCTTTCAGGTACACTGTCTAATCACACAATGTTATCCACATACAGCTTAGCTAACCTCTCCAGTATATACTGAGGTCTTATAGGTATAAAGCGAGCTGTTTTAGTCAGGCGGTCTACAATCACCCAAACTGCGTCAACTACTCGAGGAGTCAATGGTAATCCTGTGGCGTAGTCCATAGTGATGCAGTCCCATTCCATGCTGGTTCCGGTAACGGCTGTAACAGTCCTGCCGATCTTTGTCATTCAGCCTTTATTTTTTGAAAATTTAGGCATTGAGACACGAACTTAGCTACATCTGCTTTCATTCCTCTCCACCAATATAATTTCTTTAGATCATGATACATTTTTGTACCTCCAGGATGTATCGAATAGATGGTGGTATGGGCTTCTTGCATCAATCAGTGTCTAATGTCCAAGCTTTCTGTTTCGGGTACACATATTCTTCCTTTGTACTTCAGTACCTTTTCTTCGTCCAAGGTGAACTCAGGGTTAGTTCTACCTTTTTCGATGTCCCCTTGTACCGTTCTTAGGTAAGGGTCTGATTTGATAGCCGTCTTCACTTTATCAACTATATCCGGTATAATCTTCAATGCGGCGAACATATTTGAAAACCGATGAATAAACCCTTGGTTGTCTGATCCATCTGGTGCATCTATCACAAACTGCTCATTACCGTACTTGAATACCTTTCCGGTAGTACACATTGCGGCGGTTGTGCTAACCTCTCCCTGAGATTTTATCATTGCCTTTCTACTCAACGCATCGACTACTACATTAGCTTTCCCCGGATGATACTGGATATCACAATCATAGTCTTTCAATAGTTCCAGCCATCTTCTTTGTCTCATATTCAGCTCCTTCTGATTAAATTGATAAGTAAGACTTTTATGGTCTGATTTAATCTGAAACTTCTCCCCGTACAGATAATGTCTCCATATTTTGACAGCATGTACAACTGCCGCTAGTTCCAAATCATGAGTGGGATAGTTCTTTTCATGTGTCTTCAGTTGTCTTGAGGCATAAGTAATTACTTGTTCTCCTTGCATAAGCACACATCCTAATCCCAGTCCTGACGCATCGGTGTACAAGATAAATGGTTGTCCTAGAATCGGGATGGTCAAGATTGGAGTTGATATCAATCTAGCCTTCAAGGTTTGGAAACTCTTCTCGCATTTATCCGTCCAAACAAACTTCTCGCCCTTCTTAGTCAAACTGGTAAGAGGTACGGCAATTCGGGAATAGTCTTCCATAAATCGTCGATAATATCCAGCTAGACCTAGAAAACGTCTAATTTCTACAACGCTCTTGGGTGCTCCCCACTTTACAATAGCCTCGATCTTGTTGGAATCCACTTTAATTCCTTCAGCGGATACTACATGGCCTAGAAATGTGACTTCCTTTAGCCAAAACTCACACTTCGTAAATTTGGCGTAGAGCTTTTCCTTCCGTAGTCGCTGCAGAGCGGCGTTTAGATTCTTGACATGAGTTTCCTCGCCTTTGGAGTAGACTAATATATCATCAATGAATACAATAACCGACGTATCCAACATGTCGTGGAAAACCCGGTTCATAAGTTCCATAAAGGTTGCTGGTGCATTTGTCAATCCAAAAGACATGACTAAAAATTCATAGTGTCCATATCTGATCCTGAATGTTGTCTTGGGAATATCACCATCTTTAATCTTCAACTGATGGTAACCTGACCGAAGATCGATCTTTGAGAACACTTTGGCACCTTGCAACTGATCGAATAGGTCATCGATCCGAGGCAATGGATACCGATTCTTGATTGTCAGTTTATTCAGTTCTCGGTAGTCTATGCACAAGCGAACGCTACCATCCTTCTTCTTCACGAATAATACTGACGCTCCCCATGGTGATATACTAGGGCCAATATAACCCTTGTCCAGCAGTTCTTGTAGTTGTACTTTCAATTCCTTTAGTTCAGTAGGAGTCATTCGATAAGGTGCTTTCGATACTGGTGCGGCTCCAGGTATAAGATCTATAAAAAACTCTATAGCTCGGTCGGGTGATAATCCTGATAGTTCTTCAAGAAATACGTTCGGATAGTCCCGCACGACATCAATATCTTCCATTCGTGGTGCTTCCTTGGTAAGGTCAACCACAGATACTAAATACCCAACTGCTCCTTTCTCAAGGCACTTCTTAGCCTTTAGCGCCGAGAGTATGAGCTTTCGTTTAAGGGGAAGTTTGGTTCCCGAAAAATTGAACTCTGCTCCTTCCTTGTCTTTAAATGTCAGCTTCTTTTTGGCACACAATAGGTTTACAGAATGCCAAACTAACCATTCCATTCCCAAGATGACATCAAAGTCTGTCATCTCAAGTTGGATCAAGGTTGCATCCAAGGTCTTTTCATCAATAAGAACTGGACATGGTTCATAACCTTTTTCTAACTCCACTTCTAATCCCATAGGTGATCGTACAAGTAGTTTGTAGTCCAAGGATTTAAGGGGTAGATTTAACTTCTTTCCAAATGTCACAGATATAAAGGAATGAGTAGCTCCTAAATCAAAGAGTACTCTGGCGAGAATGCCATTAATAGGTACGATACCTGTGATTTGCTTTGGTTTAGTCTACATGCTCATACAATGTAATACAACTAACTAAAAATGTAAGCCATACCTGTGACCACATCAGGCGATGCGGCAGCATCCTCCGATGTAACCACATAAACTCGTCCTTGATGTAGCTGCTTCTTGGGCTTAGGACATTCCCTCGCTATATGTCCCACTTGGTTGTAGTTAAACATTTTATCCCTTCAGTAATTGGCTTGTGTTGCTGTTGAACTACGGGAGTGGTCTTGGTTGCAGCAGTAAAGCCTTGAGCACGGAAGGGTTTGAATGTCTTGTTATTCCCTCCGTTATAAGAATTTCCAGCTGGCTTTTTATACCTCTGTTTTGCATGAAATAACTCTCCTTCTGGCTCGATTCTATAACTCGAGCAATTTGTGCCGCTTCATTATAGATTTTCTTTTCATGTCCCAGAACATGTTCAGGGATGCTTCCCCTAAGTCCCATGACAAACCTTCGGGTCTTTGTGTTTTCCTCTTGCATACTGGTGGGTGCAAAGAAGAACAGCCCTTCGTAACACTGTTGATATGCATCCACGGTCATTTGCCCCTGATATAAACTCAGGAACTCTCTTTCCATAGAATCTTCGAAACTTCTCGGAAAGTACTTCTCAAAGAATGCCTCTTTATAAATATCCCAAGTCAGTTGGGCGTGCTTTGTAAGTAAATACGTCCTGATAGACCTCCACCAATAGTGTGCATCTCCTTTCAGCATAAAGGTGGCACACAACACTTTTTCTTCTTCATTTAATGTCATCATCATAAAGTTTCTTTCCATTTCGTCAACCCAATGTGCCGGCCATAAAGGATCTGCTGGCTTGCCATTAAACTCTCTGGGCTTCAGTTTCAGAAAACGCTCCACCAGTCTGGAGTGATCTAGTGGCTGCGGAACATACGCTCCATACATAGGTGGTTGGTATTGATATCCACCTTGAACTATCTCAGGATTTGGTACTTGAGCCTACATGATAGGAGTCTGAGGTGCGTGGGGTACTGTGTTACTCCCCCTAGTGCTGTGCTTGCTTGTCCAGTTGGCATTGGAGGTGTTTGTGCAGCTGGAAGAGTTATGCCTATGGCAGCTTGTATAGTAGCTTGTGCCTGTTGCATTTGTTGTAGCTGTTGGGTCAAGTTCATTACGACTGTGGCCAAGTCTGTAGGTGGAGCTGGCAGATTTGTAGGATTTGTCTGCCCATTTATGACGGACGGTGCCATGTTCATGTTCCCATGTGTTACTGGTTGTGTCTGGTTATCTTCCCCCACAGGTGGTGGTGGTGGAATAGAGTTACGGCTCTGTCTGGTTACTCTGCGTCCCACCATTAATTAATCTGATGGTGGGATTGCCTGAAATCATTGAACACGAGAGACAATCATTAAATACTTTATTCTCATATTCTAAAACCACTAACAATTGCAAATTTCAAAATTTTCAGATCATTCTATCGAAAATATTGTGTTTTCACTGCAGGGTTAATGGTGGGGGTCGATGGATGTCCGACCCTCAATCAGCGACCCTGAGAAATCACCCATTCTTCCCAAGAGCTGGGGGTCCATGGGGGGGTTGGAGGATGTCCGACCCAGGGTGCAACCCCTGGTTCTCTGTCAGATTCCCGAGATCCGAGGGTTGATGCGGGGGTCGATGGGTGGGTCGATTGTTTTAATCGAATTTTCCGACCCCCGGACTAAAAATCTGATTTTTAAGTTACGATTCAAAGTCTATTTCCCATTCTTTCTTCTCCACTTCGACTCGACTCGTCCCTCTGAGTTGCTACAGTGACAACTCCGATCCGTTGGTGGTTTGCCCTCCTTGTTTCATCGTCTACACCTCCGCTACAGGTATGTCTTCTACCTTTTCATATTTCTAGGTTTCTTTACCTAGGTTTTTACTCGTATATCTCGTATTTTTCAAATTAAACTTTTTCCAATCGTAAAAATTTGATTTTTATTGGGGGATTTTGTTGTTGGTGACTCGAGGAACGAAAGTCCTCAAAAATATTTGAGTTTCATCGGTTGGTTATCGAGAAACTCAAAATTTACTCTTTTTGCCCTAATTTTGTCGAGATTTTGAATTTCTTGAAATTTCTTACAATTCAATCTAATTAGTTGAAATTTTTTACTGTATGAGTCCCACAGGATAGTTTAGGATCTATGTAAGTCCTCCTGCCCACGTGTATGGGTGAAAAGTGAGGCTTTTGACCAATTTACGTCGTTATAATGTCGAAATTTTTGGATTTTTCATCTTTACTAACTCAATATCTGCTTCTCTTTGTTATTGGCAGATACTATGGCTCGTACCAAGGTACCTAGTGTTCGCGACCATCTTCTCTTCCGTTTCAATGAAGCCGAGACTCAGTATGCCCGCTACGCTCGCAAGAAGGTAGAGGGAGGCTGCAAAGTGAACTGGCTAGCTTAACCTTGTTCAATGTGGAGGGGGCCTTTGGCGATATGGGATGGCTCCCTATCATCACCTATGACGCCTGTACCTGTCCTGACTTGGTACGCCAGTTCTACTGTAATCTCCAGGTGGTGGGAGATTACAACGATGTTGAGAGGGGTGGTGAGCTTCGGATCACCAGCTACGTCAAGGGGGTTGATGTTTCATTCGATTATTGACAGCTGGCCGACTTGTTGGGCATTCCTATGCTGGCCCCTTGGTGTTCTGTGCTCCTGGAGAGCCCCAGTTCTTTTCTTTATAGATGAGGGCTGAGATCGATCGTCAGCTCATCAGACCTGATCGCTGGGAGATGAAAGCGAGTTATCTGCGTTCAGATCCACGGGTATACTGCAAGATCATTCAGCATAACCTGATATCGCAGAGTGGTCATTACGAGAGGGTCTCCCAGTTGACCCAGTACCTGCTGTACTGCATATGCACTAGGCAGCCCGTCTGCCTTCCCTATATCATCATGTGGACGATGATCAGTGCCACGTTGCCCAGTCACATTGGCAACCTTCCTTATGGACGCATGATCACTACCTTGCTTACCCACCTGGGGGTTGATTTATTGGATGAGAAGATTCAGGAGAAATCCTTATCATCGTCTCTAGATTGGGAGGCTATTTGCAAGATGGGCATGCGGGATGCCCAGGTCACCAATGAGGAGAGGAATGCGATGGTGCACCCTCGCACTCGAGTGGAGATGGTTGATGCTGAGGCAGCAGTAGCAGCCGCTGGAGCAGGGGTTTATGGGGATGATGACGATCGTCTATACATGGATGTGGATGCCATACCTCCTCCATCACCTACTCATGCTATAGGAGCTGGTCCGTCTTCTTCAGCTGGTCCTTCGTATTCTCCTTTTGATGACATGATGAGGATCTTGCATGAGATACGAAAGGCTCAGCATATGTCTGACTTGATGATGGGAGAGCTTCTAGAGGCTCAGCGCTTGTCCGATCAGTAGGTGGGAGAGCTTTTGGTTGCTCAGCGTGTGTCAGACCAGTGGGTGGGAAAGCTTCTAGCTGCTCAGCACGTATCGGATCAGCGGATGGGAGAGCTGAGGGATGCTCAATGTGTTACTGATCAGTGGGTGGCTGATCTCACAGCTAGTCTCCAGACGACCCAGACTCAGATAGCTTGGTTGACTAGAGTCTACGCTGAGGACTATGATAGAGACCGTGAGGGACCACCTCACCCATCACCTCCAGCTTCTTGATGTACTTCTTTTATTTTTTTTTTCTTTTTGTACTTTAGAGTAACTGTCCGGACTCTGGACTGTACTCTGCTTTAATCATATATATATAAACATTTGTTCTTCCTTTTGGTTGTATATAAATTTATTTCTCATTTAATATATGCATTATTCTCTTTCAGTTTAGTCTCAAACAACACAGATGCTTATGGTGTGTTATTATTACATCTTTTAAATTTTTATCCTATCTCTATTCACGACCTTTTGTGGAAGTATGCTGGTTTCATAGACAAGGCCTGAGATGCTCTGATACCAAGTTGTCACACCCTATTTCTGCACCATTCAGAACAGTGTGATGAACCCGTAATAAACCAATGGTTCAACCAGGATCTCTAATAGGCTATATCCATTAAAAATAAAACCATGTACATCCACAACCATAATTAGAATAAATACATAATAGAGGAAGTCTTATAATAAATGAACTGAGAACTTTAACTGTAATAATCATAATTAAAATATCAAGTTATTGTTGTATCAACTGAGACATAAATAAATAGAATATCAATTACATCCCATTATAAATTCAAATAAAATTTAATAGAATACACATGAGTTGCACTCGCATGAGGGGTCATGCGTATCCACTAAGTCTTCAGCTTCCATTGCAGCAACACGCGCGTACACCAGAGCACTCATATAATCTTCGATCGTAGTACCTACATCATCAACTAAAAAAATATTCGACGTCGAGAGGGTGAACACATATCATGGCTCAGTGAGCAAACAAAACAATGCAACAAACATATGCATGCATTCAATTCATATATTTGGTCTGGTAAATAAGTTTGCAATGTGTTATAGAAAGGATAGGTGGCCAAAGGTCACGTACATTGACGTCGTACCTCTATACAGGAGTGTTTGAAGCCGCCCAAAGGTAACGTTTATTGTCGTTCCACATGCACCCACCATGGACAATGTACACGCAAATGTTACGTTTATTGATGTACCCGTTGCCCATACCAACACGTAAGCCCCTGCTGGCGAGGGCTCGCAAACTAGGCTCGCAACTAACCAATCCTAATGCTAAATAGTGTATCCAAGGCCTCACCCCAGCATCCCTCAATACGTCCATAGATATAGGGCTAAGGCCCCCCGGCAGAGTCAGAGACTACACGGTCTAAGACCACCTCCCCTCATACCCTACGATGTAATAATTCTGCTAAGGTAATGGCGATACGACGATGTCAGTGGACAAGACTTGAGTTAGAGATAGAACTAGAGTGCTGAGGCCCGGCCTATGACACCTCCCCTTGATACTCGCTCGCATCAAACACACCAACCACACACATACATCCACATGCCAATTCCTATCATCATCATCATCATCATCATGTCATAAACAATAATTTAAATATGTATGAACAGTAATAATAGAAATATTGGATGACATGTTGAATGCACATAACAAGCATACATGCATAGAATCAATCATGGCATTGGACTCAAGAAATAAAAATAGTTTATTATTAACCAATTAGTTTAGGTCTTGTTCCCTCACCTTTACTTAACCGTAGATCCTCTCTCAAGCTTTAAGAATCAACTAAATATCAATATTATATCACTAGAAGACCTAATCAAGTCGATAGAATTTAATTAGAATTAATTTTGATTTTAAAAAACATACTGTTAACTAGGGGTCGATGCCTGGGTAGGAGGTTCCATCGACCCTAGGTGCTACCACCCAGATTTTGGACTTCCCGAACACTGGGGGTCGATTGTTTGGGTCTGGTAGGGTCAATTGGCCATCGATCCCCCGTGCGACCCCCGTGAGTTTAGTTAAATTTTCATCCTATAGTCCATTCCTTCGTGTTTGGGTCCTATAGCTTGCTTCTACAATCCATTACATACATTTTTAATGGCTTTGAACCATAGTTTATTCCCCTACATGGTTTCTATGATTTTTCCCATGGTTTTCCATGAAAACCTAACCATGGATGGATGATTTGGGTTTCTCCTAGATCATTCCCTCTTCACTATCTATTCTAAGGTCTGTAGAATTACATGGAGATAGTATCCATACCTGAGAATTAGGTTTGTTTCTCTGAAGCCTTCTCTTTGATCTTCTTTTCCACTTTCCTTCTCTTCTCTTTCTCTTCTCCTTCTCTTCTCTTTCTCTTCTCTTTCTCTCAATCCAATTAGGGTTCTAAAAGGAGTGAAAGAGGCTTAGGGACATCCTATTTATAGAGTAGAAACTCCCAAAATAAGTACCATTGAGATTAGGAAAGAATCCAATTGAAATTTGGAAAGTTCCTAATTCACGGTTTCTGTCGACAAACTGGGGGTCGATAAGGGGGTCGGAGATCCCGTCGACCCCTGGTTCTAAAATGTTTGACCCCCGGTTAAAAACTCAGGGTCTGACTTTTATATTGGCGGGGTCCGACCCTGCCTTATTGGGTATGCGACCCTCCCCCTTATTTTAGTATTTTTGGGTCAGTTTAATACCTGGGATCGTGATCTCCCTCACGTACTTGATCCATTTGGCTCGACCATGATGGGTAAACCTGGTTCAAGGTGGTAAGACCGGGTTAGTTCGATACGGGTCTTCCATGGTCCATCTTAGACTCCTTCGCGCATGGCTGGTCCTTCACGCCCACCATTTGATGATATGATGGGATTACTGTGTGAGATCAGGGAGGCTCAGTGCGCGACGGATTTGAGAGTGGGAGAGCTTCTAGATGCTCAACGTGCGTCTGATCAGTAGATGGCTGCGGTTACAGCTAGTCTCGAGATGACCCAGACTCAAGTAGCCTAGTTGACTAGAGTCTATGCTGAGGACTATGACAGAGATCGCGAGGCACCGCCTCCTCCATCACCTCTAGCTCCATGATGTATTTTTCTTTTTATTCTTCTTTTGTATTATAGAGTAACTGTCTGGGTTGTGGACTGTACTCTGCTTTGGATATGTATATAAACTTGCTTTTGGTTTGATGTATATAAAACTTGTTTCTCCCTTTATATGTGCATTATTCTCTTTCTTAATTTTGTCTCAAACAATACAGGTGTTTACAGTGTGTTCTTATTAAAGCTTTTAAATTTTATCCTAACTCAGTTCACGAACTTTTCTGGAAGTATACCGGTTTAATAGATAGGGTCTGAGAGCTCTGATACCAAGTTGTCACACCCCAATTCCGCACTGTTCAGAATGGTGTGATGAACCACTAATAAACCAATGGTTCAACCAGGATCTCAAATAGGCTGTGTCCTTTTGCTTAAACCATACACATCCACAACCATAATCAGAGTAAATACATAATAACGGAAGTCTTAAATATTAAATGAACTGAGAATCTAAATGTGATAATCATAAATAAAATACTTAATTATCTTTCATTGATTGAGACATAAGTAAATAAAATAACCAATTATATTTCCTCGATAATCCAAATAAAAATCTAATAAAAAACGCATGAGTTGCATTCGCATGACGAATCATGCGTTTCCATTATATCTTCTGCGTCCATTGTCACAACGTGCCCGTATGCGAGAGCATTCATATAATCTTCCATGGTCATACCTACATCATCAACTAAAAATATTCGAATTCAAAAAGGGTGAGCACACATCATGGCTCAGTGAGCAAACAAAACAATGCAACAAACATATGCATGCATTCAATTCATATCTTTGGTCTGGTATATAAGTTTGCAATGTGCTATAGAAAGGTTAAGTGGCTGCCTCGCCTCTATACACAGGGTGTGTAAGCCCACCCAATGGATCAAGCACCATTGTCATCCACATCCACCCCACCATTGAATAGAGATAGAGCTAAAGTGCTTAGGACCACACTGCATCACACTCCCCCTGATGCTCTACCCATACCAACACGTAAGATCATGTTGGCGAGGGCTTACAAACTGGGCTCGCAACTAACCAATCCTAATGTCAAACAGTGTATCCAAGGCCTCACCCTAGCATCCCGCAATAAGTCCATAGAGATAGAGCTATGGCCTCTCGACAAAGTCAGAGACTACATGGTCCGAGACCACCTCTCCTGATGCCCTAAGACGTAATAGTTCTACTAAGGTAATGGCGATATGACGATGCTAGTGGACAAGACTTGAGTAGAGATAGGGCTAAAATGCTTAGGACTGCACCGCATCACACTTCCCCTGATGCCCCACTCGCATCAAGTACACCAACCATACACAAGCATTCACATGCCTATTCCTAGCATCATCATCATCATCATGTTGTAAATAAACAGAATTAAATATGCATGAACAGTAATAACAGGAATAGTAGATGACATGTAATATGCACATTACAATCATACAATCATAGCATCATACATGATATTGGACTCAATAAATGAAAACAGTTTATTATTAGCCAATTAATTTAGGTCTTGTTCCCTCACCTTTGATTGAGTGTAGATCCTCTTTCAAGCTTTAAGAATCAATTTTATATCACTAGGAGAACCTAACAAGTCGATAGATTTTAATTAGAATTAATTCTAACAATTTTAAGCTTGTTGTATAGCTAGGGTCGCAAGTTGGGTCGCAGGTAGGGTAGCAGTTTTTTACGACCCCAGGGTGTAGGGTCGGTCATAGGGTCGGTTACCCATCGACCCTAGGTGCGACCACAGCCTCCCTAGACTTCCCGAGAGCATGGGGTCGATCATGTGGTCTCGTAGGGTCGCTTATCAATCGACCCTACGTACTACCACACATAGTTGAGTCGACCTTCCATCCTACAGTCCATTCTTTCATGTTTGGATCCTTTGACTTACTTTTATAGTCCATTATATGATTGTTCTATTGCTCAAAACTCCAAGTTACACACTTTACTTTGTTTACAATGATTTCCTCCATGGATTCCATTGGAATTTATCCATGGATGGATAATTTGGGTTTCTCCTAGATCCTACCCTCTTCATGAACTATTCTAGGGTCTTACATAATTCATGGAGAATGTATTCATACCTTAGGGTTGCTGAGATTCAGAGATTTCTCTGAATTTCTTCTCCTTAGTCTTCTTCTCCAATTCTCCTTCTCTTCTCTTTCTCTCACTTTCAATTAGGGTTTCAAAAGGAATGAAAGAGGCTAAGGGACGTCCTATTTATAGAGGAAAACCTCATAAAATAAGTCCTATCGAGATTAGGAAATGATCCCCTTGAAATTAGGAAAGTTTCCTAATTACGATTTCAGTCTGTCATCTTAGGGTTGATGCTAGGGTCGCATGACCCGTCGACCCTAGGGTCTCAAGTCATCCGACCCTAGGACTGAAAAGTCATGGGTTGGATTCTGTTGAGGTGGGATCGACCCTACCTGTTTAAGCATGCGACCCTACCCTCAAATTTACTGTTTTTGGATAAATTTCATACCTGGTCTTGTGATTTTCTTCATGCACTTGGTCTATGTGGCTCGACCATGATAGGTAGACCTGGTACAAGGTGGTAAGACCGGTTAGTTTGATACGGGTGTTACAAGGCATGTGTTTGTGAGTGTCATTGGTGTGCTGTGTGGGGAGGGGTGTGTGATCCCTAAACCATGCATCACATTGATATGGTCGTATCACTGTTACCTTAGCAGAACTAGTACTCTGTAAGGCATCAAGGGGATGTTCGCAGACCGTGTGGTCTTTAACTCTGCCGATGAGCCCTAGCTCTATCTCTATGGACGTATTGAGAGATGCTGAGGTAAGGCCTTTGATACATATGGATGGCATTAGGATTGGTTAGTTGTGAGCCCAGTTTGCAAGCCCTCGCCAGTAGGGGCATACGTACTAGTATGGGTAGGGCATCAGGGGAAGTGTTGGCAGTGTGTGATCTAGATACTTTAGTACTATCTCTATTCCACGATGAGTGCATGTGAGACGGAAATAGTGTTTGATCCATTGGGGGGATTCATACACTTGTGTATAGAGGTGCAATGACCGCCAATCCTTTCTATAGCACAGTTTCAAACTTAAACCAAACCAAAGATATTAATTGAATGCATGCATATATTTACGCATTGTTTTGTTTGCTCACTGAGCCTTGATGCGTGCTCATCCCTTGACGTCGAATATTTTTAGTTGATGATGCAGGTCCTATAGTGGAAGATTACATGGAGGCACCGTTGTACGGATAAGTGGCGACGATGGATACTCAAGCCAAGGAGGATGAGCACGTGCGAGTGTTTTCAGTGTTTTTATTCTTAGTTATGTTCTATTTGGAAGTTATGGAACATTGTAATAGAATATTAATTATGTTTTGAGTTTATTTTGAGATAATTGGATTATTTACTATTTATCATATTAGACACTCAGTTTAGTATTTATAAAGATTTTTACTATTTAATTAATTATCTCTTATTATGTTGTGGAATGTGTATTTGGTTTGAATTGTTAGCATAGCCTTACGAGATCCTAGCTTGAACCTTTGGTTCCTATGATGGTTCATCACATTTCTGGTTCGTTCAGAATTGGGGTGTGACAAGACGGCTCTACCGACGTTGGAAACTAGACAATACACCGATGGTGATGACTGCAAGTGCCGGAGGAGCATTGTCGATGAGGTGAGGTGGAGGTAGTGGTAGTCGGAATCAGAAAATCCCTCTTACTAACGTCTCTCTATTACTCTCACTTTTCTGTCCCATTCATTTTTTTTGTTTTTAAAATATTGTAATTTTGAAGGATATTTTTGTTTATTCAAATTTTAAGTTAACACCGTTAGCAGTAAGGTAGTGGGCTATAAGTTCAAAAGACATAGGGTAGTTCCGTGTAGAAAACCAATTGTCAAGGGGGGTGCCTGAGTAAATTTCCCTAAAAAATATTTGCTCACATAGCTTATCCAATTTACTTGAAACCTAATAGAAGGCGAAGGAGATTGGAATACGGCTAGGAAATGAGAAATAAGCAGATGAAGAGAAATGACTTTCCTACGGTGAAGAGTAGTAGGTCGTCAGATTATGGAGTTGCAAGTCAGAGTAGCTGATCATCATATGGAGTTGCAAGTCAAGTGGAAGTTGTAGGTCAGAGTCGAAGTAGGACAGTCTCCTCCCTTTTGTATAACTTTTAGTTCTTCAGCGACAAAAATATCACTTCACTCCTTCATCAAGGATACTTTGGCCATTAAAACATTAAAATATAGGTAACGTCGTCATCTAACAGAAATTAGCAAATAGACTAGGATTGTTTGTAGCAATATTTTGAATTTAGAGGAAATGGTTGTAATTGTTCAAAAATTAGGGAAAAACTTTGAATTAATGGAAAGTTCAGAGAAATAAGAGTAATTTTCACCAAAAAAAAACAAAGCACATGATGGTATAATGTGAAGTTTTAAAAAAGAACAAACCTGGGTTTTTTATTTGGGTTGGGCAAAAGGGCCACAAGAATGGATACGAATCGTCTCCTCCCTGAGTACAGGGAGGAAGGAGACGTCCCATCGGATGGCCAATACGTGGCTCTCGAAAAAATCCGAGCCCCACGTTCGAGCCGACACCCTTGTCGGCTTGGCTTGTCGGGTGGGTGTCGGTTCGAACGTGGGGCTCGAATTTCTCTGAAAACTACATATCGACCACTGATGGGGCATCTCCCTCCTCCCTAAAGTATAGAATGGAAACGATTTGAATCCCACAAGAATCTAAGATAAATGTAGGCCATCCCTAAGCAAAGTTTCAATGATGGGCAAATCATACATGGCCGTTAGGGCTTCATGCTGGGCCCACAGCAAAATAATCGTAACTCGGTGCTATTGGACTTCAATTAGGACATGGGAAATGATTTGACTTTTGAGCAATGCGTTCTTTGCACTGTTCATCTACGATTCCACCACGTGTAACATTAGTAGTTGGAAATCCGTTTCTTTGAGTGGATATTGCCCTTGATGGGTGGTGTGGAGTGGAAACTCTCCTACTTGTATATCTGTTCTTCCTTGCGCTTCTGGTCTTCACACTCCTCTGAGACAACTTCAAATCTCCGTGTCAGCTGCTGATCTCTCTCTAGTCTCGAATTCTCGATCACAATGGGACAGGTTCTAGGAGCCATTCAAGAAAAAGTCCAAGGTATTCGATTTTTTCCCCCTTTTCAATGCGTTGGGCTTCAGGTTCTGCAAAATTTTTCATAAACTGGATAGTAGATTTTTTTTCCTCTTGAAGTTTATCTCTGTTTTAGGGTTTGCAGATTGTTCTGAATATTCTTTTTTTTTTTTGGGGGGAGGGGGTGGTGGTGGTTGTAAGGAAAGATAATTCAACACCTAATACGTGCTTAATATTTCTTGGTGGATCTATTTTATACTTCTTTTTAGCTCTGTCCCGGAAAATGTTCTTCCTGTTTGTTTCTTTTTTATTTTTTATTTTTTTTCCTCCCTTGTGAGATCCTGGTTGATGTTCTTCCTGTTCTTTGAGATTCTTTGACATGTTAAGTGAATCCGGTGTTGGTATTTTTACTACAAATTTTTGTTTTCTCTTCGCCCAACCTTTTATTCTTGTTGTTCCAGGACTTAAAAAGTGAAGTCCGTAAAAATCTCCACGTTGTGTTTTGATTTCTATGACTCAAGCTGAATTCTGGTGTTTCTTTCAAAGGAAAATTTGGCAAGTCTCCAGATTCAGTATCTGTCAGTTTCTGTATTCTAGATTTGAGGCCCAAATTGTTGGTTTAGCTTTCTAATTACAACTATCAACAGATTGTTTCTGGATGTTGTTGAGGTTGTAGATATTTTTGGGGTTGTTGTTGGGTAGGTCCCGTTATTGAATATTTAAATCGTTAGAAATTGTTTGTTTTCTTAGTTCTCAGTGCCAGTCTACTACTTATTTCACCCTTTCTTTTCTAACTCGTGAACATATGGAAATTATTTATTGCCTAAGACCTTTAGAAGAGTAATCTGTCAATTGGGACATATCAGGAGTTATGTACTAGAATGAATGTTCATCCATGTTGTATTAGGTATCACCTAAACCATCTCCTTGGCTAGTACTCTACTTTAATATATGACATAACTCTCCATCTCTCTGTTGAATGATCAAGAATTTCAAAATGCTTTATGTGGATTTGATAAGCATGTTTGTTCAATTAATCAAGTTGGCTTTTGACCTTTTAGATTTTCTCATTTCTATTAGTGAATGAACACACTTGGAATACCTAGGTGATGACATGAATGTTATAGAAAAGGGTGGGTGGGGGGAAGGGGGGAGGCCACTAATCTCTGTCTAATCACATTTGTTTAACTTTGTACATCCTCAAATTCTCGTTGATAAATTCATAGATCGTTCTATGGTTTTTATGCCTGGAATATAAGTGTGTCTACTTCTTCTTATATGTTGGTTTATGGAAAAAAAAAAAAAAAAATTTAATCGCCATAACGAATGTCATTGTAGTTTGATGTCTACTGTTTGCATGTTTAAATGCTTCTTTGGGTAGTTGGGGTCTGATTTTGTGTTTTTGTGGTTCTTGCCAAAACTCTCTATAACTTGTTTCTAGTTTGTATGATTTATCAATACCCTGGTAGTGTGTAGAAAAAAAGATGTAGAGCCACAGCCATGGTATACCTCCAAAGATATATATTTAAGCATAAATCCTTTTCTTGTCTTACTTTGTTAAATCTTTGGCTGGGAGATATAATTACTTGATCACATAATGAAACTTTTGTTATTTGTACAGGTAAGCAGTGGAGGGAGAGGCAAATTAAGAAGATAACGAATAGAGTTTTTAATCATTTCAGTGACAACTCTGGAAAGGTTACTTTGACGTTCGAAGAGCTATATATTTCCATCCTACTTGTGTACAAGTAAGATATATTATTTTTTTTTTCAAAATTTATTGTTTTTAATCAAGAAAAGTTTCTTGTCATTTAACTATTGCGGATCCTATCTGTAATATAGCGGATCCTATCTGTATTCTTACTAAGCATGCGTGCTGAATTTTCTTTAGTGATATTAACAAGCATCTCCCTGGATCCCATATTGATCCACCTTCTAAAGTGCAAGTGAAAGCCATGATGGAGGTATTCTCTAGCCCTTGCAATTCACTTGATTGAGGGGCATTGTTTTGGGTTCTATTGCACTTTCAATTTATTGTTGCAAGCTAATTTCTATCTAATTCTAATTCGAAGTAATAGAGAAAAAGTCAAGTTTCAAGGAGTTCGGTTTCAAGCTATGGTTTTCATATCGCTGACTCAAAAGGGCATCCCCAAATTCAATGCTGCTATTAAATTTTAGTTCTGAAAATGTACATGATGATGCTACAGTAGCTATGTTAGGAACATGTATTGATTTTGTTATCTGAATGTGTATTTGAACTAGAGGCATGTTCATATGTTTGGTCATTACCTACAGAGTTATAACCTGAAGTTTTATTCACCACTTTAACCATGTGTTTATTTATCTGTAGGAGTCGATCTTCATCTCAACTCCTTTATTGATAGAGAACAAAGAATATGTAAATGGGGCTATTTTGTAATAATTGTTGTATTTTTCAGTGGCTAAGGATAGTTAGATTTTGTTGACTTTTCTGAATTTGTTGTACTCATATTATGGATCCTGTTTTAGAGGGTTGTGTATAAGTATTATATTAGCATAAACTGTAGCTTTGCGTTATTAAGAAAAAATAAATAATAAAAAAGAAAGAAAGAAAGAGCAGAGTAGTCGTAGTGATACTAATAGTAACATTAGCAGCTATTGTTTTCTACATGGAAGGCGGGAACTAGGGCATATTGTGGAGCAGGTCAGCTCTGGGTTAATCCATATGCATTTTAACAGGGTTCTGATCCTGGACCACCAAAAGGCTTAATTCAAAATTATTTGAGTTCCGTACTCTATCAGTATGGTATCAAAGCTAAAGGTGGATCCTTCCCCTTTAGTCAAATATGTCTTCTCCTATATTTTGCACACATCCAATTTCTTAATAGGAAAATAATGCGAGATCTGAACCCTAATGTGAGATTGAATTAGAGAATATGATCTCCACTGAGGTTGTGATAGCACTGACTGTTGAAAACTGGTAAACAGACCCTGAATGTAATAAAAAGTTACCCAACCAGTACTAAGGTTTATCAGAAATCCTAGAAAAACCGAGATGATGATTTATATATGATTCCTAGACTACTTAAGTTTCAAGCTAAATTCTAGAAATAAGGATTCTCAGCGGAATCTGATGATTAGAGTTGATAAAAGTTCAATAATAATATTAATTGATCTGTAATAACCAGATTTGAGAGATATAATTCCTTTTTAGCAGGTATATAAGCAGAAAAAGATTTCGATGGGTAAATAGAGAAGATATTAGAAGAAACCAGGAAAGTATTAGAACTAGGGGTATATAAGCAGAACAAAAATTCGATGGTTAGATAGAGAAGATATTGGAAGAAACCAGGAAAGTATGAGAACTGGGAGGAGAATAAAACTAACAAAAATGAAAAGTAGAAGGAATAAAGGATAGAGATCACCTAGTCTAGTTATTGATTAGCTAACAGAAGAGAGAAGGCAGCCGGCCAGATCTGAAAAACCAGTCCAGTACGCACAGGTCAACAGCTTGTATACTCTTAAGAAAACTCAATATCCTTTACTCCAATCATGCTTAATTGATCAGGGTGTATATATATATATATATAACATTTAGAAATTCCTAATGAGACTCATAAAAGGACTCCTAATCACATTCACATTGAATAAAGTAAATAGGCTCAAACAGAACTCTTGTCTAGCTAAACCTCGTGTACTGACTTCACCCCCACTTCATGGGTTTATAACTAAAGCCCAATACAATAAATAACCCAAAATTAATCATTCCTAAGACCATAGATCCCATCCATGACCTAAAATAAGGTCTCCCTGGGCTCAATTTATAGTCTTGATTGCATCAGGGTTGCATTAATTTTATGTTTTGTTATCCTAGTAGCATTAGGAGTTAGAGAATATGACAGGTTGTTTCCTCCTTGTTTCCTTAGGATTTCTGAATGCGTAATTAGTCTTTAATTCCTTGTCAGTTTAAGAGTCCAATTATACTCTTTCTTGTCTATTAATTGTCAAATAAGTAGTAGTTTGACTTGGTTTTATGTGTATGGGCTCCTCTAAGGCTCTCTTTGGTATCATTTATGTTTTTGTTTTTGACCTATTTATAAAAAGTCATTAATGAAAATCATTTTTGATAAAAAAATAAAATGTGTTTGGTAACTACTAGGCATAATGGATTATAGAATAAAAAATAGGTTTGATAACTACTAGACATAATAGAGTATACACTGAAGGTTTCTTCTTCCTACCCTTCTGAGTAAGGGTTTTTCTCTGGTATCCCTGTTGAGCTTACCAGCTTTCTTGGGTCCCCTGTGAGCTTTTCTTGCTTTTCTTGCTTTTGAACGTATTTCTTTGGCTCTGCGCTTCAAAATCCTTGTATTCCACCCCTCGTTTTTCCTTAATCCATCCATTTGATTCACTTTCCCTTGTCTCTGACCATCCTTTTGTTCCAACAACCCTTTTCACTTTCAATTAATGATGCTGATGCAGTCCAAGGACCAGCCAGTAGTGGATCAGCCCAAGGATGTGTCAACATGGGCCCAACCCACACTGTTCACGTGAACACTGTTCACGCGGTACTGTTCACGTGAACACTGTTCACGCGGTACTGTTCACGTGAACAGTACCAACAGCATTAATTATGGCTCTTTTTATTAGTTTCTTAATTTTCAGTTTATTTATTTCCATTGTTTAGTTTCCTAAAAATTAGGCTAGTTAGTTTAGAAGTCTTAGTTGCTTGGAGACTAAGACTTGCCTAAAATCTAGTTTTCTAATTCCAGTTTTTAGAAACTTTCTTATTTTTATTGTTTTAGAGCCTTCCTAATTATAAAGGAAGGTTGGTTTTACTAAATTTCGTTCTTTCCTATTTTATTTGTAATGTTTCAAAGCTATAAATAAAGAGAATGCAGACTGGCTGCAGTAGAGAGAGATTTTCCAGAAAGAAAAGAAGAGTTAAATTCTTATTTTCTGGTTGAGTCTCCTACGGTTGTGAGACTCAACCAGATTCCATTCCCTCTTGATTCTTTAAACAGGTACAGCAGGCTTTCGAGACTCATAACTCCTATAGTTCTTTTCAGATCCTCCCCAAACTTCAGAAGGTGTTCACAATCATTACAAAGGTCATCCATACCAAGTTTCATCTAATTCTGACGGTTAGATTTCAAGATAAGTGGGTTTTTTCATTACTTTTCTCTGTAGATTTTTTGTATTGGACTGAATTAAGATCCTGTAGCAAAGAGGGCTTGTTAATTTGACTTGCTTTGAACCCTCTTTGCCATCAATTGGTATCAGAGCATGGCTGAGGAGAGTTCTAACTCTCCTAATCAGTCCAATAATCTCAATGACCTTGTTAATTTGGTTCTCCAACGATTGACCAAATTGGATGCCAAATTAGACAGTATGGATGGAAGAATGAGTAATTTGGAGGAGCTAAATCATCCTAGGCCTGCTAGAGTGGAAGTCCCTAGAAGGGAAACCCTTAATGCCAACCTAATGCCAAGACGTATTCTTAGGGCTCCTCAAAGAGTCCCTAGAGAGGAATACCACAACCCACCATATGACGGCTATGATGAACCTATCCGTTACCAAACCCATAAAGTACGGATGGACCTCAAGGAGTTTCATAGGAGACAAGACCCTGAAGCCTTTCAAAATTGGTTGAATGCCTTAGATGACTACTTTGATTGGGTTAGCCTTCCCGAACCTAGAAAGCTACAATTGGCCCGCTCCAAACTAGTGGGGGGTGCTCGTGATTGGTGGCGTAACTATGAATATAGTCTCATGAGGAGTCGTAGAGAACCCACTACTTGGGAGGAGATGAAGGAAGAATTGAAAGAAAAATATTTGCCACGATCCTTCCAAAGAAGGTTGCATGACCAGTTGAATAATCTTCGACAAGGCACTATGAGTATAGAAGATTATGTCTATCAGTTTGACCAATTGTGTGCACAGTCAGGTTCACGAGACAATGATGATCAAATGATATCTCGGTTTCGTTTGGGGTTGCGACATGAGATTAGAGAAAAATTGGGTGTGGTTGATATTGTTAGTTTTAACGACTGTGTTGATAAAGCTTTCCAAGCCGAGGACCTTTTGAAGTCAACACTAAAGCCCACCTCCAGTTCTTATGAATTGAAGCACCCTACACCAATTAGTAAAGCCATAGGGACTACATCTCATGCTACTCCAACAACAGATAAAGGTAAAACTCCCATGGTAGCGCTACAGATGTACAATGCTATCACTGTAATGCATATGGTCACTTTGCTAGAGATTGTTCACAAAAATTAAGGGTAAACTCTTTAGTTGCTGCAATCGAGGCCAATCCAGATACACAGGTATGTGAGCCGCAAAGTGATGACACTTCTGTTCCTAATACGGATGTCATGGATGATAGTGAGGATTCATATGGAATCCATATAATCACCAGTATGGTCTTGATTGCCTCAAAAGTAGATGTGGATAATTTTGATGCCTTTACTAAAGCTCTATGGATTGACAATAGTGACCACAGTTCTGATGAAGACCACGGTGTTATGGAGAAAATTGCGGAAGACAAAGAATTGAATAAGATCGTCCCCATGGATACCACGATTCCATTTGACTTTCCTCAAGATGTTGAGCATGTTGATTTCGTAATACCTTCTAAATATCTTGAAGAAAGTGGACCCAAAGTGATGGATTTTTTTCCAACATCGCAAGCACAGTTTAAGTTTCAAGATCAACAGATGCTGCCTACCGGACCCCTTTGTAGTCGTTCTTCACCATGACAAAACTCGTGGACGAGTTCTTTTTAAGTGGAGGGGAGTTGATGCAGTCCAAGGACCAGCCAGTAGTGGATCAGCCCAAGGATGTGTCAACATGGGCCCAACCCACACTGTTCACGTGAACACTATTCACGCGGTACTATTCACGTGAACACTGTTCACGCGGTACTGTTCACGTGAACAGTACCAACAGCATTAATTATGGCTCTTTTTATTAGTTTCCTAATTTTCAGTTTATTTATTTCCATTGTTTAGTTTCCTAAAAATTAGGCTAGTTAATTTAGAAGTCTTAGTTGCTTGGAGACTAAGACTTGCCTAAAATCTAGTTTCCTAATTCCAGTTTTTAGAAACTTTCCTATTTTTATTGTTTTAGAGCCTTCCTAAATTATAAAGGAAGGTTGGTTTTACTAAATTTCGTTCTTTCCTATTTTATTTGTAATGTTTCAAAGCTATAAATAAAGAGAATGTAGACTGGCTGCAGTAGAGAGAGATTTTCCAGAAAGAAAAGAAGAGTTAAATTCTTATTTTCTAGTTGAGTCTCCTACGATTGTGAGACTCAACCAGATTCCATTCCCTCTTGATTCTTTAAACAGGTACAGCAGGCTTTCGAGACTCATAACTCCTATAGTTCTTTTCAGATCCTCCCCAAACTTCAGAAGGTGTTCACAATCATTACAAAGGTCATCCATACCAAGTTTCATCTAATTCTGACGGTTAGATTTCAAGATAAGTGAGGTTTTTCATTACTTTTCTCTGCAGATTTTTTGTATTGGACTGAATTAAGATCCTGTAGCAAAGAGGGCTTGTTAATTTGACTTGCTTTGAACCCTCTTTGCCATCAGATGCAGTCAAGACTTACACTAGATGGCAGAAAAAGACAAAAGCCAAGCCAATGTTTGTGGCTGGCTGATCTTGACAGCTTTTGACAGCTGTCCCTAGTTGACATCTTCTCATAAATTTAGTTGTTATTTTGTTTCCTAAGTTGATTTACTTTATGAGTCAGTTTTAGTTATTTCTTTGTTTTGAAAACTTTCCTAATAGATATAAAGGGAAGTTTCCATTTTATTACTTGGATATTTTTTTTAGAATTAGTCTTACCATACTTGTAGTTTTCTACAGAACTATAAATGAGATGAATAAGAGGAGGCGGCAGATTTGGAACCAGAAAAAATATTGAAATTTTTTTTGGCTAAGTCTCACTGGTTGTGAGACTCAAACGAAATTTTGTTCTTATCAATTCTTCTATTTTCTTTTATTCTCTTCAAGTTTCCTGTTACAGACTGAATTGCGATTTTACTTACCACTGATCTGTTCAACAATAACCTTGGGAAAGGGTGGAATATCACTGTTGCAGCCAGATTTGACCACTGCAAGGGGCGGTACTAGTTGCAGCAGCTTTTCGAGATCCATAGTTTCTTCAAATCATTCCTGATCATCTTCAGACTTTGGTTGGTGTTTAGATCTGTTCTTAAGGTTGTCTTCTACAAGTTTTAAGAGCTTCTAATGGCTGGATTTTCAGATAAGTTGAAATCACTGTTATTTTATAATTCTGATTTGGGTTGGATTGTGTTAAGATCCTGTAGCAAAGAAGGTTAAATTGATTTGAATGTTTTGAAACCCCTCTTTGCCATCAATTAAATCCCTGTGAGCTTTGCCTACTTTTCTTGCTTTTGAACACATTTCTTTGGCTCTATGTTTTAACTTTCAAAATCCTTGTATTTCACCACCCCTCCTTTTTTCTTAATCCATCCATTTGATTCATTTTTTGATGGCAAAGGGGGTTTTTCAACACATTCAAATCAATTAGCCCTCTTTGTTGCAGGATATTGTCACAGTCCAACCCAAATTTACCCTTTAACAACAAACAAGAATGATTGAATTTGACAAATAATTACTCCACTTCAAATCTATCCAATAGAATGCTTCGAAACTTGAAAGCAATGGTCCTTAGGATATGAGGAACAATATTCCAGAAGATGAGCTTGATCCAATGGGTGGGGATCAAAACCAATCTTGTCCGTAGGTCTCAAACATGTATTTTAATAAAACCAGAATTGTATAACAGTAGAAAAAATTACTTATCTCAAAATCCAGCCGCTGGAAGGTCTTCAAACTTGAAGGGGAAGTATTCTAGGATGTGCTTGATAACATACCCAAATTTGAAGGTGATCCAATCATGGATGAAGAAGTTATGAATTTTCTAAAAACCACTATCATTTGAAAACGGGAATGAACAGAATAGGAGTTTCGATTGAGTCTCATATGGTTGTGAGACTCTACCAGAATTTAATAATAAACTCTGACCAACTCTACCGCCAGATTCTCCATTCTCTATATTTATAAATTAATGAAAATTACAATTAAGAAAGTTTGACTCTCCTAGGACTCCAAACTTAGACAAACACAAAAGGAAACTTCCCTTTATAAGATTAGGAAAGCTTCCAAAAATAACTGACCCAAATAAATAGGAAACTAAATCTAACTTAACAAGATAACTGATTCTATTATTTAGGAAACTAAATAACTCAAAATTAGGAAACAAGATATATTGCAACTAGTGAATTAGCTGCTCAATATCACAACCAATAAAATAAGAAACAAATCAAATAGGAAACAAATTTGTTGGCACTGTTCACGTAAACAGTGTTCAGCTGGTTGCCTTTGGGCTGGTTCACGGCTGGTCCTTGGACTAATTCTTGGACTGCATCAACTCTCCCATGCTTAAAAAAAACTTGACCACGAGTTTTGAATCGGTTGGGCATCAGCGTATCGGGGTGAGTATTCAACTTTCTCTGAAAACAAAAATCCAGTTGCTCTCAACAGTTTGGAAGGAAATCTTCGACCGTGGGACCTCTCGCTTCAAAAAAGTGAGGTGGGAGTACACATTCAATATGCTCAACTTCGAAATCAGCAGCACCAACATTATTGGTAGCATTCACGGCTACATGAGGGATGCTCTTGAAGTCTTCTTGAACACGATCTCAATCTCGCTCTTGACCACTTCAACACATTCTTCAATGGATGACTCTAAAACAGTAGAATCTTTCACCATGTGACTGATTTGGTCTTCAACTAGGTTCGAGAGAAGAACATCTTCTACCTTGAAATTGGTTATGTTTTCTATCGTCTTTGTTTCTTCGTCACGTTCGTGATCCACAATAGATTTGCATGAGGGGGATGCATCTTCCTTTGATAGTGCAAAGTTGAATTGAGATTTTATTAAAGCAGATTGCTCCTCTGACCTCTTGGGGAAGTGGTTTGCTATTGTGTCCACTCTTTCTTGAATGAAAGCATCCCATTTGTTTTCTATGCGTTCCAATGTCGCAGCAAGCCTTGAGGTTAACCTGAATATTTCAGCTATTAGTTTAGAACGTTTGGGATCACTAGTAGCCATGATAGACAAGCTAGTGGCTAGTTAGATAGCCAATTGTTGGAGCACCACAATCAAGGAGTTAAGGGCTTGTTAGGAGAGCTAGAACCCTCCTTGACGAAGCTCTGTTACCAATTGATGGCAAAGGTAGGGTTTGGACTCAAATCAACCCTTACTCTTTGCCAATGTAGGATCTTATCCCCAAACCAGTCCAAAATCACATAAGAACAGAATTCTAGAATTTTACCAGTAGTCAAGAAGTGTAAATAATTCAAAATCCAACCATGGAAAAATTTCCAAACTTGGAGGAAAACTTCTTCAGAAGTCAAGAGTCAACATACCAAAATTTATGTGTGGTTCAACCATTGAATAATAATCTATGAAATTTCGAAAACCAGCTATTCCTTGGGGGTAGGTCAGAATGGACAGATCTAAGTGCAATCTTATAAGACCACAATGTTGAATGCTTAGAACAGTAGGAATGTCGTTGCAAATCAGTAGGGAAGAATGAGAGGTTGAAGAAATTAGAAGTAGAACAAAAAACCAGGGGAGAAAAGCTTTCGGTTGAGTCTCACAACCGTGGGAGATTCAACCAGAATTTCTTAACAAACTCTGGCCAACTCTACCGCCAGATTCTCCATTCTCTATATTTATAAATTAATGAAAATTACAATTAAGAAAGTTTGACTCTCCTAGGACTCTCCAAACTTGGACAAACACAAAAGAAAACTTTCCTTTATAAGATTAGGAAAACTTCCAAAAATAACTGACCCAAATAAATAGAAAATTAAATCTAACTTAACAAGATAACTGATCCTATTATTTAAGAAACTAAATAACTCAAAATTAGGAAACAAGATATATCGCAACTAGTGAATTAGCTGCTCAATATCACAACCAATAAAATCGGAAACAAATAAAATAGGAGGCAAATAAAATAGGAAATAAATTTGTTGGCACTGTTCACATGAACAGTGTTCAGCTGGTGGCCTTTGGGCTGGTCCAATGGACCAATGCCAATTGGTTTTTTGGGCTGGTTCACGGCTGGTCCTTGGACTGATTCTTGGACTGCATCATTTTCCCTTGCCTCCGACCATCCTTTTGTTCTAACAACCCTTTTCACTTCCAATTAAATCTCTAGAGGCTTCTTTCTATTCCATTCTCTGCAATTCTGGTTGTAGTGGGACAATCTGCAACTCTGTCTTCCAGCTTGTAGAACCCCCTTAGTTGCGGGCCCATTTAAAAAATTCCCATCACATTTAAGTAAGGATTTAGTCTTATGTGAAGAACAAACCGGAAGATAAGATTTGACCAGCATTGGGAGGTGAATCTGAGAGGCAGCGAGGAGATCAGAGAGGCTATCACTTTGGAGGCTACGAACATATCTGAGGAGAGGCTGTAATAAGATCGGGCCAAAGGCTGCAAGAAGATCGGATATCGGCGGTACCTGCATCAGATTCTGTTAAGGAGAGACTGCGATTATGGAGCTTGGCATTGGGCCGGGGATAATTGATCTAAGCAGATTTGTGGAGAGCTTGCAGGTTAGGAGCTTGACATCGGGATGATGGCAAAGAGGGATTTCAACACATTCAATTCAATTATCCCTCCTTGCTACAGTATCTTACAACAGTCCAACTTAAATCAGAATTATAAAACAAGAGTAATTTCTACTTCTCTGTCAATCCAGCCCTTAGAATCCCCTGAAACTGGTAGAGGACAGTCTTTGGGACAGATCTGAACACCAACCGAATCCTTGAGTCAATCAGAGTTGAATTGAAGAGATTATAGATCTCAAAAGACTGCTGGCAATAGTTGCCGCCCCTGGTTCAGGTCAGTCTGGTTGAAGTTGTTGTAATCTTTGGAATTTTCAGACTTTGTTGATCAAATCAGCATTTAGTAATGTTGCAATTCAGTAAGCAGTAATAAACAGTAGAACAAATTAAGAGAAGATCAAAGGGATTAAGATAAAGGGATTTCGGTTGAGTCTCAAAACCAGTGAGACTCAACCTGAATTTTTTAACTAAATTCTGGCCAACTCTACCGCTAGAATCTTCTTCCTCTTTTTTTTATAATGCTAAAAGGAAATACAAAAGATAGAAGGATTGGTTCCTAGAAGAGAATGTCCAAAAATAAAAAGAGAAACTTTCCTTTTAAACTTTTAGGAAAGTTTCCAAAACAAATAACATCTATGACTGACTCATATGACAACCAATCTTAGGAAACAAAACAAATTTAAGAAACAAAACTAATGACTAATTTTATGAAAATAAATCTAACTTATTGAATTTAGGAAGAAGACAGTTTTGTAAAATTCTGTTGGCACTGTTCACATGAACAGTACCGCGTGAACAGTGTCCACATGAACAGTGTTGGCTGGACATTTGTTGACTGGTCCTTGGGCTGGTCCACTGCGGGCTGGTCCTTGGACTGCATCACGGGAAGAATTGATCCACCATTGGAGATTTGATAGGCTGTTGCAGGAACATTGCTCTTCTGCTGGTAAAGGTATGTAAATCCCATTAGCAATTAGCCAAAGTACGGTCGATAGGTGCGTACGTAACTACAAGCCTCCATAATTTTGATAAGAGTTATTTACGAATGGAATTCAAAGCCTTTATTGCCTTTAAATCCACACTTTTCAAGCCATGGCATGCACATATCAAGACAAGATGCCTAGTCCCAGCATCTTTCAGATTCTGATTAAAAGCACCCATATCGGATTGTGCCTTTTGATTACGTCGATACAACTCCACTCAAGAAAGCCCATATGAAAGAGGATTTTTGCAACACTATGATCAGTTTCGAGTCATCAGCGATGCAATTAGAAGAGATGGACCAGCTTGGGGAGATGTGGAGTATGACAGAGCCAGAACACGATCGCCTGCTCGTTTCATTCCCTATTACTCCAGCTTATGTTCAGACTATGACCAGTCGGACTCGGAAAAGAAAGTCACAGCTGAAGATGATGCGGAGGACGCCTGCAGGAGTTTTGAGAATTATTTGGCAGATATGATAGTGAAGAAACGAAATGTGAAGGATTGGATGCTGTAGAAGAGCAATGGCATCGGTGGCCCCTCTCTATTGGAGCTCCTTTCTCGCTTTTACAAAGCTGGAAGGAATTAGAATGCATTTTTACTATTTTGACCTCAGTTTTGAGTTATATGAACATGTGCTAATTAACTCTCCAGAGCATAATGGTCAAAAACTCTTTTTGGTCAAAACACAAAATGGGTCTTGATCTCTTTCTGGTTTTTGTGTTATTCATATTTCTTTTAAACAAAAACAAGGCCCATGAATGAAACCAAACATCTGCAAAAATAAAAAAGTGTAAAAAAAAAAAAATGATACCAAAGAGAGCCTAAGGCCTAATCCCTATATTTCATATATTTTGGATACATACGATAGAAGACCCCACATCCATCACATTTGGTGAATTCTCAGCTCAAAGTAAGTAGAAAAAATGCCTTAATGTGATTTCAAATTGATAAAATTGCAAAAATGCCACTAGGTTCTGTTATAGGTAAATGACATTCTTACAATTATAAAGCACTTAAAAATCCTTTTTTAACCGCTTCTTATGCTTGACTTAGAAACATAGTTGTCAAGGCGTCGCCTAGGCGCCGCCTAGGTGCCCAGGCTGCCTTGGGTCGCCTTGGAAAATTGGGCGCCTTGGTCGCCTAGGCGGGCGCCTTGGTCGCCTAGGCGGGCGCCTTGGTCGCCTAGGCGCCCAGTCAGGCCTCCATCGCCTTGGTTCGCCTTGTCGCCTTGACAACTATGCTTAGAAACTCAAGTAGAGTCCTTTATCCTACAAATCACCCATGCTCACCCAAATGTGCTCTCTGTTTCTAGAGTATTCATTACCTTATAATTGAAGACAATATTTACAAATCTTTGTGTCATTTACATTTTCCCCTATAAATTTTATCATATTAAAGGAAAATAGTCATCAACATTGATCTTATTAGCCTTTATATAATAGAATCCTAATCAGAAAGGTGTAAAAGGAGTTTGGTCTTTCTAAGACATAAACCCTTTCCTGGGTGCGTTTTTGACATTTTTGTTCGTGACCATCGGAGACATTCAAAGGCATTGTTAACCATGGGAGCACGTGTGTAATGGACGACCACATTAAGTTTGAGGGAGAAAAAGAGAACTGTAGCATGGGTGTGGTGCATACGATCGATGGTCTCAGGCAAAAATGTCAAAAACGTACCCAGGTGAGGGTATGCTGTAGAGAGAACAGTGTTTAGGGAATTTCAATGATAAACATATTTATTTTGGGTATTTTGGTTAAATGAAAGATTGGGTGGGTAATTTGGTAATTAGAACCTGTTTTTGTGTAATCTGGTAGTTTTCCAAGTAACTTTGAAAGCTGAGTTCTGGACTGATTCTGGACTGATTATCTAAACAGAAGTAATGCCTAGTTGGAGTAAACAACCAAGAAGCAATTTTGGAGAATCAAAAGTAGCAAGAAACCAGACTAGCAGAGTCTAGGAATGATCTGATCTGTATTCTTGAAGTACCGGGAAATCAAAACATGTGCTGATAATAACAGATGATTAATAAGAACAGCTCCTAAAGAAAGCAATAACAATCAAAGGCCTCCAGGCCATGACCTGATAATTCTACAACTAAACCCGAGTTTTAAACTCGAATCTCAATTTCCAAACTCAATAACGTGATCTGCAAGAGGCGTTTGTCCCTTATTTATAAAGCAAAAGATTACAGTCTTAACTAAACTACTGATGTAACTCTCCTAAATAAGACATCAATACTAGTAACTAGCTAAACTAGACTTCACTACTAATTAATCTCATATAGATTAATACTTCCACAAATTGGGTTTGATTAAAGGTTAATTACAAATTATCCCCCCTGGGCAGAAGGCCCTATAGATGTGCAGCCTAAACCCAGCTTGAAAAAGTTCTAATTAAGCCCATTTCTCTTTATGCGAGGCCCAAGCCCACGGTCTTTAAACCCAGTACTCTTATGAGGTGGGATGTAATGTCTAATGGCCTTGTTAATCCCCATGGACTGTTGTCACCTTGCATTAAATGAATCCCTTGTTACTAGAAATGGGGTGAGGGATGAACGAAATTCAGCCACATCTACCGCTTAACCCTATTTACAAAGATTCAAGACTTGTATGCAAACAGACAACCCCTTAAAAACAGAAATGTTAAGCTTCAAAGTATCCTCTGCGTTCTGTTGCAAAGGAAAATGAATCCTGACGAAATCAACACCAAGATTCCTTACTGAAATTATAAACTACTTCTTCACTTAGAGATCAACGATTCTTCAGTTTCTTCCAGCTCTGGTTCATGATGCAATTACAATCAGAAACAGTACCTGTTTTGATGTTACATGGGGTGGGTTTGTTATTTTTATTGGTTTGCTTGTCATTAGCCAAAATATAGGGTCTAAATATCAGGCAATAATATGAAGTACGAATTTGGGGAGCTTGATGTGTTTTTAAAAAATCTAGTTTCTATTTTCTGGATGAGTATTGTGTTTTGTGTTTTTAGGAGTGTTTGATTTTAAGTCTTTTCTTTAAGAAAGGGACTCAATCTAGGAGTTTTCGTATAATTAGGAAGTTTCTTTTCTATATAAAGGAGGATGTAATCCTTAGCCGGATCATGTGCCTGCACAGAGGTCAGATCAATACGACTCCCAATAATCAGCTCATATTAAGCTTCCCAATACAAGGCTTCTGAAGGTTATACCAGTGCTTCTGCCCATGGTCATTCTCACTTTTCCATAGCTTAGATCAGTTTTCATTGGGGATCCCTCCTCTTACAATGCTACTTGCCTTTGAGGTCTGCTTCAACGGTGAACCATTGTTGTTTAAGTCCTCCAATAGGACTTAAATTTACACCCCCTACCATTGTGGGGTAGGGGGTGTAAATTTGGGATCGGAACCGACTCGCTAGGAGCTGGAACCGGAACTGGAACCATTCCACCAATTACCTTATTGGAACGGTTATGGGAATAGATTTTTTTAGCCGATTAATTATCAGTATAGGATGGTTCTGGGACATGTCTTCCAATCAAAAACCGATGAGATTGAGACCGCCAGAACTGTTTTAATGTAATATATAAAGTATAACTGTTAGCGTAGTGATATAAAATACGCTATTACTGACTGACTGCTTTGACTAAATCATGTGTTTTGATGGACTCCTAGTTAGTTTATTAATTTCCTTTTTCTATTTTGAGTTTACTTTGTCTTTAACTTGTGACTAAAACTCCGACTTGTAGAGTCCTTGATCTTCTCTAATAGTTGTTTTCTATTTTTTATAGATATAAACTACAAGGAGGAGAGCAGTACCAACTAATTTGATTCTAATCTCTCTCTCTCGTCCTTTATTTCTTCTCTTATTTTCTATTTTGTTACATGGTATCAAAGTGGTTGATCTGATCTGCCATTTGAGAGTTTTTGAAAGGTCTCCGTTCTAATGTGCAATCACCACTACTGTTGCATCTTCCTTCCTTATTAGTTTCTGGTTTGATTAAGTTTTGTTTTGTTCCTACTACTACTGCATCTAAAGGAGTTCTGGTTTGTTTTTGTTCCTGCTACTTCTGTTGCTACATTGTTTCAAGTTAAAGCTCTCACATTCCCCAATGCTCCAGTTTCAGGTGCGTGTTAGCATAATGATATAAAATAGGTTATTGTTGACTGATGGACTCCTAGTTAATTATGTGGATTGATGGAATCCTAGTTAGTTTATTAGTTTGCTTTATTAGTTTCCTTTTTCTATTTTGAGTTTACCTTGTCTTTAGTTTGTGACTAGGACTCTAATTTGTAGAGTCCTAGTTTCTATCTAATAGTTATTTTTTATTTTTTATAAGTATAAACTACAAGGAGGAGAGCAGTACCAACTAATTTGATTATGCTTTTTCTCTCTCTTCCTTTATTTCTTCTCTTATTTTCTATTTTGTTAAAATAGCCATATCAAAAAACCTTCACTTGGTTGATGCTTTAAGTGAGGTCCTTATAAGTGCTAACTCAACTTAAGTATCCCCTACCACCTAATGAGTAATGGATAATATATAGGTATGATATTCAACTTGATGGTGCACAATTTTGTCTCAATTTAAATGTTCCTTGTTTTTTTTTTTTTTTTTTTGATATTTTGGTAATTGAAAATATTACAATTTCCAATATGCATGAACTCTTTGGTGATTTTAAAAGATTGTTGATACTGATGACAGAGACAAAGTGATAGAGATTGAGATTTTTTTTTTTTTTTTTGTCATTTGGATGTAACAATTCAGATGCATTTTGGTGCTTTAGGTTGTTGACTTGGGTTGGAAAATATTTATTTAAATGATTTTGGAAGTTCTTTGTATTTGAAATTATAGATACCTCTAAACTGGGGGACCAGTGTAATTTATAATTTTTTTCTCTCTATAAAAGATCCTGAATGTGCTGTTCCATAGCAGTTATTTAGCTATTGCTATTACCAATTATTTCTTTTTATTTGGAGGCGGCATAGGACTCAAGTTTTACCCCTTTATCCCATTTGTTGAGTCGGTGGGCTCTATAGTTTAAGCTTCTAGTCAACTTGGATGGTATTATCAATTGGAAATCAAACGGAAGGGGGACTTCGATTATAGATACCTCTAAAGTGGGGGACCAGTGTAATTTATAATTTTTTTCCCTCCATAAAAGATCCTGAATGTGCTGTTCCATAGCAGTTATTTAGCTATAGCTATACCAATTATTTCTTTTTATTATTTGGAGGAGGCATAGGACTCAAGTCTTACCCCTTTATCCTATTTGTTGAGTCAGTGGGCTCTATAGTTTAAGCTTCTAGTCAACTTGGATGGTATTATCAATGGAAAATCATTATATTCAATGATCCCAAACCAAAGAGGTACCTATATTTGAGAAACTTCCATTTGGCATAGGTTGGGTCATGAATTGAGGTTTAATGTTCTATAGTTGTGTATGATCTACAGTGTTACTAATTGTGGAAATCTTGTAGATTGAGATTCTGCTAGATAGGATGATTTGAACCATGTGCTCCTTAATCCTTTTTCCCTCTCTAAGATTGCTTGTATGAAGGAAAGGTCAGGCAATTAAGATCATGTAGGCTAATTGATGTATGACAGCCTATGGTTTTTAATTCTGGGGCTGAACTATTACAAAAAAATGGTGGAGAAAAGGGTAGGACTGATTTAGGGTTTGAAGAAATTGAAGAGAATAGAGACTACAAAATATAGCACTGTTCTGAGCATAGTTGTCAAGGCGTCGCTAAGGCGCTCAGGTGCCCCTGTGACGCCTTGGAAAATCGGGCACCTTGATCTCCTAGACGGGCGCCTTGGTTGCCTTGGTCCCCTAGGCGCCTCATCAGCCCTCCAATGCCTTGGTTCACCTTGGCACTTTGACAATTATGGTTCTGAGACTGTTAAAGTACTGTGTACTGTAACAGAGAGAGAGAAAGAGAGAGAGAGAGAGAGAGAGAGATCACTTGGCCACACTTAAAACACTCAAAATTCTTTTCCGTTCAATCTTGTATGAATAGACAGTGGGTTACATATGCTTATATGAACTTTTAAAAAATCTGATTTCTAATTCAACTCAAAACTGCTACTTATTTGATCCGTGAAAGACAAGAAAATATCATGAAACAACTACTAGGGATGAGTAGATGTTATAGATGATGAATCAATCTTTTTTTTTTTTCCCCTTACCTCCGTCGCTTTATCTTTGTTAGTACTGTCTATAATAATAATGTAATGACTGATAAATCAAAAACTTTCAATTGGAACTTCTTTTGTCTATTTCTATTTTTTCTTATCCCTTATCCTTTTAGATTGACTAGGAATTGAAGACTTAACCACAACTTCAAAAGCCTAAGGAAACTAGGACCCAACAACCACTTAGACACTTAAATTTTGAATTTTACAATTGAGCCCATTGCAATAAAATCTCATAACCATAAGACATCAAAACAGGGGGCCTATTTTTTAACTGTAACTGCATTACTAATGCTCTGCCTAGAAGTAGACTTTTTGGGTGGATAAATGATTATATTAACAAAACCCAACAGGAAACAGGGCTGGCAGCTGAAAAGGGCAAAGCCAGGTCCAGAGAAAGGAGATACAAGTAGAGGGGAGGGGGAGCAGGGACTCCTACCCACATTAGAATTGGGTAGGTAATTCCCAATTCCCAAGACAAAATTATAAATCTATTTCTAGGGGAGTCAGGGCAGACTCTAGAAACAGGATTAATCACTCCCCGAACATCAAACATAATGGATTCCTAGATTTGAGGAAGGCTTCTCGATTTTGCGGTCCACATCCGGAGTTTTCTTTCCATCCAAATATGATAAATTGTGGCATAGAACGCCAGCTTGCCAATGGAATCACAGATAGTATTGCCTCTGAAAACCTTCCCAATCCATCTCCATTCTATCTCAAAAACTAGAATCCGTCTAATGGGGCCCAACATCACCAAAGAATCCCTTCCCATATGTGACCAGGAAAAGCAAAGAATAGGTGTTCAATATCTTCATATGCCGACCATCAAAAGCCACACCTTGAGGGCAAGGACTGATCTCTGATGGAAAAATATCCCAGTGGGCAAAGACTGGGTCATAGCCCTCCAAACTATAAAACTGTGGCGAGGAATGTGATACCGGAACCAGACATTGTTACACCAATAGACCTTTGCAGCCCTAGAATGCACAAGTTGCCAAGCAGAGGAAGAACAGAAAATACTTGATGGCGAAGCATTCCACCACACTTTTCCTTCATGTTCTAGTAGGTTGATTCATTTTAATATTGTTGCTAAGCTGGGAATACAATTAGATATTGCTTGTGGTGAATCTGGTGATGCATCCAATAATAATTAGATGACTGTTGGCTGCTTGATATGTTAAAAGTTTTTTAGGGACCGATATTTAAAAGGTTTGTCAGACCGAAGCATTGTTTTCTTCACAGTTGAATCTGATGCATTGGATGGTTTTCCCATTGGATCACTTTTGGCCTAAGCCCTTGGGTGGGAAGACTACTTCCTGATACATTGAGAGTAATCAGAACCCTGTATGGTTCATTATGTATTATATTATATAGGTAGACACATATTTCATACCTGCAGAAATTAAAACAGTTGATTGACTTCTACGTGCAGACATATGATCTCAACCTTGATGGGGAGCTGAACCGGGAAGAATTTGTAGAGTTCATAAAAAAGATGACTGCCGACACACTATCGGTGGTTGGTCAGAATTTGATCATTGCCATGGTTGTTGCTCCGACGATAGCATTATTGACAAAGAGGGCAACTGAAGGAGTCCCAGGTGTTGGGAAGGTAGTGCAGAAGTTACCAAATGCAGTTTATGCATCTATCGTGACTCTTGCAGTTGTCATGTTCCAAAAATCAGGCAATGAAATCGAATAGGACCCATTATTATTGCTTCACTTTTACCCTGGTTAAGTTCCGTCTTTTAGCAGCTTGGATGGTATATTGTTCATCATATTGTTGTAAAGGAAGAGTGTCCTGTTTATTCTCACCATTGTATTGTAATGAAAGAGTTTGTTTTCTGTTCTTTGTGAGGAAATATTTCATATAATTATTGTCTTTAAGATCCAATAAAGATAGTGATGGAATTACATTATATATGAAAAGGACAGAAATACAAGAGTGAAAATAGCTAATTAACCAAAATGGGAGTATGGGTGAGTCCTCTACTCCTAACTCTGTTCAGGTCGTTCATGGGCAGCAGAGTTTGCAGCCGAGAAATTATGAAATAAATTGAATTAAAGCCCAAGGATCTGTAGAAAGTTGTAAAAGATGATAAAAGACCATCCATGGCCATGATTTCATGCTTCCATTCTTCAACAGCTCAGCCACCTCAGCATTCGTCAAAATGATGTTCAACATCCGTCTTGGTGATGTTCTCAAAATTAATAAGGAAAATTATTCGTACCATCCCTGGTTTAGGTCCAGATACAATTACTATCTTAAAGTTCATAACAATTACAACCACACTCCATTGACTAATGATATTAAATAAAAAAAAAATTAGTGTCAATTTTACCTTAATTGTATTTACAAGGAAATAAGGAAGAAATCACAATTTTAACCTTCTAAAATTGACAAAAGATGAAATGACTAAATTAACCCACCCAAACTCTTGTATTGGAAACCTTGTTTAATTTCTCCCTCTCCTCTCCAATGTTCGACCGAAGTGCTCCGGCTAGCAGCAGATTGTGACCAACACCAACATCGACTCCTCTCCTCTTATTTGGTAAGTTTTCACTTCCATTTCTTCTCTCTCTCTCTTGTTCTCTTCTCAATCTCTTCATTTCTCCTCATTCTTCTCTGCTCTACACCCCATCGGGAGGAAGATGACTTCATTTCCCCCAATCTGTTTTCTAAGCCGTTGTAAAATTTCCACCGAATGAAAAGCTTGGCATTTTTATTTAATTTTTATTCTGTTTGAGTATATTCTGCTCATTTCTGCCTGTTATTAGCATCGACAGCATTTTCCATCAAGGGAATGAGTTTCCATATTTCATTCCGTTGTTACATATAGGAGTCGATGAAGTAACCACAACAACTGGTTCTATAGACTGTTTTTGCCCATGTGGGTTAGGTGGCAGAAACAAAAGGGCCAGAGCATTTGTTTTACTCTGCCCAAAATCATCTATGCCAAAATCCAAAATCCAAAATCCAAAATCCAAACTACTTATCTAATCTATCGGTGATTCATGGACTTCCTTTCTTTTGACACAAGAGTGCGACCAGTCAGCCAAGTGTATCATTTTTGCAGGTACAGGGGCTTGTCGATATCTTCCATGGGTTTTCGATGAAGATCATTCTCACCACCTCAAACTTGCTATAATTTTTAGGGAAAATTTCTCCCACCTCCCCTGCTTTTGAAAATATTCCTTCCTAATCAATTTGGTGATGGGATTTATCATCACCAATGTTTTTAGGACAATAATACCCTTAATATTAGATAAAATCCTTTTCAAAAAACTATTATCTAATTTAAGAAAATAAATTAGAAAATAAAAAAGAAAAAGGGAAAATTTCTCCCACCTCTCCTCTAGGAATCCTAAAAGACAACTGTCACACCTCAATTCTAGTCGAACCAGAAGTGTAAATAAATTACTAACAAACCACGGTTCAAGTCAAGATCACATAGGACCGTGCCAACAATCAGACCGTCACATCGAAACATAATCAGAGATAATAAATAATAGCGGAAGTCTTTATTAATATTGAACTAAGAACTACTATAATAGATACATATTAATACAATTATTCAATGACCAAAACGTAATTAAAATATCTATTACAAATTCATAAATCCAAATACGAAAATAACCCTAAAGAGACACAATAGAGACATTCGCATGATGAGTCATGCTTGTTCTCTATCGTTTGCACGTCCATAGCCGCTACTCTTCCAATAAAAGATGTATTGATGTAGTCATCCATAGTATAACCTGCATCACCAGAGACGAAAAAGAAAACGATATCGTGGGGTGAGCTCACAACTTAGCTCAATGAGAAACAAAACATGCAGCAAGCAATATGCATGATGTGGCATTTAATCATTTGGTCTGGTTTAACTTTGCAATGTGCTATGGTAAGGATAGACTACAACCACACCTCCATACACGAGAGTGTGAGTACACCCAACGGTCAGGCTCCAACCAAAACCGTTGTCGCTTCATACACTTGTAAAACCCGCACCCAGAAAACCCGGCCTAACTCAAATTTCTTTATCGTGCCAGGGTTTTCCACCGTTGACCAACCTGACCCAATGATGACTCGAGGACCAACTCGAACCAATTACAAACTAGTTGACAACATTTTAAAAATTCTAAATTTAGTGCTCTTAAGACTGGGCACTGGCTCCGACAATCGGTCTAGAACAATCGCAGCCGGATGGTAGCAGCCGGTAAAGCTTGAACAGTTTTCCCGTGGATGCCAACTTCAAAATTCCATTTCAAAGTAGTAAGAGAATATTCCCTAGACCTAGGGACAACCCCAATGGGTCCCACTTCACTCCTAAATGATTTAGAGTTGGTAGAGGAAGTGGAGAACCTAAGGAACTCCTCAAGATGCTAATTGGCCATCCCTTACAATCTCCCATTCCCTAAGGAGTTCTACCCCAAGAGGGAGACCCCAAAACTATAAAAGCTTCTCCAAAACCCATATACTCTCTCTCTCTCAGAGTACCATTTTTAAATCTAAAGTTTTGACGCGTTCTCAGAGAGAGGAGAGAGTTGGAGGAAGAAGGAGGAGGCTAGGAGGAAGAACTACCTTGGAGATCACCGACAAGTTTCAATATCAACAGTCAGTTCGAAACCACTGCAAGTAAACCCTATCTTACTTTGTATTGGATCTTAACCTAGGAAGGATGGATGAAATCATGGATCGTCAACCATTAATGGAGCCATTATCCATTGATGGCTGAGTATCGAAGGAGGTTCTGTTGATTTCGACTCCAGTAGGTACCTTATAGAAATTTAAATAAGAAAAACCTAGCGTAATTAGTACATGGATTAATGACTTTGCAAAGCCTAGAATAGGATTGATAATCCTACCTTAAAGTCAGGCCATGGGATCAACAATGGTGTTCCATCACGAGAAATCCGTTGTTGGAATCCCGGATGAATAAAATCCCAAACCAACTCTTAGGAGGAGGTTTGGTCGCGACATGTGTAACTAGACGCATTCGAGAAGTCCCTGGAAGGTAGCCGTTCTCAGCATCTGATCGCGATGCCTACGGCATCCGATCGTGATGCCTACGGCAGCAGAATGTGACCCTGTGCGACCGGAAACATCCAAAATGTAAGGAAAATTGGTCAGTGTTGGAACCCAAGTTTAAAATAAAGGTTTGACCAATTTATACATGAATTTTGGACTTGAATTTTGGATATGGTATTTTTCTAAGGAGTATTTAGCCTTGCAAGGTGGTCCTTGCTGATTCACATGGGATTCCACGTGCCCCATGCTACTCGGGTCAGAGTGTAAGCTAGTGATGCTTTCGGCTACTGGACTCTCGCCATCTAGGGTGCAGTACTCCATTGCTTCGCCTAGCAGCACGACGCTTGTATTTCTCTCCCACAACCCCGTTTAAGTCTAGTTGATACTGCAGAAAGAATGAGGTCTTTTGGACTTAAGACGCTGAAGATATGGTCTCTGCAAGTTTCTGTATACAAATTGAACCCAATTCTGTAAGTCCAACTTGGAAGACCTAGTTGATAGGGATAGACTTCTTAGAATGACATGAAATTTGGAAGAGGCATTATCTTTTATGTCTAGTTTCATAGGAAAGAAATGTGAGGTGATTTGAATCTGGGATCATGGACTTATGGCCTTTGGAAGAAGCAAAGGTCAGATTATGATGGAATCTGGGAGCTATTCGGAGGTGACACTGGTCTCAACCTGTCACAACTGGATAATCACAACTGGATACTTCTAGAATGGTCCCTAGTATGTACCAACCCTTTGAGAAAGGTTCGGTCATGATTACTGATCGTGATACACGCAATCGGATTTGCCACCGGATGCATTCAGGAAGCATATGAAAAGTAACGGGCTTTGACATCCGGTCAGGATACTTGTGACAGGACCCACGATCGGTTGGGAACAGAATGGTTCCTGAGAGTGGCTACAACATTGGCTTGGACCAATCGCAACCAGATGATCGCAACCGGTTGATCCCAGGAAAACCTTTATTAGGCTAGCTCAAATACACATTGTATCTAATAACTCTAACCACTGATGCTAGGTGTCACGTGCGTGGACAACATCGACTCGTGCGGTATGAATAGTAAGGATAACAAGAACTCAGGTGAGGAATAGTTTGACTTTATTTTATGGAGTGTTTCTAATAAACCTTGCAAATTGTGTTGTATGTTGTGTGAATAACATTGTAAGATCTACACCTAGAATCCTCACCAACTTGGATCCCTACTGTGTTGGGTCTTACTATGCCAACCCTTTTCACCTTGATGTTTGAGCCTCCATATGATGTTGGATCAACTTCTTGAATCACTTGGTGATGGTAAAACATGTGGAAGGAAGTACATGAAACCTAAGAAGCATCCCCACTAGATTGGGCCATAAAACAAAACCTAAATATATTTTAAGCTCATCCAGAGGCATAACCGGATGAATGATCTCTCGGTTGACTACATCCGGTTGTATAAGAGTAGGACACCTTCTCTCTCTACGGGTCTTATAAAAGGGAGCTCTGTCACACCCCAATTTCGCACTATTCAGAATGGTGTGATGAACCGTTAATAAATCAACGGTTCAACCAGAATCTCTAATAGACTGTGTCCGTTTAAATTAAACCATACACATCCACAACCATAATCAGAATAAATACAGAATAGCGGAAGTCTTAATATTAAATGAACTGAGAAATCTAACTGTGATAATCATAAATAAAATATCAAATTATGTTATATCAACCGAGACATAAGTAAATAAAATATCAATTACATTTCTTTAATAATTCAAATAAAAATCTAATAAAAAACGCATGAGTTGCACTCGCATGAGGAGTCATGCGTCTCCACTAAGTCTTTAGCCTCCATTGTAGCAACGTGCACATACACAGAAGCATTCATATAATCTTCCACAGTGGTACATGCATCATCAACTAAAAATATTCGACGTCGAAAGGGTGAGCACACATCATGGCTCAGTGAGCAAACAAAATAATGCAACAAACATATGCATGCATTCAATTCATATCTGTGATTTGGTTTATAAGTTTGCAATGTGCTATAGAAAGGTTCGGTGGCCGCCTCACCTCTATACACGAGTGTTGAAGCTGCCCAAAGGTTAACATTTATTGTCGTCCCACATGCACCCACTAAGGAATAAAGATAGAGCTAAAGTGCTTAGGACCACACCGCATCACACTTCCCCTGATACTCTATCCATACCAATACGTAAGCCCCTGTTGGCAAGGGCTTGCAAACTGGGCTCGCAACTAACCAATCCTAATGTCAAACAATGTACCTAAGGCCTCACCACAGCATCCCTCAATACGTCCATAGAGATAGAGCTAAGGCCCCCCGACAGAGTCAAAGACTACACGGTCCGAGACCACTTCCCCTGATACCCTACGACATAATAGTTCTGCTAAGGTAATGGCAATACGACGATGTCAGTGGACAAGACTTGAGTAGAGATAGGGCTAGAGTCTTGTGACCAGGCTGAACCACAATGTCACGTCCCCCCCATTATGCTTCACTCGCATCAAGCACACTAACTACAAACATACATTCACATGTCTATTCCTAGCATCATCATCATCATCATGTTATAAACAAAATAGAATTAAATATGCATGAACATTAATAGCAGGAATATTGGATGACATGTTGAATGCACAATACAAGCACACACGCATAGAATCAGTCATGGCATTGGACTCAAGAAAATAAAACTAGTTTATTATTAGCCAATTAGTTTAGGTCTTGTTCCCTCACCTTTGCTTGAGTGTAAATCTTCTTTCAAGCTTTAAAAATCACTTTTATCTCAATATGAAAACCTAACAAGTCGATAAATTTTAGTTAGAAGTCATTCTGACACTTTTAGGCTTGCTGTTAAGCAAGGGTCGCAGGGTGGGTCGCAGGTAGGGTAGCATTTTACTGCGACCCCCAGGGTAGGGTCGATGCCAGGGTCGGATGTTCAATCGACCCTGGGTGCGATCACCCCCTTCCTGGACTTCCCGAATGCTGGGGGTCGATCCTGTGGTCTAGTAGGGTCGATTTCCAATCGACCCCACGTGCGACCCCCCGTGGTTTGAGTCGAGAATTTCATCCTACAGTCCATTCTTTCATGTTTGGGTCCTATGGCTTACTTTCACAATCCATTCTATGCTTGTTCTATGGCTTAGAACTCTAGGTTTCTTCCTTATTTTGCCTACCATGATTTCCTCCATGGATTTCATTGAAATCCTCCCATGGATGTATGATTTGGGTTTCTCCTACACCATACCCTCTTCATGAACTATTCTAAGGTCTTAGATCATCAATGGAAATGTACCCATACCTTAGGTTTTGCTGAGATTTAGAGGTTTCTCTGAATTCTTTACTTTAGTCTTCTTCTCCAACTTTCCTTCTCTTCTCTTTCTGTCACTTTCAATTAGGGTTTCAAAAGGAGTGAAAGAGGCTTAGGGATGTCCTATTTATAGAGTAGAATCTCCCAAAATAAGTCCCATTGAGATTATGAAGGAATCTCATTGAAATTTGGAAAGTTTCCTATTTGCGGTTTCTGTCGGCAAAGAGGGGGTCGATGAGGGGGTTGGAGATCCCGTCGACCCTCAGTTCTAAGTTATCTGACCCCCATTTAAAATATCAGGAGTTTGACTTCTTAGTAAGGGGGGGGGGGGTCGACCCTGCCTATCTGGGTATGCAACCCGGTCCTCCATTTTACTATTTTTAGGTCAGTTTAGTACCTGGTTTCACTATTTCCTTCACGCACTTGGTCCATTTGGCTCGACCATGATAGGTAGACCTGGTACAAGGTGGTAAGACCGGTTAGTTCGATACGGGTCTTACAACTCTCCCCTACTTATAAAAATTTCATCCTCAAAATTATACATACCTTCCGAGTCGAATAGATGAGGGTATTGCTTTCGCATAGCATTCTCTTCTTCCCATGTGATTTCTCCTATATCTCTGCTTCTCCAGGTGACTTTAACATAATAAATGTCACGGTTGCGTAGTCGTTGCACCTTTCGGCTGGTGATTTCAGTTGGTGCTACTTCAAATGTCAAATCCTCAGTCAAATCAGGTAGATTTACTGTCAATATGTGCGTTGGATCTCTGACATACTTCTTCAATAAGGAGATATGAAATACATCATGCACACTTGACATAGATAGTGGTAGTGCTAACTGGTAAGCCACTTTTCCACGTTTAGCTAGAATCTCATATGGTCCGACATATCTCGGACTTAATTTTCCTTTCTGTCCGAACCGTTTCAAACCTCGCATAGGTGATACTTTGAGGAATACCTTATCACCTATGACGAATTCAAGGTCTCGGCGTCTAGTATCTTCATAATGCTTCTGACGATTCTGAGCCGTTCTTACTCGTTCCTTGATAATGTCGACTACTCGACATGTCTCTTCAATAAATTCTGGTCCCACAATACTACATTCTCCAACTTCATTCCAAAACAAAGGAGTTCGACACTTCCTGCCACACAGTGCTTCATAGGGTGACATCTATATAGTAGCCTGATAGCTATTGTTGTAAGCGAACTCAATCAGTGGTAACTTTTCATCCCATGATCCTTTAAAATCAATTACACAAGCTCGAAGCATGTCTTCTAGAATCTCAATGGTGCGCTCCGATTGTCCGTCTGTCTGAGGATGGAATGCAGTACTGAACTTCAATGTTGTACCCATAGCCTTTTGCAATCCTTCCCAAAACTTTGAAGTAAAATGTGGATCTCTATCAGACACAATGCTTTCAGCTACATCGTGTAATCTGACAATGTTATCCACATACAACTTAGCTAACCTCTCCAGTGTATACTGAGGTCGTATAGCTATAAATCGAGCCGTTTTAGTCAGTCGGTCTACAATCACCCAAACTGCGTCAACTACTCGGGGAGTCAATGGTAACCCTGTGACGAAGTCCATAGTAATGCAGTCCCATTTCCATGCTGGTTCCGGTAATGGCTGTAACAGTCCTGCTGCTCTTTGTCGTTCAGCTTTTACCTTCTGACAATTTAGGCATTGAGACACGAACTTGGCTATATCTGCTTTCATTCCTCTCCACCAATACAATTTCTTTAGGTCATGTTACATTTTTGTACTTCCAGGGTGTATCGAATAGGCGGTGGTATGGGCTTCTTTCATTAGTCGGTGTCTAATGTCTAAATTTTTTGTTTCAGGTACACATATTCTTCCTTTGTACTTCAGTACCCTTTCATCATCTAAGGTGAACTCAGGAGTAGTCCTACCTTTTTTGATGTCTTCTTGTACCGTTCTTAGATAAGGGTCTGATTTAATCGCTGTTTTCACTTCATCAAGTATATTGGGTACAATCTTCAATGTGGCGAACATATTTACAAACTGATGGATAAACCCTTGGTTGGTTGATTCACCCGGTGCATCTATCACAAATTGCTCATTACCATAATTGAATACTTTTCCGATAATACACAGTGCAGCAGTGGTACTAACCTCCCCTTGAGATTTCATCATTGCCTTTCTACTCAGTGCGTCAGCAACCACATTAGCTTTTCTTGGATGATACTAGATATCACAATCATAGTCTTTCAATAGTTCCAGTCATCTTCTTTGTCTCATATTCAACTCCTTCTGATTAAAGAGGTAAGTAAGAATCTTATGATCTAATTTAATATGAAATTTCTCTCCGTACAAGTAATGTCTCCATATTTTGACAGCATGTACTACTGTCGCTAATTCCAAATCATGAGTGGGATAGTTCTTCTCATGTGTCTTCAATTGTCTTGAGGCATAAGCAATTACTTGTTCCCCTTGCATAAGTACACATCCTAATCCTAGTCCTGACGCATCAATGTACAAAATAAATGGCTGTCCTGGAATCAGAATGGTCAAGATTGAAGCTGATATCAATCTAGCCTTTAATGTTTGGAAACTCTTCTCGCATTTATCAGTCCAAACAAACTTCTCGCCCTTCTTAGTCAAACTGGTGAGAGGTACGGTAATTCGGGAATAGTCTTCCACAAATTGTCGATAATACCCAGCTAGACCTAAGAAACTTCTAATTTCTGTAACGCTCATCGGTGCTTCCCACCTCACAATAGCTTCGATCTTGTTAGGATCCACTTTAATTCCTTCAGCGGATACAACATGGCCTAGAAAAGCGACTTCCTTTAGCCAAAACTCACACTTTGTAAATTTGGCATAGAGCTTCTCCTTCTGTAATCACTGCAGAGCGACATTTAGATTCTTTATATGAGTTTCCTTGTCTTTGGAATAGACCAATATATCATCGATGAATACAATAACCGACGTATCCAACATATCGTGGAATACCCGATTCATAAGTTCCATAAAGGTTGCTGGTGCGTTCGTCAATCCGAAAGACATGACCAAAAATTCATAATGTCCATATCTGGTCCTGAATGCTGTCTTGTGGATATCACCATCCTTAATCTTCAACTGATGGTAGCCTGACCGAAGATCGATCTTGGAAAACACTTTGGCACCTTGCAACTGATAGAACAAGTCATCGATCCGAGGCAATGGATATCGATTCTTGATTGTCAGTTTATTCAGTTCTCGATTGTCTATACACAATCGAACGCTACCGTCCTTCTTCACGAATAATACTGGTGCTCCCCATGGTGATATGCTAGGTCGGATGTAGCCCTTGTCCAACAGTTCTAGTAATTGTACTTTTAATTCCTTCAGTTCAGTAGGAGCCATTCGATAAGGTGCTTTAGATACTAGTGTGGCTCTGGGTATCAGATCTATAACAAACTCTGTAGCGCGGTCGGGTGGTAGTCCTGGTAGTTCTTCAGGAAATACATCTGGAAAGTCATGCACAACATCAATATCCTCCATTCGTGGTGCTTCTTTGGTAAGATCGACCACAGATACTAGATACCCAACTACTCCTTTCTCAAGGCACTTCCTAGCCTTTAATGCAGAAAGTATGAGCTTTCATTTACGGGGAAGTTTGGTTCCCAAAAAACTGGACTCTGCTCCTTCCTTGTCTTTAAATGTCAGTTTCTTTTCGACACACAATAGGTTTGCAAAATGCCTAGCTAACCAGTCCATTCCCAAGATGACGTCAAAGTCTGCCATCTCAAATTGGATCAAGGTTGCATCCAAAGTCTTATTGTAAATAAGAACTGGACATGGTCCATAACCTTTTTCTAATTCCACTTCTAATCCCATAGGCGATCGTACAAGCAGTTTGTAGTCTAAGGATTTGAGGGATATATTTAGCTTCTTTTCAAATGACACAAATATAAAAGAATGAGTAGCTCCTGAATCAAAGAGTACTCTGGCGGGAATGCCATTAATAGGTACGATACCTGTGATTTGTTTTGATTTAGTCTACATGCTCACATAATGTAACACAAAATGATAAGATTCAGGTCATACCTGTGACCACATCAGGCGATGCGGCAGCATCCTCAGATCTAACCGCGTGACTCTGCCTTGTTGTAGTTGCTTCATGGGCTTAGGACACTCCCTTGCCATATGTCCCAATTGATTGCAGTTATAGCATTTTAATCCTTCGTTATTTGGCTTTTGTTGCTGTTGAGCTACTGAAGTAGTCTTGGCTGTAGCATTGAAACCTTGAGTACGAAAGGGTTTGAATATCCTTGGTGTTCCCTCCATTGTAAGAATTTCCATTTGGCCTTTTTATTCCTCTATTTTGAGCAAAGTAGCTCTCTTTCAGGCTCGACTCTATCACTCGAGCAATTTGTACAGCTTCATTGTAGATTTTCTTTTCAAGTCCCAGAACATGTTCACGTATGCTTCCCCTAAGTCCCATGACGAACCTTCGGGTTTTTGTGTCACAGCCCAATTCCGCACACTTCAGAATGGTGTGATGAACCCCTAGCAAACCAATGGTTCAACCAGGATCTCGTACAGACGGTATCCAGCTGATCTAAACTTCATATATCCACATTCATAATCAGAGTAAATACACAATAGCGGAAGTCTTATAGTAAAATGAACTAAGAATCTACTGTGATATTAATATTAAAATAGAAAATTATTCTGTATCAACTAAGACATAAATAATTATCAAATACATGTATTTAATAAATCCAAATAAAAAAAACTAAAAATCAAATTGAATACACATGAGTTGCACTCGCAAGAGGAGTCATGTGTATCCACTTCATCTTCAACTTCCATCGCTGCCATGTAACCATACACTGGAGCATTAACATAATCTTCGACGGTAATACCTGCATCATCAACTAAAAATATTTGACGTTGAGGGGGTGAGCACACATCATGGCTCAGCTAGTAAACAAAACAATGCAACAACACATATGCATGCAGTCAATTCATATCTTTGGTCTGGTTTAAAGTTTGCAATGCGCAATAGAAAGGTTGGGTGGTCAAAGGTTAACGTTTATTGACCCCGCCTCTATACACAGGGTGTGGAAGTCCGCCCAAAGGTTAACGTTTATTATCGTCCCCATCCACCCTACCATAACATTGTACAACAAAGGTTAACGTTTATTGCTGTACAGTGCCATACCAATACGTAAGCCCCTGCTGGCGAGGGCTTGCAAACTGGGCTCGCAACTAACCAATCCTAATGCCAAATAGTGTATCCAAGGCCTCACCCCAGCATCCCTCAGAACGTCCATAGAGATAGAGCTAAGGACCCTCGGTAGAGTCAGAGACTACAAGGACCGAGACCACCTCCCCTGATACTCTACGACGTAATAGTTCTGGTAAAGTAATGGCGATACGACGATGCTAATGCATAAGACTTGAGTTAGAGAAAGAGCTAAAGTGCTGAGATCCGCCAAAGATTAACGTTTATTGACGCTCCCATCACACCTCCCTTGATACTCGCTCGCATCATGTACACCAACCACACGCATACATTCACATGCCTATTCCAATCATCATCATCATCATCATGTTATAAAGAATAAAGTAAATATGCATGAATAAATAATAGAAATATTGGATGACATGTTGTATGCACATTACAAACATATTCGCATAGGATCAGGCATGGCATTGGACTCTAGAAAAGAGAAAATAGTTTGTTATTAATCAATTAGTTTAAAGTTCGGTTTCCTCACCTTAGCTTGCTAATAGATCCTCTTACAAGCTTTAAGATCACCTTTATATTGTTATTCTATTGCTAGAAGACCTAACAAAGTCGATAGAATTTAATTAGAATTAATTCTGAATTTAAAAACCATATTTTTAACTGGGGGTCAGAGGTAGGGTCGGAGTAATGATCGACCCTGGGTGCGACCACCCCTATTCTGGACTTCCCGAACACTGGGGGTCGATGCTCAGGGTCTGGTAGGGTCGATTGGCCATCGACCCCCCATGCGACCCCCTGTGGGTTTTGGTAGATTTTCTTCCTTAAATCCATTCTTCGTGTTTGGGGTCCTATGGCTTGTTCCTATAATCCATTACACACATGTTCTATGGTCTAGAACCATGGTTCTACCACCTATATGGCTTTCATGAATTTCCCCCATGGTTTTCCATGAAAACCTAACCATGGGTTGATGGTTTGGGTTTCTCCGAGATCATACTCTCTACATTATCTACCCTAAGGTCTTTAGCAATTCATGGAATTAGTATCCATACCTGAAAAGAATACTCCTTTTCTGCAACTCTTCTCCTTTTGCTTTCTTCTCTTCTTTCCTTCTCTTTTCCTTCTCTTCCTTTTCTTCTCCTTCTCTCAATTCAATTAGGGTTGTAAAAGGAGTAAAAGAGGCTTAGGGACGTCCTATTTATAGAGTAAAAACTCCTAAAATAAGTCCCATTGAGATTTGGAAGGAATCCCATCGAAATTAGGAAACTTTCCAAGTTTTCAGATTTACCGAGTACCGGGGGTCGATAGGGGGGGTCGGAGATCCCGTCGACCCCTGGTTCCTGAAGTGTCCAACCCCCCATGTAAAACTGGGGGTCTGACTTCTGTCTTGGGGGGTCCGACCCTCCCTTGCTGGGTATGTGACCCTCCCCTTAATTTAACTATTTTTGGGTCAGTTTAATACCTGGGATCGTGATATCCTTCACGCACTTGGTCCATTTGGCTCATCCATGATGGGTAGACCTAGTTCAAGGTGGTAAGACCGGGTTAGTTTGATGCGGGTCTTACAACTCCCCCCTACTTATAAAAATTTCGTCCCCAAAATTGTTCATACCTTCTGAGTCGAATAAGTGAGGGTATTGCTTTCGCATAGCATTCTCTTCCTCCCATGTAATTTCTTCCTTGTCTCTACTTCTCCAAGTGACCTTGACATAATAGATATCTCGGTTCCGTAGTTGTTGAACCTTTTGACTGGTGATTTCAGTTGGTGTTACTTCAAAAGTCAAATCTTCAGTTAAATCAGGTAGATCTACTGTCAGAACCTGCGTTGGATCTTTGACATACTTCTTCAGTAAGGAAATATGAAATACGTCATGCACACTTGACATAGATGGTGGTAGTGCTAACTGGTAAGCCACTTTCCCACGCTTAGCTAGAATCTCATATGGCCCGACATATCTTGGACTTAGTTTCCCTTTCTGTCCGAACCGTTTCAGACCTCGCATAGGTGATACCTTCAAGAATACTTTATCACCCACAACGAACACAAGATCTCTGCGTCGAGTATCTGCATATTGCTTCTGACGATTCTGGGCTGTTCTCACTCTTTCCTTGATAATGTCGACCACTCGACTAGTCTCTTCAACAAATTCTGGTCCAACGAGACTATTTTCCCCAACTTCATTCCAAAATAAAGGAGTTCGACACTTTCTGCCATACAGTGCATCGTAGGGTGACATCTGTATAGTAGCCTGATAGCTATTGTTATAGGCGAACTCGATCAGTGGTAGCTTTTCATCCCATGATCCTTTAAAGTCAATCACACATGCTATTAGCATATCTTCTAAAATCTGAATTGTACGCTCTGACTGTCCATCTGTCTGTGGATGGAATGCAGTACTAAACTTCAATGTTGTACCCATAGCCTTTTGCAATCCTTCCCAAAACATGGAAGTAAATCGTAGATCTCTATCGGACACAATGCTCTCTAGTACACCATGTAATCGAACAATATTATCCACATACAGCTTTGCTAACCTTTCTAGTATATACTGAGGTCGTATCGGTATAAAGTGAGCTGTTTTAGTCAGACGGTCTACAATCACCCAAACTGCGTCAACTACTCGAGGAGTCAGTGGTAATCCTATGACGAAGTCCATAGTGATGCAGTCCCATTTCCATGCTGGTTCCGGTAACGGCTGTAACAGTCCTGTGGGTATTTGTCATTCAACCTTTACTTTCTGACAATTTAGGCATTGAGACACAAACTTAGTTACATCTGCTTTCATTCCTATCCACCAATATAGTTTCTTTAGGTCATGATACATTTTTGTACTTCCAGGATGTATCGAATAGATGGTGGTATGAGCTTCTTTCATCAGTCGGTGTCTAATGTCCACACTTTCTGTTTCAGGTACACATATTCTTCCTTTGTACTTCAATACCTTTTCTTCGTCCAAGGTGAACTCAGGGTTAGTTCTACCTTTTTCGATGTCTTCTTGTACTGTTCATAGGTAAGGGTCTGCCTTGATAGCTGTCTTCACTTCATCAATTATATCCGGTATAATCTTCAATGCAGCGAACATATTAGAAAACTGATGAATGAACCCTTGGTTGGCTGATCCACCTGTTGTATCTATCACATACTGCTCATTGTCGTGATTGAATACCATTCCGGTAGTACACATTGCTGCGGTTATGCTAATCTCTCCCTGGGATTTTATCATGCCTTTCTGCTCAAAGCATCCGCTACTACATTAGCTTTCCCCGGATGATACTGGATATCACAATCATAGTCTTTCAGTAGTTCCAGCCATCTTCTTTGTCTCATATTCAACTCCTTTTGATTAAATAAATAAGTAAGACTTTTATGGTCCGATTTAATCTGGAATTTCTCTCCATATAGGTAATGTCTCCATATCTTGACAGCATGTACTACTGCCGCTAACTCCAGATCATGAGTGGGATAATTCTTCTCATGTGTCTTCAGCAATTATTTATTCCCCTTGCATAAGCACACATCCTAATCCCAATCCTGACGCATCAGTGTACAAGGTGAATGGCTGTTCGGGAACAGGAATAGTCAAAATCGGAGCGGATATCAAGCTTGTCTTCAGGGTTTGGAAGCTCTTCTCGCATTTATCCGTCCACACATAATTTTCACCTTTCTTGGTCAGACTGGTGAGAGGTACGGCAATCCGGGAATAGTCTTCCACAAATCTCTGATAATAACCAGCGAGACCCAGAAAACTTCTAATTTCTGCAACGCTCTTTTGTGCTTCCCACTTTACAATGGCTTCGATTTTACTGGGATCCACTTTGATTCCTTCAGCGGACACTACATGGCCTAGGAAGGTAACTTCACTTAGCCAAAACTCACATTTGGTAAATTTGGCATATAGCTTCTCTTTCCTTAAACGCTGTAGGGCGGCATTTAGATTCTTAATATGAGTTTCCTTGTCCTTGGAATATACCAATATATCATCAATAAATACGATAATCGACATATCCAACATATCGTGGAAAACCCGGTTCATAAGTTCCATGGAAGTTGCTGGTGCATTTGTTAATCCAAAAGACATGACCAAGAATTCATAATGTCCATATCTGGTCCTGAAAGCTATTTTAGGAATATCACCATCTTTAATCTTCAACTGATGGTAGCCTGACTGAAGATCGATCTTAGAAAATACCTTTTCTCCTTGCAACTGATTGAACAAGTCATCGATCCGAGGTAGTGGATATCGATTCTTGATTGTTAGTTTGTTCAACTCCCGATAATCGATAAATAATCGAACGCTACCGTCCTTCTTCTTTACGAACAATACTGGCGCTCCCCATGGTGATATACTGGGTCGAATATAACCCTTGTCCAGTAGTTCTTGTAGTTGTACTTTCAGTTCCTTCAATTCAGTAGGAGCCATTCGGTAGGGTGCTTTTGATACTGGTGCGGCTCCAGGTATAAGATCTATCACAAACTCTGTGGCTCGGTCGGGAGGTAATCCTGGTTGTTCGTCAGGAAATACGTCGGGGTTAATCCCGCACGACATCAATATCTTCCATCCGTGGTGCTTCTTTAGTAAGGTCGACCTGTAAGTCCCGTATCAAACTAACCCGGTCTTACCACCTTGAACCAGGTTTACCCATCATGGACGAGACGAATGGACCAAGGGCGTGAAGGAGATCGTGATCCCAGTTATCAAATCGACCCAAAAACACTTAATTTAAAGGGAGGGTCGCATACCTAGCAAGGGAGGGTCGAACCCCCCAAGACAGAAAGTCAAACCCCCTATTTTACAGAGGGAGTCGGACACCTTAGGAAACCAGGGGTCAATGGGATCATCGACCCCCTCATCGACCCCCAGTTGCCGTCAGAAACTGAAATTAGGAAAGTTTCCAAATTTCGATTGGATTCCTTCCAAATCTCAATGGGACTTAGTTTAGGAGTTTCCACCCTATAAATAGGACGTCCCTAAGCCTCTTTCACTCCTTTTACAACCCTAATTGAATTGAGAGAAAGAGAAGAGAAGGAAGAGAAGAAGAAGAGAAGCAAGGGAGAGAAGAAAAAGCAAAAAAGGAGAAGAGTTGCAGAGAAGGAGTATTCTTCTCAGGTATGGATACTAATTTCATGAATTTCTACAGACCTTAGGTTAGATAAGGATGAGAGTGTGATCTCAGAGAAACCCAAACCATTAACCCATGGTTAGGTTTCCATGGAAAACCATGGGAGAATACATAAAAGCTATATAGGTGGATGATTCATGGTTCTAGACCATGGAATGTTTGTTGAATGGATTGTAGGAGCAAGTCATAGGACCCCAAACACGAAGAATGGACTAAAAGGAGGAAAATTGACCAAAACCCACAGGGGGTCGCATAGGGGGTCGATGACCATCCGACCCTATGTGATCCTGAGTATCGACCCCAGGGTTCTGGAAGTCCAGATTAGGGGGGGTCACACCAGGGGTCGGTCATAACTCAGACCCTACCTCCGACCCCCAATTAACAGAATGGTTTTAAAAATTAGAATAAATTTTAATTAAATTTTATCAACTTTGTTAGGTCTTCTAGCAATATAATAGAAATATAAAGGTGATTCTAAAGCTTGGAAGAGTATCTATTAGCAAGCTAAGGTGAGGGAACAAGATCTAAACTAATTGGTTAATAATAAACTACTTTTATTTTCTTGAGTCCAATGCCATACTTGATTCAATGCGAATATGCTTGTAATGTGCATTCAACATGTCATCCAATATTCCTGCTATTATTGTTCATGCATATTTAATTTGGTTTACTTATAACATGATGATGATAATTGATGCTAGGGATAGGCATGTGAATGTTTGTGTGTGGTTAGTGTGCTTGATGCGAGTAGGGCATCAGGGGAGGTGTTATGCGGTGTTTGATCCGGGCACTTTTTCTCTATCTCTATCTCAAGTCTTGTGCATTAGCATCGTCGTATCGCCGTTACCTTAGCAGAATTATTGCGACGTAGGGCATCAAGGAGGGTCTCGGTCCTTGAGTCCTATACTCTACTGAGGGGCCTTAGCTCTATCTCTATGGGTGCTCTGAGGGATGCTGGGGTGAGGCCTTGGATACATTGGTTGACATTAGGATTGGTTAGTAGAGAGCCCCGTTTGTAGCCCTGGCCATCAAGGGTTAATTTGTTGGTATGGAGTTGTGCATCGATAAACGTGACCTTTGTTGTTTAATGTTCATTATGGGTGCTGTGGGCGACGGTGAGAGTCATCGGGCGTATCCACACTCTCGTGCATAGAGGTGCGGTGGCCACCTATCCTTTCTATAGCACAGTGCTAACGTAAAACCAGACCAAAGATATGAATTGATTGCATGCATATGTATTGTGGCATTGTTTTATTTGCTCACTGAGCCGTGATGTGTGGTCACCCTTTGACATCGAATATTTTTAGTTGATGATGCAGGTACAACCGTTGAAGATTATATAAATGCTCTAGAATACGGGAACGTTGCAGTGATGGTAGCTGAAGATGAAGTGGATACACATGACATCTCTTGTGAGTGCAACTCATGTGTATTCGATTAGATTTTTAGTTTTATCTATTTCAATTTATTAAAGACATGTATTTGATATTTATTTATTTATTTCTTAGTTGATACAGAATAATTTGTTATTTAAATATTGATATCACAATAGATTCTCAGTTCATTATATTATAAGACTTCCGCTATTGTGTATTTACTCTAATTATGATTCTGGATATATGGGGTTTAGATAACACGGATATAGCCTACTTGAGATCCTGGTTGAACCATTGGTTTGTTAGTGGTTCATCACACCATTCTGAATAGTGCAGAATTTGGCTGTGACAACTTGGTATCAGAGCATCTCAGGCCTTGTCCGTTGAACTAGCATACATTCAAGACAATTGTGAATTGAGATAGGATAAAAATAAAAACAGTAATATTAACACACTATAAGCACAAGTGATGTTTGAGACCAAATTTGAAAAGAAAATAATGCATCTATTAAAGGGGAACAATTTTAATACAATATGAAAGAAACAAACGTATATACATAACTAAAACAGAGTACAGTCCACAACCCAAACAGTTACTCTGTAGTACAAGAAGAAGGAAAAGATACACTCATGAAGCCGAAGGTGAAGGAGGAGGCGGTGCCTCACGATCTCTGTCATAATCCTCAGCGTAGACTCTAGTCAACCAGGCTACCTGAGTCTGGGTCATCTGAAGACTAGCTGTGAGACCAGCCAACCGCTGATCAGTCACGCGCTGAGCACCCAAAAGCTCCTCCATACGCATATCTGACCGGCGCTGAGCATCTATGAGCTCTCCCATCCGCGTGTCTGATATGCGTTGGGCGACTAGCAGCTCATCCACTCTCACACGCTGAACATCCAGCAACTCCTCCATCCTCAGATCAGATCTGCGCTGAGCCTCTCTGATCTCATGCAACATCTCCATCATATCAGAAGGTGGGTGTGAAGGACCAGCCGCATGAGAAGGACCAGTCTCAGGTGCAGGACCCGCCGCAGATGAAGTACCAGCTCCAGCCACATGCGTGGGTGAAGGCGGTGGTATCGAGTCTACATCCATGTACATGCGGTCATCGTCATCGGTAGGATCCGCATGAACTCTAGTGGCGGCAGTAGCTGGCTCAGCGTCAGCAATCTCGATGCGAGTGTGAGGGTGCACCATCTCGTTCCTCTCCTCGTCACTGACTTGAGCATCCCGCAAGCCCATCTTGCAGATAGCCTCCCAATCTAGAGGCGACGAGAAGGTTTTCTCCTGAATCTTCTCATCCAATAAATCAACCCCCAGACGGGTAAGCAGAACAGTGATCATACGTCCGTACGGGAGGTTGCCAGTATGGCTGCGTAATGTAGCAGTGATCATAGTCCGCATGATGATGTACGGCAGGCAGACGGGCTGTCTAGTGCAGATACTGTATAGCAGATACTAGGTTAGCTGGGAAACCCTCTCGTAGTGACCACTCTGCGGGAGCAGGTTATGCTGGATAATCTTGCAAAAGACTCGTGGAGCTGGACGCATATAGAAAGCCCTCATCTGCCAGCGATCACGTCGTAGCAATTGACTATCAATCTCAGCCCTCATCTCTGTGGAGACAAACGGGGGCTCTCCAGGAGTACAATAACCATGGGGCCATCATAGGAAATGCCCAGTAGGTCGGCCAGTTGTCGATAATCAAAAGAGATGTTCACCCCTTTGACGTAACTAGTGATACACAGCTCATGACCCCTCTCAACATCATTGTAATCCCCCACCACCTGGAGGTTACAATAAAACTGGCGTACCAAATCCGTACAGGTGCATGCATCGTAACTGATGACTGGGAGCCATCCCATATCACCAAAGGCTCTCTCCATGTTGAACAAGGCTAACTCAGCCAAGTTCACCATACGACCTCCCTCCACTTTCTTACAAACAAAGTGGGCATATTGTGCCTTGGCTTCATTGGAACGGAAGCGAAGAGGATCACAAACTCTGGGTACCTTGGTACGAGCCATGGTATCTGCAAATAAGAAAGAAAAAACAGATAATATGTTAATAAGATAGAAAATCCAAAATTTTGACATTATAACGACGTAAGTTGGCCAAAAGCCTCACTTGTCACCCAGACACGTGGGAAGGAGCACTTACGTAGGTTCCAACATGTCCTACAACACTCAGATAGTAGGAAATTCTAGCTAATGAAGTCCAATTTGAAGAAATTGTGAGAAATCAAAAATTTTGACAAATTAGGGCAAAAAGAGCGAAAATCCAAGTTTCTCGATAACCAACCGATGAAACTCAAAAATTTTTGAGGGCTTTCATTCCTCGAGACACCAATAACAAAAGCCCCCAATAACAATCGAATTTTTACGGTTGAAAAAAGTTTAATTTGAAAAATACAAGTTAAATGGACAAAAACCTATAAATGGAAACCTAAAAATAGGTAAAAATGAGAAAGAATACCTGTAGGGATGATGTGGACGTCGAAACACGGATCCAAACTGACCAAAATAGCAGAGTGGCACTGTAGCAACTCAGAGGTGGGAGACGAGTCGAAACAGGAGAGAAATGATGGGGAATGAACCCAGAATCAGATCTTAAAGGTCTGATTTTTGGTCTGGGGGTCGGACAATTCGACCAGGATCATCGACCCCCGGATCGACCCCCAGATCGACCCCCAGCTCTCTGGAATCTGATAGAAAATCAGGAGTAGGACCAGGGGGTCGGACATCCATCGACCCCCACATCGACCCCCAGTTCTCGGGAACTTGGCAGGGAACCAGGGGTCGGATACCCATCGACCCCCACATCGACCCCCAGCTCTCGGGAAGAACAGGTCATTCCCAGGGTCGGATACTGAGGGTCGGACATACCATCGACCCTGCGTAGAAAAGACAGTATTTTTCATAAAATAAGCTGAAAATTTTGGAATTTTACATCGGTTAGCATGCCTACATGCAGTATAAATGATTGACTCACCTATTTGATGATTTTTAGGCACCACCAATCTCAGAAGAAAACATGTCTGGACATAGAGTAACCAGGCAGAGTCGAAATGCAGTTCCACCACCAGCTGTGGAGGAAACTAGCCAGGAGAATATATATGCACAGGGAAATCCGTAGGTTGCACTGCCAGGAAATCCAGAACAGGCAAATCCTACCAACTTGCCACCTCCACCACCGGAGTTAGCAACCGTGGTATTGAATCTAGCACAACAGCTGCAACAGATGCAACATGCACAAGCTCAAACGCAAGTTGCAATGGGGATTATGTTCCAGGCCGCACATGCTACACCCATGCAGACTGGACAAGCCAGTGCAGCATCGGTGGGTAACCACCCAGCACCTCAAACACCTCAACCACCAGCTGCACAGATCCCAGTACCTGGTCCTGAAGCAGCTCAGGTTCAGTATTAGTATCAACAACCTATGTTCGGGGCATACCCCCAAAATCAGATGGATCACTCTCGACTGGTTGAGAGATTTATGAAGATGAAGCCCAAGGAATTTAACGGTAAACCATCGGATCCGTTATGGCCAGCACATTGGATCGACGAGATGGAGAGAAACTTTCTCATGATGACTATTACTGAAGAAGAAAAGGTGTTATGTGCCACCTTTATGCTGAAAGGCGATGCACATCATTGGTGGAAATCTACCAGGGCATATTTACTGACCAAGCACGCCCTATTGACTTGGGCTATTTATAAAGAAGCGTTCTTTGAGAAGTATTTTCCCCGAAGCTTTAGAGATGCTATGGAGAAAGAGTTCCTGAGTTTATATCAGGGCCAAATGTCTGTGGATGCGTATCAACAGCGCTATGAGGAGCTATTTTTCTTCGCACCACTTAGCATGCAAGAGGAAGACACTAAGACCCGTAGGTTTGTCACGAGACTTAGAGGAAGTATCAGAGAACACATCCTAGGTTTAGAGAAGAAGATATATAATGAAGCTGTCCAAATCGCTCGAGTTATCGAATCGAGCCAGAAGGAAAGTTACTTTACACAAAACAGAGCCATAAAAAGACCAGTCGGAAATGCTTATAATGGAGGGAACAACAAAACATTTAAACCTTTCCGTGCCCAAGGCTTTACCGCTGCACCCAAGACCACTCAAGCAGCTTAGCAGCAACCAAAGCCAAATACTGAAAGTCCAAGATGTTATAACTGCAATCAAGTGGGACATATGATGGGAGAGTGTCCTAAACCCAGGAAGCAACAACATCGAGGACAAGTTTATGCTGTTACGTCTGAGGAAGCTACCGCATCACCTGATGTGGTCATAGGTATGACCTAAACCTTAAGTTGTATTACAATGTGTAAGCATGTAGACTAAGTTTAAACAAATCACAGGTATCGTACCTATAAATGGCATACCCGCCAGAGTACTCTTTGATTCAGGAGCTACTCATTCCTTTATATCTGTGTCGTTTGGAATGAAGCTGAACTTACCCATCAAAACATTGGACTACAAACTACTTGTACGGTCACCGATGGGGTTAGAAGTGGAATTAGAGAAAGGTTATGGGCCATGTCCAGTTCTCATTGGCGAGAAAACCTTAGATGCAACCTTGATCCAATTTGGGATGGCAGACTTTGATGTCATCTTGGGAATGGACTGGTTAGCTCGGCATTCAACAAACCTATTATGCGCCAAAAAGAAGCTAACATTTAAAGACAAAAAAGGAGCAGAATTCAATTTTGCGGGAACCAAACTGCCCCGTAGACGCAAGCTCATACTCTCAGCACTAAAGGCTAAGAAGTGCCTTGAGAATGGGGCAGGCGGGTATCTAGTATCAGTGGTCGACCTAACCAAGGAAGCACCACGAATGGAAGATATTGATGTCATGCGGGACTATCCCGACGTATTTCTGGGGGAACTACCAAGATTACCACCCGACAGAGCCACCGAGTTTGTGATAGACCTTATACCTGGAGCCGCACCAATATCAAAAGCACCTTATAGAATGGCTCTTACTGAACTGAAGGAATTGAAAGTGCAACTATAGGAACTGCTGGACAAGGGTTATATTCGACCCAGTATATCACCATGGGGATCACCGGTATTATTCATAAAGAAGAAGGACGGTAGCGTTCGATTATGTATCGACTATCGGGAGCTAAACAAACTGATAATCAAGAATCGATATCCACTACCTCGGATCGATGACTTGTTCGATCAGTTGCAAGGAGCAAAAGTATTTTCTAATATCAACCTTCGGTCAGGTTATCATCAGCTGAAGATTAAAGAGGGTGATATTCCTAAGACAGCTTTCAGAACCAGATATGGACATTATGAATTCTTGGTCATGTCTTTTGGATTAACAAATGCACCAGCAACTTTCATGGAACTTATGAACCGGTTTTTCCATGACATGTTGGATACGTCGGTTATAGTATTTATTGATGATATATTGGTATATTCCAAGGACAAGGAAACCCACGTTAAGAATCTAAACGCCGCTCTACAACATTTAAGGAAAGAGAAGCTGTATGCAAAATTTTCAAAGTGTGAGTTTTGGCTAAGTGAAGTCGCCTTCCTAGGCCATGTGGTATCCGCTGAAGGAATCAAAGTGGACCCCAGCAAGATCGAGGCTATTGTAAAGTGGGAAGCACCAAAAAGCATTTCAGAAATAAGAAGTTTTCTGGGTCTCGCTGGTTATTATCGGAGATTTGTAGAAGACTACTCCCGGATTGTCGTACCTCTCACCAATTTGACTAAGAAAGATGAAAAGTTCGTGTGGACGGATAAATGTGAGAAGAGTTTCCAGACATTGAAGACCAGATTGATATCTGCTCTGATTTTGACTATTCCTGTTCCAGGACAGCCATTTACCCTATACACTGATGCGTCAGGACTGGGATTAGGATGCGTACTTATGCAAGGGGAACAAATAATTGCTTATGCCTCGAGACAGTTAAAGATACATGAGAAAAATTATCCCACTCATGATTTGGAGTTAGCAGCAGTAGTACATGCTGTCAAGATATGGAGACATTACCTATACGGAGAGAAGTTCTAGATTAAGTCGGACCATAAAAGCCTTACTTATTCATTTAATCAGAAGGAGTTGAATATGAGACAAAGAAGATGGCTGAACTATTGAAAGACTATGATTGTGATATCCAGTATCATCCGGGGAAAGCTAATGTAGTAGCGGATGCGTTGAGCAGAAAGGCGATGATAAAATCTCAAGGGAGGTTAGTACAACTGCAGCTATATGAACTACCAGAATGGTATTCAATCATGGCTATGAGCAATATGTGATAGATACAACGGATGGATCAGCCAACCAAGGGTTTATTCATCGGTTTTCAAATATGTTCGCGGCATTAAAGATTATACCAGATATAATGGATGAAGTGAAGACAGCTATCAAATCAGATCCTTATCTAAGAACAGTACAAGAAGATATCGAAAAAGGTAGGACTAACCCTGAGTTCACCTTGGACGAAGAGAAAGTACTGAAATACAAAGGAAGAATATGTGTACCCAAAAAAGAAAATGTGGACATTAGACACCAACTGATGAAAGAAGCCCATTCCACCATTTATTCGATACATCCTGGAAGCACAAAAATGTATCATGATCTAAAGAAACTATATTGGTGGAGAGGAATGAAAGCAGATGTAGCTAAGTTTGTGTCTCAATGCCTAAATTGTCAGAAAGTAAAGGCTGAACGACAAAGACCCGCAGGACTGTTACAGCCGTTACCGAAACTAGCATGGAAATGGGACTGCATCACTATGGACTTCGTCACGGGTTAACCACTGACTCCTCGAGTAGTTGACGCAGTTTGGGTGATTGTAGACCGTCTGACTAAGACAGCTCGCTTCATACCGATACGACCTCAGTATACACTGGAAAGGTTAGCAAAGCTGTATGTGGATAATATTGTTCGGTTACACGGTGTACCAGAGAGTATTGTATCCGATAGAGATCCCCGATTTACTTCCAAGTTTTGGGAAGCATTGCAAAAGGCTATGGGTACAACATTGAAGTTCAGTACTGCATTCCACCCACAGACAGATGGACAGTTAGAGCGTACAATCCAGATTCTAAAAGATGTGCTATGCGCATGTGTAATTGATTTCAAAGGATCATGGGATGAAAAGTTACCACTGATCGAGTTCGCTTATAACAATAGCTATCAGGCTACTATACAGATGTCACCATATGAAGCACTGTATGGCAGAAAGTGTCAAACTCTGTTGTTTTGGAATGAAGTTGGAGAACGTAGTATTGTTGGGCCGGAATTTATCGAAGAGACTTGTCGAGTGGTAGACATTATCAAGGAAAGGGTAAAATAGTTCAGAATCGTCAGAAGCAATATGCAGATACTAGACGCAGAGATCTTGAGTTCGCTGTAGGTGATAAAGTATTCTTGAAGGTATCGCCTATGCGAGGATTGAAACGGTTCGGACAGAAAGGAAAACTCAGTCCAAGATATGTCGGGCCATATGAGATTCTAGCTAAGCGTGGAAAAGTGGCTTATCAGTTAGCACTACCACCATCTATGTCAAGTGTGCATGACGTATTTCATATTTCCCTATTGAAGAAGTATGTCAAGGATCCAACGCACGTTTTGACAATAGATTTACTGGATTTGACTGATGATTTGACATTTGAAGTAACACCAACAGAAATCACAAGCCAAAAGGTTCAACGACTACGCAACCGAGATATCTATTATGTTAAGGTCACTTGGAAAAGTAGAGATATGGAAGAAATTACTTGGGAGGAAGAGAATGCTATGCGGAAGCAATACCCTCACTTATTTGATTCAGAAGGTACGTATAATTTTGGGGATGAAATTTTTATAAGTACGGGGGAGTTATAAGACCCGTATCAAACTAACCCGGTCTTACCACCTTGAACCAGGTTTACCCATCATGGACGAGACGAATGGACCAAGGGCGTGAAGGAGATCGTGATCCCAGGTATCAAATCGACCCAAAAATACTTAATTTAAAGGGAGGGTCACATACCCAGCAAGGGAGGGTGGGACCCCCCAAGATAGAAAGTCAGACCCCCTGTTTTACAGAGGGGGTCAGACACCTTAGGAAACCAGGGGTCGATGGGATCATCGACCCCCAGTTGCCGCCAGAAACTGAAATTAGGAAAGTTTCCAAATTTCGATTGGATTCCTTCCAAATCTCAATGGGACTTAGTTTAGGAGTTTCCACCCTATAAATAGGACGTCCCTAAGCCTCTTTCACTCCTTTTACAACCCTAATTGAATTGAGAGAAAGAGAAGAGAAGGAAGAGAAGAAGAAGAGAAGCAAGGGAGAGAAGAAAAAGCAAAAAAGGAGAAGAGTTGTAGAGAAGGAGTATTCTTCTCAGGTATGGATACTAATTTCATGAATTTCTACAGACCTTAGGTTAGATAAGGATGAGAGTGTGATCTCAGAGAAACCCAAACCATCAACCCATGGTTAGGTTTCCATGGAAAACCATGGGAGAATACATAAAAGCTATATAGGTGGATGATTCATGGTTCTAGACCATGGAATGTTTGTTGAATGGATTGTAGGAGCAATTCATAGGACCCCAAACACGAAGAATGGACTAAAAGGAGGAAAATTGACCAAAACCCACAGGGGGTCGCATAGGGGGTCGATGACCATCCGACCCTATGTGACCCTGAGTATCGACCCCAGGGTTCTGGAAGTCCAGATTAGGGGGGGGGGTCACACCAGGGGTCGGTCATAACTCAGACCCTACCTCCGACCCCCAATTAACAGAATGGTTTTAAAAATTAGAATAAATTCTAATTAAATTTTATCGACTTTGTTAGGTCTTCTAGCAATATAATAGAAATATAAAGGTGATTCTAAAGCTTGGAAGAGTATCTATTAGCAAGCTAAGGTGAGGGAACAAGACCTAAACTAATTGGTTAAAAATAAACTACTTTTATTTTCTTGAGTCCAATGCCATGCTTGATTCAATGCGAATATGCTTGTAATGTGCATTCAACAGGTCATCCAATATTCCTGCTATTGTTGTTCATGCATATTTAATATGGTTTACTTATAACATGATGATGATAATTGATGCTAGGGATAGACATGTGAATGTTTGTGTGTGGTTAGTGTGCTTGATGCAAGTAGGGCATCCGGGGAGGTGTTATGCGGTGTTTGATCCGGGCACTTTAGCTCTATCTCTATCTCAAGTTTTGTGCATTAGCATCATCGTATCGCCGTTACCTTAGCAGAACTATTGCGACGTAGGGCATCAATGAGGGTCTCGGTCCTTGAGTCCTATACTCTTCCGAGGGGCCTTAGCTCTATCTCTACGGGTGCTCTGAGGGATGCTGGGGTGAGGCCTTGGATACATTGGTTGACATTAGGATTGGTTAGTAGCAAGTCCCGTTTGTAGCCCTAGCCATCAGGGGTTAATTTATTGGTATGGAGTTGTGCATCGATAAATGTGACCTTCGTTGTACAATGTTCATTATGGGTGCTGTGGGCGACGGTGAGAGTCATCGGGCGTATCCCCACTCTCGTGCATAGAGGTGCGGTGGCTACCTATCCTTTCTATAGCACATTGCAAACATAAAACCAGACCAAAGATATGAATTGATTGCATGCATATGTATTGTTGCAGTGTTTTGTTTGCTCACTCAGCCGTGATGTGTGCTCACCCTTCGACGTTGAATATTTTTAGTTGATGATGCAGGTACAACCATTGTAGATTATATAAATGCTCCAGAATACGGGAACGTTGCAGCGATAGTAGCTGAAGATGAAGTGGATACACATGACATCTCTTGCGAGTGCAACTCATGTGTATTCGATTAGATTTTTAGTTTTATCTATTTCAATTTATTAAAGACATGTATTTGATATTTATTGATTTATGTCTTAGTTGATACAGAATAATTTATTATTTAAATATTGATATCACAATAGATTCTCAGTTCATTATATTATAAGACTTCCAATATTGTGTATTTACTCTGATTATGATTCTAGATGTATGGGGTTTAGATAATATGGATATAGCCTACTCGAGATCCTGGTTGAACCGATGGTTTGTTAGCGGTTCATCACACCATTCTGAATAGTGCAGAATTGGGGTGTGACACGACCACTGATACTAGATATCTGACTGCTCCTTCTCAAGGCACTTCTTCGCCTTTAGTGCTGATAGTATGAGCTTGCGTTTACGGGGAAGTTTGGTTCCCGAAAAACTGAATTCTGCTCCTTCTTTGTCTCTAAATGTTAGCTTCTTTTTGGTGCATAATATGTTTGCCGAATGCCGAGCTAACCAGTCCATTCCCAAGATGACGTCAAAGTCTGCCATCCCAAGTTGGATCAAGGTTGCATCTAAAGTTTTCTCGCCAATGAGAACTGAACATGGCCCATAACCTTTCTCTAACTCCACTTCTAACCCCATCGGTGACCGTACATTTATTTTGTAGTCCAATGTTTTGATGGGTAAATTCAGCTTCTTCCCAAATGACACAGATATAAAGGAATGAGTAGCTCCTGAATCAAAGAGTACTCTGGCGGATATGCAATTTATAGGTACGATACCTGTGATTTATTTTACTTATTCTACATGCTCATACAATGTAATACAACTTAAAAGGTTTCAGTCAAACCTGTGACCACATCGGTGATGCGGCAGCATCCTCGGATGTAACAGCATATACTCGTCCCTGATGTAACTGCTTCTTGGGCTTAGGACACTCCCTTGCCATATGTCCCGCTTGGTTGTAGTTATAACATTTTGGACCTTTAGAATTTGGCTTTGGCTGCTATTGAATTACTGGGGTAGTCTTGGGTGCAGTAACAAAGCTTTGAGCATGGAAGGGTTTAAATGTCCTGTTATTCCCTCCGTTATAAGAATTTTCGGCTGGCCTTTTCATACCTCTGTTCTGTGTAAAATAGCTTTCCTTCCGGCTCGATTCAATAACTTGAGCAATTTACACAGCTTCATTATATACCTTTTTCTCCAGGCCTAGAACATGCGCTCTGCTGCTCCCTCTAAGTCCCGTGACAAACCTACGGGTCTTAGTGTCTTCTTCTTGCATGCTAAGTGATGCAAAGAAAAACAGCTCCTCATAACGCTGTTGATATGCATCCACGGACATCTGGCTCTGATATAAACTCAGGAACTCCTTCTCCATAGAATCTTTGAAGCTTCAGGGAAAATACTTCTCAAAGAAAGCTTCTTTATAAATAGCCCAGGCCAATAAGGCGTGCTTGGTTAATAGATAGGTCCTGGTCGATTTCCACCAATGATGTGCATCGCCTTTTAACATGATGGTGGCTCATAATACCATTTCTTCTTTTGTAATAGTCATCATAAGGAAATTCCTCTCCATCTCATCGATCCAATGTGCTGGCCATAAAGGATCAGACGGTTTACCGTTAAATTCCTTGGGCTTCATCTTCAAGAATCTCTCAACCAGTCGAGAGTGATCCAACTGATTTTGGGGGTATGCCCCAAATATAGGTTGTGGATACTGATAATTAACCTGAGCTGCTTCCGGACCTGGTACTGGAATCTATGCAACTGGTGGTTGAGGTGTTTGGGGTGCTGGGTGGTTACCCACCGGTGCTGCACTAGTTTGTCCAGTTGGCATTGGTGTAGCATGGGCTGCCAGGAACATAATCCCCATTGCTGCTTGCATTTGAGCCTGTACGTATTGCATTTGTTGCAGCTGTTGCGATAAGTTCATAACCACGGTTGCTAGCTCGGGTGGTGGAGGTGGCAAGTTTGTAGGATTTGCCTGAACCGGATTTACTGGTGGTGCAACCTGTGGATTTCCCTGTGCATATATATTTTCTTGACTAGTTTCCTCCACAGGTGGGTGGTGGAACTGTGTTTCGGCTTTGCCTGGTTACTCTACGTCCAGCCATTTTCCTCTGATATTGGTGATGCCTGAAAATCATTTACAAACGTGAGGCAATCATTTATACTTCATGTAGGCATGCTAACCGATGTTATTTTCAAAATTTTCATATCATTATGTGAAAAATACTATCTTTTCTATGCAGGGTCGATGGTGGGGGTCGATGCTATGTCCGACCCTCAGTATCCGACCCTAGAAATGTGCCTATTCTTCCCGAGAGCCGGGGGTCGATGCGGGGGTCGATGGGTGTTCGACCCCCAGGTGCGACCCCTGGTTTCCTGTCAGATTCCCGAGAGCTGGGGGTCGATATGGGGGTCGATGGTATGTCCGACCCCCAGGTGCGACCCCTGGTTTTCTCTCAGGTTCCCGAGAGCTGGGGGTCGATATGGGGGTCGCTGTGGGGGTCGACTATCCTGATCGAATTCTCCGACCCCCAGACCAAAAATCAAATTTTTAAGGTCCGATTCTGGGTCCATTTCCCATTATTCCTTTCCCGTTTTGACTCGTCTTCCACCTCTGAGTTGCTACAGTGTCACTCCGCTATATTGGTCATTTCGGTTCCGTGTTTCGACGTCCACATCATTCCTACAGGTATGTCTTCTCACTTTTACCTATTTTTAGGTTTTCATTTCTAGGTTTTTGCCCATTTATCTTGTATTTTTCAAATTAAACCTTTTCCAATCATAAAAATTTGATTTTTATTGGGGGATTTTGTTATTGGTGACTCGAGGAACGAAGGCCCTCAAAATTTTTTGAGTTTCATCGGTTGGTTATCGAGAACTTGGATTTTGCTCTTTTTGCCCTAATTTGTCGAAATTTTCAATTTCTCGTAATTTCTTCAAATTGGATTCCATTAGTTAGAATTTCCTACTGTGTGAGTGTTGTAGGATCTGTTCAAACCTATGTAAGTCCTCCTGCCCACGTGTATGGGTGACAAGTGAGGCTTTTTGGCCAACTTATGCCGTTATAATGTCCAAATTTTGGTTTTTTACTCTCTACTGACCCATTATTGGTTTCTCTTTCCTATTTGCAGATACTATGGCTCGTACCAAAGTACCCAGAGTTCGTGATCCTCTTCGTTTCCGTTCCAACGAAGCTGAGGCACAGTATGCCAACTTCTCTCGCAAGAAAGTAAAGGGAGGTCGTAAGGTGAACTTGGCTGAGTTAGCCCTGTTCAATGTAGAGAGAGCATTTGGTGATATGGGATGGCTCCCTGTCATTACTTATGACGCGTGCACCTGTCCCGACTTGGTACGCCAGTTCTATTGTAACCTCCAGGTGGTGAGGGATTACATTGATGTTGAAAGGGGTCATGAGTTGTGCATCACGAGTTACGTCAAAGGGGTGAACATCTCGTTTGACTATCGGTAACTAGCCGACCTACTGGCATCTCCAATGATGGCCCCATGGTTTTCTATGCTCCTGGTGAGCCCCAGTTCTTCTCTCTACAGATGACGGCCGAGATCGATAACCAGCTCCTTCGTCCAGATCGCTGGCAGATGAGGGCATGTTATATGCGTCCAGTTCCACGGGTATATTGCAAGATCATTCAGCATAACCTGATTCCGCAGAGTGGTCATTACGAGAGGGTTTCTCACCTGACCCAGTATCTTCTATACTGTATTTGCACTAGGCAGCCCGTCTGCCTTCCGTACATCATCATGCCTACCATGATCACTGCTACATTGCCCAGTCACACTGGTAACCTTTCTTACGGACGTATGATCACTGTTCTGCTTACCCGCCTGGGGGTTGATTTATTGGATGAGAAGATTCAGGAGAAGTCCTTCTCATCGCCTCTAGATTGGGAGGCTATTTACAAGATGGGCATGCAGGATGCTCAGGTCAGTGAAGAGGAGAGGAACGCGATGGTGCGCCCTTGCACTCGCGTAGTGATAGCTGACGCTGAGGCAGCTGCCGCCGTCGCTGGAGTTCATACGGAGCCTGCTGGTGATGATGACTGTATGTACATGGATGTGGACTCTATACCACGTCCTTCTCCTACACATGCGGCTAGAGCTAGTACTTCATATGCGGCTGGTCTTTCACATGTGGCTGATCCTTCTCACCCACCTCCTGATATGATGGAGATATTGCATGAGATCAGAGAGGCTCAACGCAGATCAGATCTGAGGATTGGGGAGTTACTAGACGCTCAGCGGGTGAGAGTGGAGGAGCTAATAGACACCCAGCGTACATCAGACATAAGGATGGGAGAGTTACTAGACGCTCAGCGGGTGAGAGTGGATGAGCTACTAGACACCTAGCGTACATCAGACCTGAGGATGGGAGAGCGCATGGAGGCTCAGCGTCGGACTGATCAGCGGGTAGCTGATCTTACAGCTAGTCTTCAGACGACCCAGACTCGGATAGCCTGGTTGACTAGAGTCTACGCTGAGGATTATGACAGAGATCGTGAGGCACCGCTCCCTCCTTCACCTCCAGCTTCATGATTGTTCTTATTTTCTTTCTTTGTACTACAGAGTAACTGCCCGGGTTGTGGACTGTACTCTGTTTTAGCTATTTGTACATGTTTGTTTATCTCTCATTGTATTTAAAATTATTCTTCCTTTAATAGATCCATTATTCTCTTTTCAAATTTGGTCTCAAACATCACTTGTGCTTATAGTGTGTTCATATTACAGTTTTTACTTTTATCCTATCTCAGTTCACAATTTATCGTGAATGTATGCCAGTTTAGCCGACATGGTCTGAGATGCTCAGATACCAAGTTGTCACACCCCAATTCCGCACGCTTCAGAATGGTGTGAAGAACCGCTAGCAAACCAGCGGTTCAACTAGGATCTCGTACAGACGGTATCCGACTGATCTAAACTTCATATATCCATATTAATAATCAGAGTAAATACACAATAGCGGAAGTCTTATAGTAAAATGAACTGAGAATCTACAGTGATATTAATATTAAAATAGAAAATTATTCTGTATCAATAAGACATAAATAAGTATCAAATACATATCTTTAATAAATCCAAATAAAGGAAAACTAAAAATCTAATCGAATACACATGAGTTGCACTCGCAAGAGGAGTCATGTGTATCCACTTCATCTTCAACGTCCATCGCCGCCACGTGACCATACATTGGAGCATTGACATAATCTTCGACGGTAGTACCTGCATCATCAACTAAAAATATTCGACGTCGAGGGGGTGAGCACACAACATGGCTCAGTGAGTAAACAAAACAATGCAACAACACATATGCATGCAGTCAATTCATATCTTTGGTCTGGTTTAAAGTTTGCAATGCGCAACAGAAAGGTTGGGTGGTCAAAGGTTAACGTTTATTGACCCTGCCTCTATACACAGGGTGTGAAAGTCCGCCCAAAGGTTAACGTTTATTGTCGTCCCCATCCACCCGACCATAACATTGTACAACAAAGGTTAACGTTTATTGCTATACAGTGCCATACCGACACGTAAGCCCCTGTTGGCGAGGGCTTGCAAACTGGGCTCGCAACTAACCAATACTAATGCCAAACAGTGTATCCAAGGCCTTAGCCCAGCATCCCTCAGAACGTCCATAGAGATAGAGCTAAGGCCCCCCGGTAGAGTCAGAGACTACAAGGACCGAGACCACCTCCCCTGATACTCTACGACGTAATAGTTCTGCTAAAGTAATGGCGATACGACGATGCTAATGCACAAGACTTGAGTTAGAGATAGAGCTAAAGTGCTGAGTCCCGCCAAAGGATAACGTTTATTGACGTTCCCATCACACCTCCCCTGATACTCGCTCACATCAAGTACACCAAGCACACACATACATTCACATGCCTATTCCTACCATCATTATCATCATCATGTTATAAACAATAAAGTAAATATGCATGAACAAATAATAGAAATATTGGATGACATGTTGTATGCACATTACAAACATATTCGCATAGGATCAGGCATGGCATTGGACTCAAGAAAAGAGAAAACAGTTTGTTATTAACCAATTAGTTTAGAGTTCTGTTTCCTCACCTTATCTTGCTAATAGATCGTCTTACTAGCTTTAAGATCACCTTTATATTGTTATTCTATTGCTAGACGACCTAACAAAGTCGATAGAATTTAATTAGAATTAATTTTGAATTTAAAAACCATGTTTTTAACTGGGGGTCGGAGGTAGGGTCGGAGTAGTGATCGACCCTGGGTGCGACCACCCCTATTCCGGACTTCTCGAACACTGGGGGTCGATGCTCAGGGTCTGGTAGGATCGATTGGCCATCGACCCCCCATGCGACCCCCTGTGGGTTTTGGTCGATTTTCTTTCTTATATCCATTCTTCATGTTTGGGGTCCAATGGCTTGTTCCTTTAATCCATTATACACATGTTCTATGGTCTAGAACCATGGTTCTACCACCTATATGGCTTTCATGATTTTCCCCCATGGTTTTCCATGAAAACCTAACCATGGGTTGATGGTTTGGGTTTCTCCGAGATCATACTCTCTACATTATCTACCCTAAGGTCTTTAGCAATTCATGGAATTAGTATCCATACCTGAGAAGAATACTCTTTCTCTGCAACTCTTCTCCTTTTGCTTTCTTCTCTTCTTTCCTTCTCTTTTCCTTCTCTTCTCCTTCTCTCAATTTAATTAGGGTTGTAAAAGGAGTAAAAGAGGCTTAGGGACGTCCTATTTATAGAGTAGAAACTTTTAAAATAAGTCCCATTGAGATTTGGAAGGAATCCCATCGAAATTAGGAAACTTTCCTAGTTTTCAGATTTATCGAGTACCGGGGGTCGATAGGGGGGGGGGGGTTGATGATCCCGTTGACCCCTGGTTCCTTAAGTGTCCGAACCCCCATGTAAAACTGGGGGTCTGACTTCTGTCTTGGGGGGGGGTCCGACCCTCCCTTGCTGGGTATGCGACCCTCCCCTTAATTTAAGTATTTTTGGGTCAGTTTAATACCTGAGATCATGATATCCTTCACGCACTTGGTCCATTTGACTCATCCATGATGGGTAGACCCGGTTCAAGGTGGTAAGACCGGATTAGTTTGATATGAGTCTTACAACTCCCCCCTACTTATAAAAATTTTGTCCCCGAAATTGTTCATACCTTCTGAGTCGAATAAGTGAGGGTATTGCTTTCGCATAGCATTCTCTTCCTCCCATGTAATTTCTTCCATGTCTCTACTTCTCCAAGTGACCTTGACATAATAGATATCTCGGTTGCATAGTCTTTGAACCTTTCGGCTGGTGATTTCAGTTGGTGTTACTTTAAAAGTCAAATCTTCAGTTAAATCAGATAGATCTACTGTCAGAACCTGCGTTGGATCTTTGACATACTTCTTCAATAAGGAAATATGAAATACGTCATGCACACTTGACATAGATGGTGGTAGTGCTAACTGGTAAGCCACTTTCCCACGCTTAGCTAGAATCTCATATGGCCCGACATATCTTGGACTTAGTTTCCCTTTCTATTCGAACCGTTTCAGACCTCGCATAGGTGATACCTTCAAGAATACTTTATCACCCACAACGAACTCAAGATCTCTGCGTCGAGTATCTGCATATTGCTTCTGACGATTCTGGGCTGTTCTCACTCTTTCCTAGATAATGTCGACCACTCGACAAGTCTCTTCAACAAATTCTGGTCCAAGGAGACTATGTTCCCCAACGTCATTCCAAAATAAAGGAGTTCGACACTTTCTGCCATACAGTGCTTCATAGGGTGACATCTGTATAGTTGCCTGATAGCTATTGTTATTGGCGAACTCGATCAGTGGTAGCATTTCATCCCATGGACCTTTAAAGTCAATCACACATGCTATTAGCATATCTTCTAAAATCTGAATTGTACGCTCTGACTGTCCATCTGTCTGTGGATCGAATGCAGTACTAAACTTCAATGTGGTACCCATAGCCTTTTACAATCCTTCCCAAAACATGGAAGTAAATCGTGGATCTCTATCGGACACAATGCTCTCTGGTACATCGTGTAATCGAACAATATTATCCACATACAGCTTTGCTAACCTTTCTAGTGTATACTGAGGTCGTATCGGTATAAAGCGAGCTGTTTTAGTCAGACGGTCTACAATCACCCAAACTGCGTCAACTACTCGAGGAGTTAGTGGTAATCCTGTGACAAAGTCCATAGTGATGTAGTCCCATTTCCATGCTAGTTAGGGTAACGGCTGTAACAGTCCTGCGGGTCTTTTTCGTTAAGCCTTTACTTTCTGACAATTTAGGCATTGAGACACAAACTTAGCTACATCTGCTTTCATTCCTCTCCACCAATATAGTTTCTTTTGGTCATGATACATTTTTGTACTTTCAGGATGTATCGAATAGATGGTAGTATGGGCTTCTTTCATCAGTCGATGTCTAATGTCCACACTTTCTATTTCAGGTACACATATTCTTCCTTTGTACTTCAATACCTTTTCTTTGTCCAAGGTGAACTCAGGGTTAGTTCTACCTTTTTCGATGTCTTCTTGTACCGTTCTTAGGTAAGGGTCTGCCTTGATAGCTGTCTTCACTTCATCAATTATATCCGGTATAATCTTCAATGCAGTGAACAAATTGGAAAACCGATGAATGAACCCTTGGTTGGCTGATCCACCCCCTGTATCTATCACATACTACTCATTTCCGTGATTGAATACCATTCCGGTAGTACACATTGCTGCGGTTATGCTAATCTCTCCCTGAGATTTTATCATTGCCTTTCTGCTCAACGCATCCGCTACTACATTAGCTTTCCCCGGATGATACTGGATATCGCAATCATAGTCTTTCAGTAGTTCCAACCATCTTCTTTGTCTCATATTCAACTCCTTTTGATTAAATAAATAAGTAAGACTTTTATGGTCCGATTTAATCTGGAATTTCTCTCCATATAGGTAATGTCTCCATATCTTGACAGCATGTACTATTGTCGCTAACTCCAGATCATGAGTGGGATAATTCTTCTCATGTGTCTTTAACTGTCTTGAGGCATAAGCAATTACTTATTCTCCTTGCATAAGCACACATCCTAATCCCAATCTTGGCGCATCAGTGTACAATGTAAATGGCTGTCCGGGAACAGGAATAGTCAAAATCGGAGCGGATATCGAGCTTGTCTTCAGGGTTTAGAAGCTCTTCTCGCATTTATCCGTCCACACAAACTTTTCACCTTTCTTGGTCAGACTGGTGAGAGGTACGGCAATCCGGGAATAGTCTTCCACAAATCTCCGATAATAACCAGCGAGACCCAAAAAATTCTAATTTCTACAACGCTCTTTGGTGCTTTCCACTTTACAATGGCTTCGATTTTACTAGGATCCACTTTGATTCCTTCAGCGGACACTACATGGCCTAGGAAGGCAACTTCACTTAGCCAAAACTCACATTTGGTAAATTTGACATATAGCTTTTCTTTCCTTTAACGCTGTAGGGCGGCGTTTAGATTCTTAGTATGAGTTTCCTTGTCCTTGGAATATTCCAATATATCATCAAAAAATACGATAACTGACGTATCCAACATATCATGGAAAACCTGGTTCATAAGTTCCATGAAAGTTGCTGGTGCGTTTGTTAATCCCAAAGACAAGACCAAGAATTCATAATGTCCATATCTGGTCCTGAAAGCTGTCTTAGGAATATCACCATCTTTAATCTTCAACTGATGGTAGCCTGATCGAAGATCGATCTTAGAAAATACCTTTGCTCCTTGCAACTGATCGAACAAGTCATCGATCCGAGGTAGTGGATATCGATTCTTGATTGTCAGTTTCTTCAACTCCTGATAATCGATACATAATCGAACGCTACCGTCCTTCTTCTTTACGAACAATACTGGTGCTCCCCATGGTGATATACTGGGTCGAATATAACCCTTGTCCAGTAGTTCTTGTAGTTGTACTTTCAGTTCCTTCAATTCAGTAGGAGCCATTCGGTAGGGTGCTTTTGATACTGGTGCGGCTCTAGGTATAAGATCTATCACAAACTCTGTGGCTCGGTCGGGAGGTAATCCTGGTAGTTCCTCAAGAATTACGTCGGGGTAATCCCGCACGACATCAATATCTTCCATCCGTAGTGCTTCTTTGGTAAGGTCGACCACTGATACTAGATATCCGACTGCTCCTTTCTCAAGGCACTTCTTCGCCTTTAGTGCTGATAGTATGAGCTTACGTTTACCGGGTAGTTTGGTTCTCGAAAAACTAAATTCTGCTCCTTCTTTGTCTCTAAATGTTAGCTTCTTTTCGGCACATAATAGGTTTGCCGAATGCCGAGCTAACCCGTCCATTCCCAAGATGACGTCAAAGTCTGCCATCCCAAGTTGGATCAAGGTTGCATCTAAAGTTTTCTCGCCAATGAAATTTGGACATGGGCCATAACCTTTCTCAAACTCTACTTCTAACCCCATCGGTGACCGTACAACTATTTTGTAGTCCAATGTTTTGATGGGTAAATTCAGCTTCTTCCCAAATGACACAGATATAAAGGAATGAGTAGCTCCTGAATCAAAGTGTACTCTGGCGGGTGTGCCATTTATAGGTACGATACCTGTAATTTATTTTACTTAGTCTTCATGCTCATGCAATGTAATACAACTTAAAAGGTTTCAGTCATACATGTGACCACATCGGGTGATATGGCAACATCCTCGGATGTAACAGCAAATACTCGTCCCTGATGTAACTGCTTCTTGGGCTTAGGACACTCCTTTGCCATATGTCCCGCTTGGTTGCAGTTATAACATTTTGGACCTTCAGAATTTGGCTTTGGCTACTGTTGAATTACTGGGGTAGTCTTGGGTGCAGTAAAATAGCCTTGAGCACGGAAGGGTTTAAATGTCCTGTTATTCCCTCCGTTATAAGAATTTTCGGCTGGCCTTTTCATATCTCTGTACTGTGTAAAATAGCTTTCCTTCTGGCTTGATTCAATAACTCGAGCAATTTGCACAGCTTCATTATATACCTTTTTCTCCAAGCCTAGAACATGCTCTCTGATGCTCCCTCTAAGTCCCGTGACAAACCTATGGGTCTTAGTGTCTTCTTCTTGCATGCTGAGTGGTGCAAAGAAAAATAGCTCCTCATAACGCTGTTGATATGCATCCACGGACATCTGGCCCTGATATAAACTCAGGAACACCTTCTCCATAGAATCTTTGAAGCTTCGGGGAAAATACTTCTCAAAGAAAGCTTCTTTATAAATAGCCCAGGTCAATAAGGCGTGCTTGGTTAATAGATAGGTCCTGGTCGATTTCCACCATTGATGTGCATCGCCTTTTAGCATGAAGGTGGCACATAATACCTTTTCTTTTTCTGTAATAGTCATCATAAGGAAATTACTCTCCATCTCGTCGATCCAATGTGCTGGCCATAAAGGATCAGACGGTTTACCGTTAAATTCCTTGGGCTTCATCTTCAAGAATCTCTCAACCAGTCGAGAGTGATCCAACTGATTTTGGGGGTATGCCCCAAACATAGGTTGTGGATACTGATAATTAACCTGAGCTGCTTCCGGACCTGGTACTGGAATCTGTGCAGCTGGTGGTTGAGGTGTTTGGGGTGCTGGGTGGTTACCCACTGGTGCTGCACTGGTTTGTCCAGTCGACATTGGTGTAGCATGGGCTGCCTAGAACATAATCCCAATTGCTGCTTGCATTTGAGCTTGTGAGTATTGCATTTGTTGCAGCTGTTGTGATAAGTTCATAACCACGGTTGCTAGCTCCGGTGGTGGAGGTGGCAAGTTTGTAGGATTTGCCTGAACCGGATTTACTAGTGGTGCAACCTGTGGATTTCCCTGTGCATATATATTTTCCTGACTAGTTTCCTCCACAGGTGGTGGTGGTGGAACTGTGTTTCGGCTTTGCCTGGTTAATCTACGTCCAACCATTTTCCTCTGATATTGGTGATGCCTGAAAATCATTAACAATCGTGAGGCAATCATTTATACTTCATATAGGTACGCTAACCGATGTTATTTTTAAAATTTTTAGATCATTCTGTGAAAATAATATCTTTTCTATGCCGGGTCGATGGTGGGGGTCGATGCTATGTCCTACCCTCAGTATCCGACCCTGGAAATGTGCCTATTCTTCCCTAGAGCCGGGGGTCGATGCGGGGGTCGATGGGTGTTCGACCCCCAGGTGCGACCCCTAGTTTCCTGTCAGATTCCCGAGAGCTGGGGGTCGATATGGGGGTCGATGGTATGTCCGACCCCCAGGTGCGACCCCTGGTTTTCTGTCAGGTTCCCGAGAGCTGGGGGTCGATGTGGGGGTCGACTATCCTGATCGAATTCTTTGACCCCCGGACCAAAAATCAGATTTTTAAGGTCCGATTCTGGGTCCATTTCCCATTATTCCTTTCCCGTTTTGACTCGTCTTCCACCTCTGAGTTGCTATAGTGTCACTCCGCTATATTGGTCATTTCGTTTCCGTGTTTCAACGTCCACATCATTCCTACAGGTATATCTTCTCACTTTTACCTGTTTTTAGGTTTTCATTTCTAGGTTTTTGCCCATTTATCTTGTATTTTTCAAATTAAATTTTTTCCAACCGTAAAAATTTGATTTTTATTGGGGGCTTTTGTTATTGGTGATTCGAGGAACGAAAGCCCTCAAAAATTTTTGAGTTTCATGTTGGTTATCAAGAAACTTGGATTTTACTCTTTTTGCCCTAATTTGTCGAAATTTTTGATTTCTCGCAATTTCTTCTAATTGGATTCCATTAGTTAGAATTTCCTACTGTGTGAGTATTGTAGGATCTGTTAAAACCTACGTAAGTCCTCCTGCACACGTGTATGGGTGACAAGTGAGGCTTTTTGGCCAACTTACGTCGTTATAATGTCTAAATTTTTGTTTTTACTCTCTACTAACCCATTATTGGTTTCTCTTTCCTATTTGCAGATACAATGGCTCGTACCAAAGTACCCAGAGTTCGTAATCCTCTTCGTTTCTGTTCAAACGAAGCTGAGGCACAGTATGCCCACTTCGCTCGCAAGAAAGTAGAGGGAGGTCGTAAGGTGAACTTGGCTGAGTTAGCCCTGTTCAATGTGGAGAGAGCATTTGGTGATATGGGATGGCTCCTTGTCATTACTTATGACGCGTGCACCTGTCCCGACTTGGTACGCCAGTTCTATTGTAACCTCCAGGTGGTGAGGGATTACATTGATGTTGAGAGGGGTCATGAGTTGTGCATCACGAGTTACGTCAAAGGGGTGAACATCCCGTTTGACTATCGGCAACTAGCCGACCTACTGGGCATCTCCTATGATGGCCCCATGGTTTTCTATGCTCCTGGTGAGCCCTAGTTCTTCTCTCTATAGATGAGGGCCGAGATCGATAACCAGCTCCTTCGTCCTGATCGCTGGCAGATGAGGGCATGTTATATGCGTCCAGTTCCACGGGTATATTGCAAGATCATTCAGCATAACCTGATTCCGCAGAGTGGTCATTACGAGAGGGTTTCTCACCTGACCCAGTATCTTCTATACTGTATTTACACTAGGCAGCCCGTCTGCCTTCCGTACATCATCATGCCTACCATGATCACTGCTACATTGCCCAGTCACACTGGTAACCTTCCTTACGGACGTATGATCACTGTTCTGCTTACCCGCCTGGGGGTTGATTTATTGGATGAGAAGATTCAGGAGAAGTCCTTCTCATCGCCTCTAGATTGGGAGGCTATTTACAAGATGGGCATGCAGGATGCTCAGGTCAGTGATGAGGAGAGGAACGCGATGGTGCGCCCTCGCACTCGCGTAGTGATAGCTGACGCTGAGGCAGCTGCCGCCACCGCTGGAGTTCATACGGAGCCTGCTGGTGATGATGACTGTATGTACGTGGATGTGGACTCTATACCACCTCCTTCACCTACACATGCGGCTGGAGCTAGTACTTCATATGCGGCTGGTCCTTCACATGCGGCTGGTCCTTCTCACCCACCTCCTGATATGATGGAGATATTGCATGAGATCAGAGAGGCTCAGCGCAGATCTGATCTGAGGATGGGGGAGTTACTAGACGCTCAGCGGATGAGAGTGGAGGATCTACTAGATGCCCAACATACATCAGACATGAGGATGGGAGAGTTACTAGACGCTCAGTGGGTGAGAGTGGATGAGCTACTAGACACCCAGCGTACATCAGTCCTGAGGATGGGAGAGCTCAGGGAGGCTCAGCGCCGGATTGATCAGCGGGTAACTGATCTTACAGCTAGTCTTTAGACGACCCAGACTCAGATAGCCTGGTTGACTAGAGTCTACGCTGAGGATTATGACAGAGATTGTGAGGCACCGCCCCCTCCTTCACCTCCAGCTTCATGATTGTACTTATTTTCTTTCTTTGTACTACAGAGTAACTGCCCGGGTTGTGGACTGTACTCTATTTTAGCTATTTGTACATGTTTGTTTATCTCTCATTGTATTTAAAATTGTTCTTCCTTTAATAGATGCTTTATTCTCTTTTCAAATTTGGTCTCAAACATCACTTGTGCTTATAGTGTGTTCATATTACAGTTTTTACTTTTATCCTATCTCAGTTCACAATTTATCGTGAATGTATGCCAGTTTAGCGGACACGGTCTGAGATGCTCCGATACCAAGTTGTCACACCCCAATTCCGCACACTTCAGAATGGTGTGATGAATGGCTAGCAAACTAGCGGTTCAACCAGGATCTCGTACAGACGGTATCCGACTGATCTAAACTTCATATATCCACATTCATAATCAGAGTAAATACACAATAGCGGAAGTCTTATAGTAAAATGAACTGAGAATCTACTGTGATATTAATATTAAAATAGAAAATTATTCTGTATCAACTAAGACATAAATAAGTATCAAATACATGTATTTAATAAATCCAAATAAAGAAAAACTAAAAATCTAATCGAATACACATGAGTTGCACTCGCAAGAGGAGTCATGTGTATCCACTTCATCTTCAACTTCCATCGCCGCCACGTGACCATACATTGGAGCATTGACATAATCTTCGACGGTAGTACCTGCATCATCAACTAAAAATATTCGACGTCGAGGGGGTAAGCACACATAATGGCTCAGTGAGTAAACAAAACAATGCAACAACACATATGCATGCAGTCAATTCATATCTCTGGTCTGGTTTAAAGTTTGCAATGCGCAATAGAAAGGTTGGGTGGTCAAAGGTTAACGTTTATTGACCCCGCCTCTATACACAGGGTGTGAAAGTCCACCCAAAGGTTAACGTTTATTATCATCCCCATCCACCCTACCATAACATTGGACAACAAAGGTTAACGTTTACTGCTGTACAGTGCCATACCAACACGTAAGCCCCTGCTAGCGAGGGCTTGCAAACTGGGCTCGCAACTAACCAATCCTAATGCCAAACAGTGTATCCAAGGCCTCACCCCAGCATCCCACAGAACTTCCATAGAGATAGAGCTAAGGCCCCCCGGTAGAGTCAGAGACTACAAGGACCGAGACCACCTCCCCTGAAACTCTACGACGTAATAGTTCTGCTAATGTAATGGCGATACGACGATGCTAATGCACAAGACTTGAGTTAGAGATAGAGCTAAAGTGCGGAGACCCGTCAAAGGTTAAGGTTTATTGACATTCCCATCACACCTCCCATGATATTCGCTCGTATCAAGTACACCAACCACACACATACATTCACATGCCTATTCCTACCATCATTATCATCATCATGTTATAAACAATAAAGTATATATGCATAAACAAATAATAAAAATATTGGATGACATGTTGTATTCACATTACAAACATATTCGCATATGATCAAGCATGGCATTAGACTCAAGAAAAGAGAAAATAGTTTGTTATTAACCAATTAGTTTAGAGTTCTGTTTCCTCACCTTAGCTTGCTAATAGATCATCTTACAAGCTTTAAGATCACCTTTATATTGTTATTCTATTGCTAGAAGACCTAACAAAGTCGATAGAATTTAATTAGAATTAATTTTGAATTTAAAAACCATGTTTTTAACTGGGGGTCGGAGGTAGGGTCGGAGTAATGATCTACCCTGGGTGCGACCACCCCTATTCTGGACTTCCCAAACACTGGGGGTCGATGCTCAGGGTCTGGTAGGATCGATTGGCCATCGACCCCCCATGCGACCTCCTGTGGGTCTTGGTCGATTTTCTTCCTTAAATCCATTCTTCATGTTTGGGGTCCTATGACTTGTTCTTATAATCCATTATACACATGTTCTATGGTTTAGAACCATGGTTCTACCACCTATATGGCTTTCATGATTTTCCCCCATGGTTTTCCATGAAAACCTAACCATGGGTTGATGGTGTGGGTTTCTCCGAGATCATACTCTCTACATTATCTACCCTAAGGTCTTTAGCAATTCATGGAATTAGTATCCATACCTGAGAAGAATACTCTTTCTCTGCAACTCTTCTCCTTTTGCTTTCTTCTCTTCTTTCCTTCTCTTTTCCTTCTCTTCCTTCTCTTCTCCTTCTCTCAATTCAATTAGGGTTGTAAAAGGAGTAAAAGAGGCTTAGGGACGTCCTATTTATAGAGTAGAAACTCCTAAAATAAGTCCCATTGAGATTTGGAAGGAATCCCATCGAAATTATGAAACTTTCCTAGTTTTCAGATTTACCGAGTATCGGGGGTCTATAGGGGGGGGGTCGGAGATCCCGTTGACCCCTGGTTCCTGAAGTATCCGACCCCCCATGTAAAACTGGGGGTCTGACTTCTGCCTTGGGGGGGTCCGACCCTCCCTTGCTGGGTATGCGACCCTCCCCTTAATTTAAGTGTTTTTGGGTCAGTTTAATACTTGGGATCGTGATATCCTTCACGCACTTGGTCCATTTGACTCATCCATGATGGGTAGACCAGGTTCAAGGTGGTAAGACCGGATTAGTTTGATGCGAGTCTTACAACTCCCCCCTACTTATAAAAATTTTGTCCCCGAAATTGTTCATACCTTCTGAGTCGAATAAGTGAGGGTATTGCTTTCGCATAGCATTCTCTTCCTCCCATGTAATTTCTTCCATGTCTCTACTTCTCTAAGTGACCTTGACATAATAGATATCTCGGTTGCGTAGTTGTTGAACCTTTCGGGTGGTGATTTCAGTTGGTGTTACTTCAAAAGTCAAATCTTCAGTTAAATCAGGTAGATCTACTGTCAGAACCTGCGTTGGATCTTTGACATACTTCTTCAATAAGGAAATATGAAATACGTCATGCACACTTGACATGGATGGTGGTAGTGCTAACAGGTAAGCCACTTTCCCACGCTTAGCTAACATCTCATATGGCCCGACATATCTTGGACTTAGTTTCCCTTTCTGTCCGAACCGTTTCAGACCTCGCATAGGTGATACCTTCAAGAATACTTTATCACCCACAACGAACTCAAGATCTCTGCGTCGAGTATCTGCAAATTGCTTCTGATGATTCTGGGCTGTTCTCACTCTTTCCTTGATAATGTTGACCACTCGAAAAGTCTCTTCAACAAGTTCTGGTCCAATGAGACTACGTTCCCCAACTTCATTCTAAAATAAAGGAGTTCGACACTTTCTGCCATACAGTGCTTCACAGGGTGACATCTGTATAGTAGCCTGATAGCTATTGTTATAGGCGAACTCGATCAGTGGTAGCTTTTCATCCCATGATCCGTTAAAGTCAATCACATATGCTATTAGCATATCTTTTAAAATCTGAATTGTACGCTCTGACTGTCCATCTGTCTGTGGATCAAATGCAGTACTAAACTTCAATGTTGTACCCATAGCTTTTTGTAATCCTTCCCAAAACATGGAAGTAAATCATGGATCTCTATCGAACACAATGCTCTCTGGTGTACCGTGTAATCGAACAATATTATCCACATACAACTTTGCTAACCTTTCTAGTATATACTGAGCTCGTATCGGTATAAAGCAAGCTGTTTTAGTCAGACGGTTTACAATCACCCAAAATGCGTCAACTACTCGAGGAGTCAGTGGTAATCCTGTGACAGTCCATAGTGATGTAGTCCCATTTCCATGCTGGTTCCGATAACGGCTGTAACAGTCCTGCGGGTCTTTGTCGTTCAGCCTTTACTTTCTGACAATTTAGGCATTGAGACACAAAGTTAGCTACATCTGCTTTCATTCCTCTCCACCAATATAGTTTCTTTAGGTCATGATACATTTTTGTACTTCCAGGATGTATCGAATAGATGGTGGTATGGGCTTCTTTCATCAGTCGGTGTCTAATGTCCACACTTTCTGTTTCAGGTACACATATTCTTCCTTTGTACTTCAATACCTTTTCTTCGTCCAAGGTGAACTCAGGGTTAGTTCTACCTTTTTTGATGTCTTCTTGAACTGTTCATAGGTAAGGGTCTGCCTTGATAGCTGTCTTCACTTCATCAATTATATCCGGTATAATCTTCAATGCAGCGAACATATTGGAAAACCGATGAATGAACCCTTGGTTGGCTGATCCACCCGTTGTATCTATCATATACTGCTCATTGCCGTGATTGAATACCATTCCGGTAGTATACATTGCTGCGGTTATGCTAATCTCTCCCTGGGATTTTATCATTGCCTTTCTGCTCAACGCATCCGCTACTACATTAGCTTTCCCCGGATGATACTGGATATCACAATCATAGTCTTTCAGTAGTTCCAACCATCTTCTTTGTCTCATATTCAACTCCTTTTGATTAAATAAATAAGTAAGACTTTTATGGTCCGATTTAATCTAGAATTTCTCTCCATATAGGTAATGTCTCCGTATCTTGACAGCATGTACTACTGTCGCTAACTCCAGATCATGAGTGGGATAATTATTCTCATGTGTCTTTAACTATCTTGAGGCATAAGCAATTAATTATTCTCCTTGCATAAGCACACATCCTAATCCCATATCTTGACGCATCAGTGTACAAGGTAAATGGCTGTCCGGGAACAGGAATAGTCAAAATCAGAGCGGATATCAAGCTTGTCTTCTGGGTTTGGAAGCTCTTCTCGCATTTATCCGTCCACACAAACTTTTCACCTTTCTTGGTCAGACTGGTGAGAGGTATGGCAATCTGGGAATAGTCTTCCACAAATGTCTGATAATAACCAGCGAGACCCAGAAAACTTCTAATTTCTGCAACGCTCTTTGGTGCTTCCCACTTTACAATTGCTTCGATTTTACTGGGATCCACTTTGATTCCTTCAGCGGACATTACATGGCCTAGGAAGGCAACTTCACTTAGCCAAAACTCACATTTGGTAAATTTGGCATATAGCTTCTCTTTCCTTAAACGCTGTAGGGTGACGTTGCAGACCATGTATGATGGTATGTGTAGCGTATAAGAGCACGGGCATGCGTACCATGTTGGTGTATTGGTACCTTAGTAGAGACATGGTGAACCATGGGAGTAGGGATCCAGGGTTCTTTGTCAGGGTGCAACCCTTGTATGGTGGTTCATGTAATAGGCGACTTTATGAATTCATGTTAGGATTGGCTGAACCTTAGTGGGGACATGACAAACCATGGGAGTGGGGAGTCGGGGATCTCTGCTAGGGTGCAGTCCTATTTCTGACCTTGTATGATGGGCGTGTGGTGTGTGGGAGTCCAATACATAGGCCATGTGGGTACTCTATACTTTAGTATGGGCACGGGGTCTATGGGAATAGAATCGGGGATTTCTGCTGGAGTACAGTTTTACTTACTGTGTGCACATGCCATGTTGAGTGATTATTGATTTGGATGTGATTATGTTGTAGGGTATATGATTGTGTGGTGTATGGGAGTACAATACATAACCATATGTCCGATTGCACCTTAGTGGGGGCATGCTCAGTCCATAGGAGTGGAACGGGGATCTCTGCTGGGGTGCAACCCTATTATTATTATGTTATCCTCATCATGCATCAACTTGGTCAAATGACTTATGTTTTAGCGAGGGGAAATTAATCTAGACGGTGGGGTATTGGTATATATGCTCAGGTGGAAGGATACGGGGCACTTACTCAGGCGGTGGAATACAGGGTACTCGCTTAGGTGGTGGGTATGCGGAGATCCTCGCTAGGGTGTAGGCCGACCATGATCTGGATACATACTTGAATGCCTGTCACATCCCAATTCTGAACTAACCAATGGTGTGATGAACCGTCATGAAAACCAATGATTCAAACCAGAATCTCGTATAGGCTATGCCAACCATGTTAAACCAAAATACATTCCATAATAATAATCAGAGTAAATAAATAAATAGTGAAAATTTTATTAATAATGAACTTAGAGTCTACAGTGATAATTAAATATTTAACAATTTATCTTTAAGTAACCAAAACATAATTAATACTGTTTACTAGTATCACAATACAAAAGTTAAGCACTAAGCGTAAACATAGTTGAAACACTAGCTTGATGAGCCATATTCGTCCTCCATAGCTTGCACATCCATAGCCACTGCAAGTCCACACATTGGCGTATCTATGTAGTCATCAACAGTAACACCTACAATATAAAAAACTAAAAGAATTACGCACGTGAGGGTCAACTCTCCAACTTGAGCTCAGTGAGTGAACAAAACAAGCAACAAACATATGCATACATTCAATTCATATTTTTGGTCTGATTTTTAAGTTTGCAATGTGCTATAGAAAGGTTTGGTGGCCCCTGCACCTCTATACACGAGTGTGTAAATCTTCCCAATGGATCAAACACCATTGCCATCCCACATGCACTCACCATGGAATAGAGATAGAGTTAAAGTGTTCGGATCAAACACTGCCAACACTTCCTCTGATGTCCTACCCATACCAACACGTAAGCCCCTATTGGCGAGGGCTTGCAAACTGGGCTCACAACTAACGAATCCTAATACCAAACAGTGTATCCAAGGCCTCACTCTAGCATCACTCAATACATCTATAGAGATAGAGCTAAGGCCCCCCAGTAGAGTCAGAAACCACACGGTCCAAGACCACTTCCCCTGATGCCCTACGACGTAATAGTTCTGCTAAGGTAATGGCGATACGACGATGTTAGTGGGCAAGACTTGAGTATAGATAGAGCTAGAGTCTGGTGACCAGGTCAAAGACCACCATGCCACGTCCTCCTCCTGATGCTCCACTCGCATCCAACACACCAACCACACACATACATTCACATGCCTATTCCTAGCATCATCATCATCATCATGTTATAAATAAACAGAATTAAATATGCATGAACAGTAATAGCAGGAATATTAGATGATATGTGAGATGCACATTACAAGCATACAAGCATAAAATCAATCATGACATTGGACTCAATAAAGTAAACAGTTTATTATTATCCAATTAGTTTAGGTCTTGTTCCCTCACCTTTGATCGATGTTTGTTCCTCTCCTAAGCTTTGGAAGTTACTTTGAATCTATTAGGAACCTAAACAATTAATGTATTTAAGTTAGGGTTCAAGTTTACCAAGTTACAGTAGTCAAAAACCTTGTTTGGCCTCAAAATATGATTGCTGTCGTGTGGTTGCACGTGTGGTCGAATCCTGTGGTCGCAATATATAAGACCACACACTGTGTGGTCGAACCCTGTGGTCGCATTTTTTGCAACCAAACCATGCGACCACACCATTCCTGGGAACTTCCCGAATAGCTGTGGTCGACCCTTTGGTCACCCTGTGGTCGACCACAGGCTGCGACACATGATGTTTGGTCAATTTTTCATCTCAATCTGAATTCTTCGTGATTCAATTCCTAGGCTCATCACTTGTGTTCATCCTATTGTTATCTTATGGCCATTATATATAGTTTCTCTGTCACACCCCAATTTTGCACATTTCAGAATGGTGTGATGAACCGCTAAATAACCAACGGTTCAACCAGGATCTCAAATAGACTATCCCCGCGTTACCTGAACCTGCATACACTCACCATCATAATCAGAGTAAATACACAATAGCGGAAGTCTTACAAATAAATGAACTGAGAACTAAAATGATATCCATAAATAATAGCAAATTATTCTCTGTTCAACTGAGACATAAATATTTAAGTACCAAATACATGTCTTATAAATCCAATAAAGAAACCTATAAAAATATCTAGTCAAATACACACGAGTTGCACTCGCAAGAGGAGTCGTGTGTATCATCTTCAGCTCCAGCTTCCATTGCTGCTACCGTCCCATACGTAGAAGCATTCATATAGTCTTCAACTGTGTAACCTGCATCATCAACTAAAAATATTCGACGTCGAGGGGTGAGCACACAACACGGCTCAGTGAGTAGCCAAAATAATGCAACATTACATATGCATGCACATTCATTTATCTCTTTGGTATGGTTTATAGTTTGCAATGCGCAATAGAAAGGTTGGGTGGTCAAAGGGTAACGTTTATTGACACCGCTTCTATACACAGGGTGTGGAAGTCCACCCGAAGGTTAACATTTATCGTCGTCCCCATCCACCCTACCATAACATTATACAACAAAGGTTAACGTTTATTGCTATATAATGCTATACCAACACGTAAGCCCCTGTTAGCGAGGGCTTGCAAACTGGGCTCGCTACTAACCAATCCTAATGCCAAACAGTGTATCCAAGGCCTCACCCCAGCATCCCTCAGAACATCCATAGAGATAGAGCTAAGGCCCCCCGGTAGAGTCAGAGACTACAAGGACCGAGACCACCTCCCCTGATACTCTACGACATAATAGTTCTGCTAAGGTAATGGCGATACGACGATGCCAATGCACATGACTTGAGTTAGAGATAGAGCTAAAGTGCTGAGACCCGCCAAAGGTTAACGTTTATTGACGTTCTCATCACACCTCCCCTGATACTCGCTCGCATCAAGTACATCAACCACATACATACAAGCACATGCCTATTCCTATCATCATCATCATCATCATGTTATAAACAATAAATTAAATATGCATGAACAAGTAACAGAAATATTGGATGGCATGCTGTATACACATTACAAACATATTCGCATAGAATCAAACATGGCACAGGACTCAAGAAAATAGAAAACAGTTTATTATTAACTGATTAGTTTGGAGTTAAGGTTCCTCACCTTAGTTTGCTATAAGATACTTTTCCAAGCTTTAAAATCACCTCTACAGTGTTATTATAATGCTAGCAAACCTAACAAAGTCGATAGAATTTAATTAGAATTAATTCTGAATTTAAAAATCATGCTGTTAACTGAGGGTCGATCAGAGGGTCGATGCTCAGGATACATAGGGTGGATGTGTCACACCCCAATTCCGCACATTTTAGAATGGTGTGATGAACCGCTAAAAAACCAATGGTTCAACCAGGATCTCAAATAAGCTATCCCCGCGTTACTAGAACCTTCATATACTTACCATCATAATCAGAGTAAATACACAATAGCGGAAGTCTTATAAATAAATGAACTGAGAACTAAAATGGTATTCATAAATAATAGCAAATTATTCGGTGTTCAAACTGAGACATAAATAATTAAGTACCAAATACATGTCTTATAAATCCAATAAAGAAACCTATAAAAATATCTAGTCAAATACACACGAGTTGCACTCGCAAGAGGAGTCGTGTGTATCATCTTCAGCTCCAACTTCCATTGCTGCTACCGTCCCATACGTAGAAGCATTCATATAGTCTTCAACTGTGTAACCTGCATCATCAACTAAAAATATTCGACGTCGAGGGGTGAGCACACAACACGGCTCAGTGAGTAGCCAAAACAATGCAACATTACATATGCATGCAAAAATCAATTTATATCTTTGGTCTTGGTTTATAGTTTGCAATGTGCAATAGAAAGGTTGGGTGGTCAAAGGTTAACGTTTATTGACACCACCTCTATACACAGGGTGTGGAAGCCCGCGTGAAGGTTAACGTTTATCGTCGTCCCCATCCACCCTACCATAACATTATACAACAAAGGTTAACGTTTATTGCTATATAATGCTATACCAACACGTAAGCCCCTGTTAGCGAGGGCTTGCAAACTGGGCTCGCTACTAACCAATCCTAATGCCAAACAGTGTATCCAAGGCCTCACCCCAACATCCCTCAGAATGTCCATAGAGATGGAGCTAAGGCCCCCCGGTAGAGTCAGAGACTACAAGGACAGAGACCACCTCCCCTGATACCCTACGACACAATAGTTCTGCTAAGGTAATGGCGATATGACGATGTCAATGCACAAGACTTGAGTTAGAGATAGAGCTAAAGTGCTGAGACCCGCCAAAGGTTAACGTTTATTGACGTTCTCATCACACCTCCCCTGATACTCGCTCGCATCAAGTACATCAACCACACTCATACAAGCACATGCCTATTCCTATCATCATCATCATCATCATGTTATAAATAATAAAGTAAATATGCATGAACAAGTAATAAAAATATTGGATGGCATGCTGTATGCACATTACAAACATGTTCGCATAGAATCAAACATGGCATAGGACTCAAGAAATGAAAAACAGTTTATTATTAACCAATTTAGTTTTGGGTTAAGGTTCCTCACCTTAGCTTGCTAAAAGATACTTTTCCAAGCTTTAGAATCACCGTTATAACGTAATTATATTGCTGGCAAACCTAACCAAGTCGATAGAATTTAATTAGAATTAATTTGGAATTTAAAACCATTCTTTCAACTGAGGGTCGATGCTAGGGTCGATGGGTCTATCGACCCTCCCTCCATTCTGAACTTCCCGAATGCTGAGGGTCGATGGTCAGAAACACCTAGGGTCGGATGGTCTATCGACCCTCGGTGCGACCCTTGGTGCACTCTGGTCCAATTTCCACTTTTAAATCCATTCTTCGTGTTTGGGTCCTATGGCTTACTTCCTACATTCATTCAACAATCATTCCATGGTCTAGAACCATGTATAATCCATCTAGATAGTTTTCATGCATCCTCCTATGGTTTTCCATGAAAACCTAACCATGGATGGATGGTTTGGGTTTCTCCGAAATCCTACACTCAACCATATCTAACCTAAGGTCTGTAGAAACTCATGGAATTAGTATCCATACCTGAGAAGATTACTTTTCTCTGCAAATTCTTCTCCTTTTTGCTAAGCCTTCTTCCTAGCCTCCTTTCTTCCTCTTTTCCTTCTTCTCTCTTTCTCTCAATTCAATTAGGGTTGTGAAAGGAGTGAAAGTGGCTTAGGGACGTCCTTTAAATAGACTAGGAATGTCCTATAATAATCCCATTGAGATTTGGAAAGAATCCCAATTGAAAATTTGGAAATTTCCTAATTTCAGTTTCGTCAGAAACCGAGGGTCGATGATCCCGTCGACCCTAGGGTCTTAAGCTGTCCGACCCTCCCTTCAAAACTGAGGGTCTGACTTTCTATTTTGGGAGGTCCGACCCTGCTTAGCTGGGTGTGCGACCCTCGCCTAAAATTAAGTATTTTTGGGTCGATTTTATACCTGGGATCTCGATCTCCTTCATGCCCTTGGTCCATTTGACTCGACCATGATGGGTAAACCTGGTTCAAGGTAGTAAGACCGGGTTAGTTTGACACGGGTCTTACAACTCCCCCCAACTTATAAAATTTTCATCATCGAAATTGTACGTACCTTCTGAATCAAACAAGTCAGGGTATTGCTTTCTCATAGAATTTTCTTCTTCCCACGTAACCTCTTCCATGTCTCTACTTTTCCTTGTAACCTTAACATAGTAGATATCTCTGTTACGTAGACGTTGAACCTTTCGACTAGTTATTTCTGTTGGTGTTACTTCAAATGTCAAATCATCAGTGAATTCTGGCAAATCTACTGTCAAAACATGCGTTGGGTCTTTGGCGTACTTCTTCAATAAGGATATGTGAAATACGTCATGTACACTTGACATAGATGGTGGTAGTGCTAACTGATAAGCTACTTTTCCACGCTTAGCCAGAATCTCATATGGCCCGATATATCTTGGACTTAGTTTTCCTTTCTGTCCGAACCTCTTTAATCCTCGCATAGGCGATTCCTTCAGAAATACCTTATCACCTACGGCGAACTCTAGCTCTCTTCGTCGAGTATCTGCGTATTGCTTCTGACGGTTCTGAGCTACTCTTACTCTTTCCTTGATGATGTCGACCACTCGACAAGTCTCTTCAAAAAATTCTGGTCCAACAATACTACGTTCTCCAACTTCATTCCAAAACAAGGGAGTTCGACACTTCCTACCATATAGTGCTTCATAAGGTGACATCTGTATGGTAGCCTGATAGCTGTTATTGTAAGCGAACTCGATCAATGGTAACTTTTCGTCCCATGATCCTTTGAAATCAATCACACATGCTCGTAGCATATCTTCTAAAATCTGGATTGTACGCTCCGACTGTCCGTCTGTCTGTGGGTGGAATGCAGTACTGAACTTCAATGTTGTACCCATAGCCTTTTGCAGTCCTTCCCAAAATTTGGAAGTAAATCGTGGATCTCTATCGGACACAATGCTTTCTGGTACACCGTGTAGCCGAACAATATTATCCACATATAGCTTTGCTAACCTTTCCAGTGTATACTGGGGTCGTATCGGTATGAAGCGAGCTGTCTTAGTCAGACGGTCCACAATCACCCAAACTGCGTCAACTACTCGAGGAGTCAATGGTAGTCCTGTGACGAAGTCCACAGTGATGCAGTCCCATTTCCATGCTGGTTCCGGTAATGGCTGTAACAGTCCTGCGGGTCTTTGTCGTTCCGCCTTTACCTTCTGACAATTTAGGCATTGAGACACGAATTTGGCTACATCTGCCTTCATTCCCCTCCACCAATACAGTTTCTTTAGATCATGATACATTTTTGTGCTTCCAGGATGTATCGAATAAATGGTGGTATGGGCTTCCTTCATCAGTCGGTGTCTAATGTCCATATTTTCTGTTTCAGGTACACATATTCTTCCTTTATATCTCAGTACCTTTTCGTCATCCAAGGTGAACTCAGGGTTAGTCCTACCTTTCTCGATATCTTCTTGTACTGTTCTCAGATAAGTATCTGCTTTGATAGCTGTCTTCACTTTGTCTACTATATCCGGTATAATCTTCAATGCCGCGAACATATTTGAAAATAAATGAATAAACCCTTGGCTAACTGATTCATCTGTTGTATCTATCACATATTGTTCGTTGCCGTGATTAAACACCATTCCGTTGGTATACATTGCTCCAGTCGTGCTAGTTTCTCCTTGAGATTTTATCATTGCTTTTCTACTCATTGCATCTGCTACTACGTTCGCTTTTCCCGGATGATACTGGATATCACAATCATAGTCTTTCAATAGTTCCAACCATCTTCTTTGTCTCATATTCAACTGCTTCTGATTAAATAGATAAGTAAGACTTTTATGGTCCGACTTAATCTGAAATTTCTCTCCGTATAGGTAGTGTCTCCATATCTTGACAGCATGTACTACTGCCGCTAACTCCAAATCATGAGTGGGGTAATTCTTCTCATGTACCTTCAACTGTCTCGATGCATACGCAACCACTTGCTCTCCTTGCATAAGCACACATCCTAATCCCAATCCCGAAGCATCAGTGTATAAGGTAAATGTCTGTCCTAGAACGGGAATGGTCAAAATTGGAGCGGATATCAATCTGGTCTTCAGTGTTTGAAAACTCTTTTCATACATATCCGTCCATACAAACTTTTCTCCTTTCTTGGTCAAACTGGTAAGAGGTACGGAAATCCGAGAATAGTCTTCTACGAATCTCCGATAATATCCAGCTAGACCCAGAAAACTTCTAATTTCTAAAACACTCTTTGGTGCTTCCCACTTCACTATAGCATCGATCTTACTGGGGTCCACTTTGATTCCTTCTACGGATACTACATGGCCTAAAAAGGCGACTTCACTTAGCCAAAACTCACACTTCGAAAATTTGGCGTATAACTTGTCTTTCCTTAAACACTATAGGGCTGCGTTTAGGTTCTTGACATGGGTTTCCTTGTTTTTGGAATATACCAATATATCGTCAATAAATACTATGACCGACGTATCCAACATATCGTGGAAAACCCGGTTCATAAGTTCCATGAATGTTGCCGGTGCATTAGTTAATCCGACGGACATCACTAGGAACTCATAATGTCCGTATCTTGTCCTGAAAGCTGTCTTCGGAATGTCACCTTCTTTAATCTTCTGTTGATGATAGCCTGATCGAAGATCGATCTTTGAGAATACCTTCGCTCCTTGTAACTGATCGAACAAGTCATCGATCCTGGGTAGTGGATATCGATTCTTGATTGTTAGCTTATTCAACTCTCGATAGTCGATACATAATCGAACACTACCATCCTTCTTCTTTACGAACAACACCGGTGCTCCCCATGGAGATATACTGGGTCTAATATAACCCTTATCTAGCAGTTCTTGTAATTGCACTTTTAATTCCTTCAGTTCAGTAGGAGCCATTCTATAAGGTGCTTTTGATACTGGTGCGGCTCCAGGTATTAGGTCTATTACAAACTCCGTGGCTCGGTTGGGTGGTAATCCGGGTAGTTCCTCCGGAAATACATCAGGAAAATCTCGCACGACATCAATATCTTCCATTCGTGGCACGTCCTTCGTTAGGTCGACCACTGAGACTAGATATCCGACCGCTCCTTTCTCAAGGCACTTCTTAGCCTTTAATGCTGAGAGTATGAGCTTGCGTCTTCTGGGGAGTTTGGTTCCCGAGAAACTGAATTCTGCTCCTTCTTGTCTTTGAACGTTAGCTTCTTCTCGGTGCATAACAGATTTGCAGAATGCCGAGCTAACCAGTCCATTCCCAAGATGACGTCAAAGTCTGCCATCTCAAGTTGTATTAAGGTTGCATCCAAGGTCTGCTCTCCAATGAGAACTGGACATGGTCCATAACCTTTCTCTAATTCCACTTCTAATCCCATCGGTGACCGTACAAGTAATTTGTAGTCTATTGTTTTGATGGGCAGATTGGTCTACTTTCCAAATGACACAAATATAAATGAATGAGTAGCTCCTGAATCAAAGAGTACTCTGGCGGGTACGCCATTGATAGGTACGATACCTGTGATTCGTTTTTACTTAGTCTACATGCTCAATCAATTCTAATTATAGCCTTACAAGTTTCGGTCATACCTGTGACCACATCGGGCGATGCGGCAGCATCCTCTGATGTAACGACATATACCCATCCTTGATGCAGTTGGTTCTTGGGTTTTGGGCATTCTCTCGCCATATGCCCTGGTTGGTTGCAGTTATAGCACTTCGGGGCTTCAAAATTTGACTTTGGCTGTGGTTGAGCTGCTGCAGTAGACTTTGGTGTAGTTGCAAAACTCTGAGGACGAAAAGGTTTATACGTCCTATTATTGCCTCTGTTGTAGGAGTTTTCGGCTGGTCTCTTGATTCCTCTGCTCTGGGAGAAATAGCTCTCCTTCTGGCTCGATTCAATTATTCGAGCAATTTGGACAGCTTCGTTGTAAATCTTCTTTTCTAAACCCAGAACATTTTCTCTTATGCTTCCTCTTAGTCCCGCGACGAATCTACGGGTTTTTGTATCTTCCTCTTGCATACTAGCCGGTGCAAAGAAAAACAGTTCTTTGTAGCGCTGTTGATATGCGTCTACGGTCATCTGTCCCTGGTACAAACTCAGGAACTCTTTCTCCATTGAATCTCTGAAGCTTCTGGGGAAATACTTCTCGTAGAATGCTTCTTTATATATAGACCATGTCAGTAGGGCGTGCTTGGTCAATAAGTATGTCTTTGTAGATTTCCACCAATGGTGTGCGTCGCCTTTGAGCATAAAGGTGGCGCATAACACTTTTTCTTCCTCAGTGATAGTCATCATAAGGAAGTTCCTTTCCATCTCGTCTATCTAGTGTGTTGGCCACAGTGGATCAGATGGCTTACCGTTGAATTCCTTAGGTTTCATCTTCAAAAATCTCTCTACTAGTCGGGAGTGATCCAGTTGATTTTGGTATGCCCCAAACATAGGGGGTGGATACTGATAGTTCCCTTGGGCTGCTTCTGGGACTTGCACTGGAATTGGTGCAGCCGGTTGTTGAGGTGTCTGTTGAGCTGGGTGGTTACCCACTGGTGCTGTACTAGCTTGCCCAGTGTGCATGGCTGCAGCCTGAGTGGCTTGAAACATAACTCCCATCGCAACCTGCATTTGAGCTTGTGCATGTTGCATTTGTTGTAGCTGTTGTGCCAGATTCATCACCACTGTTGTTAGATTTGGTGGTGGTGGGGGCAAATTTGTAGGGTCTGCCGGCTCGGGATTACCCTGTGCATAATTGTTCTCTTGACTAGTCTCATCCGCCGGTGGTGGTGGTGGGACTGTGTTTCGGGTCTGTCGGGTCACTCTACGGCCAGACATATTTCCTTTTGAGATGGATGGTGCCTGAAAATCATCAAAATCAGTGAGAAATCATTTATACTTCATGTAGGCATGCTAACCGATATAAAATTCAAAATCTCCAATTCATTCTGAAATAAATACTGTCTTTTCTATGTAGGGTCGATGGTGAGGGTCGCTGGTGTATCCGACCCTTGGTATCCGACCCTGGGAATGACCTGTTCTTCCCGAGAGCTGAGGGTCGATGCGAGGGTCGATGGGTGTCCGACCCTCAGTCCGACCCTCGATTTTCTGTCAGATTCCCGAGAGCCGAGGGTCGATTGGAGGGTCGATCCGAGGGTCGATGGTGTCAGTCGAATTGTCCGACCCTTGGACCAAAAATCAGATTTTTAAGATCCGATTCTGGGTCAATTCTCACTATTCCTCCTCCGTTTCGACTCGTCTCTACTCTCCGAGTTGCTACAGTGCTACTTCGCTATTGTGGATCGTTCTTAGTCCGAGTTTCGACATCCACATCACCTGTACAGGTAAAATTTTCCCAACTTTCCCTGTTTTTAGGTTCTTATTTCTAGGTTTTTGCTCATTTAGCTCGTATTTTCCAAATTAAACTTTTTCCAACCGTAAAAATTTGATTTTTATTGGGGGCTTTTGTTATTGGGGTCTTGAAGAACGAAAGCCCTCAAAAATTTTTAAGTTTCATCGGTTGGTTATCGAGAAACTTAAATTTTTCTCTTTTTGCCCTAATTTATCGAAATTTTTGATTTTTCTTGAATTTCTTCAAATTGGACCTTATCCGTTAAAATTTCCTACTGCATGTAGATTGTAGGATATGTTTTAACCTACGTAAGTTCTTATGCCCACTTGTATAGTGTGGAATGGGCTTCTATTTTAAAATTTTCAGATTTTTATCCTATTAACTCCTTATTTCTTTTCTCCTTCTTATTGTTGCAGATACTATGGCCCGTACTAAAGTACCAAGATTGCGTGATCCACTTCGCTTCCGTTCAGACTAAGCCGAGGCACAGTATGCTGACTACGCCTGTAAGAAAGTGGAAGGGGGTCGCATGGTGAACTTGGCTGAGCTAGCCTTGTTCAATGTAGAGGGAGCATTCGGTGATATGGGGTGGCTCCCTGTCATCACATACGACGCGTGCACATGTCCAGACTTGGTGCGCCAGTTTTATTGTAATCTCCAGGTAGTGGGGAATTACAATGATGTTGAACACGGTCAGGAGTTGCGCATCACTAGTTACGTCAAGGGGGTGCACATCTCCTTTGATTATTGGCAGCTGACCGATCTGTTGGGCATTGCCTATGATGGCCCTATGGTGTACTGTGCGCCGGGAGAGCCACAGTTTGTTGAGATGGAGATGAGAGCAGAGATCGACAACTAGTTGCTCCGTCCCGATAGATGGCAGATGAGAGCTTGCTACTTGCGTCCAGCTCCACGGGTTTTCTGTAAGATTATCCAGCATAATCTGATCCCGCAGAGTGGGCACTATGAGAGGGTGTCTCAGCTGACCCAGTTCTTGATCTACTGCATCTGCACTCGCCAGCCGGTCTGCCTTCCTTACATCATCATGCGGACGATGATTAGTGCTACATTGTCCGGTCATAGGGGAAACCTACCCTATGGACGCATGATTACAGTGCTACTGACCCGTCTGGGGGTGGATCTAGTAGATGAGAAGATCCAGGAGAAGACCTTCTCGTCGCCTCTAGATTGGGAGGCTATCTGCAAGATGGGGCTGCGAGATGCGGAGGTTAGTGATGAGGAGAGGAACGCGATGGTGCGCCCTCACACTCGGGTTGAGATGGCTGATGCTGAGGCTGCTGCTAGGGCTCGTGGGGATCCGGCCGACGATGATCGCTTATATATGGATGTCGATGCGATACCACCGCCATCACCCACGCATGCAGATAGGGCTGGTACTTCTGCTGCGGCGGCTTCGGTACCCGAGACCAGTCCTTCTCATGATGCTGGTCCTTCACGCCCACCTTCTGATATGATGGAGATATTGCGTGAGATCAGAGAGACTCAGCGCAGATCGGACCTGAGGATGGAGGAGTTGCTTGATGCTCAGCGCATGAGAGTGGATGAGCTATTGGCTGCTCAACACACATCTGACGCGCGGATGGATGAGCTCATGGAGATCCAGCGTGCGACTGACAGGAGAGTAGCCGATCTCACAGCTAGTCTATAGACGACCCAGACTCAGATAGCCTGGTTGACTAGAGTCTATGCTGAGGACTGCTACAGAAATCGTGAGGCTCCACCTCCTCCTTCGCCTCCAGCTTCCTGATTGTACTTTCCTTTTACTTGTACTACAGAGTAACTGTCCGGGTTGTGGACTGTACTCTGTTTTAGATATACATTTACTCTTTGTTTCGTTCTCATTGTATGTCAACTTGTTTCTCCTTTTAATAGATGTATTATTCTCTTTTTAAATTTGGTCTCAACGTCACTTGTGCTTATAATGTGTTAATATTACTGTTTTTATTTTATCCTATCTCAGTTCACTATTGCTGTGAATGTATGATAGTTAGCGGGCAAGGCCTGAGATGCTCTGATACCAAGTTGTCACACCCCAATTCTGTACATTTCAAAATGGTGTGATGAACCGCTAAATAACCAACGGTTCAACCAGGATCTCAAATAGGCTATCCCCGCGTTACCTGAACCTTCATATACTCACCATCATAATCAGAGTAAATACACAATAGCGAAAGTCTTATAAATAAATGAACTGAGAACTAAAATGGTATTCATAAATAATAGCAAATTATTCTGTGTTCAAACTGAGACATAAATAATTAAGTACCAAATACATGTCTTATAAATCCAATAAAGAAACCTATAAAAATATCTAGTCAAATACACACGAGTTGCACTCGCAAGAGGAGTCGTGTGTATCATCTTCAGCTCCAACTTCCATAGCTGCTACATTCCCATACGCTGACGCGTTCATAAAATCTTCAATTGTATAACCTCCATCATCAACTAAAAATATTCGACGTCGAGGGGTGAGCACACAACACGGCTCAGTGAGTAGCCAAAACAATGCAACATTACATATGCATGCAAAAATCAATTTATATCTTTGGTCTTGGTTTATAGTTTGCAATGTGCAATAGAAAGGTTGGGTGGTCAAAGGTTAACGTTTATTGACACCGCCTCTATACACAGGGTGTGGGAGCCCGTGCGAAGGTTAACGTTTATCGTCGTCCCCATCCACCCTACGATAACATTATACAACAAAGGTTAACGTTTATTGCTATATAATGCTATACCAACACGTAAGCCCCTTTTAGCGAGGGCATACAAACTGGGCTCGCTACTAACCAATCCTAATGCCAAACAGTGTATCCAAGGCCTCACCCCAGCATCCCTCAGAACATCCATAGAGATAGAGCTAAGGCCCCCCGGTAGAGTCAGAGACTACAAGGACCGAGACCACCTCCCCTGATACTCTACGACATAATAGTTCTGCTAAGGTAATGGCTATACGACGATGCCAATGCACATGACTTGAGTTAGAGATAGAGCTAAAGTGCTGAGACCCGCCAAAGGTTAACGTTTATTGATGTTCTCATCACACCTCCCCTGATACTCACTCGCATCAAGTACATCAACCACACACATACAAGCACATGCCTATTCCTATCATCATCATCATCATCATGTTATAAACAATAAAGTAAATATGCATGAACAAGTTATAAAAATATTGGATGGCATGCTGTATGCACATTACAAACATGTTCGCATAGAATCAAACATGGCATAGGACTCAAGAAATGGAAAACAGTTTATTATTAAGAAATTTAGTTTGGGGTTAAGGTTCCTCACCTTAGCTTGCTAAAAGATACTTTTCCAAGCTTTAGAATCACCGTTATAACGTAATTATATTGCTGGCAAACCCTAACCAAGTCGATAGAATTTAATTAAAATTAATTCGGAATTTAAAACCATTCTGTCAACTGAGGGTCGATGCTAGGGTCGATGGGTCTATCGACCCTCCCTCCATTCTCAACTTCCCGAATGCTGAGGGTCGATGGTCAGAAACACCTAGGGTCGGATGGTCTATCGACCCTCGGTGCGACCCTTGGTGCACTCTGGTCCAATTTCCACTTTTAAATCCATTCTTCGTGTTTGGGTCCTATGGCTTACTTCCTACATTCATTCAACAGTCATTCCATGGTCTAGAACCATGTATAATCCATCTAGATAGTTTTCGTGCATCCTCCTATGGTTTTCCATGAAAACCTAACCATGGATGAATGGTTTGGGTTTCTTCGAAATCCTACACTCAACCATATCTAACCTAAGGTCTGTAGAAACTCATGGAATTAGTATCCATACCTGAGAAGATTACTTTTCTCTGCAAATTCTTCTCCTTTTTGCTAAGCCTTCTTCCTAGCCTCCTTTCTTCCTCTTTTCCTTCTTCTCTCTTTCTCTCAATTCAATTAGGGTTGTGAAAGGAGTGAAAGTGGCTTAGGGACGTCCTTTAAATAGACTAGGAATGTCCTATAATAATCCCACTGAGATTTGGAAAGAATCCTAACCGAAAATTAGGAAATTTCCTAATTTCAGTTTCGTCAGAAACCGAGGGTCGATAGAGGGTCGATGATCCCGTCGACCCTAGGGTCTTAAGCTGTCCGACCCTCCCTTCAAAACTGAGGGTCTGACTTTCTGTTTTGGGAGGTCCGACCCTGCTTAGCTGGGTGTGCGACCCTCCCCTAAAATTAAGTGTTTTTGGGTCGATTTTATACCTGGGATCTCGATCTCCTTCATGCCCTTGGTCCATTTGACTCGACCATGATGGGTAAACCTGGTTCAAGGTGGTAAGACCGGGTTAGTTTGACACAGGTCTTACACGATGGGTCTATCAACCCTACCCTCTGTCTGAACTTCCCGAATGCTGAGGGTCGATGGTCAGGGTGCCTAGGGTTGATGGGTCTATCGACCCTGTGTGCGACCCTCGGTGCACTCTGGTCCAATTTCCACTTTTTAATTCATTCTTTGTGTTTGGGGTCCTATGGCTTGCTTCCACATTCCACTAAACATTCTTTCCATGGTCTGAAACCATGATTCATCCTCTTAAATAGCTTTCATGCATTTTCCTAGGTTTTTCCATGAAAACCTAACCATGAATGGATGGTTTTGGTTTCTCCAAAATCCTACACTCAACCATATCTAACCTAAGGTCTGTAGAAACTCATGGAATTAGTATCCATACCTGAGAAGATTACTTTTCTCTAGAAATTCTTCTCCTTTTTGCTAAGTCTTCTTCTTTGCCTCTTTTCTTCCTCTTTTCTTTCTTCTCTCTTTCTCTCAATTCAATTAGGGTTGTGAAAGGAGTGAAAGTGGCTTAGGGACGTCCTTTAAATAGAGTAGGAATGTCCTATAACTGTCCCATTGAGATTTGGAAAGAATCCCAATCGTAAATTAGGAAGTTTCCTAATCTTAATTTCTAGCGTCAAGTGAGGGTCGATGAGAGGGTCGATGATCCCGTCGACCCTGTGGTCTGACACTGTCTGACCCTCTCCCAATTTTAAGGGTCTGAGTTTCTAACTTGGGAGGGTCGACCCTATTTAGCTGGGTATGCGACCCTTCTTCTATTTTAATTGTTTTTGGATCGATTTGATACCTGGGATCTCGCTCTCCTTCACGCCCTTGGTCCATTTGCCTCGACCATGATGGGTGAACCTGGTTCAAGGTGGTAAGACCGGGTTTGTTTGACACGGGTCTTACAACTCCCCCCAACTTATAAAAATTTCGTCCTCCAAATTGGACGTACCTTCTGAATCAAATAAGTGAGGGTATTGCTTCCGCATAGCATTTTCTTCTTCCCATGTAACTTCTTCCATATCTCTACTTTTCCATGTGACCTTAACATAGTAGATATCTCTGTTGCGTAGACGTTGAACCTTTCGACTAGTGATTTCCGTTGGTGTTACTTCAAATGTCAAATCATCAGTCAATTCTGGCAAATCCACTGTCAAAACATGTGTTGGGTCTTTGACATACTTCTTCAATAAGGATATGTGAAATACGTCATGCACACTTGACATAGATGGTGGTAGTGCTAACTGATAAGCTACTTTTCCACGCTTAGCCAGAATTTCATATGGCCCGACATATCTTGGACTTAGTTTCCCTTTTTGTCCGAACCTTTTCAATCCTCGCATAGGCGAAACCTTCAAAAATACTTTATCACCTACGACGAACTCTAGATCTCTTCGTCGAGTATCCGCATATTGCTTCTAACGGTTCTGAGCTGTTCTTACTATTTCCTTGATAATGTCGACCACTCGACAAGTCTCTTCAACAAATTCTGGTCCAACAATACTACGTTCTCCAACTTCATTCCAAAACAAAGGAGTTCGACACTTTCTGCCATACTGTGCTTCATAAGGTGACATCTGTATAGTAGCATGATAGCTATTGTTATAAGCGAACTCGATCAATGGTAACCTTTCATCCCATGATCCCTTGAAATCAATTACACATGCTCGTAGCATATCTTATAGAATCTGAATTGTGTGCTCTGACTGTCCATCTGTCTGTGGGTGGAATGCAGTACTGAACTTCAATGTTGTATCCATAGCCTTTTGCAATCCTTCCCAAAATTTAGAAGTAAATCGTGGATCTCTATCCGACACAATGGTTTCTGGTACATTTTGTAAGCGAACAATGTTATCCACATACAGCTTTGCTAACCTTTCTAGCGTATACTGAGGTCATATAGGTATGAAACGAGCTATTTTTGTCAGACGGTCTACAATCACCCAAACTGCGTCAACTACTCGAGGAGTCAATGGTAGTCCTGTGACGAAGTCCATAGTGATACAGTCCCATTTCCATGCTGGTTCCGGTAATGGCTGCAATAGTCCTGCGGGTCTTTGTCGTTCAGCCTTTACTTTCTGACAATTTAGGCATTGAGACACGAACTTAGCTACATCTGCTTTCATTCCCCTCCACCAATATAGTTTCTTTAGATCATGATACATTTTTGTGCTTCCAGGATGTATCGAATAGATGGTGGTATGGGCTTCTTTCATCAGTCGGTGTCTAATGTCTACACTTTCTGTTTCGGGTACACATATTCTTCCTTTGTATTTCAATACTTTTTCTTCATCCAAGGTGAACTCAGGGTTAGTCCTACCTTTCTCAATGTCTTCTTGTACTGTTGTCAGATAAGGATCTGCTTTGATAGCTGTCTTCACTTCATCCACTATATCCGGTATAATCTTCAATGCTGCGAACATATTCGAAAACCGATGAATAAACCCTTGGTTGGCTGATCCATCCGTTGTATCTATCACATACTGCTCGTTGCCGTGATTGAATACCATTCCGGTAGTGCACATTGCCGCGGTCGTGCTAACTTCTCCTTGAGATTTTATCATTTTTTTTCTGCTCAATGCATCTGCTACTACGTTCGCTTTTCCCGGATGATACTGGATATCACAATCATAGTCTTTCAATAGTTTCAGCAATCTTCTTTGTCTCATATTCAACTCCTTCTGATTGAATAAATAAGTAAGACTTTTATGGTCTGACCTAATCTAGAATTTCTCTCCTTATAGGTAGTGTCTCCATATCTTGACAGCATGTGCTACTGCCGCTAACTCCAAATCATGAGTGGGGTAATTTTTCTCATGTACCTTCAATTGTCTCGAGGCATAAGCAATCACTTGCTCTCCTTGCATAAGCACACATCCTAATCCCAATCCCGACGCATCAGTATATAAGGTAAACGTCTGTCCTGGAATAGGAATAGTCAAAATCAGAGCGGATATCAATCTGGTCTTCAGTGTTTGGAAACTCTTTTCACACTTATCCGTCCATACAAAATTTTCACCTTTCTTGGTCAAACTGGTGAGAGGTACGGCAATCCGAGAATTGTCTTCTACGAATCTCCGATAATAACCAGCTAGACCTAGAAAACTTCTAATTTCTGAAACGCTCTTTGGTGCTTCCCATTTTACGATAGCCTCGATCTTACTGGGGTCCACTTTGATTCCTTCAGCGGATACTACATGGCCTAGAAAGGCGACTTCACTTAGCCAAAACTCACACTTTGAAAATTTGGCGTATAACTTCTCTTTCCTTAAACGCTGTAGGGCTGCGTTTAGGTTCTTGACATGGGTTTCCTTGTCCTTGGAGTATACCAATATGTCATCAATAAATACTATAACCGATGTGTCCAACATATCGTGGAAAACTCGGTTCATAAGTTCCATGAACGTTGCTGGTGCATTAGTTAATCCGAATGACATCACTAAGAATTCATAATGTCCGTATCTAGTCCTGAAAGCTGTCTTCGGAATGTCACCTTCTTTAATCTTCAGTTGATGATAGCCTGATTGAAGATCGATCTTTGAAAATACTTTTGCTCCCTGTAACTGATCGAACAAGTCATCGATCCGAGGTAGCAGAAATTGATTCTTGATTGTCAGCTTATTCAACTCTCGATAGTCGATGCATAATCGAACGCTACCATCCTTCTTCTTTACGAACAACACCGGCGCTCCCATGGAGATATACTGGGTCTAATATAACCCTTATCCAGCAGTTCTTGTAATTGCACTTTTAATTCCTTCAGTTCAGTAGGAGCCATTCTATAAGGTGCTTTTGATACTGGTGCGGCTCCGGGTAGAAGGTCTATTACAAACTCCGTGGCTCGGTCAGGTGGTAATCCGGGTAGTTCCTCCGAAAATACATCAGGAAAATCTCACACGACATCAATATCTTCCATTTGTGGCACATCCTTGGTTAGGTCGACCACTGATACTAGATATCCGACGGCTCCCTTTTCAAGAAACTTTTTAGCCTTTAATGCAGAGAGTATGAGCTTGCGTCTCCTGGGAAGTTTGGTTCCCGAGAAACTGAATTCTGCTCCTTCTTTGTCTTTGTACGTTAGCTTCTTTTCGGTGCATAATAGGTTTGCTGAATGTCGAGCTAACCCGTCCATTCCCAAGATGACGTCAAAGTCTGCCATCTCAAGTTGTATTAATGTTGCATCTAAGGTTTTCTCGCCAATGAGAACTGGACATGGCCCATAACCTTTCTCTAATTCCACTTCTAATCCCATCGGTGACCGTACAAGTAATTTGTAGTCTAATGTTTTGATGGGTAAATTGGTCTTCTTTCCAAACGACACAGATATAAATGAATGAGTAGCTCCTGAATCAAAGAGTACTCTGGCGGGTATGCCATTGATAGGTACGATACCTGTGATTCGTTTTTACTTAGTCTACATGCTGAATCAATGAAATTATAATCCTAAAAGTTTCGATCATACCTGTGACCACATCGGGCGATGCGGCAGCATCTTCTGATGTAACAGCATATACCCGTCCTTGATGTAACTGCTTCTTGGGTTTTGGGCATTCTCTTGCCATATGCCTTGGTTGATTGCAGTTATAGCACTTCGGGGCTTTAGAATTTGGCTTTGGCTGTGGTTGAGCTGCGGAAGTAGACTTTGGTGCAGTAGCAAAATTCTGAGGACGAAAAGGTTTATACGTCCTATTATTGCCTCCGTTGTAGGAGTTTCCGGCTGGTCTCTTGATGCCTCTGTTCTGGGAGAAATAACTCTCCTTCTGGCTCGATTTGATCACTCGAGCAATCTGGACAGCTTCGTTGTAGATTTTCTTCTCTAAGCCCAGAACATTTTCTCTTATGCTTCCTCTTAGTCCCGCGACAAACCTATGGGTTTTGGTATCTTCTTCCTGCATACTAGCCGGTGCGAAGAAAAATAGCTCTTCATAGCGCTGTTGATACGAGTCTACGGACATCTGCCCCTTGGTACAGACTCAAGAACTCTTTCTCCATTGAATCTCTGAAGCTTCTTGGGAAATACTTCTCGAAGAACGCTTCTTTATATATAGCCCATGTCAGTAGGGCGTGCTTGGTCAATAAGTACGTCTTTGTAGATTTCCACCAATGGTGTGCGTCGCCTTTGAGCATGAAGGTGGCGCATAGTACTTTCTCTTCCTTGGTGATAGTCATCATAAGGAAGTTCCTTTCCATCTCGTCTATCCAGTGTGCTGGCCACAGTGGATCAGACGACTTGCCGTTGAATTCTCTCGGTTTCATTTTCAAAAATCTCTCCACTAGCCGGGAGTGATCCAGTTGATTTTGGTATGCCCCAAACATAGGGGCTGGGTAGTTGTACATCCCTTGTGCTGCTTCTGGGACCTGCACTCGAATTGGTGTAGCCGGTTGTTGCGGTGTCTGAGGAGCTGGGTGGTTACCCACTGGTGCTGCACTGGCTTGCCCAGTGTGTATGGGTGCAGCCTGAGTGGCTTGATACATAATCCCCATGGCAACCTGCATTTGAGCTTGTGCGTGTTGCATCTGCTGTAGCTGCTGAGCTAGGTTCATAACCACGGGTTGCTAGCTCCGGTGGTGGAGGTGGCAAATTTGTAGGGTTTGCCGGTTCTGGATTACCCTGTGCATGGTTATTCTCTTGACTAGTCTCCTCCACTGGTGGTGGTGGTGGGACTGTATTCGGGTCTGTCGGGTAACTCTACGTCCAGACATATTTCTTTTCGATGATTGGTGGTGCTTGAAAATCATCAGAATAGGTGAGAAATCATGTATATGTCATGTAGGCACGTTAACCAATAATCAATTCCAATTCGAGCTCATTTTATAAACAAAATACTGTCTTTTCTATACAGGGTCGATGGTATGTCAGACCCTTAATGTCCGACCCTGTGTTTTTCTGTCAGATTCCCGAGAGCTGAGGGTCGATTAAAGGGTCGATCAGAGGGTCGATGGCTCTGGTCGAGTTGTCCGACCCTCTGACCAAAAATCAGATTTTTAAAAGTCTGATTTTGGGTCATTTTCTATTATTTCCCTCCCGTTTCGACTCGCCTCTTCTCTCCGAGTTGCTACAGTGCTACTTCACTGTTGTGGATCGATTTTAGTCCGAGTTTCGACATCCACTACATCCCTACAGGTATGCTTTCCCATTTTTACCTGTTTTTAGGTTTCCATTCCTAGGTTTTTGCCCATTTAACTTGTATTTTTCAAATTAAACTTTTTCCAATCGTAAAAATTCGATTTTTATTGGGGGCTTTTGTTGTTGGTGTCTTGAGGAACGAAAGCCCTCAAAAATTTTTGATTTTCATCGGTTAGTTATCGAGAAACATAATTTTTTTCTCTTTTTGCCCCAATTTGTCGAAATTTTTTGATTTCTTGCAATTCCTTCAAATTGGACCTTGTCAGTTAAAATTTCCTTCTGTTTAACTGTTGTATGATGTGTTGGAACTTACATAAGTCCTCCTGCCCACTTGTATGGGTGAAAAGTGAGGCTTTTGACCAACTTACGTCGTTATAATGCCCAATTTTTAAATTTTTATCCTATTAACTTCTCGTTTTCCTTTTTCTTTCTTATCTGCATATACTATGGTTCGTACCAAAGTACCCAAAGTTCGTGATCCGCTTCGCTTCTGCTCCAATGAAGCCAAGGCACAGTATGCCTACTATACAGGCAAGAAAGTGGAAGGGGGTCGTATGGTGAACCTGGCTGAGCTAGCCTTGTTCAATGTAGAGAGAGCTTTTGGTGATATGGGGTGGCTCCCTGTCATCACATACGATGCATGCACACATCCAGAGTTAGTGCGCCAGTTCTACTGTAACCTTCAGATTGTGGGAAACCACAACGATGTGGAGCTTGGTCAGGAGTTGCGCATCACTAGCTACGTCAAGGGGGTGCAGATTTCCTTTGATTATCGGCAGCTGGCCGACCTGTTGGGCATTCCTTATGATGGTCCTATGGTGTACTGTGCACCTGGTGAGCACGACTTTATTGAGATGTGGTTGCGGGCCGAGATTGATAGTTAATTACTACAGCCCGATCGCTGGCAGATGAGGGCGTGCTATTTCCGTCCGGCTCCACGGGTGTTCTGTAGGATCATTCAGCATAACCTGATCCCACAGAGTGGGCATTATGAGAGGGTGTCTCAGCTGACCCAGTTTTTGATCTACAGTATATGCACTCATCAACCCGTCTGTCTTCCTTACATCATTATGCAGACGATGATCAGTGCTACATTGTCCGGTCATAGGGGTAATCTACCCTATGGACGTATGATCACCACACTGTTGATTCGTCTGGGGGTTGACCTAGTTGATGAGAAGATTCAGGAGAAGACCTTCTCGTAGCCTCTAGATTGGGAGGCTATATGCAAGATGGGACTTCGAGACGCTCAGGTTAGCGATGATGAGAGGAACGCGATGGTGCGCCCTCACACTCGGGTTGAGGTGGCTGATGCTGAGGCTGCTGCTGCTGTTGCTAGAGCTCAGGTGGATCCCGTCGACGATGATGGTCGTATGTACATGGATGTTGACGCGATACCCCCGCCTTCACCTACACATGCGGCTGGAGTTGGTACTTCGCATGCGGCGGATTCTGTACCTGAGACTGGTCCTTCTCATGAGGCTGGTCCTTCGCATCCGTCTTCTAATATGATGGAGATGTTGCGCGAGATCAGAGAGACTCAGCGCAGATCGGACCTGAGGATGGAGGAGTTGCTAGATGCTCAGCGCATGAGAGTGGATGAGCTGTTGGCTGCTCAGCACACATCTGACGCGCGGATAGGTGAGCTCATGGAGATCCAGCGTGCGATTGACAGGAGAGTAGCCGATCTCACAGCTAGTCTACAGATGACCCAGACTCAGATAGCCTGGTTGACTAGAGTCTATGCTGAGGACTACGAAAGAGATCGTGAGGCTCCACCTCCTCCTTCGCCTCCCGCTTCCTGATTGCACTTTTTGTTTTTCCTGCACTTCAGAGTAACTGTCCGAGTTGTGGACTGTACTCTGCTTTAGATATATATTTACACTTTGTTTCACTCTCATTGTATGTCAACTTGTTTCTCCTTTTAATAGATTTATTATTCTCTTTTTAAATTTGGTTTCAACATCACTTGTGCTTGTAATGTGTTAATATTACTGTTTTTATTTTACCCTATCTCAGTTCACTATTGCTGTGAATGTATGATAGTTCGGCGGGCAAGGCCTGAGATGCTCTGATACCAAGTTATCACACCTCAATTCCGTACATTTCAGAATGGTGTGATGAACAGCTAAATAACCAACGGTTCAACCAGGATCTCAAATAGGCTATCCCCGCGTTACCTGAACCTTTATACACTCACCATCATAATCAGAGTAAATACACAATAGTGAAAGTCTTACAAATAAATGAACTGAGAACTAAAATGATATCCATAAATAATAGCAAATTATTCTCTGTTCAACTGAGACATAAATATTTAAGTACCAAATACATGTCTTATAAATCCAATAAAGAAACCTATAAAAATATCTAGTTAAATACACACGAGTTGCACTCGTAAGAGGAGTCGTGTGTATCATCTTCAGCTCCAGCTTCCATTGCTGCTACCGTCCCGTACGTATAAGCATTCATATAGTCTTCAACTGTGTAACCTGCATCATCAACTAAAAATATTCGACGTCGAGGGATGAGCACACAACACTGCTCAGTGAGTAGCCAAAACAATGCAACATTACATATGCATGCACATTCATTTATCTCTTTGGTCTGGTTTATAGTTTGCAATGCACAATAGAAAGGTTGGGTGGTCAAAGGTTAACGTTTATTGACACCGCCTCTATACACAGGGTGTAGAAGTCCACCCGAAGGTTAACGTTTATCGTCGTCCCCATCCACCCTACGATAACATTATACAACAAAGGTTAACGTTTATTGCTATATAATGCTATACCAACACGTAAGCCCCTGTTAGCGAGGGCTTGGAAACTGGGCTCGCTACTAACCAATCCTAATGCCAAACAGTGTATCCAAGGCCTCACCCCAGCATCCCTCAGAATGTCCATAGAGATAGAGCTAAGGTCCCCCGGTAGAGTTAGAGACTACAAGGACTAAGACCACCTCCCCTGATACCCTACGACACAATAGTTCTGCTAAGGTAATGGCGATACGACGATGTCAATGCACAAGACTTGAGTTAGAGATAGAGCTAAAGTGCTGAGACCCGCCAAAGGTTAACATTTATTGACGTTCTCATCACACCTCCCCTGATACTTGCTCGCATCAAGTACATCAACCACACACATACAAGCACATGCCTATTCCTATCATCATCATCATCATCATGTTATAAACAATAAAGTAAATATGCATGAACAAGTAATCGAAATATTGGATGGCATGCTGTATGCACATTACAAACATATTCGCATAGAATCAACATAGGACTCAAGAAAATAGAAAACAGTTTATTATTAACCGATTAGTTTGGAGTTAAGGTTCCTCACCTTAGTTTCCTATAAGATACTTTTTCAAGCTTTAAAATCACCTCTACAGTGTTATTATAATGCTAGCAAACCTAACAAAGTCGATAGAATTTAATTAGAATTAATTCCAAATTTAAAAATCATGCTGTTAACTGAGGGTCGATCAGAGGGTCGATGCTCAGGATACATAGGGTCGATGGGTCTATCGACCCTACCCTCTGTCTGAACTTCTCGAATGCTGAGGGTCGATGGTCAGGGTGCCTAGGGTCGATGGGTCTATCGACCCTGTGTGCGACCCTCGGTGCACTCTGGTCCAATTTCTACTTTTTAATTAATTCTTTGTGTTTGGGGTCCTATGGCTTGCTTCCACATTCCACTAAACATTCATTCCATGGTCTGAAACCATGATTCATCCTCTTAAATAGCTTTCATGCATTTTCTTAGGTTTTTCCATGAAAACCTAACCATGAATGGATGGTTTGGGTTTCTCCGAAATCCTACACTCAACCATGTCTAACCTAAGGTCTGTAGAAACTCATGGAATTAGTATCCATACCTGAGAAGATTACTTTTCTCTGGAAATTCTTCTCCTTTTTGCTAAGTCTTCTTCTTTGCCTATTTTCTTCCTCTTTTCCTTCTTCTCTCTTTCTCTCAATTCAATTAGGGTTGTGAAAGGAGTGAAAGTGGCTTAGGGACGTCCTTTAAATAGAGTAGGAATGTCCTATAACAGTCCCATTGAGATTTGGAAAGAATCCCAATTGAAAATTAGGAAGTTTCCTAATCTTAATTTCTGGCGGCAAGTAAGGCTCGATGAGAGGGTCGATGATCCCGTCAACCCTGTGGTCTGACACTGTCCGACCCTCTCCCAATTTTTAAGGGTCTGAGTTTCTGATTTGGGAGGGTCGTCCCTATTTAGCTGGGTATGCGACCCTTCCTCTATTTTAAGTGTTTTTAGGTCGATTTGATACCTGGGATCTCGCTCTCTTCACGCCCTTGGTCCATTTGCCTCGACCATGATGAGTGAACCTGGTTCAAGGTGGTAAGACCGGGTTAGTTTGACACGGGTCTTACATTCTCATTATCAATTATTCCTAACCTACTTTCTCATGGTTTTTCTTAGAAATTCCATAACCGAAATCATTACATTATATTTAACACATCAATCTTGAAAAGAACCTATTCTATCTGATCTACCCCATAGAATCAAGTCCATACCTTATGCTTGCTGTAGAGAGATAAAACTTTTCTCTACAAAACCTTCTTCTCCGAGCTTATTCTCTAAATCCTTCTTCCCCTTCTCTTCTTTTCTCTTTCTCTCTTAGGTTTAGGGTTTCAATTTGAGTTCTAAAAGAGTGAGAGAGGCTAAGGAACGTCCCTTATGTAAGCACCCCATTTTTTCTACCCTTAGCATAAGTGAACCCATATGGTAGGTTTTTGGCTTTTAACCCAAAGGTTTGTGATTCTCTAATGAACCTCACAGCAGGGTGATAGGATATTACCTACTTGGATGTATAAGTCATGAAATTATCTTAAAAATGAGACCGGAATCATCAAATTCTGACATCAAACAAGGAAGATATTACAGTTTGAAAATACAAGGGCATTTACGTAATTATCGTATGATGCATGCATTATCATTTAAACTTCAAGTCATCATATCTTGGTCATCTGATATCGGAATCGGATGATTCAAAGGCCAATATTCTTTATTTTCAGTCCTCTTCAAACTGGACATGAAAAATCCCAAGCAAAGGTCACCGGTGGGCCCCATGCAAGCATTCATGCAAAATTATTGATAGAACTTAAAAGCTTCATATCTTTGCCGTTCTACGTCGAATTTAGATGATTCTAAGACCATTATTCTTCGTTTGTGGTGTTCTACAAGTAGACGTGAAAAATCCAGGGTAGAAGTCTCCGAACGGTCCCATGCAAAATTACACATGGAAATGGTCGTTTAATCTTTGAAAATTAATATTTTGGTCACCCCACATCCAAATCAGGTGATTTCAGTTTCAATATATTCCATTTTTAGTACTCTACAAAGTGGACGTAAAGGATTGCTAGTAGAAGTCTCCGAAAAGAACTCATGTAGAATGGTTAGCCAAATTATCGATAATTGGCCCGCTTAAACTTCAGAAATTCATAAGTTGGCCATTTTATTCCCAAATGAGGTGATTCAAGTTCCAATATTCTTCATTTTTAGTGTTTTACAAAGTGAACGTAGAAATTTTGGAATAGGGGCTATCAAAAAATTTCATGTGGAATGGTGGCAGAAATGGACTATGAAATGATAGAGAAAAATCAACTTTGGTCCAAACCAGCTCAATCCAACATAGTCCAACTCAGCCAACTCAGCTCGACCCATCTCAGACCAATCCAGACCAAATCACGTCGGCCCATATGCATGCATTTCTTTTATATATATATAAATATATTATAGGAAAGAAAAGAAGAGGCCGTGGGAAAGAGAGAGGGAGAAGGAAAAAAGGAAAGAGAGAGGGAGAAGAAAAAAGGAAAGAAGAAAACATTTTCTAGAAGAGAAAACGTGAAAAGAGAGAGGGAGAAGAAGAAAAGGAAGGAAAAAAAAGAAGGAAAGAAAAGGAAAAAAAAAAAAAAGAAAGAAAAAAAGAAGAAAACGTTTTCTAGAAGAGAAAACGTGAAAAGAGAGAGGGAGAAGAAAAAAAGGAAGGAAGAAAGAAGAAAAGGAAAGAAGAAGAAAAAGGAAGGAAGAAAGAGAGAAAAGGAGAAGAGAAAAAGGGGAGAAGAAGGGGGTTTTCCAAGAGGGAGCCGTGAGGAGAGAGAGAAGGAGAAAGGAAAGAAAAAAGGAAGGAAGAAAGAAGAAAAGGAAAGAAGAAGAAAAAGGAAGGAAGAAAGAGAGAAAAGGAGAAGAAAAAAATGGGAGAAGAAGGGGGTTTTCCAAGAGGGAGCCGTGAGGAGAGAGAGAAGGAGAAAGGAAAGAAAAAAGGAAGGAAGAAAGAAGAAAAGGAATGAAGAAGAAAAAGGAAGGAAGAAAGGGAGAAAAGGAGAAGAAAAAATGGAAGAAGGAGGAATTTTATTCCAAGAGGGAGCCATGAAGAGAGAGGAGGAGAGAAGAAAAACAAAACGTGAAAGAGGGAAGAGAGAGAGAAGAAGAAGAAGAGAAAAGAAAGAAAAGAGAAGAAGGAAAGAGAGAAAGAGAAGAGAGAAAGGAGCAGAGAAGAGGAGAACGAGGATTCACCTTCAAAAATCTTGATACGATCTCCAAAAATCCTATTTCGAAGGTTTTGCTCCATTCGAGTACAAGGTTGGTACCCTAAAACGAATTTAGTGGTCTTTAGAATGCTTGAATGTCGATTTTGCTTGAAAAAGACTTATTTTCATTAAATCTCGATCAGGAATGCTCTATTGCATGCAAGTTGATGTTAGGATGTTCATGTCTAACATTTTTTATGTATGATGATTTTCTTAAACTATTCAATGATGAAGTTTTGAATGCTATATGATGATGTTTGATGTTTTTGACAAATTTTACAAAGTAGATTTCTAATCTAAAATTTCTAGATTTAGGATCCAAATTTGGGACGTGCATCCCATATGGTTTTTCTTAGATTTTGAAGCCCAAATTTTTACGGGATTCTCTCTAATATGTTAGAAGACTACCCTAGAAATTTCATTGCATTTGGAATTGGAAAAGTCTATCAAAAAAATTCTTCTTTGGCATTGCTGTCCTATTCGGGTATAATGCAATCCCCTATCAGAAAGCCTCTAGAAAAAGATTTTATGGCCATAATCAGAAAAACAGCTTCATATAAATTTTTTAGATATGTAAGTCTTCTAAAAAATGGCATTGGGTTCGGATTTTTTTGATTTCTTATTGAATTGATATTGATTTTTAAGTGCATAGTGCTCTGATTTTGAATCAGTTAGGATATACTGATTTGCATGATTGAAAATGATCTTTTCCACAAAGAAAATGTTCTGTTTTCACTTTTTTTTCTTGATAAAATTTTATATCTAACAGTTATCTACATGAATATATGTCTGGATTTAATTTTCATTATGTATGAGATTTTATACAGAATTTATGGTGCAACTGGTCAAAAATCTGGAACAAACTTGACCAGTGCACATATCCAGTCTAGTGGCATTCATTTGACATATTTTTACTCTCTGGTGGGATTTGATCCTTTTAGATGAAATATAGCATGTCGAATCGTCTTTCTATGCAAAGAAATAGAGCTTGATTTGAGTTACAGAAGACCTACTTATGGTCATTCTTGTGTAATGTGACTGAATTTGAAAGCAGTTCATAGTTTTGTCCAATATTTGAAATTTTGTGTCACAATTTTGACATTTTTGAGTCATTAATCATTCCAAATGTCTTCATAAAAGTTATAATATTTTCAAAGAAATTATTGAACATATGTTTTTGATAATTTTGGATTTTTCAGAAAGGTTTCATTGATGTCTCATTCACTGTAACATGCAGTTGATTACTTGAGTGAATTCTACCATATTTGATTGCATACTTGTTATATTTAGAGTATCTACATGCCATATTTGGATAAATGACTATATATAGAGCATTCACATGCTTTGATTGGATTGTGCATACCATGTTTGCCATATCCATGTGTTGCTATATTTGATAGAATAATTTTTTTTTATCAAATTTAGCAAAATCTTGATAATTACCATTTTTAAGTCTTACTATGCTTAGAAAATAGCATATAAGATCTTACATTTTTGGTTGATTCATACCATATTTTCATTCTATGTTTGGTACTTACTATATTGATATATAGATGCATACATCAATTTCTTACCATGTTAAGTCTTACCATGCTTAGAAAATAGCATATAAGATCTTATATTTTTGGATAATTCATGCCATATTTTGCATTCTATGTTTGATACTTGCCATATTGATATATAGATGCATATATTAATTTCTTACCATGTTAAGTCTTGCCATGCTTAGAAAATAATATATAAGATCTTGCCATATAGATTATTGCCTTATTTGCAATACATGCCATTTTAGAAGATTTTTTTAACAATCTTGCTATATGTGTATTTCTTACCATAAACATCATACATGCCATGCTTAGATAGAATATTTATTTTTTGGTAATAATTTAATTTATGTAACACCCTAGTTGAACTGCAATGTATGCACACTTCTAGAAGACAATCTAGGCATGGGGACATGCATTTAGGCACCTACATTCTTGGGAAGGGCATAATGAAAAATAATAAAAATCTTAATAAAGAAAGAGAATGCTTTGCCAAACCTTCCAAAATTAGAACTTAGGATGAAAAGGGTAGCTCAGGACGATTTCTGCCTCTTAATAAACTCTAAACTTAGAATAGGTTCTCAATCCTAAACCTAGAATAAGTTCTCAATCATTAAACTAAAACAGGTTATTTCATGTCCGAACTACGTGGATTCTGATTCCTAGGTCAAACCCTAGGATACATAGGCTATTTGGGAGAATCCCAAATTTGGATCCACACCTTAGTCCACTTGGACTATCCATAGATCCACTTGGATATCCATATTTCAACCCATCATCCCAAACTATGCGGATTCTGATTCCTAGGGCAAACCCTAGGATACGTAGGCTATTTGGGAGAAACCCAAATTCGGATCCACACCTTAGTCCACTCGGACTATCCATAGATCCACTAGGATATCGATCCATATTTTTGACCCAAATTTGGATCCACACCTTAGTCCACTCGGACAATCCATAGTTCTACTAGGATATCCATCCATATTTTGACCCAAATAGGGTTATCCACATTCCAACCCAGAAAGGGTTATCCACATTCCAACCTAGAAAGGGTTATCCACATTTTGATCCAAATAAGGTTATCCACATTCAGACCCAGAAAGGGTTATCCATTCTTAGATCCATGAGGATTATCTATCAGTCCATATGGACTATCCAGATCCTAACCCATAGGGTTTCTCAGCCTTTAAAGCATAAACTTCAACTTGAACAATGAACTTAATCATGCACAAGCATAAATCACAGCCATAAACTTTAATCACACCTGAACTACGATGGTGAACCTGATTTTTGAAATAATTTTGTGATACGTGGGCAATCTGATGGATACAGATTTGGTTCAATGATATCAAACCACTTGGTTTGGTACGGTTTAATAGATAGAGTCTAGCATAGGAAAGGTGTAGGAGATCGATTTCGATCGGGCGGTTTGGGTGCCTAACCCCTTCCCATAACGTAACCTGACGCTTACCCAATCTTTGATGGATCAGAAATCTAATCTAAGGGTCATGAGTCAATTGATGTTTTACCTTAGGGTGAGATTTCACATTTCTATGGTCCTAGACCATTAATCTAGGTGGCGACTTCCAAAAAAGATTACGATCTTTGTCCTCACATCTTATATAGAGGAAAACCTCCATATAGAGTCCCACTTTAATTAGGAAAGAGTCCCCCCTCAAATTAGGAAAGTTTCCTAAACACGGAGTCTGTTCAGTATCGTGTGGTCGTACGTGGGGTCGCAAAATCCGTCAACCATACGTCTAAAATATGCGACCATACGTAGTGTGGTCTCATATGTGTGGTCTCATGTGTGTGGCCTCATGTGCGATCACATGTATCGACCTCACGTATCGACCACACCCCTCAAAAATGCCAACATACGTCTAAAATTTATTGGTTTTTAGTTTTTGACTGGTTTCTTCCATACAAACTTAACCAGTCAACCACGCCAACTAATTTTGACTTGTTTCTTACCTTATCTTCTGGTTTCTTCATACAATTGGTTCACTTGAGTCAATTATGATGGGAAGACCGGTCATGACACGAGAAAGTAAGGTTAAACCAGATTCGTGGCATGCTGGTTTTACAACTCTACCACCCTTAATAGAAATTTCATCCTCGAAATTTACACGCACGGATATTACAACTCCCCCACCCTTAAAATAAATTTCATCCTCGAAAGTTGAATATACTTTGGAGTTAAATAGGTGGGATTACTACTTTCGCATTGCATCTTCCTTTTCCCGTGTAATCGTCTCCACGTCTTGTCTTTGCCAAGTTACCTTCATATAATAATTATCCCAGCTTTGGAGATGTTGTACTTTCCAACCAGTGAACTAGGTTGGTACCACTTCAATAGTTAAATATTTTATCTAATCCAGTGGATTCGTGGTTAATACCTTTGATATGGATCTCTAACATACTTCTTCAATAGAGACACGCGAAATACGTCATGCACACTAGACATGGACAGCAGTAACGCTAGTTGATATGCAACTTTTCTACGTCTCTCCAAAATTTTTATGAGGTCCAAAACATATATAGGATACAACTTTCCCTACTTGTCGAATCGTTTCAAACCGTACATAAGTGATATCTTCAAGAACACTTTGCCACTTATGGAAAACTCGAGGTCTTGGTGTCTCTTCTGACAAACTTGAGCTATCTTGGCCCTTTTGTTTGATCTTGTTTGCTACTCAACAGGTTTCTTCAACAGACTCAGGTCTTATAGTTCCTTATTCTCCGACTTCATTCCAAAACAAAAGAATTCGACATTTTTACCATACCATACTTCATAAGTGACATCTACATGGTAGCTTGGTAGCAAGTTCAAGCCGCGGTAATGTCTCAACTCAAGCTCCTTGAAATCAATTTCATAAGCTCGGGGCATATCTCTTAGGATCTGTATAGTTCGCTCCGACTGTCCGTCAGTTTAAGGTAAAATGCGGTACTAAACTTTAACTTTGTTCCCATTGTTTTCTGTAGATCCTTCCAAAACTTCGAGATAAAGCATGAGCCTCTAATCGACACTATGCTCTCAAGCATACCATTCAATCTGGCAATATTATCCACATATAGCTTAGTTAGCCGCTCCAAAGCACACCGAGGTCTTATAGCAATGGAATGAACTATCTTTATAAGGCGATCAACAATTACCCAAACTGCGTCAACCGATCTAGGAGTTAGTGGCAAATTGGTAACATAGTTCATTGTAATGCAGTTTCACTTCTAGACTGACTTCGATAGTGGTTGTAGAAAGCCATGTTGGTCTTTGTCTTTCAGCCTTTACTTGCTGATAATTCAGTCACTGAAACATGCATCTAGCCACAACTACTTTCATTCCCTTCCACCAAAATAATCTCTTCATGTTTCGGTATATTTTGTACTTCTAGGATGTTCCCAATACATAATAGAATGGGTTTTTAGCATTATCTTGTATCTATAATCAGCGTTTTTCACTTTCAGGTATGCATAATCATCCTCTGTATCTCAGGACCTTTTTCGCATCTGTAGTAAGTTAGGGTTAGGTTTTTCTTTCTCTAAATCTTCTTGCACCGTTCTTATATATGGATCTAACAAAATTGCTACTTTTACTTCATCCATCAATTCAGAGTTGATCTTTAATGCCACAAGCGCAGCTGATAAATTATTGCTCCATAAGTTCATCCATAAGTTCTCGCTCAATTGGATCATCATGAGTTTCTATTATATGTTACTCTTCTTCCAAATCTGAATCTGTTGCTGTGGAACACCAGGCAGCTATTATACTAGGTCTTCCTTTTAACTTCATTATTCCTTATTGCTCAAAACCTCAGCTACCATATTAGCCTTGCATGGGTGACATTGAATATCATAGTCTTATTCCTTCAAGAGTTCCAACCATCTCCTTAGCTTCATGTTCAACTCTTTCTGGGTAAAGCTATAAATAAAACTCTTGTAATCTGATTTAATCTGAAATTCTTCTCCGTATAGATAATGTCTCCAAGTCTCAATTGCATAAATTACCGCTGCTAGCTCCGAGTCATGAGTTGGGTAATTCTTTTCATGCTCATTCAGTTGTCTTAAAGCATAGACAATCACTTGTTCTCCTTGTATCAACACGCATCCTAGACCCAATCCAGAAACATCGGTCTATAGGGTAAAAAGTTTCCCTGGTACCAGAACGATCAAGATGGGAGCTGATATCAATCTTTCTTTTAAAGTCTGGAAACATTCTTCACACTTGTCAGTCCAAATAAACTCCTCTCCCTTCCTGGTCATCTTGGTAAGAGGTATTGCGATCCTAGAATGGTCCTTTATGAATCGTCTGTAATAACCAATTAAACCCTAGAAACTTCTAATTTCTACAACGTCCTTAGGTGCTTCTTACCTTATGATTGCTTCTATCTTAATAGGATCCACCTTTAATCCCTTTTGATGATACCATGTGACCCAAGAAGATCACTTTGTTTAATCAAGTCTCATACTTCCCAGACTTGGCATAAGCTTCTCCCTTCTCAGCCGTGGTAAGGATGCTCCAATATCCGTTATAGGACTTCCTTCGTCTTTGGAATAGACTAATATATCATCTACGAAACTATGACTAACGTGTCTACACGTCATGGAACACTTGATTCATAAGCTCCATAAAATATGCTGGGGCATTGGCCCATCCATAAGACATGATCATGAACTCAAAATGCCCCATTCCCGATTTTAAAAACTATCTTCGGAATATCACTGTCCAAATTCTTCAGCTGATGATATCTTGACCGAAGATCAATCTTAAAAAATACCTTTGCTCCTTATAACTGTTTAAACAAGTCATCAATCTAAGGTAGTAGATATCAGTTCTTGATCGTGAGCTTATTCAATTATCGATAGTCTATACAACGACGAACATTACCATCCTTCTTCTTTATGGGCCATACTAGTGCTTCCCAAGTGGTATACTGGACTAGATTAAACCTTAGTCTAATAACTCTTGTAGTTGAGTCTTCAGTTCCTTCAATTCTATAAGAGCTATTCTATAGGGTGCCTTAGACATAGGTGTCGTCCCTGGTAACAAGTTAATAACGAACTCGGTCGTATGATCAGGTGACAACCAAAATAAGTCTCTTGGAAATATATCTGGGAATTTACGCATCAGATCAATATCTTTCATTAGTGGTGCCTCTTTAGTGTCGTCTACCACAGATACCATATATTCAACTCTTTTCTTTCCAAGGCATTTCTTCGCCTTTAGTGCAGAGAGGATAAGCCTTTGCTTCCTAGGCAACATGTTTCCAATAAAACTAAATTATGTTCCGTCTTTGTTCTTAAATGACAACCTCTTCTATGCATAGAACAACTTTGTAGATTGTTGAGACAACCAGTCTATCCCCAAGATGACGTTGAAGTCTGCCATCTTAAGTAGAACTAGGTTGCATATCAATTCTGTCCATCCATACAATTCGAACATTGTTTATAACACTTATCCACTACAACATTTAGTCCAAAAGGGCTTGAACTATCAAAATTTGATTTAAAGGTCTTAATGAACACATTTAATTCCCTTTTATCTCTTATGACTTTTCAAAAACTAACGCCAATAATCTCATATCCCAGAAAGCTCATTAGCTTACACCTTTTTTATCATTGCTATTCTACCCTGATCTCTCTATCATATACCTTGAAAAGTACCTTGTGATTGTTACTCACTTCATATCCCAAGTCTATCTATAAGCATTAGCGTATATGCTTATAATTTCATTAATTATGCCAACGTTCTTGGTCATTACTTAATCGTTTCATTTAACATTGGGTATAACTCAGTATTACTTGTACTAATCCGAATACTATCAATGCCACCATTTTTGATTTCATACCTGCATCCACTCTTAGATATGCCTTTAGAAATCTTCTTTCTTGTCAAACTTCATACCGATATAGCCATCTTTAACTCTACTTGAGTGCTATCTATTTCTTTATTGGCTACTCTTGATAGTTATCACTTTTTGCTCATGCACTATTTTATAGCCATGACTCATATCCATCCATTCAGTAATCTCAAAATAGTTTCTCCTTTACTTTATCTGAGGTCTCTTGGCTATAGCATTTAATCTGAATTCAATCATCTTTCATTCAATAATTCCCTTATCACTAAACATCTTTATGAACAAAGGTCAGGGAATGTATGAATCAGAATGTTTATCCAAAAGCAATTCATTTTCTTCTTTCAGTTCAGTATGATGACGAACACTTGTTTTATCTACTGAACTTAGGTTTAAAGGATCAGGAGTAAATCTATGGTAATCCAACTGTCATCCAAAGGTTGTTAAGTTGCACGGTGGTCTAAGTATATAGAAATACAGGTTTTACAATTCTTAACCTTATGGTTTATAGGTTCTATTGACTATATAATTCCATTGGTCAAGGAATTACGGGAATAAATCTGGAGAAAGTTTTGGTACATCAATAATCAGGTATAAATCATAAAGATGTATGCTCAAAATGATTAAACCTTTAACTGTTCATTCAGTTGATATCTCTATTCATGTTATCAATCATGAGAGTAGCTTAGATTGGTATAATCATGACTAATACTAAAGAAACAATATCTATAACTCTAATTGACAGGTTGAATCGATAAGGTATCCTGTCAAGGCATGAAAATTTAAAATCAGGTATGTGCATCCTCTATAATCATAAGAGTAAGGCTCTCTTTGGTTTGTATTATATAATGTATTTTATAATATATTATAAAATTTATGATTGTTTGGTATGATTTATAATTAAAATAAATCAATATAATTCATTATCTACAAATAGGTGAGTAGCTGTTTATCATTATTAGAATAATCTATTAGGTGATTGTTCATATTTCTCATTATATAATGAATTATGTTTAGTGGTACCAAACGGTCATTATTTATTACTCATAATCTATTATCATAATTGATTTGTCACAAATAACTCATAATACATTATATAATACAAACCAAAGAGAGCCTAAGTCAATGATGCACTGCATCCTATATAAACCTTTCTAGTTATATGGCCATAATAGATTTGATCCTTTGCTAAAAATGTTTGAGGCTTCATCTTCAGAAGACATTCTTCAATCCTTGTCAGATCATTCTGCCATGATGCAGCTTGGATACACTGCTTGTTGTGCACCAAGCTTCTACACTGGGGTGTGCATTATTGAGACCTACGGTATGGTAGGCACTGTGTTATGACTAACATGTGCTGGGGGTACAGTGTTACTACCAAAGGGTACCATACTTGGTTTGACCCGAAGGTGTTGGTGTAGCATTTGCAACTTGGATATTGAATTCCCATGGTAACTTGTATAACCGGTATCATCTGTTCTTGCTTTTGCATTTTACCAGACCAAGTTCGTTACAACCTTGGTCAAGGAACTTGGTAGTCTAGGTAGGTTGGCTGGAGTGGCCTGGTTGTTCACCTCCTTTGATTTGCTACAATCTGATTATCACTATTTAGCATTTGCTCAGATGAGTTTTCACTACCCGTTCTTGACCCAGATAGTGGTGGGGTCAAGTTGCAACCTCTTCTTAATTCTTAGTGGGCAATGGATCATCATGTGGTGGATCTCACTCTGAGTTTCTACGTCACCCAGGAGTATAGCTTTATCTTTTTTTATAGTTACTTTTATTTTTGGTATATGGCCATTTTTCTCCTATCTCCGTTGGATTTAGCTCAAAAATTTTCCCTTTACCTCTATAGGGATTTAGGTGTTACTAGTCATTTTTCTTCTTCCTCTGTCATATGTCGAGTTTCACATCTTGTGAGTACCAACTCGGTATTTTAATTTTCTGCTTTATAGATGTTCCCTTCTTGCTATTATACTATATCCTTTTTATACTTAGACAATTGCTCGACTTATAGATCGTACCCTATATTATTTGTTTATTAGGATACATTTAGATTTTTTTCTGTCTGTGTATACATATGATTCCACCTTTTATATGTACATTATTGTCTTGTTTAAGTTCTGTCTCAACCAACACAAGTGCTAATGATGTGTTTGTATTAAAGCTTTTAATTTATTCTAACTCAATTCACGGACTCTAGTGGAAGTATTCAAGTTTGATAGGCAAAGCCTGAGAGCTCTGATACCGAGTTATCACACCCCAATTTTGGACTAATCAATGGTGTGATGAACAGTCATAAAAACCAATGGTTCAAACCAGGATCTTGTATAGGATATGCCAACCGTGTTAAACCAAAACACATTCCACAATAATAACCAGAGTAAATAAATAAATAGCGAAAGTCTTATTAATAATGAACTGAGAGTCTACAGTGATAATTAAATATTTAACAAGTTATCTTCAAGTAACCAATACATAATTAATACTGATTACAAGTATCACAATACGAAAGTTAACCACTAAGCATAAACATAGTTGAAACATTAGCTTGATGAGCCATATTCGTCCTCTACAGCTTGCACATCCATAGCCACTGCATGTCCACACATTGGCGTATCCATGTAGTCTTCAACAGTAACACCTACAACATCAGAAACTAAAAGAATTGCTCGCGTAAGAGTCAGCTCTCCAACTTAAGCTCAGTGAGTGAATAAAACAATGCGACAAACATATGCATGCATTCAATTCATATCTTTGGTCTGATTTTTAAGTTTGCAATGTGCTATAGAAAGGTTTGGTGGCCCCCGTACCTCTATACACGAGTGTGTAAATCTATCCAATGAATAAACACCATTGCCGTTCCACATGCACCCACCATGGAATAGAGATAGAGCTAAAGTGTTCTGATCAAACACCGCCAACACTTTCCTTGATGCCCTACCCATACAAACACGTAAGTCCCTATTGACGAGGGCTTGCAAACTGGGCTCGCAACTAACTAATCTTAATGCCAAACAATGCATCCAAGGCCTCACCCCAGCAACCCTTAATACCTCCATAGAGATAGAGCTATGGCCCCCTAGCAGAGTTAGAGACCACACGGTCCGAGACCACCTCCCCTGATGCCGTACGATGTTATAGTTCTGCTAAGGTAATGGCTATACGATGATATTAGTGGGTAAGACTTGAGTAGAGATAGAGCTAGAGTTTGGTGACGAGGTCAAAGACCACCATGCCACATCCTCTCCCTGATGCTCTACTCGCATCCAATACACCAACCACACACATACATTTACATGCCTATTCCTAGCATCAACATCATCATGTTATAAATAAATAGAATTAAATATGCATGAACAGTAACAGCAGGAATATTGGATGACATGTGAGATGCACATTACAAGGATACAAACATAAAATCAATCATGACATTGGACTCAATAAAGTAAACATTTTATTATTATCCAATTAGTTTAGTTCTTGTTCCCTCACCTTTAAACGATGTTTGTTCCTCTCCCAAGCTTTGGAAGTCACTTTGAACCTATTAGGAACCTAAAAAATTAATGTATTTAAGTTAAGGTTCAAGTTTACCAAGTTACAATAGTCAAAAACCTTGTTTGGTTTCAAAATATGCTTGCTGTTATCGTGTGGTTGCAAGTGTGGTCGAACCCTGTGGTCGCATTTTATGCGACCACACCATGCGACTACACCTTTCTTGGGAACTTCCAGAATAGCTGTGGTCGACCTTCTGGTTACCCTGTGGTAGACCACAGGTTACGACCACATGATGTTTGGTCAATTTTTCATCTCAATCCGAATTCTTCGTGATGAGTCCATTCCTCGGCTCATCACTTAGGTTCATCCTATGGTTATCCTATGGCCATTATGTACAGTTTCTCATTATCAATTATTCCTAACCTATTTTCTCATGGCTTTTCTTAGAAATTTCATAACCGAAATCATTATATTAGATTTAACACGTCAATCTTGAAAAGAACCTATTCTAGCTGATCTACCCCATAGAGTCAAGTCCATAACTTAAGCTTGCTGTAGAGAGATAAAACTTTTCTCTACAAAACCTTCTTCTCCAAGCTTCTTCTCCAAATCTCCTTCTTCCCCTTATCTTCCTTTCTCTTTCTCTCTTAGGTTTAGGGTTTCAATTTGAGTTTTAAAATAGTGAGAGAGGCTAAGGAACGTCCCTTATATAGAGGAAAACCTCCATATAGAGTCCCATTTTAATTAGGAAAGAGTCCCCCCTTAGATTAGAAAAGTTTCCTAAACACAGTCTGTTCAGTATCGTGTGGTCATACGTGGGGTCATAGAATCCGTCGACAACACGTCCAAAATATGTGACCACACATTATGTGGTCTCATATGTGTGATCTCATGTGTGTGGTCTCATGTCCGACCAGATGTATCGACCACACGTATCGACCACACCCCTCAAAAATGCCACCACACATCTAAAATTTATTGGTTTTTCATTTTTGTCTGGTTTCTTCCACACAAACATAACCAGTCAACCACGCCAACTAAATTTGACTTGTTGCTTACCTCATCTTGTGGTTTCTTCATACACTTGGTTCACTTGAGTCAATTATGATGGGAAGACCGGTTACGACACGAGAACGTAAGGTTAAACAGGATTCGTGGCATGCTGGTCTTTCAATGCCACTCATAATTGCTTGTTTATTTGCTTCTGTGTTGCATCATTAAATTATTGATTAGGGTTGCATTGATACCTGACTTCTCGCTGAGCTGGGTTGGGAGCTCACCCCTCGATAGAGAATTTCTTTTAGCTTTGATTATCGGTACCTCTACTACTGCTGTAGATATAGATCCTGATGATGTTGAGGGTACTCTCATGCTGGGGTTCCGCTGAGAGATCATGTCAACTGCTGTACCTATAGGGATTGCATCTACAGGACCTGAGTCAGTGCCTTGCCTCTATGATTTTACTGTTTATGGATAGATGATAGTTTGGTCTATCCACAGGGTCATATTTGGATTTACTCTAATTATTTAGTATGGGATGTATGTATTATGAACGATATTGTGAAATCGGTTTGAAAGACATACACACTAAATTATGTATTGATAACATTAGTAGCATCTATTCTCTAGTATGATTCTGTTGTAAATATTATTATTTATTATTGATTATTGTGGATATTGTTTGTGTAGACTGTGGGGTCTATTTGATAGTTCACTTTGGTTATTGATTGTTGGAAGATTCAGGTTGTCTCGTGGATGACTAGAATATCACGCCCGACTTCCCAGAATGGGCTGTAACAACACTGGTATCAGAGCACAATCACTTTGACTCTACCTACAAACTTCATCTATACATACGTTTCCATGTGATGCTTAGGATAATTATAAGCTGTTATGAACCAACAAGTAGTAAGTAGGGAGAATAATAAGTTAGGTTACATTACATTACAAGGACTAATAAACAAACATAATGCACAATATGAACTATGAACCAAGAGAAGAGTCATGTACATATATGTATCTGATTTTAAATACATAATTGGGATGCAGCCCATAACCCGGGCAGTCATCCCAGATACAACTTCTTATCAGTATGAAAAGTAAATGAAAGTACAAGTATAAAGCGAAAAGAAGTGATGTGAATATGTCAAAAGTAGGGTAAGATCCACACCTCGAATAGTTACCCTATGTACATATTATGATCACAAGTAAAAGGAATGGATCACTGCTTTGTCTGCTAAGGTCCACTCGATGAAGCAATAAGCTCGGATCCAGCAGGGGGTTCTGAAGATGAAGGTGCATCCTATAGAGAAGATGGCTATGAAATACTCCATACTGCAGGTGATGAAGGTACCTCCGGAGGGGCAGAAGATGAGGGCATGTCCTGCTGGGTGATTTATGGGGGAATGTTCGAGGGAACAAGAGAAAGAATGGGCCTACGCTGTACATAGTGATGTAAGTGCCCGACAGTGACCATTGCACACCCCAATTCTGAACCAACCAGAATGGTGTGATGAACCGTCTATGAATCAACAGTTCAACCAGGATCTCATATAGGCTATGCCAACCATGTTAAACCAAAATACATTCCACATTAATCATAGATAATAAAGTAAATAGCGGAAGTCTTATTAATAATGAACTGAGGTCAAATCCTGATAAATAATTAATATTCCAGTTATCTCCAAGTAACCAAAAGATAATTTAATTCATATTACAAATATCCAAAAATGAAAGTTAAAACTAAGTGCATCCATAGTTGAAATGCTCGCTTAACAATCATAATAGTCCTTTACAGCTTGCTCATCCATAGCCGCCACTTGTTCACATGTTGGCGTGTCGACATGATCTTCAATCATAATACCTGCAACATCAGAAACTAAAAAGAATTGCATGCACGAGGGTCAGCTCTCCAACTTGAGCTCAGTGAGTAAACAAAACAATGCAACAAACATATGCATGCATTCAATTCATATCTTTGGTCTGGTTCATAAGTTTTCAATGTGCAATAGAAAGGATTGGTGGCCACCACACCTTCATACACGAGTATGTGAAGCCTCCCAAAGGATTAAACACCAATGCCATCCCACATGCACCCATCATGGAATAGAGATTGAGCTAAAATGCCCGGATCAAACACCGCATGACACTTCCCCTGATGCCCTACCCATACCAACATGTAAGCCCCTATTGGCGAGCGCTTGCAAACTGGGCTCGCAACTAACCAATCCTAATGTCAAATAGTGTATCCAAGGCCTCACCCCAGCATCCCTCAATACGTCCATAGAGATAGAGCTAAGGCCCCCCGGGAGAGTCAGAGAGTACGCGGTCCAAGACCACTTCCCATGATGCCCTACGACGTAATAGTTCTACTAAGGTAATGGCGATACGACGATGTCAGTGGACAAGACTTGAGTAGAGATAGAGCTAGAGTCTGGTGACCAGGATGAACCACAGTGTCACGTCCTCCCCCTGATGCCCCACTCGCACCAAGTACAGTAACCACACACATACATTCACATGCCTATTCTTAGCATCATCATCATCATCATGTTATAAATATACGAAATTAAATATGCATGAGCAGTAATAACAGGAATATTGGATGACATGTGAAATGCACATCACAAGCATACAAGCATAGAATCATCCATGGCATTAGACTCAATAAGTAAAATAGCTTGTTATTAGCCAATTAGTATAGGTTTTGTTCCCTCACCTTCGATTGATAGTAGATCCTCGTTCAAGCTTTATAATTCAATCTTAGATCACTTGAAAACCAAACAAGTTGATAGATTTTTAATTAGAATTAATTTCCATGTGTTTAGACTAACAGAAACTGAGGGGTCGAAGGTGTGGCAACACCTGGGGTCTCAGTTTCTACGACCACAGGGTGTGGGGTCGCAGGGTGGGGTCGGACATACTCCGACCACACGTGCGACCACACCCTCCCTGAAAACTTCCCGAGGGCATGTGGTCGGACATGTGTGTCTTGTGGGGTCAGACATCATGTGACCTCATGTGTGACCACACGTGTTATGGTCGACCTTTGACTCTTAAGTCCATTCCTTCATGTTTGAATCCTTTGGCTTATCATCATGGTCCTTTCTATGATTGTTCTATGGCTCAAAGCTATTATTTTATACATCATCCATTGTCCACATAATTTCCTCTATGGATTCTCTTGGAATTTATCCATGGATGGATGATTTGGGTTTCTCCTAAATCCTATCTTCTACATGAACTATTCTTGGCTCTCAATTTAACATGGGGAATATGTTCATACCTTAAGCTTGCTGAAGATTCAGAGTTTTCTCTGAATTTTCCTCCTCCTTAGTCTTCCTCTTCAATTATCCTTCTCTTTTTTCTCTTATCTTTCTCTCACTTTCAATTAGAGTTATAAAAGGGAGAAAGAGGCTAAGGGACATCCTATTTATAGAGGAAAACCCTCCATAATATCCCCCAATGAGTTTATGAAAGAACCCCCTTCGGATTAGGAAGGTTTCCTAAATTCAGTTTCTGACTGGGTTCGGTGGGGTCGGAAGTGGAGTCGCAGAATCCGTCGACCACACTTTCTGAAATGTCCGACCACACGACCAAAATTCATGTGGTTGGACTATTTTGAGGTGTGGTTGGTCACACCTATTTAGGCATGCGACCATACACTCATAATTGACTATTTTTGGGTTGATTTCATACCTGGTCTTGTGGTTTCATTACGCACTTGGTCTACTTGGCTCGACCATGATATATAGACCTGGACAAGGTGGTAAGACCGGTTAGTTTGATACAGGTCATACAACTCTCCCCCTCATATTAGAAATTTTATCCTCGAAATTTGTACATACCTTTCGAGTCGAAAAGGTGAGGATATTGCTTTCGCATAGCATTCTCTTCTTCCAATGTGATCTCTTCTATATCTTGGCTTCTCCAAGTGACCCTTAACATAATAAATGTCACGGTTGCGTAGACGTTAAACCTTTCGGCTGGTGATTTCAGTTGGTGGTACTTCGAATGTCAAATCATCAGTTAGACCCGGTGGATCAACTGTCAAAATGTGTGTTGGATCTTTGACGTATTTCTTCAATAATGAGATATGAAATACATCATGCACACTTGACATAGATGGGGGTAGTGCTAACTGATACGCCACTTTTTTACGTTTAGCTAGAATCTCATATGGCCCGACATATCTTGGACTTAGCTTTCCTTTATGTCCGAATCATTTTAATCCTTGCATAGGTGATACTTTCAAGAATACCTTATCACCTACGACGAATTCAAGGTCTCGACGTCGAGTATCTGCATACTATTTCTGACGATTCTGAGCTATTCTAACTCTTTCCTTGATAATGTCAAGTACTCGAGAAGTTTCTTCAACAAACTCTGGTCCAACGATACTCCGTTCTCCAACTTCATTCCAAAACAAAGGAGTTCGACACTTCCTACCATACAATGCTTCATAGAGTGACATATGTATAGTAGCCTGATAGCTGTTGTTATAGGTGAACTCGATCAATGGTAGTTTTTCATCCCATGAGCCTTTGAAATCAATAACACAAGCTCGAAGCATGTCTTCTAAAATCTGAATGGTACACTCCGACTGTCCGTCTGTCTGAGGATGGAATGCAGTACTAAACTTCAACGTTGTACCCATAGCCTTCTGCAATCCTTCCCAAAACTTTGAGATAAAGCATGAGCCTCTGACTGACACTATGCTCTTAGGCATACCATTCAATCTGGAAATATTATCCACATATAGCTTAGTTAGCCGCTCCAAAGCATACCGAGGTCGTATAGTGATGGAATTAGCTATCTTCATAAAGAGATCAACAATCACCCAAACTACGTCAATCGATCTAGGAGTCAGTGGCAAATCGGTGACATAGTTCATTGCAATGCAATTTCACTTCCAGACTGGCTTCGATAGTTGTTGTAGTAAGCCATGTTGGTCTTTGTCTTTCAGTCTTGACTTGCTGATAATTCCGTTACTGAACAATGCATCTAGCCACAACTACTTTCATTCCCTTCCACCAAAATAATCTCTTCGTGTTTTGATATATTTTGTACTTCCAGGATGTACCCAATACAGAATAGAATGGGCTTTTAGCAATATCTTGTATCTTATGATCAGTATTTTTCACTTTAGGTATGCATAATCATCCTCTGTATCTCAAGACCTTTTTCACATCAGAAGTAAGTCAAGGTTAGGTTTTCCTTTCTCTAAGCACCGTTCTTATATACAAATCTAACAAAATTGCTACTTTTACTTCATCCATCAATTCAAAAATGATCTTTAATGCCACAAGCGCAGCCAAGGAATTATTGCTCCATAAGTTCATCCATAAGTTCTCGCTTAATTGGTCATCACGAGTTTTTATTATATATTACTCTTTTTCCAAATCTGAATCTGTTGCTACGGAACATAAGGCAGCTGTTGTACTAGGTCCTCCTTTTGCCTTCATTATTCCCTTTTTGCCTAAAGCCTCAACTACTACATTAGCCTTGCTTAAGTGACACTGAATATCACAGTCTTAATCCTTCAAGTGTTCTAACCATCGTCTCTGCTTCATGTTTAACTCTTTCTGGGTGAAGAGATAAATAAGACTCTTGTAATCCAATTTAATCTAAAATTCTTCTCCGTATAGATAATGTCTTTAAGTCTCTATTGCATAATTCATCACCGATAATTCCAAGTCATGAGTAGGGTAACTCTTCTCATGCTCCTTCAGTTTTCTTGAAGCATATGCAATTGCTTATTTACCTTGCATCAACCCGCATCCTAGATCCAATCCAAAAGCTTCAATGTATAGGGTAAAAGGTTTCCCTAGTACCGGAATGATCAAGATGGGAGCTAATATCAACCTTGCTTTTAGAGTTTGGAAACATTCTTCACACTTGTCAATCCAATTAAACTCTTCTCCCTTCCTAGTTAGCTTGGAAGAGGTTTTGCGATCTTAGAGTGGTCCTTCACAAATCATCTGTAATAACCAGCTAAACCCAAGAAACTTCTGATCTTCGCAATATTCTTTAGGTGTTTCTCACCATATGATTACTTCTATCTTAATAAGGTCCACTTTAATCCCTTTTTATGATGCTACATGATCTAAGAAGATCACTTTGTTTAATCAGGTCTCATATTTCTTGGACTTAGCATAAAGCTTCTCCCTTCTCAACTATTGTGAAGCTGATCTAAAATTCGTTGTATGAATTGCTTCATTCTTGGAATAAACTAAAATATCATCTATGAAAATTATGACCGACGTATCCAACATGTCATGAAACACCTAGCTCATCAGCTCCATAAAAGATGTAAGGGCATTGGTTAATCCAAATGTCATAATTGAGAACTTATAATGCCCAATCCTGATTTTAAAAGCTATCTTCGAGATATCGCTGTCCAAATTCTTCATTTGATGATACTCCATCCAAGGTCAATCCTAGAAAATACCTTTGCTCCTTGCAACTGTTTAAAGAAGTCATCGATCTGAGGTAGTAAATATCGATTCTTGATCGTGAGCTTGTTTAGTTCCTGGTAGTCTATACATAATCTGACACTACCGTCCTTCTTCTTCACGAATTGCATTGACGCTCCCCGTGATGCATTAATTAATCGATTAGAACCCTTGTCTAATAACTCTTGTAGTTGAGTCTTAGTCCCTTCAACTCCATAGGAGCTACTCTATAGGTGCCTTTGACACAGGTATCGTCCTTGGTAAGAAGTCGATGAAGAACTCGATCGCACGATCAGATGGTAACTCAGGTAAGTCTCCTAGAAATACATCAGGAAATTTACGCATCACATCAGTATCTTCCAATTGTGATGCTTCTTTGGTAACGTATACCAGACATACCATATATCCAACTCCTTTCTCTTCAAAGCATCTCTTCGCCTTTAGCATAGAGAAGATCAGTTTCACTTCTTAGGCAACATGCTTCTAATAAAACTAAATTATATACCGTCTTTATTCTTGAATGATAACCTCTTCTATGCACATAACAACTTTGTAGAGTGTTGAGACAACCAGTCTATTCCCAAGATGACGTCAAAGTCTGCCATCTCAAGTTGATTTAGGTTGCATTCAAATTTTGTCCATCCATATGATTCAAACATTGTTCATAACACTCATCCAATACAACATTTAGTCCAAAAGGGCTTGAACTAGCAAAATCTTGTATAAGGGTCTTAAGAGCACATCTAGCTCCTTAATCTGTTACGATTTTTCAAAGACTAACGCCAATAATCTCATATCCCCAAAAGCTCATTAGCTTACACCTTCTTTATCATTGCTGTTCTACCCTGATCTCTCTTTCATATACCTCAAAAAATATCTTGTGATTGTTACTTACTTTCTTGCTCATGCACTCTTTTATAGACATGACTCATATCCATCTATCTAGCAATCTTGAAATAAATTCTCTACTACTTCGTCTAAGGTTTCTTAGCTATAGAATCTAATATGAATTTAATCATCTTTCTTCCCATAATTCTTGATTAACTAAACATCTTATCAATGGATGTCGAGAAATGTAAGAATCAAAATATTTATCCAAAAGCAATTCATTTCCTTTTTTCAATTTAGCATAATGACAAACACTTGCTTTATCTAATGAACTTAGGTTTAAAGGATCAGGAGTAAATTTATGGTAATCCAACTGTCTTCCAAAGGTTGTTAAGTTGCACGATGGTCCAAATATATGGAAATACAAGTTTTACAATTCTTAACCTTATGGTTTATAGGTTCTATTGACTATATAATGCCATTGGTCAAGGAATTAAGAGAATAAATCTGGAGAAAGTTTTGGTACATCAATAATCAGGTATAAATCTTAAAGATGTATGCTCAAAATGATTAAACCTTTAACTGTTCATTCAGTTGATATCTCTATTCATGTTATCAATCATGAGAGTACCTTAGATTGGTATAATCAGGACTAATACTGAAGAAACAATATCTATAACTCCAATTGATAGGTTGAATCGATAAGGTATCCTGTCAAGGCACGAGAATTTAAAATCAGGTATGACCATCCTCTATAATCATAAGAGTAAGTCGATAATGCACCGCATCCTATATAACCTATCTAGTTATATGGCCACAATAGATTTGATCCTTTGCTGAAAACGTTTGAGGCTTCATCTTCAGAAAATATTCTTCAACCCTTGTTGAATTTCTACCATGATGCAGCTATCCCATACTTTGGTGGCTGATAAGGGTAACCACCTTGATACACTGCTTGTTGTGCATCAAGCTTCTGCACTAGGGTGTGTGTTACTGGGACTTACCGTATGGTAGGCACTGTGTTATAACTAATAGGTGCTGGGGGTATAATGTTGCTACCAATCGATACCATACTTGGTTTGACCCAGAGGTGTTGGTGTAGCATTGGCAACTTGGGTAGTGACTCACATAGCAACTTGCATAATCGGTCTCATCTATGGTTGTTCTTGTATTTTGTCAGGCCAAGTTTTATTACAACTGTAGCCTAGGCACTTGGTAGTCCAGGTAGATTGGCTGGAGTGTCCTGATTGTTCACCTCTTTTGATTTGCTCTAATTTGATTATCATTATTTAGCATCTACTCAGTTGAGTTTTCATTACCCATTCTCGACCTAGATAGTGGTGGGATCAAGTTGCAACCTCTTCTTAATGCTCAGCGGATAATGGGTTAGTGTGTGGTAGATTTTACTCTGAGTCTCCACGTCACCCAGGAGTAGAGCTTTATTTTCTTTTATAGTTACTCTTATTTTTTTGGTGTATAGCTATTGTTCTCCTATCTCTGTTGCATTCAGCCTGAGATCTTTCCCTTTACCTTTGCAGGGATTTAGGCGTTACTAGCCATTTTCCTTCTTTCCCAATCATACATCGAGTTTTACATCTTATGAGTACCAACTCGGTATTCTAATTTTTCTGCTTTATAGATGCTTCCTTCTTGTTACTGTACTATATCCTTTGTATACTCAGGCAACTATCCTACTTGTAGACCATACCATATGTTATTTATTTATCGGGATATATTTTGATTCTCTTTTTCTTCAGTCTATATATACATATGGTTCCACCTCTTATATGTACATTATTGTCTTGTTTAAGTTCTATCTCAACCAACACAGATGCTTATGGTGTGTTTGTATTAAAGCTTTTAATTTATCCTAACTCAGTTCATGGACTCTAGTGGAAGTATTTAAGTTTGATGGGCAAGGCTTGAGAGCTCTGATACCAAGTTGTTACACCCGAATTCTGAACCAACCAGAATGGTGTGATTAACCGTCTATGAATCAACGGTTCAACCAGGATCTCGTATAGGCTATGCCAACCATGTTAAACCAAAACACATTTCACATTAATCAGAGATAATAAAGTAATTAGCGGAAGTCTTATTAATAATGAACTGAGGTCTAATCATGATAAATAATTAATATTTCAGTTATCTCCAAGTAACCAAAACATAATTTAATTAATATTACAAATATCTTAATACAAAAGTTAAAACTAAGAGCATCCATAGCTGAAATGCTAGCTTAACAATCATAATAGTCCTCCACAGCTTGTTCATCCATAGCTGCCACCTGTTCATATGTTGGCGTGTCGACATAATCTTCAATCGTAATACCTGCAACATCAGAAACTAAAAAGAATTGCACATGCGAGGGTCAGCTCTCCAACTTGAGCTCAGTGAGTAAAAAAAACAATGCAACAAACATATGCATGCATTCAATTCATATATTTGGTGTGGTTCATAAGTTTGCAATGTGCAATAGAAAGGATTGGTGACCACCACACCTCTATACATGAGTGTGTGAAGCTGCCCAAAGGATCAAATATTAATGCCGTCCCACATGCACCCATCATGGAATAGAGATAGAGCTAAAGTGCTCGGATCAAACACCGCATGACACTTCCCTTGATGCCCTACACATATCAACACGTAAGCCCTCATTGGCGAGGGCATGCAAACTGGGCTCGCAACTAACCAATCCTAATGTCAAACAATGTATCCAAGGCCTCACCCCAGCATCCCTCAATACGTCCATAGAGATAGAGCTAAGGCCCCCCAACAGAGTCAGAGACTACACGGTCCGAGACCACCTCCCCTGATGCCCTACGACGTAATAGTTCTACTAAGGTAATGGCGATACGACGATGTCAGTGGACAAGACTTGAGTAGAGATAGAGCTAGAGTCTGGTGACCAGGATGAACCACAGTGTCACGTCCTCCCCTGATGCCCCACTCGCACCAAGTACAGTAACCACACACATACATTCACATGCCTATTCCTAGCATCATCATCATCATCATGTTATAAATATACATAATTAAATATGCATGAGCAGTAATAACAGAAATATTAGATAACATGTGAAATGCACATCACAAGCATACAAGCATAGAATCATCCATGGCATTGGATTCAATAAGTAAAATAGCTTGTTATTAGCTAATTAGTTTAGGTCTTGTTTCCTCACCTTTGATTGATAGTAGATCCTCGTTCAAGCTTTATGATTACTCTTAGATCACTTGAAAACCTAACAAGTTGATAGATTTTTAATTAAAATTAATTCCCATGTGTTTAGACTAACATAAATTGAGTGGTCGCAGGTGTGGCAGCACCTGTGGTCTCAGTTTCTGTGACCACAGGGTGTGGGGTCGCAGGGTGGAGTCAGACATACTCCAACCACACATGCGACAACACCCTCCCTGGAAACTTCCCAAGGGCATGTGGTCGGACATGTGTGTCTTGTGGGGTCGAACATTATGTGACCTCACGTGCGACCACAAGTGTTATGGTCAGCCTTTCACTTTTAATTCCATTCCTTCATGTTTGAATCCTTTGGCTTGTCATCATGGTCCTTCCTATGATTGTTCTATGGCTCAAAACTATTATTTTATACACCATCCATTGTCCACATAATTTCCTCCATGAATTCTCTTGGAATTTGTCCATGGATGGATGATTTGGGCTTCTCCAAAATCCTATCTTCTTCATGAACTATTCTAGGCTCTCAATTTAACATGAGGAATATGTTGATACCTTAAGCTTGCTGAAGATTCAGAGTTTTCTCTGAATTTTCTTCCTCCTTAGTCTTCCTCTTTAATTCTCCTTCGCTTTCTTCTCTTCTCTTTCTCTCACTTTCAATTAGAGTTCTAAAAGAGTGAAAGAGGCTAAGAGACTTCCTATTTATAGAGGAAAACCCTCCATAATATGCCCCAATGAGTTTAGGAATGAACCCCCTTTGAATTAGGAAGGTTTCCTAAATTCGGTTTATGACTGGGTTCCGTGGGGTCGGAGGTGGGGTTGCAGAATCCGTCGACCACACCTTCTGAAATGTCCGACCACACGACCAAAATTCATGTGGTTGGACTATTTTGAGGTGTGGTCGGTCACACCTGTTTAGGCATGCGACCACATGCTCATAATTGACTATTTTTGGGTTGATTTCATACTTGGTCTTGTGGTTTCTTCACGCACTTGGTCCACTTGGCTCGACCATGATAGGTAGACCTGGTACAAGGTGGTAAGACCAGTTAGTTCGATACAGGTCTTACAACCATGGCATCATGAATATAGCCCACATGGGTCTCTAGATCACCCAACTGAGTCCCCATAGTACTAGCCTAAGACCTCTTTTCCTTTAACTCTGTCTCCATAGTCTCTACCTATCTCTCTAGCCTCACAAGGCCATCAGTAATCTTCTCCAGCTCTATTTGTGTGAGCCAGAGTACATCTAGCAGCTGGCCTAAGTTATGAGTCAGTCCTGATGTCTGAGTAGCTACAAGTGGTCTCTGCAGCTGCAGGTGCCACTCTAGTGCTGGTAGCTAGGGGCACATCTCCAGTACAGGCATCTATATCCACATCCATGTGGTCACCACCCTTACCATCCTAGCTGCCATCATTATTGTCATTAAACCCATCCTCCTCCTATTCAATAGAGGATGACTGCGGTACTGTGTCCACCCTCCTGACACCATGACTGGTGCCCTCATTGGCTCTGGTTGCTACTGCTGCTAATGCCCGTCTAGAAGGCTGTGCTGCCCTAGGTGGCCTAGCACAAGCCTTAAGAATGGGATCCTCCATGACTATGTTGATGAGATGCATCATAGCAATGGTGTCCTAGTTGAACTCAGATGACTCCTTTTCGTTATCAACAATCTCTCCCTCTAGGTCGACCCCAAAGTAGAGAATGTTATGTGTCAGGAGACGCCCATAGGGAAAATGACCCATCTAGGTCAGATGGGAAAAGATGTGAAGAATGATGTGAAGTATCAAGAAAGGGAGACATACGGGTCTCCTCTGCACCAAACAGTCTGTCAAAAGCACACAATACTAGTTCAGCTCCTCCCTGTGACCAGATTTGGGAATGACATTGTGCTGTATGATCATGTTGAGTAATCTGTGAGTAGGCTTAAAAGATGACCTAAACTTGGACTCTATTTTATGTTTGACCGGCCTCATGCCGGTTGCCAAATACACAGACCGAACAACTCCTATTAGTCCGACCAGAAAAGATTAGGGTTGTTAGTTTAATACCTTTACTTCATGGTCTATCATCCGACCATTTCTCCTGGTCTGATTATGATGGGAAGACCTATCATGACACATTAACCCATGTTAGACTAGGATAGTGGAGTGCGAGTCTTATAACCCCCCAAAAAGAAATTTTATCCTCGAAATTTAATCATACCTTCCAAGTCGAATAGATGAGGGTATTGTTTTCACATCACAGCTTCTTCTTCCCATGTCACCTCTTCCACGTCCTGACTTTTCTAGGTTACTTTGACATAGAAGATGTCTTGGTTTCAGAGCTTCTGTACCTTTCGACTTGTGATCTCGGTCGGTATAACTTCGAACGTCAATTCCTCTATCAAATCTGGGAGATTTACTATCAATATGTGGGATGGATCTCTAATGTACTTCTTCAGTAGGGAAACATAGAAAACGTCCTGTATCTTGAACATAAATAGGGGTAGCATAAGCTGATACGTTACTTTCCCACGTCTCGCTATAATCTCATATGGTTCCACATATTTAGGACATAACTTTCCTTTCTTACTAAACCGCTTCAGACTTCGCATAGGTGATATCTTTAGGAATATTTTGTCACCTACAGTGAACTCAAGGTCTCGGTGTCTATTATCTGTATAATTATTCTGTCAAACTTGAGCAGTCTTCACCCTTTCCTTGATCTTGTCTACCACTTGACAGGTTTCTTCAATGAACTTTGGCCCCATAATTCTTCGTTCACCAACTTTGTTCTAAAATAGAGGGGTTCGACATTTTCTACCGTATAATGCCTCACAGGGTGACATCTATATAGTAGTTTGGTAGCTATTGTTGTAAGTAAGCTTAATCAATGATAGTTTCTCATCCTAAGCTCCTTTGAAATCAATAGCACAGGCTCAGAGCATATCTTCTAAGATCTGAATGGTCCTCTCCGATTAACCATTCGTCTGAGGGTGAAACGCTGTGCTAAACTTTAGCTTCGTCCCCATTGCTATTTGTAGTCCTTGCCAAAACCTAAAAGTAAAGCGAGGATCTCGATCTGACACTATACTTTCAGGTATACCATGGAGTCTGACAATATTATCCACATACAGCTTAACAATTCTATCCAAAGTATATTGAGGTCTGGTGGCAATGAAATGGGCCGTCTTTGTAAAGTGATCTACAATCACCCAAACTGCGTCAACTGACCTGGGAGTCAATGGTAGCCCAGTGATGAAGTCCGTAGTCCATGCAGGTTCAGGCAATGGCTGTAGTAAACCTGTTGGTCTCTGTCTTTCTACTTTCACTTGTTGATAGTTCAAAACATTGAAACACATGTCTAGCCGTGTCTGCTTTCATTCTTCTCCACTAGTACAATCTCTTTAAATCATGATACATCTTGGTACTTTCGAGATGCACTGAATAAGGAGTAGAATGGGCTTCTATCATTATTCTGTGTCTGATGTCTGAATCTTTACTTTCAGGTATACACAACCTTCCTCTATATCTAAGTATTTTCTCTACATCCAAGGTAAAGTTGCCTTACCTTTTTCTAACTCCTCTTGTACTGTTCTTAGATATGGTTATTGTAGAATTGCTGCATTTACTTCGTCCGTTAGATTTGGTAGAATCTTTAGTGCGGCGAATATAAGTGAAAACTTATAGAACAACCCTTGCTCTATAGGGTCATCTGGAGATTCTAGTATGTGTTGCATGTCGTCCTTGTCAGATGCTGTAATCGCGTATCACAGAGCGGCATTCATACTAGGTCCTCCTTCTGCCTTTAGTATTCCTTTTCTGCTTAATGCATTCGCTACAACATTGGCCTTTCTTGGGTGATACTGACTATTACAATCATATTCTTTTAGCAGTTTTATACACCTTTGCTATCTCATGTTCAACTCCTTATGAGTAAAGAGATAGGTGAGGCTCTTGTAATCTGACTTTATCTGAAATTTCTCATTGTACAAGTAGTGTCTCCAAGTCTTGATTGCATGAATCACCACTACTAACTTTAAATCATGCATAGAGTAATTTTTCTCGTGCTCCTTTAGTTGCCTTGAGGCATAGACAATCACTTGTTTACCTTGTATTAGAACACATCCCAAACCCAATCCAGAGGCATCTGTATATAGGGTAAATGATTGTCCTGGTACCGGAATGATCAAGATGGGAGCCGATATTAACTTCAACTTTAGAGTCTGGAAACACTCTTCACACTTGTAGGTCCAAATGAACCTTTCCCCTTTTTTAGTTAGGTTGGTAAGAGGTACTACGATCCTTGAGTAGTCCTCTGCAAATCATCTATAGTAGCCAGCTAATCCCAAGAAACTTCTTATCTTTGCAATGTTCTTAGGTGCTTCCCACCCTACAATTGCTTCAATCTTGCTGGGGTCTACTTTTATCCCTTCTAATAAAATTACATGACCTAAGACAGTTACTTCGTTAAACCAAAACTCGCACTTCTTGAACTTAGTGTAATGCTTCTCCCTTCTCAGCCATTGTAAGACTGCTTTAAGATGTGTTGCATGAGTTTCTTTGTCTTTGGAGTAAACCAAAATATCATCTATGAAGATTATGACCAAGATGTCCAACATGTCATAAAACACTTGATTCATAAGCTCCATAAATGATGCAGGGGCATTGGTCATTCCGAACGACATAACTAGGAATTCATAGTGTTCGTACCTGGTTTTAAATGTCACACCCCAATTCCACACTATTCAGAATGGTGTGATGAACCGCTAACAAACCAATGGTTCAACCAGGATCTCAAGTAGGCTATATCCGTATTATCTGAACTCCATACATCCACATAAATAATCAGAGTAAATATATAATAGCAGAAGTCTTATAGTAAAACGAATTGAGAATCTACTGTGATATTAATAATTAAATAGCAAATTATTCTGTATCAACTGAGACATAAGTAAATATCAAATACAAGTCTTTAATAAATCCAAATAAAGAAAACTAAAAAATATCTAATCAAATACACATGAGTTGCACTCACAAGAGGAGTCATGTGTATCTACTTCAGCTTCAACCTCCATTGCTGCTACGTTCTTGTACACTGGAGCATTACATAGTCTTCAACTGTGAAACCTGCATCATCACACCTCAAAGGTTAACGTTTATTGACGTTCTCATCACACCTCCCCTGATACTCGCTCGCATCAAGTACACCAACCACACACATACAATCACATGCCTATTCCTATCATCATCATCATCATCATGTTATAAACAATAAAATAAATATGCATGAACAAATAATAGAAATATTGGATGACATGTTGTATGCACATTACAAACATCTTCGCATAGAATCAAGCATGGCATTGGACTCAAGAAAATATAAAACAATTTGTTATTAATCAATTAGTTTAGAGTTCTGCTTCCTCACCTTAGCTTGCTAATAGATACTTTTCCAAGCTTTAGAATCACCTTTATATTGTTATTATATTGCTAGAAGACCTAACAAAGTCGATAGAATTTAATTAGAATTTATTCTGAATTTAAAAACCATTCTGTTAACTGAGGGTCGGAGGTAGGGTCGGAGTCATGATCGACCCTGGGTGCGATCCTCCCCAAACTCTGAACTTCCCAAACACTGAGGGTCGATAGTTAGGATCACCTAGGGTCGGATGGTCATCGACCCTCGGTGCGACCCTCGATGTACTTTGGTCAATTTCCCTCTTTTAGTCCATTCTTCGTGCTTGGGATCCTATGGCTTGCTCCTACATTCCATTCTACATTCATTCCATGGTCTGAAACCATGAATCATCCACCTAAAATAGCTTTCATACATTCTCCTATGGTTTCCCATGAAAACCTAACCATGGGTTGATGGTTTGGGTTTCTCCGAGATCACACTCTCATCAATATCTAACCTAAGGTCTGTAGAAACTCATGGAATTAGTATCCATACCTGAGAAGAATACTCCTTCTCTGCAACTCTTCTCTTTTGGCTAAATTCTCTTCCTTGCTTCTCTTCTTCCTCTTTTCCTTCTCTTATCTTTCTCTCAATTCAATTAGGGTTGTGAAAGGAGTGAAAGAGGCTTAGGGACGTCCTTTAAGTAGAGTAGGAACATCCTAAAATAAGTCCCTTTGAGATTAGGAAAGAATCCAAATCGAAAATTAGGAAATTTCCTAATTTCAGTTTCGAAGGCAACTGAGGGTCAATGATCCCGTCGACCCTAGATTTCTAATGAGTCCGACCCTCCCTTCAAAACTGAGGGTCTGACTTTCTGTTTTGGGGGGTCCGACCCTACTTGGCTGGGTATGCAACCCTCTCCTTAAATTAAGTGTTTTTGGGTCGATTTGATACCTGGGATCTCGATCTCCTTCACGCCCTTGGTCCATTTGGCTTGACCATGATAGGTAAACCTGGTTCAAGGTGGTAAGACCGGGTTAGATTGACACGGTTCTTACATTAAATGCTGTCTTAGGAATGTTAGCATCCTTGATCTTCAATTGATGATAACCCAACCGAAGGTCAATATTCGAGAACACCCTTGCACCTTGCAATTGATTGAACAAGTCATCAATCCGAGGCAATGGATATCGGTTCTTAATAGTGAGCTTGTTCAGTTCTCGATAATTAATGCACAAGCAAACACTACCATCTTTCTTCTTTATGAACAACACTGGTGCTCCCTATGGAGAGATACTCGGCCATATAAAACCCTTGTCCAACAACTCTTGTAGTTGAGTCTTCAGTTCTTTCAGTTTTATAGGAGTCATTCGATAAGGTGCCTTAGACATTGGTGCCAACCTTGGTAGGAGGTCTATCACGAACTCAGTCACTCGATCAGGTGGCAAACCAAGTAGGTCTTCTAAAAACACACTTGAAAACTCTCGCACTATTTCGATGTCTTCCATCTATAGTGCTTCTTTAGTAACATCCACTACGGATACAAAATAATCGATCTTGCCCTTCTCGAGACACCTCTTTGCCTTGAGTGTAGAAAGTTTAAGCTTTCTCTTCCTATGCAACTTTCTTATAGTAAAACCAAATTCTATGTCGTATTTTCCCTTGAAAGATAGCTTTTTCTCGGCACACAATATCTTCACTGAATGTTGAGCCAACCAGTCCATCCCCAAGATAATGTCAATGTCTGCCATCTCAAGTCGAACTAGGTTTGTATCCAAATCCCGTCCTTCAATACAAACTGGATATGGTTCGTAGCACTCATCTAACACTACCTCTAGTCCCAAAGGATATCGTAATATTAGTTTTTGGTCTAAAGGTTTGACGAGTATATCCAATCTCTTCCCAAATGAGACGGACAAAAAAAAAAGGGTGGCCCCAGAGTCAAAGAGAACCTTGGCGGCACACCAGCTATAATTATAGTACTTGTAGTTTTACCTATGTTTAGTCTACATACTCTCATAAGTGTACTATAAGTAAGGGTTAGGTCATACTTGTAACCACATCAGGTGATGCGACTTGCTCTTTAGAGGCTACAGCATACACCTTTCCTTGCTGCAGCTGCTTCCAAGGTTGAGGGCATGTCTTTGCATAGTGCCCCATCTAGCTGTAGTTGTAGCACTTAATATTTCCAACCTATCCATCCTCTTGTTGAGTATTTCCTGAAGTAGTGTTGGCTGGTTCTGTCGTGTTCTATGACCTAAAAGGTCTGAAGGACTTTGAGTTTCCCCAATCGACGTATCGATATAAGACCTTTATCTCCTTCTGACTGGACTCTAGAATTCGAGCAATCGACACTGCTTTATTATATATTTTCTTCTCTAGACCAAGCACATGCTCAAGGATGCTGCCTCTTAGTCCCATAGTGAAACAAATAGTCTTTGTATCTTCTTCTTGCATGTTGGTAGGAGCAAAGAAGAACAGTTCTTTATATCGCTGCTGATATGCATCTACAGTCATCTGTCCTTGGTGCAGACTCATAAATTCCTGCTCCATTTAATCTTTGAAGCTTCTAGGGAAATACTTTTTGAAGAATGCCTCCTTGATGTCCCAAGTCACTTCAGTGTGTTTGGTCAGCAAATAGGTGCGAGTAGATCTCCACCAATGGTTTGCACCTTCCCTTAGCATATAGATAGCTCACATGACCTTTTTTTTCTTCTATGATAACCATCATCAGAAAGGTCGTCTCCAATTCATCTATCTACTATGCTGGCCACAATGGGTTTAATCCCTTGTCTAAGAATGTTTGTGGCTTCATCTTCATGAACCATTTCACTAGTCTCGTCTGATCATTTTGTCCAGGAGCATACATGCCATATATGGGTGGTTGGTATAGGTAACCACCTTGAGAACCACCTTGATAGACACCTTGGTTCTGTATTGGGGTATTCAACACTAGAATCTGTGGTTAATGATGTTGGGCTATAGGGATGGCATTACTGCCCACTGGTGCCATATTAGTTTGGCCTGATGTATTAGTGTAGCATTGGCAGTAAGTGGCATGGCAGTGGCCAATGAGGCTCACAACTCCAACAACTCCAGGTATTGTTCTTGTACTTGATAGGCTAGGTTATTTACAACTGTTGCCAAGTCTCCCGGGGGTCCTGGTAGATTATGTTGATTGGCCTAGTCAGTTGCTCCTTGATTTGCCCCCACAGAATTATCATTGTTTAGGGTATGCTCAATTGGGTTTTCATTCTCATTCCCTGCTCCAAGTGGTGGTGGTGGAGTTGGGTTTCGGCCTGCCATTTCAGTTTACAGTTGTTGAAAAGATCTGCAGCGCCAACATGTATGAGACAATGTACAATATATCGATAATTTATAGGGTTAGTCCCATTCAGCGCATGGAAATCCCAGCAAAACTGAGCAACAAAGCATATATAAGAAAATTTTGTCTAGTCACCGTTGACTGGTCCCCTGTTTAAACCATTTTTTACTTATCGCTTAATTTGCTGGACATATTCAGATAGTTAGAAAATTTTGTTCGGTTTGGTTATTAGCCACGCCGGACAACATACTGGACAAACTCTGAGACACTTGCCAAGAGGGTCCGGTCGACTTTAGGAGTTGAAAAGTTCTACCGGACAACCTAAAATCACTTTAAAATACACGATTTTGAGTAATTTTTCTTACTTTTTTCTTGGCTCTCTCCCTTGTTTGTGGCTCAACTAGGCTCTGGTGAGTTGCTACAGTCCCTCTAGATAATTTTTGAGGTTTTTTTCTCTAGTTGAGGTCTCCATCCCCTTCCCAGAGGTAATTACTTCCTTTCTACCTTCTCTTTTGGATCGTTTTCTAGGTATTCTCGATTTTTTTATTGTTTTTCTTTAATTATAAATTTTTTAACCCTAGAAAACTTTGTTTCATTGTTTAGAATCACTTTTAGGGATCCAATAAGCGAAAGCCTCAATTAATTTGAGGTTCCGTTGGTAGTTTCTTTGAAAACCCCAATTATTTCCATTTTGTACCCTAGAAATTGAGGATTTTTCAAAATTTTCAATTTCTTATATTTAATTGAAATTAGTCACAATTGCCTACTAATTTGTCATTACAGGATGGTTTGTATTACACCCCATTCTCAATGTATCGATACTATGGAATGGATAAGATCTTCGCATCCTAATTTAGGGCATTAGAAATCCCCTTCCAGGATCACAAAGTATCGAACACCAAGTAATAAACCCCTCACAACATGAGAACTAATAATAAATCCACACCACTAGATTAAATGAACTTAAATTAAGAGTATAGTGAAAGTTTTAAGTTAATTAAATAACATCAGCTAAAATAATCAAGTGATAATAATATAAGTAAATCCCTAAACCGTTGTAAACATAGTAAATAAGATAATTAAATCCTTAATATAAAAATTATTCATATGGGCAACATGCCCCCAAATCCAAATGAAATATTCTAAATTCAAACAAGTTTATCAAATAGTCAAAGTGTCTATCCATAAACACAGATCATCGCATTTGCACGTCTCATCATGAACGTCGTCATTACTAGCATCTGCGTCACTATTATTTACTTCAGTCATACCTACACCTAAAAGAATTTGTATACACAAGAGTAAGCTCAACCACTGAGCTTACCAAGGAAATCAAACATGCATAAACAAAATGCATGAATTTTCAACTACGGTCTGATATATAACTATAAGTGCCAGCTCAAGACAACCCACCCACAGAGTCTCTGGTTGCACGGACCTCTTCCCATCAGAATGAATACTGCCTCACTCGACGTACAGTAACATCTCCCATATACGGGTCCGTCGTTATGGGATAAGCCCGTATTATGCCGGCTACTGGCCCATAATTCATCCCAAGCCTGTATTATGCCAGCCACTTGAGGAGGTGATAATCCCACTAGTCGACTCGCCCGCCCATCTATACTACGTTGGGTATGGGTAGCATTGCAACTATGATTATACCACCCTTTATTGAATCCATGCCACTACATAACCCCCTAATGGCTAAGGATATAGTTATTAGGGTGATTTATGTTCAACTAACCAAATTTTCCTATTAACTAATTTACTGGTCTGTAATGTCGCCACGCTTCCAACCCCGTCCATCCTCCCACCTAGGGCGTCGTGGCTTGGCTAAGTTACCTTTATTGCAAAGCAGTGTCAGTAAGAAGTGGTTCAAGCATTCCATACCACTCACCTTTGTCCTTACTAACTTAACCAGACATCATGAGTCAAACAGTAGGTTAGTCACTTTTGTGGAAAGGTAGCGAGGGTCCCATACCACTCACCCTCCAATCCTTACCGCCATTGCTGAACCCAAGCTCAAGAAGGCATATGTATGGCAAACAAACAATTTATTGGATGGCATGTTATCGCATAAACATGTTATCAGTTGCATAGCATCACACAAGATATTCAAAAGTCTAAATCTACCAAACAAGGTTCAATTCCCTTACCTGATGTAGTAACAACAAAAATAATAAAGAGTACAATCCTGAATGGGCTCTTATAGCATTTTGCTATACCTTAAATAGAAATAACAATTATAATAGGTAATTGACACATACTACCCCTGTAGTTTACCTTAATTCCAGATATTTTAATAATTTGTTGAACCGGACGAGTTACCCCCTGGTTTAAACATTCTTAAACAAATATGGTAAATATACTACTTTACCCCCTGGTTCAACCGCTTCTGTGTTTTCTATTTCTTCTTCCTTCCGTTAAATCAAAATCGAGACCAATCGCTTACAGGCTGTAGGCTACAGTGCTTCAGTCAGTCAAACGAGTTGGGTTTTCTAACTTTTTTACCGGATTCCGGTCAAATTTCTGTGAAATAGAGCAGAATCCGCAATGATCCTGAAAACTGGGTTTTCTCCTCAAATCAAAAAGAAAAAAAAAAACACAAAAAACTTCTAACTGGTAAGAATTCCAGAAATCCCTACAAATTTGGAAGAAGGTCGTAGTGGTTTTTCAGAGAGAAAAGATCCTTCGATTCAACAAGCTGGACCAATTCCAAAATCGTCAAAAATCCAGAATAAAATACAAAAAGGAGGAAATTATTTTTCCCTATCTTTAGCGAGAGGGTTATTGGTTAGTGGAGAAAACATAGGAGAAGAAGTAGGGGAGAGGGTTATTGGTTAGAGGAGAAAACATAGGAGAAGAATTAGGGAAGAAGAAGAGAAGAAGTAGGGAAGTAGAAGAGAAGATATAGAAAAAAAATAAAAAAACTGTAGATGTGAAAATAAGAGAATGAGAAAAAATGGAGGAAACCCGTGGATAAGGGAGAGAGAAAACAAGAGATACAAGGGAGGGAGTGAAAACAAAAGAAAAACAGATCGAGAAGGATAGAAAAGCTCGTTTTCGTCTTCGATACAATTTTTTTCCCTATTTCTTCTCCTATGTTTTCTCCCACTGACCGATAGCCCTCTTGCTATTTTTTTTTTCCGAAAGCCCCTACCGCCCTTCTTCTCATCAGTTGCAGTTGCACTAGTCGCTGGAGAAGAAGATAAGAAAGATAAAAGGTCAAAACGATAAAGGGTATTTTAGTCAGTTCACCCCCCACTAAAGGGTATTTTGGCCATATTCAAGAGAATAAATGGGTTAAACCGAATGGCTGGACTGGTTTGTCATTGTAGTATAAGTGAAAGGGTAGTATGAGTCCGGTTCAACAACTTATTAGAGTATCTGGAATTGAGGTAAAGTACAGGGGTAGTATGTGTCAATTACCCATTATAATATTTATCTATCAGTTCACTGTTTGTCTCTATTATTTGTCCAAGCATAGCCTAATAATTTATGCATATTTTTTAGAGGTCTGATTATCATTAATAAACACTTTACTCTTGTTGCCTAGAGTTTCAAATGCATAGAAATCATAAACAACAAGCATTTAAAGAATAAAACATTGGTTTTAAATCAAAACGATGGGGCATACCTATGTAGATACATGATCTCAGAGTATAATCACATAGGTAGGCTCATAAAATTCCCAGAAAGTTCATGTCCAAAGATGGACTTCATCCGAGCTTATAATGCTGTACGACATGTGATCGACCGCACGGTCTTGACCATAGGCGTGAGGCTTGTGCCATCGACTGCACGTCAAAATGTGGCCAAAACACTCCAAATCTTCTCTGGTGGGTTTCTAAAATTTTATTAAGCTTAAAAAATGAGTTTGGACTCAAAAATCCCATTCTAACTCATGCTATTGGCATTGAATCCATTTCCCAGTCTATTGATATTGTTGGATTTTGTTTTCACTCCTTGGATCTGATTCCAACAATGCTAGAGAGGATTTTCCTTGGGTTTTAATCCACCATAAAATCATTTAGATGAATCCTTAAGGTCTAAGGTCCTTAGATCTGACCATTAGCCATTTGATCCACATTTTGGTATCCTCAGGATCTTGGTTCTTTAACTTTTCTGTTCCATGCTTTGTTTTAAATCTTTGAATGAGTCTCTGTACTAGTTACAAGAGACAATGGCCTGAGAAACATGACCAGAGGATCCTTTTCGAGTTCACACTTGTTTATTCATCTCAAAGAAAAGTAAAAAGATAGGGAGATCGATACCAGTTAAGGTTTCTGGTGTCGATGCAGTCCAATGGTTGATTTCCATTGGTAGCAGAGGATCCCTCCTCTTTCTCCCTTCTCACTTCTCCTCCAGGTGTGGCAGAGCTCTCCTTTCTAACTCTCCCTCACGTTTTTGTCTAAGAGAGGTTGGAAATGAGAGAATGAATTGAGTGAGACTCAATTCACGTTTTGGATGGGCTCTAAGCTTAGAAGGGGTAAGGATTCCCTCCTTCTTACCTATTTAAAATGGATAATAAACCAGGACACAATTTCCCATGAATCCAATTCGAGACGAGATCTGACTAGTGGTCTGATTAAGTTGGTTTTCTAAACCAGACTCACTTCAAGGGGTACCGCACTAGGGTGAGGTATGTGACCGACTGCACCTTGGTGGTGTCATGCCGGACCTCCTTTTTGAGTCCAGATTGAGATCTTAAGTGTGAAGGGTCGTTCTTAGTTACCTCTATTGGGTTTTATAGGCCTGATCCACCTTAGTTTGAACCATTCGTTGTGGTAAGACCTATTACAAAGTTAAAATTTCAAATTAGGACCGGAATTTTGGGTGTGGGATTTACCCATGTAAGTCCTCCTGTCCATGTAATTGGGCAAGTTCAAGGCTTTTTGGCCATTTTACTTCGTTATTCTACAAAAATTTTTATAAATTCTAATTAATTACTTATTTATTCTATTTTGATTCTTGCAGGTTATCATGTCTAGACATAAAGTGACAGCCAAGATTGTGGCGCCTTTTGCTTTTCGAGGTCTACCCCTACCCACTAGAATTTTTGGTGCACGCCGATTTTGTTCGGTTGAGGCATATGCTCAGTACCCCTGGTTTCAAGGTAAGAGAATTGAGGTAAGTCTGTTCGTGAACTTGTGGGAGTTGGATAGGTTCGATGTGGAAGCTGCATTTGGGGCTCTAGGTTGGCAGCCAGTGATCCTGTATCAGGCATCCACTCACCCCGATTTGGTGAAGCAATTTACTATAATTTATAGTTGGAGGGAAATCCCAACGACTTTGATAGAGGCAGGGAGCAATGCATCACTAGTAGGGTAACGGGGTCGACATCACCTTTAACCCCCATGAGTAGGCAGATTTATTGGGCATCTCCAAGAGCTCGTCTACTTTCCACCTAAGGAGCACAAATATCTATTTGAGGAGCTTCGCGGCATAGTGTAGAGCAAGATCATGCAGGCTGGCCACCGAGTGATAAAGGAGGTCAAACTATGTCATCTTTCCTACATCTACTACAGCATCATTCAGTAGAACTTCTTGCCACAAAGCGGCCATTAAAACGAGCTCTCTTAGCTGACCTAGTATCTGACCTTCTATGTGACCACAAGGCAGGAGGTATGTCTTCCTTACATCATCATCCACACCATGCACCATACGATGACACCCTGACTGAAGGGACATTATGGTCGGCTCATTACTACCCTCCTTAACCGTATTGGTGTGGACATGGAGGGTGAGCAGATGTATAAGGAGATGGTGATTGTAAGACCTGTATCGTACTAACCTGGTCTTACCACCTTGTTTCAAGTCTTCCTATCATGGTCGGACCAAGCAGACCAAGTGCGTGAAGAAACCACAAGGCTAGGTATAAAATTGAACCCGAAATCATCTAATTAGGAGCGTGTGGTCGCATACCTAAACAGGTGGGGTCGACCACACCTTAGAATAATGAGACCACTGGAGTCTGGGACGTGTGGTCGCAGTTTTTGGACGTGTGGTCAACGGGTTCTGCGACCCCATGTGCGACCACACGATGTTATAACCGACTCCATGTTTAGAAAACCTTCCTAATCTGAAGGGGGTTCTTTCCTAATCAAAGTGGGACTCTATATGGAGGGTTTCTCTCTATATATAGGATGTCCCTTAGCCTCTTTCATTCTTTTAGAACTCAAACTAAAAGAGAGAGAAAGAAAGGAGGAGGAAGAGAAGGAGAATTGAAGAGGAAGACTAAGAGAAGGAATTTCAGAGAGAGCTCTGATTCTTCAACAAGTTTAAGGTATGAAAACATCTCCTACATTAGTTGAATGCCTAGAATAGATCATGGAGGAGATAATGATTCAAAGTAAGATCTAAATCCTAAAACCATGGACAAAACTCTAAGGGATCCTTAGAGAATGGATTAAAGTGAAGAATTATATAAAAGTGTAAATTTTAAGCCATAAAACAATCATAGGAAGGATCATAATGATAGACTAAGGAATCAAGACATGAAAGTATTGGATTAAGAGTGAAAAGTTGACCAACACTCGTGGGGTCGTAGTTTAATCGGCCACATGAGGCACATATGTTCAACGACATGCCCTCGGGAAGGTTCCAGGGAGGGTGTGGTCACATGTGTGTGGTTGCATGATATGCGACCACACGTATCGACCCCACACCCTGTGGTCACAGAAACTGAGGCCACAGGTGCAGCCACACCTGCGATCACTCAACTTCTGGAGGTCTGATTGATTCCAGATGGGACATTTAAACACTGTAATTAATGAACATGAACTCTAACTTAGAATCCATAAATTTACTAGGTTTCCATGTGGTTCAAAAGTGATTTACAAAGCTTGGAAGAAGAACAACCATCGATCAAAGGTGAGGGAACAAGACCTAAACTAATTGGATAATAATATACTGTGCCATGATCGATTCTATGCTTATATGCTTGTAATGTGCATCTCACATGTCATCCAATATTCTTACTATTACTGTTCATGCATATTTAATTATGTTTATTTATAACATGATGATGATGATGATGCTAGGAATAGGCATGTGAATGTATGTGTGTGGTTGGTGTGTTGGATGCGAGTGGAGCATTAGGGTGTGGACGTGGCATGGTGATCTTCGACCTCGTCACCAGACTCTAGCTCTATCTCTACTGAAGTCTTGCCCAATAACATTGTCGTATCGCCATTACCTTAGCAGAACTATTACGTCGTAGGGCATCAGGGGAGGTGAAACTCGGACCATGTGGTCTCTGACTCTGCCAGGTGGCCTTAGCACTATCTCTATGGACGTATTGAGGGATGCTGGAGTGAGGCCTTGGATATACTGTTTGGCATTAGGATTGGTTAGTTGCGAGCCCAGTTTGTAAGCCCTCGCCAATAGAGGCTTACGTATTGGTATGGGTAGGGCATCAGAGGAAGTGTTGGCGGTGTTTGATCCGGATACTTTAGCTCTATCTCTATTCCATGGTGGGTGCATGTGGGATGACAATGGTGTTTGTTCCATTGGGTGGATTCACACACTCGTGTATAGAGGTACGAAGGCCACCAAACCTTTCTATAGCACATTGCAAACTTATAAACCATATCAAATATATGAATTGAATACATGCATATGTTTGTTGTATTGTTTTGTTTACTCACTGAGCTCAAGTTGGAGAGCTTACCCTCACGCGTGTAATTTTTTTTAGTTTCTGATGTTGCAGATGTTACGATTGAAGATTATATGAATATGCCAACGTGTGAACTTGCAGTGGCTATGGACGTGCAAGCTGTGGAGTATGCATATGGTTCGTCAAGCTAGTGTTTTAACTATGTTTATGCTTAGTGGTTAACTTTCAAATTGTGATACTTGTAACCAGTATTAATGCTTTGGTTACTTGAATAACTTGTTAAATATTTAATTATAACTGTAGACTCTTATTTCATTATTAATAAGACTTTCACTATTTATTTATTATTTACTCTGATTATTACTATGGAATGTGTTTTGGTTTAACATGGTTGGCATAGCCTATACGGGATCCTGGTTTGAACCGTTGGTTCTCATGACGGTTCATCACACCACTGGTTAGTCCAGAACTGGGGTATGACAATGATGGTGGACTTGGATTGGGAGGCCATCTACAAGATGGGTCTGTACAACATCGTCATCAACGACGAGGAGTTGAAGGCACGTGAGGGCCGTTGAGAGGGGCAACAGCCGCAACAGCAGAGGTAGTAGTAGCTGAGGGTAGAGGAGATCACTTGTACATGGATGTAAACATATCCCCCTTCTAGTTCCCCAGCATGTACTTATGGCTAGTCCTTCACAGCCCCCTCCAGATTAGATGATGTCACCCCTCGAGATTTGTTAGGCTCAACATACGATGGGCTAACATGTCGAGGAGATCTGGGAGGTCCAGCATGCGATGGACCGGCGTATAGCGGAGCTTGCTCAGAGCCTTTGGGTCACTGGCTCTGAGAGGCCTATGAGTGGGATTATAGTAGCAAAGAAGAGGCACCTGCTCCACTGCCAACTCAGTGATGGACTTTTCTTTTGTTTCTCAGCATTTTTTTTCGAGTAACTATCTGACCTATGGACCGTAACCCTTTATTTTATCTGGACACATTATGTTACACTCTAAATTTATGATATATAAAATTTTGACAGGAAAATGGACCATCGATCATTTTAATCATAGTCCAACTCGGATACATCCTCAGAGGATACCAACACCAACCAATATTCCTTCCATAACCCATAGATAGGGTAACTTAATATAGCGGAAACATACTAATTAAATTAAGCTCTACTTCTAATTAAAGAATTATACTGTAATTTGTTTAACTGTTACTCGAGGTCTCGTCAATCAATGAAAATTGAACTTCATAGCTCTAATACAGTGGGCATTACTTGCTAAAAATTTATAAACTAGATAATTAAAGGTCAAATAATAAAAATTCCTAAATTGAAATGGTCTTCCACTTCAACGTATTATCTTTCATGTCCACGTTCTGTCACACCCCAATTCTGTACCAATCAGAATGGTGTGATGAACCGCCTATGATCCAACGGTTCAACCAAGATCTCGAATAGGCTGTGTCTTTTTTTCTTAAACCATATACATCTACAACCATAATCAGAATAAATACACAATAGCGGAAGTTTTTAATACTTAATGAACTGAGAATCTAATGGTGATAACATAAATAAATTATCCAATTATCTTCAAATGGCTAAGACATAAAATAAAATAAATTAATCAATTACATCTTCTGAATAATCCAACTATAAATCTAATCAAAGACGCATGAGTTGCACTCGCACAACGAATCATGCGACTCCATCATAGCTTCTGCATCCATCGCCACAACATATCCATACATTAGAGCATTCATATAAACTTATACAGTAGTACCTGCATCATCAACTAAAAATATTCGACGTCGAAAAGGGTGAGCACACATCATGGCTCAGTGAGCAAACAAAACGATGCAACAAACATATGCATGCATTCAATTCATATCTTTGGTCTGGTTCTGCAATGTGTAATAGAAAGGATAGGCCAACGCACCTCTATATATGGGTGTGAAAGCCCACCCAATGGATCAAACACCATTGTCGTCCACATCCATCCCGCCATGGAATAGGGATAGAGCTAAAGTGCTTAGGACCGCATCGCATCACACTTCTCCTGATGCCCTACCCATACCAACACGTAAGCCCCTATTGGCGAGGGCTTGCAAACTGGGTTCGCAACTAACCAATTCTAATGTCCAAGAGTATATCCAAGGCCTCATCCCAGCATCCCATAATATGTCCATAGAGATAGAGCTAAGGCCCCCTGACAGAGTCAGAGACTACACGGTCCAAGACCACCTCCCCTGATGCCCTATGACGTAATAGTTCTACTAAAGTAATGGCGATACGATGATGTCAGTGGACAAAACTTGAGTAGAGATAGAGTTAAAGTGCTTAGGACCGCACTGCATCACACTTCCCCTGATGCCCTACTCGCATCAGGTACACTAACCACACACAAACATTCACATGCCTATTCCTAGCATCATCGTCATCATCATATTATAAATAAACAAAAATTAAATATGCACGAACATTAATAGTAGGAATATTGGATGACATGTGAAATGCACAATACACACATACAAACATAGAATCATTCATGGCATTGGACTCAATAAATAAAAATAATTAATTATTAGCCAATTCGTTTATGTCTTGTTCCCTCACCTTTGATTGATAGTAGATCCTCGTTCAAACTTTATGAATCACTTTTAAACCATTTGGAAACCTAACAAGTTGATAGATTTATAATTATAATTAATTCCCATATATTTAGACTAACAGAAACTGAGGGGTCGTAGGTGGGGTAGCACCTGGGGTCTCAGTTTCTGCCACCACAGGGTGTGGGGTCGTAGGATAGGGTCGAACATACTCCGACCCCACGTACGACCACACCCTCCCTGGAAACTTCCCTCGGGAATGTAGTCGGACATGTGGGTCTTTTGGGGTCGGACATCATGCCACCCCACGTGCGAGCACACGTGTTATGGTCGATCTTTCACTCTTAATTCCATTCTTTCATGTTTGAATCCATTGGCTTATCATCATGGTCCTTCCTATGATTGTTCTATGGCTCAAAACTATAATTTTATACACCATACATTGTTCACAATAATTTCCTCTATGGATTCTCTTGGAATTTATCCATGGATGGATGATTTGGGTTTCTCCTGGATCCTATCTTCTTCATGAACTATTCTAGGCTCTTAATTAATCATGGGAAATAGGTTCATACCTTATGCTTGTTGAAGATTCAGAGTTTTCTCTGAATTTTCCTCCTTAGTCTTCCTCTTCCTTCTCTTCTCTTTCTCTCACTTTCAATTAGGGTTCTAATGGAGTGAAAGAGGCCAAAGGATGTCCTATTTATAGAGGAAAACCCTCCATAATATGCCCCAATGAGTTTAGGAAAGACCCCCTTCGAATTAGGATGGTTTCCTAATTTTGGTTCTGTCTGGGTTCCGTGCGGTCGGAGGTGGGGTCGTAGAATCCGTGACCCTACGTCCGACCACAGGACCTAAATTTGTGTGGTTGGACTCTTTTGAGGTGGGGTCGGTCATACCTGTTTAGGCATACGACCACACGCTCATAATTGACTATTTTTGAGTTGATTTCATACATGGTCTTGTGGTTTCATCACGCACTTGGTCCACTTGCCTTGACCATGATAGGTAGACCTGGTACAAGGTGGTAAGACCTGTTATTTTGATACGGGTCTTACAACTCCCCCCTCTTATTAGAAATTTTGTCCTCGAATTTTGCACATACCTTCCGAGTCGAAAAGGTGAGGATATTGCTTTCGCATAGCATTCTCTTCTTGCCATGTGATCTCTTCTATATCTCGGCTCCTCTAAGTGACCTTAACATAATAAATGTCACGGTTGTGTAGACGTTGAACCTTTTGGCTGGTGATTTCAGTTGGTGCTATTTTGAATGTCAAATCATCAGTTAGATCTGGTGGATCCGCTGTTAAAACGTGTGTTGGATCTCTGACATACTTCTTCAATAATGAGATACTTCTTCAATAATGAGATATGAAATACATCATGCACACTTGACATAGATGGTGGTAGTGCTAACTGATATGCCACTTTTCCACGTTTAGCTAGAATCTCATATGGCCCGACATATCTCGGACTTAGCTTCCCTTTCTGTCCGAATCGTTTTAAACCTCGCATAGGTGATACTTTCAAGAATACCTTATCACCTACAACGAATTTAAGTTCTCGACGTCGAGTGTGTGCATACTGTTTCTGCCGATTCTGAGCTGTTCTAACTCTTTCCTTAATAATGTCGACTACTCGACAAGTTTCTTTAACAAATTCTGGTCCAAGGATACTCCGTTCACCAACTTCATTCCAAAACAAAGAAGTTCGACACCTCCTACCATACAGTGCTTCATAAGGTGACATTCGATCAATGGTAGTTTCTCATCCCATGATCCTTTGAAATCAATAATACAGGCTCGGAGCATGTCTTTTAAAATCTGAATGGTACGCTCCGACTATCCGTCTGTCTGAGGATGGAATGCAATACCGAATTTCAACGTTGTACCCATAGCCTTCTGTAATCCTTCCCAAAACTTTGAAGTAAAGCGTGGGTCTCTATCAAACACAATGCTTTCAGGTACTCCATGTAATCTGATAATGTTATCCACATATAGCTTGGCTAACCTCTCTAGGGTATACTGAGGTCGTATAGCTATGAAACGAGCTGTCTTAGTCAGACGATCTACAATCACCCAAACCGCGTCAACTAATCGAGGAGTCAATGGTAACTCGTGACGAAGTCCATAGTGATGCAGTTCCAATTCCATGCTGGTTCTGGCAGTGGCTGCAACAATCCTACAGGTCTTTGCCGTTCATCCTTTACCCTTTGACAATTTAGGCATTGAGACACGAATTTAGCTACATCTGCTTTCATTCCTCCCACCAATATAATTTCTTCAAATCATGATACATCTTTGTACTTTCAGGATGTACCGAATAAGCATTAGTGTGAGCTTCCTTCATTAGTCTGTGTCTAATGTCTAAGTTTTCTATTTTTGGATCACATACATTTCCTTTGTACTTCAGTACCTTTTCATCGTCTAAGGTGGACTCAGGAATAGTCCTACTTTTTTCGATGTCTTCTTGTACCATTCTCAGATAAGGGTCTGATTTAAGAGCAGCTTTCACTTCATCTAATATATCAGGTACAATCTTCAATGTTGCGAACATATTTGAAAACCGATGAATAAACCCTTGGTTGGTTCATCCACCCGGTGCATCTATCACGAACTGCTCATTACCATGATGGAATACCTTTCCTGTAACACACATTGCTGCAGTTGTGTTAACCTCTCCTTGGGATTTTATCATTGCTTTTCTACTTAGTGCATCAGCAACTATATTAGCCTTTCCTGGATGATACTGGATATCGCAATCATAATCCTTTAATAATTCCAGCCATCTTCTTTGTCTCATGTTCAACTCCTTCTGATTAAAAAGATAAGTAAGACTCTTATGATCTGATTTAATCTGAAATTTCTCTCCATACAAATAATGACTCCATATCTTGACAGCATGTACTACTGCTGCTAATTCCAAGTCATGAGTGGGATAGTTCTTCTCATGTATCTTCAGTTGTCTTGAGGCACACGCAACTACTTGTTCTCCTTGCATAAGTACACATCCTAAACCCAATCTAGACGCTTCAGTGTACAAGGTAAATGGTTGTCCTGGAATAGGAATAGTCAAGATGGGAGCAGATATCAATCTAGCCTTCAATGTTTGTACACTTTTCTCATATTTATTGATCCAAACAAAATTTTCTCCTTTCTTAGTCAAACTGGTGAGAGGTACGGCGATCCTGGAGTAATCTTCCACTAATCGTCGATAATACCCAGCTAGACCTAGAAAACTTCTAATTTCTATAACACTCTTAGGTGCTTCCCACTTCACAATGGCTTCAATCTTGCTAGGATCCACTTTAATTCCCTCAGCGGATACAACATGGCCTAAGAAAGCGACCTCATTTAGCCAAAACTCACAGTTTGTAAATTTGGCGTAAAGCTTCTCTTTTCTTAGTCGCTGCAGAGCGGCTCTTAGATTCATGACATGAGTTTCCTTGTCTTTGGAGTAGACAAATATATCATCAATAAACACAATAACTGACGTATCCAACATATCATGGAATACCCGATTCATGAGTTTCATAAAAGTTACGGGTGCGTTAGTTAATCCAGAAGACATGAATAAAAATTCATAGTGTCCATATCTTGTTTCGAATGCTGTTTTTGGAATATCACCTTCCTTAATATTCAACTGATGGTATCTTGACCGAAGATCAATCTTGGAGAACACCTTGGCACCTTGCAACTGATCGAACAAGTCATCGATCCGAGGCAATGGGTACCAATTCTTGATTGTAAGCTTATTCAACTCCCGGTAGTCTATACACAGTCGAACGCTACCGTCTTTCTTCTTTACAAACAATATTGGCGCTCTCAATGGTGATATGCTGGGTCTGATATAATCCTTGTCCAGTAATTCCTGTAACTGTACCTTTAGTTCCTTCAGTTCAGTAGGAGCCATTTGATAGGGTGCTTTAGATACTGGTGCGGCTCCGGGTATAAGATCTATAACGAACTCTGTCGCTCGGTCGGGTGGTAGTCCTGGTAGTTACTCAAGAAATACATCTGAAAAGTCACGCACAACATCAATATCCTCCATTCATGGTTCTTCCTTGGTGAGGTCGACCACGGATACTAGATACCCAACTCCTCATTTCTCGAGGCATTTTCTAGCCTTTAATGCAGAGAGGATGAGTTTTCGTTTACGGGGTGGTCTGGTTCCTGCAAAACTAAACTCTGCTCCTTCCTTGTCTTTAAATGTCAATTTCTTTTCTGCATATAATAGGTTTGCAGAATGCCGAGCTAACCAATCCATTCCAAAGATAACGTCAAAGTCTACCATCTCGAGTTGAATCAGGGTTGCCTTTAAAATCTTCTCGCCAATAAGAACTGGACATGGTCCATAACCTTTTTCTAATTCCACTTCTAATCCCATAGGTGATTGTATAAGTAATTTGTAGTCTAAAGATCTGAGGGGTAGATTTAGCTTCTTTCCAAATGACACAGATATAAAAGAATGAGTAACTCCAGAATCAAAGAGTACTCTAGCGGGTATGCCATTAATAGGTACAATACCTTTGATTTGTTTTAGTTTTAGTCTACATGATCACACAATGTAACACAAATGAAAGGTTCAAGTCATACCTGTGACCACATCAGGCGACGCGGCAGCATCCTCAGATGTAACAGCATAGACCTTTCCTTGCTGTAGCTGCTTCCTGGGTTTAGGACACTCCCTTGAATAATGTCCTACTTGGTTGCAGTTAAAGCATTTTAGTCTTTCATTGTTTTGCTTTTGTTGTGGTTGAGCTGCTGGAGTATTCTTACCTCCATATAAAAGAATGAGTAACTCCATAATCAAAGAGTACTCTGTCAGGTATGCCATTAATAGGTACGATACCTGTGATTTGTTTTAATTTAGTCTACATGTTCACACAAGGTAATAAAAAATGAAAGGTTCAGGTCATACCTGTGACCACATCAAGCGATGCGGCAACATCCTCAGATGTAATTGCATAAAGCTTTCCTTGCTGTAGCTGCTTCCTGGGCTTAGGACACTCCCTTGAATAATGTCCTATTTGATTACAGTTATAGCATTTCACTCCTTCGTTATTTTTCTTTTGTTGAGGTTGGACTGTTGGAGTAGTCTTGGCTACAACATTAAAGCCTTGAGTACAAAAGGGTTTGAATGTCTTTGTGTTCCCTCCGTTATAAGAATTTCCATTTGGCCTTTTGATACCTCTATTCTGAGCAAAGTACCTCCCTCTGGCTCAATTCTAGTACTCGAGCAATCTATACGGCTTCATTATAAACTTTCTTTTCTAGCCCCAAAACATGCTCCCGAATGCTTCCTCTAAGTCCCATGATGAACCTTCGGGTTTTAGTATTTTCCTCCTGCATGCTAGAGGGAGCAAAGAAAAACAGCTCTTCATAATGTTGTTGGTATGCATCCACCATCATCTGTCCCTGATATAGACTCATAAACTCTCTTTCCATAGCATCTCTGAAACTTCTAGGAAAGTACTTCTCGAAGAATGCCTCTTTATAGATAGCCCAGGTCAATTGGGCATGCTTGGTTAACAGATAAGTCCGAGTAGACTTCCACCAGTGGTGTGCATCGCCTTTCAACATAAATGTGGCACACAACACTTTTTCTTCTTCATTAACTGTCATCATCATGAAATTCCTTTCCATCTTGTCGATCTAGTGAGATGGCCACAAAGGATCTACTGGCTTGCCATTATATTCCTTAGGCTTCATTTTCAAAAATCGCTCGATCAGTCGAGGGTGGTCGAACTGATATTGAGTATAGGCCCCATAAATAGGTGGTTGATACTGGTAACTGCCTTGAGCTACCTTAGGGTTCTATATTGGAGCTTGTACAATTGGCGTTTGAGGTACTTGGGGTACTGTATTGCTACCCCCTGGTATTGTACTAGCTTGTCTGGCTGGCATAGGTGTAGTATGTACAGCTAGAAAAACCATTCCTATAGTAGCTTGCATATTGGTTTGCACCTGCTGTATTTGCTGCAGCTGTTGTGCCAGGTTCATTACTACTGTAGCCAAATCCGTAGGTGGGGCTAACAAGTTTATAGGATTTTCCTGGCCATTTGCTCCTGGTGTTGCCATATTCTGATTCTCTTGTCCATCAGGATTTTCATGGTTGTCTTCCTCTACAGGTGGTGGTGGTGGAATTGGGTTACGACCTCGCCTAGTTACTCTTCGCCCAGACATTTCCTGTTCTCATGGTGGTAGTATCTGAAAAACAATCATAGAACATGTGAGGCAATCATTATAAGTCATTCCCCAGTCAAAATCCAACTAATCAATGTAAAATTTCAAATTTTCAAGTCATTCAGTCAAAATACTAAATTTTCTATCGTAGGGTCGATGGTAGGGTCGCACTATGTCCAACCACAGGGTATGTGACCTTACAAAACCCTGTCAGCTCACCGAGAGCCTTGGGTCGGTCGTAGGGTCGGTATATGTCCGACCACACGATGTCAGTCAGCTCACCGAGTGCCTAGGGTCGATCGTAGGGTCGGTATATGTCCGACCACAGGGTCCGACCACAAGATGTCAGTCAACTCATCGAGAGCCTAGGGTCGATCGTAGGGTCGGTTGAAGGGTCGCACATTTAGTCGAATTCTGCAACCCCACGACCCCAAGTCAGGTTTTTAAACCTGATTTTTAGAGTCATTTCCCACTTTCCTTTTTCTCTCAACTCAACTCGCTTCCACTAAGTTGCTACAGTGTCGACCACTCGTGCTTGGTGATTTCTTTCTTCCATTCACGACCTCCGCTTCGTTCCTTCAGGTATGTTCTCTACTGGTCTTCATTTTTAAGCTTTCAAAACTAGGTTTTTCTCCATTTACATCGTTTTCTTCAAATTAAACTTTTTCTAACCGTAAAAATTAGATTTTTATTAGGGGCTTTTGCTATTGGCCACCCAATGGATGGAAACGCTCAAGAAAATTTGAGTTTCATCGATTAGTTTTTGAGAAACTTGAAATTTTCCATTTTTGACCTAATTTTTGAAAATTTTCCCAATTGTTGAAATTTCTTCAATTTCGATCTTCCTAGTTTAAATTTCCAACTGTATGAGCCTTGCAAGGTGGTTTGGAACATATGTAAGTCCTCCTGCCCAACTGTTTGGGTGAAAAGTGAGGCTTTTGTCCAAATCATGCTGTTAAAATGCCCAAAATTTTGAGTTTTGCTCTATAACTAATATCCTTTCTATTTGTCTGTCTCCCTGCAGATAGCATGACTCACACCAAAGTTCCCAGAGCTCATGATCCCATTCATTTCTTCTCTAATGAAGCAGAGGCTCAGTATGCTCGTTATGAGCGTAAAAAGGTGGAAGGGGGTCGCTGTGTAAACTTGGCTAGTCTAGCCTTGTTTAATGTGGAGGGGGGCTTTTAGGGACATGGGTTGGCTCCCCGTGACAATGTATGAGGCTTGCACCTGTCCTGCTCTGGTGAAGTAGTTCTATTGCAACCTCCAGGTAGTGGGTGATCGCAATGATACAGACAGGGGTAGGGAGCTCCGGATCACCAATTATGTGAAAGGGGTGGAAGTTTCCTTTAACTGCTAGGAGTTGGCTGATCTCCTAGGCATATCAAACGACGGCCCCTTAGTGTACTGTGCACCTAAGGAACCCCAGTTCCTATCCTTGATGATGCGTGCAGAGATTGATCGCCAACTTCTTAGAGGGGAACGCTGGGAGATGAAGGCAATCAACCTACGGCCGGAACCTCGGGTGTACTGCAAGATCATTTAGCATAACCTCATTCCTCAGAGTGGGCATTATGATAGGATTTCCTAGTTGACCCAGTACCTCTTGTACTGCATCTGCACTAGGCAGCCTGTCTGCCTGCCATACATTATCATCAGGACGATGATTTGTGCTACGATGCCTGGTCTGGTAGGCAACCTGCCCTATGGGCATTTGATCACTACCCTGCTCACAGGCTTGCATCTCAACTTATTGGATGAGAGGATCCATGAGGATACCTTTTCTTCTAACCTTGACTGGGAGGCCATCTGCAAGATGGGCATGCGAGATGCCCAGGTCAGTGACGAGGAGAGGAATGCTCTGGTGCATCCCTGTACTCGGGTCAAGAGAGTAGACGCCGAGGCGATAGCAGCAGCAGGAGTCCATGGGGTGATGCTGAGGATGATGATCGTATGTATATGGATGTAGACTCCATACCTCCTCCATCACCACTGCATTCCACTAGAGCTGGCCCATCTCGGGTTCCTTCACACATAGTTGGTCTTTTACACCCACCATCTGATGATGTGATGGGGCTGCTGCGTGAGATTAGGAAGGCCCAGCGTACGATTGATTGGAGAGTAGGAGAGCTTCTAGATACCCAGTGCACGTCTGATCAGTAGATGGCCAATCTGACAGCTAGTCTCCAGGTAACCCAGACTCAGGTAGCCTGGCTGACTAGAGTGTATGATGAGGACTATGATCGGGATCGTGAGGCACCTCCTCCTCCAGCACCACCAACTCCATGATGTATATTTTCTTTTGTTTTTCCTTGAACTACAGAGTAACTGTCCAAATTGTGGACCGTACTCTGATTTGGATATGTATATATGTTGCTTTTTATTAGATGTATATATGAAATTTGTTTCTCCTTTTATATATGCATTATTCTCTTTCATAATTTTTGTCTCATACAACACAGGTGCTTATAGTGTGTTCTTATTAAAGCTTTTAAAATTTTTATCCTAACTCAGTTCACGAACTTTTGTGGAAGTATACAGGTTTAAAAGACAGGGCCCGAGAACTCTAATACCAAGTTGTCACACCCCAATTCTGTACCAATCAGAATGGTGTGATGAACCGTCTATGATCCAACGGTTTAACCAGAATCTCGAATAGGCTGTGTCCTTTTTGTTTAAACCAAACACATCCACAACCATAATCAGAATAAATACACAATAGCAGAAGTCTTTAATACTTAATGAACCGAGAATCTAATGGAGATAACATAAATAAATTATCCAATTATCTTCAAATGACAAAGACATAAAATAAAACAAATTAATCAATTACATCTTCTGAATAATCCAACTATAAATCTAATCTAATCGAAGACGCATGTGTCATACCCCAATTCTGCTCCAACCAGAATGGTGTGATGAACCGTCAATAAACCAACGGTCCAACCAGGATCTCAAAATAGGCTATCCCACATATGATAAACCAAAACACATTCCACATTAATCAGAGGTAATAAAATAAATAGCGAAAGTCTTACAGATAATGAACTGAGGTCTAATCATGATAAATAATTAATATTTCATTTATTTCCAAGTAACCAAAACATAACTTAATACATATTATAATATCCAAATATGAAAATTAAACGCTAAGCGTATCCACAATTAAAACGCTCGTTTAATGAATCACAATAGTCCTTCACAGCTTGCCCATTCATTGCCTCCACCCGTTCATATGTTGGCGGGTAGACATAATCTTCAATCATAGTACCTGCAACATCAGAAACTAAAAATAATTACATGCGCGAGGGTCAGCTCTCCAACTTGAGCTCACTGAGTAAACAAAAAATGCAACAATACATGTGCATGCAATCAATTCATATCTTTGGTCCGATTTAAAGTTTGCAATGCGCAATAGAAAGGTTTAGGTGGTCAAAGGTTAACGTTTATTGACCCCGCCTCTAAACACAGGGTGTGGAAGTCCGCCCAAAGGTTAACGTTTATTGTCGTCCCCATCCACCCTACCATAACATTGTACAACAAAGGTTAACGTTTATTGCTCTACAGTGCCATACCAACACGTAAGCCCCTACTGGTGAGGGCTTGCAAACTGGGCTAGCAACTAACCAATCCTAATGCCAAACAGTGTATCCAAGGCCTCACCCCAACATCCCTCAGAACGTCCATAGAGATAGAGCTAAGGCCCCCCGGTAGAGTCAGAGACTACAAGGACCGAGACTACCTCCCCTGATACTCTGTGACATAATAGTTCTGCTAAGGTAATGGCAATACGACGATGCTAATGCACAAGACTTGAGTCAGAGATAGAGCTAAAGTGCTGAGACCCACCAAAGGTTAACGTTTCTTGACGTTCCCATCACACCTCCCCTGATACTCGCTTTCATTAAGTACACCAGCCACACACATACATTCACATGCCTATTCCTATCATCATCATCATCATCATGTTATAAACAATAAAGTAAATATGCATGAACAATAAATAAAAATATTGGATGACATGTTGAATGCACATACAAGCATACACGCATAGAATCAATATGGCATTGGACTCAAGAAAATAAAAATAGTTTGTTATTAATCAATTAGTTTAGAGTCCTGTTTCCTCACCTTTGTTTGTTTGTAGATCCTCTTTCAAGCCTTAAGAATCACTTTTATATCAATATTATATTGCTAGAAGACCTAACAAAGTCGATAAAATTTAATTAAAATTTATTCTAATTTTTACAGCTTGCTGTTAACTGGGGGTCAATGCCTAGGGTCGGATGTTCCATCGACCCTAGGTGCTACCCTCCTTTACTGAACTTCCTGAATGCTGGAGGTCGATGCTAGGGTTGGAGGTTCCATCGACCCTAGGCGTGACCCCCCATGGTTTAAGTTGAAACTATCAAATTTCATCCATTCATTCATGTTTGGGGTCCTATGGCTTGCTTCTATAGTCCATTCCATACATGTTCTATAGTTTAGAACTATTCTTTATTCACCTACAGGGTTTCAATGATCTCCTCCATGGTTTCCATTGAAACCTAACTATGGATGGGTGATTTGGGTTTCTTCTAAGTCATACCCTCTTTATAAACCATTCTAAGGTCTTAAATAAATCATGGGGAATGTATTCATACATTAGGTTTGCTGAGGTTCAGAGTTTCCTCTGAATTTCCTCCTCCTTGTTCTTCTTCTTCAATTCTCTTTCTCTTCTCCTTCTCTTCCTTATCTTCTCTTTCTCTCAATCCAATTAGGGTTGTAAAAGGAGTGAAAGAGGCTTAGGGACGTCTTATTTATAGACTAAAACCTCCCAAAATAAGTCCCATTGAGTTTAGGAAAGGTTCCAATTGAAATTAGGAAAGTTTCTTAATTTTTGGTTCGTGCTGTTTTTCCTGATTGCCGGGGGTCGATGGGGGGGTCGATAGGGGGTCGGACAATTCATAGACCCCTGCGACCCCTGCTCATGGGTCGATGGTGGGGGTCGATGGGGGGGTTGGACCTGCCTATTAAGACCTACGACCCTACCCTCATTTTGACTATTTTTGAGTAAATTTTCATATTGTGTCTTGGTTTTCTTCACACACTTGGTCCACTTGGCTCGACCATGATATGTAGATGGGTCACGATACGAAATGTAAGGTTAGACCGGGTTCGTGGCGTGCGGGTCTTATAACTCCACCACCCTTAAAAGAAATTTCGTCCTTGAAATTTGAACGTACGGATCTTTCAACTCCCGCATCCTTAAAATAAATTTTGTCCTCAAAATTTGAATTTACATCAGAGTCAATAGGTGGGAATTCTATTTCTGCATTGCATCTTCTTCCCCCTATGCACTCTTCTCCACGTCTTGTCTTTGCCAGGTTACCTTCATATAATAATTATCCTGGCTTTGGAAACATTGTACCTTTCCACTAGTGAACTAGGCTGGTACCACTTCAATAGTCAAACATTCTATCTAATCCAGTGATTCCGTGGTCAATACCTTTGATATGGATCTCTAATGTACTTCTTCAATAGAGACACACGAAATACATCATGCACACTAGACATGTATAGCAGTAACGCTAATTGATATGCAACTTTTCTATGTCTCTCCAAAGTTTATAAGATCTAACACATATATAAATTATGACTTTCCCTTCTTGTCTAATCGTTTCAACTGCGCATTAGTGATATCTTCAAAAACAACACTTTGTCACTTATGGCGAACTCGAGGTTTTGGTGTCTCTCCTGACAATCCTGAGCTCTCTTGGCCCCTTTTTCTTTGATCTTGTCTGTCACTCAACAGTTTTCTGCAATTGACTTAGGTCTTAAAACTCTTCATTCACTAACTTCATTCCAAAAGAAAGGAATTTGACATTTCTATCGTATCTGCTTCATAGGTAACATTTACATGGTAACTTAATAGCAACTTCAATTCATGGTACCTTCTCAACTCAAGTTCCTTGAAATCAATTTTACAAGCTCGGAGCATATCTCTTAGGATCTATATAGTCCGCTCCGACTGTCCGTCGATTTGAGGTATAGTGCGGTACTGAACTTCGACTTTGTCCCCATTATTTTCTGTAGATCCTTCCAAAACTTTGAGATAAGGCATAAGCCTCTGACCGACACTAAGCTCTCATGCATACCATTCAATTTGGCAATATTATCTACATATAGCTTATTTAGCCGTTCCAAAGCATACCGAGGTCGTATATGGAATAAGCTATTTTCATAAGATGATCAACGATCACCCTAACTTCGTCAATCGATCTGGTAGTCAGTGGCAAATCAGTGACATAATTCATTGTAATGCAATTCCACTTTCAGACTGGCTCTGATAGTTTTTATTCTAAGCCATGGTGGTCTTTGTCTTTCAGCTTTTACTTGCTGATAATTCAGACACTAGAACACGCACTAAGCCACATTTGTCATCTCTTTAGGTCATGATACATATTGGTACTCCAGGATATCCTAAATATGGGGCACAATGGGCTCTTATCCTTATCCTCTTCATGATATCCGAGTCTTTACCTTCATGTATTCAGAGTCTACCTCTGTATCTGAGTACTGTCTCCGCATCCAAAGTAATTCAGGATTGGGTTTTTCTTTATCTAAATCTCCTTGCATTGTTCTTATATACAGATCTAATCAAAATTACTACTTTTTCTTCATCCCTAAGTTCTCGCTCAATTGAATCATCACGAGTTTCTATTATATGTTACTCTTCTTCCAAATTTGAATCTGTTGATGCGGAACATAAGGCAACATTTATACTGGGTCCTTCTTCGGACTTCATAATTCCCTTTTTGCTTAAGGCCTTAGCTACCACATTAGCCTTTCCTGGATGATACTAGATATCACAGTCTTAATCCTTCAAGTATTCCTAACCATCTCCTTATCCTCAGGTTCAACTCTTTCTAATGAAGAGATAAATAAAACACTTGTAATCCGATCTAATCTAAAATTCTTCTCCGTTTAAATAATGTCTCCAAGTCTTGATTGCATGAATCACAATTGTTTACTCCAATCATGAGTTGGGTAACTCTTCTCATGCTCTTTCAGTTTTCTTAAAGCATATGAAATCGCTTATTTACCTTACATCAACCCGCATCCTAGATCCAATCCAAAAGCTCCGATGGATAGGGTAAACGGTTTCCCTGGTGTCGAAACGATCAAGATGGTAGCTGATATCAATCTTACTTTAGAATCTGGAAATATTCTTCACCCTTGTCAGTCAAATTAAACTCCACTCTCTTCCTGGTTAGCTTGGTAAGAGGTTTTGCGATCTTAGAGTGGTCCTCCAAAATCGTCAGTAATAACCAGCTAAACCCAAGAAACTTCTGATCTTCGTAATACTCTTTAGGTGTTTCTCACCATATGATTACCTCTATCTTAATAGGGTCCACTTTAATCCCTTTTTATGATGCTACGTGATCTAAGAAGATCATTTTGTTTAATCATGTCTCATATATCTTGGACTTGGCATAAAGCTTTTCCCTTTTCAACTGTTGTGGAGCTACTCCAAGATCCGTTGTATGAGTTGCTTCATTCTTGGAATAAATCAAAATATCATCTATGAAAACTATGACCAACATGTCCAACATGTCATGAAACACCCAGTTCATCAGCTCCATAAAAGATGTAAGGGCATTGGTTAATCCAAACGTCATAATTGAGAACTCATAATTGCCCAATCCCGATTCTAAAAGCTATCTTTAAGATATCACTGTCCCAATTCTTCAGCTGATGATATCTTAATCGAAGATCAACCTTAGAAAATACCTTTGCTCCTTGCAACTAGTAAAACAAGTCATTGATCTGAGGTTGTAGATATTGATTCTTGATCGTGAGCTTGTTCAATTCTCGATAGTCTGTATATAATCGGACACTATCGTCCTTCTTCTTCTCAAATTGCATTGGCGCTTCCCATGATGCAATACTTAGCCGATTAGAACCCTTGTCTAATAACTCTTGTAGTTGAGTCTTAGTTCCATCAACTCCGTAGGAGCTACTCTATAGGTGCCTTTGACACAAGTATCATCCTTGGTAACAAGTCGATGACGAACTCGGTCGCATGATCAGATGGTAACCCAAGTAAGTCTTCTTGAAACACATCAGAAAATTTATGCTATCACATCAGTATCTTCCATCTGTGGTGCTTCTTTGGTAACATATACCACAAATACCATATCTCCAACTCATTTCTCTTCAAAGCATCTCTTCGCCCTTAGCATAGAGAGGATCAGCTTTCACTTCTTAGGCAACATGCTTCCGATAAAACTAAATTATATCTCATCTTTATTCTTGAATGATAACCTCTTCTATGCACATAATCACTTGTAGAGTGTTGAGACAACCAGTCTATCCCCAAGATGACGTCAAAGTTTGCCATCTCAAGTCTAATTAGGTTGCATCCAAATTCCATCCATCCATACGATTCAGACATTGTCCATAACACTCATCTAATGCAACATTTAGTCCAAAAGGGCTTGAACTAGCAAAATCGGGTGTAAGGGTCGTAAGAGCTTGTCTAGTTTCTTCATCTCTTATGATTTTTCAAAGACTATCGTCAAATTCTCATATCCCAAATCTATTTATAAGCATTAGGGTATATGCTTATAATTTTATTAATTCAGCCAAACTCTTTTGGTATTTTTTTAATCATATCACTCAACATTGGGCATAACTCAATTATCATTATATTAAACTGAGTAGTATTAATGCCATGATTTTTAACTTTATCCTTGTATCCACTCTTAGATTTCTCTTTAGGAATCTTCTACCTTGTCAAAATTTATACCGATATAACCATCTTTAACTTTACTTGAGTGCTATCTATTTCTTTACTGGCTACCAGTTCTCACTTTTGCTCATGCACTCTTTTTAGACATAACTCATATCCATCCATTCAGCAATCTCGAAATAGATCTTCTATTTCTTCTTCTGAGGATCCTTGGCCATAGCATTTAATCTGAATCCAATCATTTTCTTCCAATAATTCCTTATTCACTAAACATCTTTATCAACAAAGGTCAGGGGATGAATGAATCAGCATGTTTATCCAAAAACAATTAATTTCCTTCTTTCAATTTAGTATAATGACGAACACTTGCTTTATCTAGTGAACTTAAGTTTAAAGATCGGAGTAAATCTGTGGTAATCCAACCGGCATTAAAAGGTCGTTAAGTTGCATGGTGGTCCAAATACATGGAAATAGAGGTTTTACAGCCCTTAACCTCATGGATATAGGTTCTCTCGAATATATAATGCCATTGGTCAAGGCACTACAAGAGTAGATCTGAGAAGCTTTCATGCATCAGTAAATCAGGTATAAATTTGGAGAAAGATTTCGTACATCAATAAATCAGGTATAAATCAGAAGATGTATGCTCAACATGATTAAACATTTAACTTGTTCATTCAGTTCGTATCTCTGTTCATGTTGTCGATCATGAGAGTGGTGCAGATTGGTATAATCAGGACTAATACTAAAGAAACAATGTCTATAACTCCAATTGACAGGTTAAATCAAGAAGGTATCCTGTCAAGGCCCGAGAAATTAAATTCTGGTATGTGCATCCTCTATAATCATAAGAGTAAATCAATAATGCACCGCATCCTATATAAACCTATCTAGATATATGGCCATAATAGATTCCTTTGGTGAAAATGTCCGAGGTATCATCTTCAGAAGACATTCTTCAACCCTTGTCGGATCATTCTGTCATGATGTAATTTTCCCATATATCGGTGGCTGATAAGGGTAACCACCTTAATACACTGCTTGTTGTGCTCTAAATTTCTGTACTGGGGTATGCATTACTGGGACTTACTGTTTGGTAGGCACTGTGTTATAGCTAACATGTGTTGGGGTACAGTGATGCTACCAATTGGTACCATACTTGGTTTGACCCAAAGGTGTTAATGTAGCATTGGCAATTTGGATAGCAACTTGCAAAGTCGATCTCATTTGTGGTTGCTCTTGTATTTTATTGGGCCAAGTTTTTTACAATCGTGACCAAGGTAATTGGTAGTCCAGGTGGTTGGCTGGAGTGGCCTGGTTGTTCACTTCCTCTTATTTTCTCTAATCTGATTACCAACTCAGATGAGTTTTCATTACCCGTTCTCGACCCAGATAGTGGTGGGGTCAAGTTGTAACCTCATCTTAATGCTCAACGGGTAATGGATCAGCGTGTAGTGGATTTCACTCTGAGTCTCCATGTCAGTTAGGGGTATAGCTTTATCTTCTTGTAGTTACTCTCATTCTTAATGTAGGGCCGTTATTCTCCTATCTCTGTTGAATTTAGTCCGAGATCTTTTCCTTTATCTCTACAGGGGTTTTGGCATTACTAGCCATTTTTCTTCTCTCTCTGTCATACATCGAGTTTCACATCTTGTGAAGTACCAACTCAGTATTCCAATCTCTTTGTTGTACAGATGCTTCCTTCTTGCTACTGTACTATATCCATTGTATACTTAGGCAACTACCCAACTATAGATAATACCCTATACTATTTGTGTATCAGGATAATTTTTGGTCTTCTCTTTCTGTTTGATGTATAATTATGGTTCTACCATTTATATGTACATTATTGTCTTGTTTATGTTCTGTCTCAACCAACACAGGTGCTTATGGTTTGTTTTTATTAAAGCTTTTAATTTATCCTAACTCAGTTCATGGACTCCAGTGGTAGTATTCAGGTTTAATGCGTAAGGCCTACGAGAGCTCTGATACCAAGTTGTCACACCCCAATTCTGCTCCAACCAGAATGGTGTGATGAACCGTCAATAAACCAATGGTTCAACCAGAATCTCAAAATAGGCTATCCCACATATGATAAACCAAAACACATTCCACATTAATCAGAGGTAATAAAATAAATAGCAAAAGTCTTACAGATAATGAACTGAGGTCTAATCATGATAAATAATTAATATTTTATTTATTTCCTAGTAACAAAAACATAACTTAATACATATTACAATATCCAAATACGAAAATTAAATGCTAAGCGTATCCACAATTGAAATGCTCGTTTAACGAATCACAATAGTCCTCCACAGCTTGCCCATTCATAGCCTCCACCCGTTCATATGTTAGCGTGTAGACATTATCTTCAATCATAGTACCTGCAACATCAGAAACTAAAAAGAATTGCGCGCGTGAGGGTCAACTCTCCAACTTGAGCTCAGTGAGTAAACAAAACAATGCAACAATACATATGCATGCAATCAATTCATATCTTTGGTCTGGTTTAAGGTTTGTAATGCGCAATAAAAAGGTTTAGGTGGTCTAAGGTTAACGTTTATTGACCCCGCCTCTATACACAGGGTGTGGAAGTCCGCCCAAAAGTTAACGTTTATTGTCATCCCCATCCACCCTACCATAACATTGTACAACAAGGGTTAATGTTTATTGCTGTACAGTGCCATACCAACACGTAAGGCCCTGTTGGCGAGGGCTTGCAAACTGGGCTCGCAACTAACCAATCCTAATGCCAAACAGTGTATCCAAGGCCTCACCCCAGCATACCTCAGAACGTCCATATAGATAGAGCTAAGGCCCCCGGTAGAGTCAAAGACTACAAGGACCGAGACCACCTCCCCTGATACTCTATGACATAATAGTTCTGCTAAGGTAATGGCGATACGATGATGCTAATGCACAAGACTTGAGTCAGAGATAGAGCTAAAGTGCTGAGACCCACCAAAGGTTAACGTTTATTGACGTTCCCATCACACCTCCCTTGATACTCGCTCTCATCAAGTACACCAACCACACATATACATTCACATGCCTATTCCTATCATCATCATCATCATCATGTTATAAACAATAAAGTAAATATGCATGAACAATAAATAGAAATATTGGATGACATGTTGAATGCACATACAAGCTTACACGCATAGAATCAATATGGCATTGGACTCAAGAAAATAAAAATAGTTTGTTATTAATCAGTTAGTTTAGAGTCCTGTTTCCTCACTTTTGCTTGTTTGTAGATCCTCTTTCAAGCCTCAAGAATCACTTTTATATCAATATTATATTGCTAGAAAACCTAAAAAAGTCAATAGAATTTAATTAGAATTTTTTCTAATTTTTACAGCTTGCTGTTAACTGGGGGTCGATGCCTATGGTCGGATGTTCCATCGACCCTAGGTGCAACCCCTCCTTTCTTGAACTTCCTGAATGCTGGGGGTCGATGCTAGGGTCGGAGCTTCCATTGACCCTAGGTGCGACCCCCATGGTTTGAGTCGAAACTATCAAATTTCGTCCATTCATTCATGTTTGGGGTCTTATGGCTTGCTTTTATAGTCCATTCCATACATGTTCTATAGTTTAGAACTATTCTTTATTCAACTACATGGTTTCAATGATCTCCTCCATGGTTTCCATTGAAACCTAACTATGGATGGATGATTTGGGTTTCTTCTAAGTCATACCCTCTTCATAAACCATTCTAAGGTCTTAAATAAATCACGGGGAATGTATTCATACCTTAGGTTTGCTGAGATTAAGAGTTTCCTTTGAATTTCCTCCTCCTTGGTCTTCTTCTTCAATTCTCTTTCTCTTCTCCTTCTCTTCCTTTTCTTCTCTTTCTCTAAATCCAATTAGGGTTGTAAAAAGAGTGAAAGAGGCTTAGGGACGTCCTATTTATATAGTAAAACCTCCCAAAATAAGTCCCATTGAGTTTAGGAAAGGTTCCAATTGAAATTAGGAAAGTTTTTTAATTTTTGGTTCGTGCTATTTTTCCCGATTACCGGGGGTCGATGGGGGGTCGATGGGGGGGTCGGACAATTCATAGACCCCTGCGACCCTTGGTCACGGGTCGATGGTGGGGGTCGATGGGGGGGTCGGACCTGCCTGTTAAAATTTGTGACCTACCCTCATTTTGACTGTTTTTGAGTAAATTTTCATATCGGGTCTTGGTTTCTTCACACACTTGGTCCACTTGGCTCGACCATGATATGTAGATGGGTCACGACACGAAATGTAAGGTTATACCGGGTTCGTGGCGTGTGGGTCTTATAGCATGAGTTACACTCGCACGACGAATCATGCGACTCCATCATAGTTTCTGCATTCATCGCCGCAGCATGTCTGTATATTGGAGCATCGATATAGTCTTCTACAATAGTACCTACATCATCAATTAAAAATATTCGACATCCAAAAGGTTGAGCACACATCATGGCTCAGTGAGCAAACAAAACGATGCAACAAACATATGCATGCATTCAATTCATATCTTTGGTCTGGTTCATAAGTTTGCAATGTGCAATAGAAAGGATAGGTGGCCACCGCACCTCTATACACGGGTGTGTAAGCCCACCCAATGGATCAAACATCATTGTCATCCACATCCACCCCACCATGGAATAGGGATAGAGCTAAAGTGCTTAGGACCGCATCGCATCACACTTCCCCTGATGCCTACCCATACTAACACGTAAGCCCCTATTGGTGAGGGCTTGCAACTAACCAATCCTAATGTCAAATAGTGCATCCAAGGCCTCACCCCAGAATCCCTCAGTACGTCCATAGAGATAGAGCTAAGGCCCCCCGGCAGAGTCAGAGACTACACGGTCCGAGACCACCTCCCCTGATGCCCTATGATGTAATAGTTCTGCTAAAGTAATAGCGATACGACGATGTCAGTGGACAAAACTTGAGTAGAGATAGATCTAATGTGCTTAGGACCGCACCGCATCACACTTCCCCTGATGCCCTACTCGCATCAGGTACACTAACTATACACAAACATTCACATGCCTATTCCTAGCATCATCGTCATCATCATATTATAAATAAACAAAAATTAAATATGCATGAACATTAATAGCAGGAATATTGGATGACATATTAAATACACAATACACGCATACAAACATAGAATCATTCATGGCATTGGACTCAATAAATAACAACAGTTTATTATTAGCCAATTAGTTTAGGTCTTATTCCCTCACCTTTGATTGATAGTAGATCCTCGTTCAAGCTTTATGAATCACTTTTAAACCACTTGGAAACCTAACAAGTTGATAGATTTTTAATTAGAAAAAATTCTAATATATTTAGACTAATAAAAACAGAGGGGTCGCAGGTGGGGCAGCACCTGGGGTCCCAGTTTCCACGACCACAGGGTGTGGGGTCACAGGGTAGGGTCAGACATACTCCGACCCCACGTGCGACCACACCCTCCCTGGAAACTTCCTGAGGGAATGTGGTCAGACATGTGGGTCTTGTGGGGTCGGACATCATGTGACCCCACGTGCGGCCACACATGTTATGGTCGACCTTTCACTCTTAATTCCATTTCTTCATGTTTGAATCCTTTGGCTTATCATCATGGTCTTTCCTATGATTGTTCTATGAATCAAAACTATAATTTTATAAACCATCCATTGTCCACAATAATTTCCTCCTTGGATTCTCTTGGAATTTGTCCATGGATGGATGATTTGGGTTTCTCCTGGATCCTATCTTCTTCATGAACTATTCTAGGCTCTCAATTAATCATGGGAAATAAGTTCATACCTTATGCTGGCTGAAGATTCAGAGTTTTCTCTGAATTTTCCTCCTCCTTAGTCTTCCTCTTCAATTCTCCTTATCTTCCTTCTCTTCTCTTTCTTTCACTTTCAATTAGGGTTCTAAAGGAGTGAAAGAGGCTAAGGGACGTCCTATTTATAGAGGAAAACCCTCCATAATATGCCCCAATGAGTTTAGGAAAGATCTCCTTCAAATTAGGAAGGTTTCCTAATTTCGGTTCTGTCTGGGTTTCGTGGGGTCTAAGGTGGGGTCATAGAATCCGTGACCCTACGTCCGACCACACGACCGAAATTTATGGGGTTGGACTCCTTTGAGGTGGGGTCAGTCACACCTATTTAGGCATGCGAGCACACGCTCATAATTGACTGTTTTGAGTTGATTTCATACTTGGTCTTGTGGTTTCTTCACGCACTTGGTCCACTTGGCTCGACCATGATAGGTAGACCTGGTACAAGGTGGTAAAACTGGTTAGTTCAATACGGGTCTTACACATTCCGTAGCTTGGCTCCTTATCTCCCTGACTTGCTCCCTCGGAGTAATCTAGTTTGGCTGGAACACTTTCATGATTCACCTCCATAGTACCTGCAGTCACAACTAAAAAGAGTGGTGATCGCAAGGGTAAGCTCTCCAATTTGAGCTAGTAAAAAACAGATAAGCAAACAATCATATGAATAGATTATGTACACAGTAAGAGTCTGATCTAATGTATGCCAAATATGCTATGGTAAGGCCTAGCCACACTTCCTCGAAACTGACTATAACCACCATGAATGGGAGTGTTTGGACTCCTACCAGCCTACTCCAAAAGCCCTGGTATAGCCACATGACATCTTAACTAGAATGGTGATCAGGCAATAAGTTTGAGTGATACCTCCAACGAATACTTCCAACCCTCCCCCTCATCACTCCATTTTACTAGTACCTGACCCCTACTGGCCAGGGTTACACACATGGGTTCTGTCGTTAACCAGTCCTATATGACATCATATGTACTCTCTCGATACCCTAGAAGGATTCTCAGACCATCCATTTTGCCCTCCCAAGATGCTGTCCTCCACTCTAGGATATGGGACAATATACGACAATTAGTTTACTTAGCAGGTTAGATCCAACGGTCCTCGGCCCTTTCACCACGGGCTACCAAGCATCTACACATCACAATCATGATCAATCATAGTATAAATACAATGCATGCAAAAGAGACAGTTATTGGGTGGCATGTTATTCATAACGTAAGTATCAGCATGCAGCATCAAACATCAGCATATATATCATTCACACCAAATTAGGTCAAGGTTCCATTCCTCATCTGATATTACAAAGTTATACATGCTAGAATAACCAATGTTTTTGATACATTCTACACCTATAAAGAGTATGGAGTTGTTGGTTATAATTCTTACATTCATTATTATCAAATTATGGAAGTCTGAGAATGGCCGATCGATACCTCGGTCGCAACTATCATGACCGACGTACCATCCGATAGAGATCTAAGCATTCTACCAATGGTCGGTTGTGGAGTCGATCGGTACAATATCAACAATCGTCGCATCGTATGACCACTTCCAGTAACCTACTGGAACCAATTGGACATTAGGCCGGCTCTTGCAGAGCATCATTTATGGTAATGTCCGGCCCTTACCAGAAAGATTGGCTTTAAAAGTTTGGCCTGGTCAAACCCTCGGATTTTGCATCCTATGCCCCATCCGGCCCTGCTTCCAAGCTCTCCCTTCTAGAACTTCTGACATTCCCTTGGACGGAGACTTTGTTATCAACCTCACGACCTTGTATTACCATTAATTTCCTTAACGTGAGGCTTTTCCCTTTCTTTATACTAAGTCTATTGATTTTAAACTTTATTCATTAATATTACTTACTTTTTATTGAATTCCTTCTCTACTTAAAATTTCTTCATGGTTATCATTGGTGGGTTTTCATGTTCATTATTATCCTATTTAAATTTAATATTGACTACATGGCTCTAATCTAACCTAGTGATTCCAACATAAGGCACAAGATATTACTTGCAGCAAATGTCGACGATGAGAACGAGGCTTAATGTGAGACCCGTATCAAACTAAACAGGTCTTACCACCTTGAATCAGGTTTACCCATCATGGTCGAGCCAAATGGACCAAGGGCGTGAAGGAGATCGTGATCCCAGGTATCAAATCGACCCAAAAATACTTAAATTAAGGGGAGGGTCGCATACCCAGCAAGGGAGAGTCCGACCCCCCAAGACAGAAAGTCAGACCCCCTGTTTTACAGAGGGGGTCGGACACTTTAGGATTTAGGGGTCGACGGGATCATCGACCCCCTCATCGACCCTCAGTTGCTGCAGAAAACAAAATTAGAAAATTTCCATAATTTCGATTGGACTCTTTCCAAATCTCAATGGGACTTATTTTAGGAGTTTCTACTCTATAAATAGGACGTCCCTAAGCCTCTTTCACTCCTTTTAGAACCCTAATTGAATTGAGAGAAAGAGAAGAGAAGGAAGAGAGGAAGAAGAGAAGGAAAGGAGAGAAGAAGAAAAAAGAGAAGAATTGCAGAGAAGGAGTGTTCTTCTCAGGTAAGAATACTAATCCTATGAATTTCGTGAGACTTAGAATAGTTGAAGGAAGATGTAGGAGAAATCCAATCCATCCATCCATGGTTAGGTTTCAATGGAAACCATGGAGGATATCAATTAGACTATATATTCGGTGAAGAGAAGTTCTAATCCATAGAAAGTATATGGAATGGACTATGGAAGAAGCCATAGGAGTTAAACAAGGAAGAATGGATCAAAACATGAGAATATCGACCAAAACCAGAGGTGGTCGCACATAGGGTCGATAGACCCATCGACCCTGATATCGACCCTATTACAAGGGGTCGCAGTATACTGCTACCCTACCTACGACCCTGTAGATAACAGCAAGTTAGAAAATTAGAATTAAATTTAATTAAATTCTATCGACTTTGTTAGGTCTTCTAAAAATATAATATCAATATAAAGGTGATTCTTAAAGCTTGAAAGAGGATCTACTATCAAGCTAAAGTGAGGAAACAAGACCTACATTAACTGGTTAATAATAAATTATTTTTATTTTTTTGAGTCCGGTGCCATACTTGATTCTATACGAATATGCTTGTAATGTGCATATAACATGTCATCCAATATTTCTATTATTGTTTCATGCATATTTACTTTATTGTTGATAACATGATGATGATGATGATGATGATGATAGGAATAGGCAAGTGAATGTTTGTGTGGTTAGTGTGCTTGATGCGAATAGGGCATCAGGGGAAGTGTTAGGCGGTGTTTAATCCGGGCACTTTAGCTCTATCTCTAACTCAAGTTTTGTGCATTAGCATCGTCGTATCGCCATTACCTTAGCAGAACTATTGCGATGTAGGGCATCAAGGAGGGTCTCGATCTTTGAGTCCTATACTCTACCGGGGGGCCTTAGCTCTATCTCTATGGGTGCTCTGAGGGATGCTGGGGTGAGGCCTTGGATACACTGTTTGACATTAGGATTGGTTAGTTGCGAGCCCATTTTGCCACCCTAGCCATCAGGGGTTTATTTGTTGGTATGAAGTTGTGCAGCGATAAACGTGACCTTCGTGTACAATGTTCATTGTGGGTGCTGTGGGCGACGGTGAGAGGTTCACCGAGCGTATCCACACTCTCGTGCATAGAGGTGCAGCGGCCTCCTATCCTTTTTATAGCACAGTGCAAACGTAAAACCAGACCAAAGATATGAATTGAATCGCATGCATATGTATTGTTGCATTGTTTTGTTTGCTCACTGAGCCGTGATGTGTGCTCACCCTCTCGATGTCGAATATTTTTAGTTGATGATGTAGGTACCACTATTGAAGATTATCTAAATGCTCCAGTGTACGGGAACGTGGCGGTGATGGAAGTGGAAGAGGAAGTGGATACACATGACTCCTCTTGTGAGTGCAACTCATGTGTATTCGATTAGATATTTTTCTAGTTTTCTTTATTTGGATTTATTAAGGACATGTATTTGATATTTATTTATGTCTCAGTTGATACAAAATAATTTGCTATTTACATATTAATATCACAGTAGATTCTCAGTTCATTTTATTATAAGACTTCCGCTATTGTATATTTACCCTGATTATGAATGTGGATGTATGGGGTTTAGATAAAATGGATATAGCCTACTCGAGATCCTGGTTGAACCGTTGGTTTGTTAGCGGTTCATCACACCATTCTGAATAGTGCAGAATTGGGGTGTGACACTTAATATCTTCGACCGTACTTGTAGGCTCCCTTCTTCTTCTCTCCACTCTTTCTCTTTCCCAGCAACACACTCTCTCTCTCAGAAAACATGTAAGAGGTTTTTATAGTGAGTACCTCACCTTCATGAGAGAGAAGTCTAGTAGGTTCATCTTCTAAGTTTCCTTCTTGGAGTGCAATTCTACCAGAAGTGGAAAACGATAAAGAGAAGCCATGTGTCATGGAAGTTGAGCGAAAACAAGAGTTCCAACTTCTTAAATGACTCTAAGGATGTTTTACTTGAGATGGGACTCTAATGGTTCATCTTAGGCTAAGGGAATATTCCTAACTGCCTTCTAGATTCAAACCAACTCATCCCATTCCCGTGTACAGATTTTACACTTAGGCTGGTCGGAGCTGGCCAGATCTTAGGGGCTCGGGTTTCTTGATCGGCCCTAGCAACCGATGATAGTATTTATGGCTCAGTTTATAACTTTTTATTTTATTCTTTTAGTGTAGTCCACCAGTGTTGCAACCTAGTTCTTATTAATGACTCATGAACGTATATGGTCGTCGGTAGAAAACCCTCCTAGCACAACAGAAATCCGATTAGACCGGGGTTTCTAAATGAGGATTTTACAACTCCACCCCCTTAAAAAGAATTTTGTCCCTAAAATTCCACTACACTAGATGGTCTAACTTAAAGAGGTTCTTTCTTTGATGGAGTAGCTCTCTGAGAGTTTCTTTCCTAATCTATCTGGATAGTTCCTATGGTTCCTACTTTTAGATGGTTTCAATTATTCCCTTGGGCTGAACTTTCTCTTCCTACCAGTTCGGACTAACAGCTTGTAACCTTTAGTCTTATTCTCACTAAGGTGGTTTTCATTCGTCATCACTAGCTGCTCCCAAATTATAAATTCTTTGGGGCCTTCCACTGCTCTATTATACTAGTTAGTCTTTGGTTTCATCACAATTTATCTTAGGGTGACTTATGAGTGTTTAATACTATTTCTTCTTACCACTTGTGATTTCTCAGGCTAGTTACTACTTATCCTACTAGGTTTACTACAATTTCTAGGTTGAACACTGTTCGACCAAAATTTTTAAATCTTTCGATGACGCGTTATTATCTTATAAAGTTTCATAACTTATTTACTCAGTTCCATTATGTGAAAATGATCGACGTAGTGTTTTATTATATACTAATAGTATTCCCATATAACCTAAACAATTCTTTTAGCATGCGATCTTGATATTGTTATATCATAGCTTCAAAGGTCTGGTAATTGCCTGTTGGAGTTTCTTTCTTGTTGTTCATATCCTCGTCTCTTACATCACCCTCCCTCTGTTATTGGGGTTGAACACTTGCCTAATGATTATTCCCTCTAGCCAATTTCTTAGCTCTCGTTAGGCGGGCTTCCTTCAGGATCTTGGATCCTTGAGAGTTATTCTTGGGCACATAGTCTTGTGGATTTCTAGGTGGCCTAGCATCTAAAAATTAATCCTCCATAGGTTCTTCTTGATCTTTCGGTAATGGTGTCTTCACTTCTTGGTTTCCTTCTGGTAAGATTTTCCAGAATAGTACTTCTTGTGCTGTTGGCAGGTGGGGGCAATCAATCCGGCTATGTCCCATACAACAATAGTCAGATCATCTGAGTATACCCTTTGAAAATGATCTAAGTACTTCCATAGAGGGTCTGGATTTAACTCCCTCCGTTGGACTATAAGTCAGATAAGGTCCTTGCATATCTCTTGCGTCAGGTTTACACTTGACTTCAATCCCCAAACAAGATCTTTTCCTAGCTCAATCTGACAAATATTGTGGTGTGGTTAATCCTCCAAACATTTCATGAAGATTCACTTCAATCGATGATAGTAGGTTTTGATTGCTAGGTCCTTACCAAGTATGCAAGTTTCCTTGGATTCCCCACCCTGCATAAGGTTTATTGAGCTCGTTTAGATGGCCTTCTTGTCCATGGTATGGTCCAGGGGTTAGATAGGCATTCCAAAGTTCATTTGGGATTGAATCCCTCAAGGCAGAGAAAAGTTCTACCTTCAGGGTGTTTTCTTGGGGAGCAAAGTAAGCTAGAAAAGCTCTTCGAAACATCTCCCAGGTGATTGTTCCATGTTGTTGTTGTAACCAGGATTCGGTATCCTGTCACCAATGATATGGTGATCCCTCCAGCTGATGAGTTACACACAACACCTCTTGGGCATTTGTGCAACCTAAGTTTTTGAATGTCTTACCCATACGCCATATCCACTCTTGAGACTGGGCTATGTCATCGAACATTCCTAAAAACTTAGGGGGCCTAAGTCTTAAGAAAGCCTTTAATGGCTTGTCTTGTTCTGTCCCAACAATGTCAGCTCTTGGAGATAGAGTAGGGATGTTTCGATTATTAATATTACGGGATGCAGGCCATGCATACTAAGCTAGAAATGCTTCCCTGAATATCCTTGAAGAGATCTCTTCATGTCTTGTCTTCAACTCCAGTTCGGCTGCTAGTCACTATTGGTATGGTTCACCCTTTAGCTGATAAGCGATACACTGCACCTTTTGGGCATCTGAACAATCTAGTAGCCCTAGATTATTTTCCATGCTCTGGATCTAGTATATAGGTAGGTTCGGGTCTGTGGATGATCCAATGAACTCAGCTAGTCTTAACTTTGGAAATCAATGCCAAGTTCGTTGCACCTCTAAAGGTGTAGTGGGCGATTGGTTATTGCTGGGACTCGACCTGTCACTTAGTCGGCTATTAGTTGGATACTTTGGTTCATGATACAGCGTAAATTTGAATGACCACGTGACGCCATCTAATATTTAATTTGCAGTTCGAAATGGCACATTAACAAGGTTAGTGACGTGCTTTTATGTAATCGATATGATTTTATAACGGACAACTATGATTCATGAACCGATGCTAATGATGCTTGCATTCATCCTATGGTTCAACCGTTCTTTATACTCCAGGTGTGATGTTTGATTCAAATTTTTGCATCCAACCATCACGACTGAATACCAAAACACAGTCCTCTATGGCTGTCATGTCGTTACGTCAGACATTAGCATAGCGACTGATGTAAATGTCACACCCTGTTCCCAATGTATTGGTACTATGGAATGCAACGGGATCTCTCCATCTTATCAAGGCATAAGAAATCTCCTTACAGGATCGCTCATCATGGTATTCCATAAGTCAACCCCAAGGCATTAATTACAAAATATCAGAGTAAGAAACATTTCCAAATTTCATTCCGAACTAAAACATTTAATAAGAACTTAAAAATAATTATGAAACAGAAGTTTTATAAACCAATTATCATATGTTGACATCTAATAAGTTAAAATAAACCCATCCAAGTTATTTAAATCCATTATTATTAAAGCTTAAATAAACCGTTAAAGTATTATCTCAAACCCATAAAAATTAAGACCATTATCCAATTTTCCGAAATAATTAAAATCAAAGTAATAACAATTATTCAAAGCTTATTCAAAACGAAAACCCAAAACAATAAAATCCCAAAGCTAAAGCAATAATGAAATAGGCGATTTCTAAACCTTGAAGTAACTCTATGCATCGCACGATGGATTAGTGACATCCTTCTCCGGTTCACTTTCTTCATCCTCCATACCAGATAGAAGGCAAATCGAAGCATCAAGCGAAGAACCTGCAACATCTAAAAATAGTTTGTGTACCATAAGATAAGCTTAACCATCGAACTTAGCAAAAAAACTGAACGTGCAACAAATAAATGCATGCAACTATCAACTACAGTCTGGTAAATAACTGTATGTGCCAACTCATGGGCCACCAAAAAAAATGCCACCTTACTTGGCATACAACAAATATCTTCGGGTTGTACGGGTCACTCCCAAACGATGATGTCACCTTACTCGACGTGCAGTATCACCCCCAAATATGGGTACATCCTTATGAAACAAGCATGTATTTCACTAGCCGCTTGCCCATAAATCATCCCAAGCCTATAATACGTTAGCTACTTGAAGAGACGATAATCCCACTAATTGACTCGCCCGCTCATCCACACTATGTCAAGTATGGGAATCACAGCTAGTTCATACCACCTTTTTTTTGCACCCATGCCATTACATTACCCCCTAATGGTTAGGGGTGCATTTATATAGGTAGTCATATTTAACTAGCCATGTCCACCTAATTAATCATATTACTGGACCATAACGTCGCCAAGCTTTTGACCACGTCTGAGCCCCCACATAGGACATCGTGACTTGGCTAGGTTACATATGGTTAATGCAAAGTAGCATTAGTAAGAAGTGGTGTAAGTGTCCCATACCACCTACTTTACTCCTTAGAGACTTAACCATACATCATAAATCAAACATGGATAAATCACTTTTGTGGAAAGGTAGCAGGTATCCCATACCACCCATCCTCTAATCCTCACTGATACTGCTGATCCTAAACACAAGGATGCATAGGCATGATTACACATAATAGTTTATTGGATGGCATGTTATTACACTAGAGCATGTTATCAATCACATCTATCACATAACATAATCAATAGAGAAACATACACATCTAAGAGGTCTAGTTTCCTTACCAAAAGATAGAGAGTAAACAGTAAATCCGATTAGGTACCTACCAGAGTCCTTATAGCTCTATCAAGTCATAAGCAACATTTTTCATTAATATATTATCCAATAGAATTAATCAGGTTTCTCTTTAAGTTTATTATTCTGGGGCTCATAGCGTTATGTACTTGTCTGATAACTTATGCCTATTGCCTATTAGCTGTTTATCATGTCATAGCATCAAGGGATTCATTATTTGTTTCATTTGTTACTGTTCATAACCTTAGGGTATATCTAAACTTTTAAGACTGCTGTCCATAGGAGATAAGTGAAGTGAGCATTGATTCTCCATAAGATGACACACTTGCTAGCCAGAATTTCATTTTAAGAGCCTTAATACTAAGAAGGACTCCTTCTAACGAAGTCAAGGGAATTTTAGCATCGTACAAGAGTTAGGCTATTAGTTTATAAGGTTCCACACATGCTATTCAAGGGTTTCTATCATTTAACGTAATGAACAACAAGCTACCTAAACAGGTTATAGGGTATTTAGTCAAAATAATGTAAAGAACATTTCATAAACATTAGATTTTGAAGATCTAAACCCATAAGCAAGCTCATAAAAATTCTAGAAATCCATTGACCAATGCTGGTCAACAGCAAGAGTCAAAATCCCGTACGGCACATGGCATTGACTGCATGGTTTGATGACTAGGCTTGTCACACCCTAATTCTGGACTAATCAGAATAGTGTGATGAATCATAAATAAACCAACTGTTCAACCAGGATCTCCGTTAGGTAGTACCCACCATATCAACCACACACACCTTCCACAGAAATAATAAAAGATAGAAAAAATTTCATCTACACCCCATCAAAGATTGTTAACATCATCTACACCCACAAGAATGCAGAAACATCACCTAGGTCCCAAAACTTTGGTTGTGGTAATCAAAGAAGTCCACTCCGTCAGTTGATTCCCGTTAGATGCTGACGTCAGCTGAAATAAAATTTTTCATGGACAATACTGCCCTTAGAGTAAAGGTAAAATACCATTTTACCCTCTCTTTTTTTCATCTTCTTCTCTTTGGAACCCTAAAACTCATTCCAAAAAATTCTTGAGAATTCGATCGAAAGCGTTTTGTCGCTCAGATCGGAGGTTTCAGGAGGAAACGAGGATGAGGACCTCAGAATCTTCAATCCGAGAGTGAAAGAAGGCCAAATTTTATGTAGAGAGGGTCATAGCCATGAGTTACCCGATGCAGTTGATCAGCTTCAAAACTCTTCGCACATCGATTCTGCTCATGCCCCAAAAAACCAGAGAAAAAGCAATGGAGTGGAAGTCGTTCATATTTGACAGTAATCCAACGTTCTTGACCGGTTCTACTTTGAACTTTCAGACAATGGCAGAGTGGTTGGGAAACATCAAGAGTAACTTAAGCCCGCAAGTAATGGACTTTTGTCCTTGAGGGATCCCTTCAATCACCATTAGTTGCGAAGGAACACCCAGTTTGGCAACCAGTCGAGGCACTATTGCTTTGCGCAGCACTCCTTGGGGATATCATTCAGCTGCGCCCAGATCTGAAAAGAAGAGAACGTCCAGTTCCAATCGGCCGACCAGCGTTCCAGAAGCAAGAGATTGCCCGCCACTGTCCACGGTGACTCTTTCAAAACATTGAGCAGATCGAGAGCATGTTGAAAGCGGAATTGTTTAACATAACATCACGTTGCTGGAAAAATCTTCACATTGTCGGAGAACAGGGCAGTTTGGAATAAATATTTTAGGTTTTTTAAAATTAAAAGGATAAAATATAAAGATAAAGGGTAAAATTGTATATCAAAAATTTTAGTGATTTCCGTCAGTTAAGTGGACCTTGGTGATGTTTCTGCAATCTTGTGGGTGTAGATGATGATAACAATCCTTGATGGGGTGTAGATGAAATTTTTTCTAAAAGATAAATAACAAATAAGTGGAAGTCTTATAGATAATGAACTGAGTGTCTAACAATGAAAAAAATACTTATCTAATCCAATTATTTCGACAAAACTTAAGACATAAAGGTAAACAATCCGTTACATGTTCCAATAACCAAATATACCTAAACTAATAAAAAATGCACTGGTTACACTTGCATGAAGGATCATGCGCATCTTCACAGCTTCTATGTCCTTGGTCGCAACGTGTTCATACATCGGTGCATTCATATAATCTTCAACAATAAGACCTGCATCATCAACTAAAATATTCGATGTCAAAAGGGTGAGCACACATCATGGCTCAGTGAGCAAAGAAAACAATGTAACAAACATATGCATGAATTCAATTCATATCTTTGGTCTGGTTTTTATATTTGCAATATGTTATAGAAAGGTTTGGTGGCCCCCGCATCTCTATAAATAAGTGTGTGAATCCACCCAATGGATCAAACACCATTGCCATCCCACATGCACCCACCATGGAATAGAGATAGAGCTCAAGTGTTTGGATTAAACACCGCCAACATTTCCCCTGATGCCCTACCCATATCAACACGTAAGCCCCTATTGGCGAGGGCTTGCAAACTAGGCTCGCAACTAATCAATCCTAAATGTCATCCAGTGTATCCAAGGCCTCACCCCAGCAACCCTCAATACAATCATAGAGATAGAGCTAAGGCCCCCTGGCAGAGTCGAAGACTACACGGTCCCAGACCACCTCCCATGATGCCCTACGACTTAATAGTTCTGCTAAGGTAATGGCGATACGATGATGTCAGTGAATATGAATTGAGTAAAGATAGAGTTAGAGTCTGGTAACTAGGTCAGGACCACCATGCCACGTCCTCCCCTTGATGCTCCACTCGCATCTAGCACACTAACCACACACACATAATCACATGCCTATTCCTAGCATCACCATCATCATCATCATATTATAAATAGATAAAAATAAATATGCATGAGCAGTAATAGCAGGAATATTGGATGACATATGAGATGCACATTACAAACATACAAGCATATAATCAATCATGGCATTGGACTCAAACAAATAAATAGTTTGTTATTATCCAATTAGTTTAGGTCTTGTTCCCTCACCTGTTAGCAAATTCGATCTCCTTCCAAACCTTGCAATTCTCTTTCAACTAATTTAATAACCTAAAAGTTATATGAATTTAAGTTACGGTTCATATGTAATGTGTTACAGTAGTAAAAAATTGAAATAGAGCACTGATATGTGTCTGATTGCTCCTATGGTCTCGTACTGTGTCGACCTTACTGCCTACGATCGATACCCTGCGGTCACATATGGTGCGACCGTAGGTACAACCATATGGTTTCTGAAATCTTTCTGAATGCCTATGGTTGATCCTCTGGTCATGCTTGTCATGCTATGGTTGATCGTAGCTACTACCTTGAGATTTTTAGTCACAGACTACATGCAATTCAAGTTCTTCCTGGGTCAATTCCTCTACTCTTCAATTGGGTTTATCCTAAGGTCATCCTATGGCCATCATTAGTAGTTTCTTATCAACCCTAATCATCAAACTCATCCCTCATGGTTATCCATGGGATTTCTCAAGGAATTACATAGATCATAATAGGTTGATATCTCCTAACCTCCATAAAAGTCTTATTCCTTAGAGTTTACATCTGTAGAGATTAGGTTCAAACCATTGCCAGTGATAGAGATCTAATCTCTTCTCAGAAAAATCCTCTCCTTAGCCTTTTCTTCTTCTCCTTTCTTCCTTCTCTTCCCTTCTCTTTCTCTAGGATTTAGTAATGTTCTGAAAGAGTGAAAAGGGCTGAGGAACGTCCTTTATATAGAGAAAAACTCTCCATATAGAGCCCTCTTTCAATTAGGAAAGAAATCCTCCTCAAATTAGGAAAGTTTTCAACTTGAAGTCTGATCTGGTGTCTCACAGTCGATGGCTACGGTCCCAGAACCCGTTGATTGTAGGGTCAAAATCATAGACCGTGGGGTCCTGGATCCGAGATCTTCATTCTTACCATATGGTTGACCATACCTACCCTGGTATCCGACCATATGTGTAAGACCCACACGCCACGAACCCGGCCTAACCTTACCTTTCGTGTTGGGACCCGTCTACATATCATGGTCGAGCCAAGTGGACCAAGTGTGTGAAGAAACTCAAGACCCAATATGAAAATTTACCCAAAAACAGTCAAAATGAGGGTAGGGTCACAGGTTTTAACAGGCAGGTCCGACCCTCCCATCGACCCTCAACCATGGGTCGCAGGGTCTATGAGTTGTCCGACCGTGCTATCGACCCTCCCATCGACCCTCGGCATTCGGGAAAAACAGCACGAACCGAAAATTAGGAAACCTTCCTAATTTCGATTGGAACCTTTCCAAAACTCAATGGGACTTATTCTGGGAGATTTTGCCCTATAAATAGGATGTCCCTAAGCCTCCTTCACTCCTTTTACAACCCTAATTGGATTGAGAGAAAGAGAAGAGAAGGAAGAGAAGAAGAGAAGGAAAACTTGAAGAAAAGGCTAAGGAAGAAGAGGAAATTCAGAGGAACTCTGAATCTCAGCAAAACTAAGGTATGGATACATTCCCCATGATTTATTTAAGACTTTAGAATGTTTTATGAAGAGGATATGACTTAGAAGAAAACCAAATCATCCATCCATGGTTAGGTTTTCATGAAAAACCATGGAGGAGATCATTAAAACCATGTAGGTAAATAAAGTATAGTTATAAACCATAGAACATGTATAGAATGGATTGTGGAAGTAAGCCATAGGACCCAACCATGAAAGAGAGAATGAAATCTGATATTTTCGACTCAAACCATGGAGGGTCGCACCTAGGGTCGATGGTAGATCCGACCCTAGCATCGACCCTCAGTGTTCGGGAAGTTCAGATTTTGGGGAGGGTCGCACCCAGGGTCGATCATGACTCCGACCCTACCTCTGAACCTTAGTTAACAGAATGGTTTTAAAAATTAGAATAAATTCTAATTAAATTTTATCGACTTTGTTAGGTCTTCTAGCAATATAATAACATTATAAAGGTGATTCTAAAGCTTGGAAGAGTATCTATTAGCAAGCTAAGGTGAGGAAACAGAACTCTAAACTAATTGGTTAATAACAAACTATTTTTTATTTCTTGAGTCCAATGCCATGCTTGATTCTATGCGAATATGTTTGTAATGTGCATACAGCATGCTATCCAATATTTCTATTACTTGTTCATGCATATTTACTTTATTGTTTATAACATAATGATGATGATGATGATGATGATAGGAATAGGCATGTGCTTGTATGTGTGTGGTTGATGTACTTGATGCGAGCGAGTATCAGGGGAGGTGTGATGAGAACGTCAATAAACGTTAACCTTTGGCGGGTCTCAGCACTTTAGCTCTATCTCTAACTCAAGTCTTGTGCATTAGCATCGTCGTATCGCCATTACTTTAGCAGAACTATTATGTCGTAGAGTATCAGGGGAGGTGGTCTCGGTCCTTGTAGTCTCTGACTCTACCGGGGGGCCTAAGCTCTATCTCTATGGATATTCTGAGGGATGCTGGGGTGAGGCCTTGGATACACTTTTTTGCATTAGGATTGGTTAGTTGCGAGCTCAGTTTGCAGCCCTCGCCAACAGGGGCTTACGTGTTGGTATGGCACTATATAGCAATAAACGTAACCTTTGTTATATAATGTTCATGGTTGGGTGCATGTGAGTTGACGATAAACGTGATCTTCGGGTAACGTCACACACTCGTGTATATAGGCGGGGTCAATAAACGCGACCATTGGCTACCTAAACCTTTCTATTGCATACTGCAAACTTTAAACCGGACCAAAGATATAATTTGATTGCATGCATATGTACTGTTGCATTGTTTTGTTGACTCACTGAGCTCAAGTTGGAGAGCTGACCCTCGCGCGCAATTCTTTTTAGTTTCTGATGTTGTAGGTACTATGATTGAAGGTCGGCACGCCAACATATGAACATGTGGAGGCTATGAATGAGCAAGCTGTGGAGAACAAACACGGTTTGTTAAGCGAGTGTTTCAGCGATGGATACGTTTAGTGTTTAGTTTTTGTATTTGGATATTGTAATATGTATTAAGTTATGTTTTGGTTATATGGAAATAAATGGAATATTAATTATTTATCATGTTTAGACCTCAGTTCATTATCTGTAAGACTTCCGCTATTTATTTTATTACCTCTGATTAATGTGGAATGTGTTTTGGTTTATCATATGTGGAATAGCCTATTTTGAGATCCTGGTTGAACCGTTGGTTTATTGACGGTTCATCACACCATTCCGAATGGTGCGGAATTGGGGTGTGACAATATGCATACAGTTTTGGGTGTTGAGTCAATTTTTATACCTGGTTTGTAATCCATCTTCACACGATCGGTCCACTTGGTTCAGCTATGATGGGAAGACCTGGCATGACACGGTTAGACCAAGTTAGTAGATTGCGGGTCTTACAACTCCCCCCACTTATATAAATTTCATCCTCAAAATTTGTACATACCTTTCGAGTCGAACAGGTGAGGATATTGCTTCTGCATAGTGTTTTCTTCTTCCCATGTAATTTCTTCCACATTTTGGCTTCTCCAAGTAACTTTAACATAGTAAATGTCGTAGTTGCAAAGACGTTGAATCTTCCTAATAGTGATTTTAAAAGGTACTACTTCAATCGTCAAGTTTTCAGTTAAATTCGATGGATCCGTTGTTAACACGTATGTTGGATCTCTGAAATACTTCTTCAATTGTGGGACATAGAATAACTGATATGCTACCTTTCCACGCCTTGCCAGAATCTCATAAAGTCCAATATATCGAGGCATAGCTTTCCCTTATGTCTAAACCTTTTTAAACCATGCATAAGAGATATTTTCAGAAATACTTTATCACCTATGGTAAATTCAAGATCTCTTTGTCGATTGTCCGCATATTGCTTTTGGCGGTTCTGAGCTGTTCGAACTCTTTCCTTGATGATGTCGATTACTCAACATGTCTCTTCATCAAACTCTGGTCCAATAATACTACGCTCTCCAACTTCGTTCCAAAACAAAAGAGTTTGATACTTTTTACCATATAGTGCTTCATAGGGTGACATCTGTATTGTAGCTTGATAGTTGTTGTTATAAGTGAACTTGACCAATGGTAACTTCTCTTCCCATGATCCCTTAAAATCAATTACATAAGCTTGGAGCATGTCTTCTAAAATTTGAATGGTGCGCTCCGACTGTCTATCTATTCGAGGATGGAAAGCGGTACTAAACTTTAATGTTGTACCCATAGCCTTTTGTATTCCTTTCCAAAACTTTGAGGTAAAGCGTGGGTCTCTGTCGGACGCAATGCTTTCAGGTACACCATGTAATCTGACAATATTATCCACATATAGCTTAGCTAACCTCTCTAGTGTATACTGAGGTCGTATAGCTATGAAACGAGCTGTCTTAGTTAAACGATCTACAATCACCCAGACTGCGTAAACTACTCTGGAAGTCAAAGGTAACCCAGTGAAGAAGTCCATAGTAATACAGTCCCATTTCCATGCTGGTTCTGGTAGTGGTTACAACATGCCTGCAGGCCTTTGCCTTTCAACCTTTACTCGCTAACAATTCAGGCACTGTGACACAAACTTAGCTACAACTGCTTTCATTCCCCTCCACCAATATAGTTTCTTCAGATCATGATACATCTTTGTACTCCCGGGATGTACCGAATAAGAGGTGGTGTGGGCTTCCTTTATTAGTCTGTGTTTAATATCTAAGTCTTCACTTTCAGGGACATATACTCTCCCTTTGTATCGTATTACCCTTTCAAGGTCCAAGGTGAAGTCAGGAGTAGTCCTACCTTTTTCATGGTCTTCTTTCACTGTTCTCAGATAGGGGTCTGATTGAATAGCTACCTTTGCTTCGTCTATTAGATCAGGTACAATATTCAATGTAGCAAACATGTTTGAGAATTGATGAATAAACCCCAGGCCGGTTGAATCACCTAGTTTATCGATCACAAACTGCTCATTGTCGCAATTGAATACTCTTCCTGTGTCACACACTGTAGCATTTGTGCTAGCTTTTCCCTGGACTTTGTCATTGCTTTTCTGCTTAGTGCATTGGCCACTACATTAGCCTTCCCTAGATGATACTGGATATCACAATCATAATCTTTCAGCAATTCCAGCCATCTCCTCTGTCTTATGTTCAAGTCCTTCTGATTGAAAAGATGAGTAAGACTCTTATGATCTGATTTAATCTAAAATTTCTCTCCATACAAATAATGTCTCCATATCTTAACAACATGTACTACTGCTGCTAGTTCAAAGTCATGAGTTAGGTAATTTTTCTAATGTGTCTTTAATTATTTAGAAGCATACATGATCACTTGCTCTCCTTACATGAGAACGCATCCCAAACCTAGTCCAGACGCATCAGTGTACAAGATAAATGGTTCTCCTAGAATCAGAATAGTCAAGATGGGAGCTGATATTAATATTCTCTTTAATGTTTGGAAACACTCTTAACATTTATCGATCCAAACAAACTTCTCTCCTTTCTTAATCAGACTGGTGAGTGGTACTGCGATTCTAGAGTGATCTTCCAAGAATCATCGATAATTACCAGCCAAACCTAAGAAACTTTTGATTTCGGCAACATCGTAAGTGCTTCCTATTTTACCTGGGATCCACTTTGATTCCTTCAGCGGATACAACATGGCCTAAGAAAACAACTTTATTTAACCATAATTCACACTTTGTAAATTTAGCGTAAAGCTTCTCTTTTCTTAGTCACTTTAGAGCGGCTCTTAGATTTATGATATGAGTTTCTTTATCCTTGGAGTAGACTAGTATGTCGTTAATGAATATGATGACTGATGTATCCAACATATCATGGAATACTCGATTCATAAGTTCCATAAAAGTTACGGGTGCGTTAGTCAATCCAAAAGACATAACAAAAAATTCATAATGTCTATATCTGGTTCTGAAGATTGTCTTCGGAATATCGCTTTCCTTAATTTTCAATTGATGGTATCCCGACCGAAGAACAATTTTGGAGAACACTTTGGCACCTTGTAACTGGTCGAATAAGTCATTGATTCGAAGCAACGAATACCTGTTCTTGATCGTGAGCTTGTTCAATTCTCGATAATCTATTCAAAGTCGAACACTACCGTCCTTTTTTTTCATGAACAATACTGGCACTCTCCATGGTGATATACTGGGTCGAATATAACCCTTCTCCAGTAGTTCTTGTAACTGTACCTTTAGCTCCTTCAGTTCAGTAGGAGACATTTGATAGGGTGCCTTAGATACTGGTGCAGCTCAGGGTATAAGGTCAATAACGAACTCTGTCACTCAATCAGGTGACAATCTTGGTAATTCCTCAGGAAATACATCTAAAAATTAATGCATAATTTCAATATCCTCAATTCGTGGTGCTTCCTTGGTTAGGTTGACCACAGACACTAGATACCCAATTCCTCATTTCTCGAGGTATTTCTTAGCCTTTAATGCCGAAAGAATGAGTTTTCATTTACGAGGAAGTTTGGTTCCCGTAAGACTAAACTCTACGCCTTCCTTGTCTTTGAATGTCAATTTCTTTTCTGTACATAATAGGTGTACAGAGTGTCGGGCTAACCAATCCATTCCTAAGATAACGTCGAAGTCTGCCATCTCAAGTTGGATTAAGGTTGCATCCATAGTCTTCTCAACAATAATAACTGGACATGGTCCATAACCTTGGTTTAGTTCTAATTTTAATCCCATAGGTGATCGTACAAGTAGTTTGCAGTCTAAAGATCTGAGTGATAGACTCAACTTCTTTCCAAACGACATAGATATAAAAAAATAAGTAGCCCCAGAGTCAAAGAGTACTTTGGCGGATATACCATTAATAGGTACGATACCTGTGATTTGATTTAATTTAGTCTACATAATCACACAAGGTATTTCAAAATAAAAGGTTGAATCATACCTGTGACCACATCAGGCGATGCGGCAACATCCTCAGAAGTTATTGCATAAACTTTTTCTTGTTGTAGCTGCTTCCTTGGCTTAGGACAATCTCTTGAATAATGCCCTATTTGAATGTAGTTAAAACATTTGACTCCAGCATTACTTTGCTTCTGTTGAGGTTGAGTTGTTAGAGTAGTCTTAGATGCACATTGAAGCCTTGAGTATGGAAGGGTTTGAATGTTCTTGAGTTCCCTCCGTTGAATGTATTCCCATTCGGCCTCTTTATACCCCTTTTTTGAGAAAAATAACTCTCCCTTTGGCTTGACTCCAAAACTCGAGCAATTTGTACCGCTTCATTATAGATCTTCTTTTCTAGTCCCAGTACATGCTCATGAATGCTTCCCCTAGTTCCCATGATAAACCTTCGAGTTTTGATATTTTCCTCCTACATGCTAGAGGGAACAAAGAAAAACAGCTCTTTATAATGCTGCTGATAAGCGTCTACGGACATTTGTCCTTGATATAGACTCAGAAATTCTTTTTACATCTAGTCTCTGAAACTCCTGAAAAAATACTTCTCGAAGAAAGCTTCTTTGTAAATAGCCTAGGTTAGTTGGGTGTGCTTTGTCAATAAAAAACTTCGAGTAGATTTCCACCAATGATATGCATCAGCTTTTAGCATAAAAGTGGCACATAACACCTTTTCCTCTTTATTTACAGTCATCATCATAAAAAAAATTTCCATCTCATCGATCCAGTAAGTTGCCACAAAGGATCTGATGGCATGCCATTGAATTCCTTAGGCTTCATCTTTAGAAAACATTCGATCAATCTAGAGTGGTCAAGTTGATATCTGTTGGTACTGATAATTACCCTGGTTATGTTTGCCTTCCGGTGCCTCAGTATTCTGCACTTGAGCTTGTAACACTGGCATTTGAGGTGCTTGGGGTACCGTATTGCTACCACCAGGTATGGTACTAGCTTGCCCTATAGGTAGAGGTATTGCGTTTGCAACTAGGGAAGCAATTCCCATAGCAACTTGCATGTTGGCTTGCATTTGTTGTATCTGTTGCACTTGCTATGCCAAATCCATGACCAGAGTAGCCAAATCCGAAGGTGGTGCGGGTAAGTTGGTTGGGTTGGCTTACGGGTGAACATCCTGAGGCACAATACTTTGATTCCCAATATTTCCTTATTGTCCTTGCACCTTCGTTGTCATTGGTCTCCATAGGTGGTGGAGGTGGGTTTGCATTCTGTCTTCTTTGGCTAACTCATGGCCATGCCATTTAAATTCCTAGATAAATGGTACTTGGAAAGGCTGTATATGTGAGACAAAATAGAATGGTAGTATTGGGTTAGTCTTATAATGGAAAGAGAGAGAAGCAATAGGGAAAAGTTCGAACATAATAAAAAAGCAGACAGCAGTCAGTCATACGGTTGATGGCTATGGTCTCATGTTGTGCGACCATAGGTTCGACCATCAAAACCCTGGCAATTTCTCGGGACCCAATGGTCAATCGTACAGTCGATCATACGGTTGCATGTTTTGGTCGAATTGTGCGACCGTAAGATTGAAAATCAGTTTTAAAACCTATTTTTTCAAGATTTTCCCTCTCATTTCCCTTTCTTCTTCCTACGGTCTCAACTCAGCTTGTCACCACTGAGTTGCTACAGTATCAACCTTACAAACTTGGTGATTTTCCCATCGATTGACAATCTTCCTTCCATTCCTCAAGGTATGTTTTCTACTCTTTTTCCTTTTTAAGCTTCCATACCTAGGCTTTCACTCTTTATAGGGTTTTCATCAAATTAATATCTTTTTTACCGTAAAAAATCGATTTTTATTGGGGGCTATTGCTATTGGCTGTCCAATGGATAAAAGACCTCAAGAAAATTTGAGTTTCATCGGTTGGTTTGGTAAAAATTTAAAAATTCCTAGTTTTGACCTAATTTTGGGGTTTTTCTCAAATGTCAAAATTTCTTCAAATCAAATCTACCTAGTTAAAACTTTTCATTGTATGAGCCTTGTAGGATGATTTGGAACCTATGTAAGTCCTCCTGCCCAAATGTTTGGGTGAAAAGTGAGGCTTTTTTCTATTTTATGTCATTGTGCTGCCTAAATTTAAATTTTCTAACATGTTTTCCTTATTTTCTTTTCTTGCAGTTATCATGGATCGCACCAAGGTTCCTCAAGTCCATGACCTACGTTGCTTCTGGTCCATAAAAGCTGAGGTATAATATCCATGATTTGATCGGAAGAAAATGAAAGGGAGTCGATGTGAGAAATTAGCCTATTTAGCCCTGTTTGATGTGGAGAGGAAATTTGGAGATATGGGCTGGCTTCCAGTGATCCTGTACTAGGCTTGTTATCGCCCAGATTTAATGAAGTAGTTCTACTGTCACCTTCAAGTGAAGGGTGACCTAGAGGATGTGGATTGGGGTAGAGAGCTTTGGGTCACCAGTTGGGTGAAAGGGGTTCCTATCTCTTTCAACTGTCAGGAGTTGGCTAATCTCCTGAGCATTTCCAACAATGGATAGTTGGTCCACTGTGCACTAAGGGAGCCCCAGTTCCTATCTACACAGGTGCGTGCAGAGATAAATTCTTTGGGATGACTGTTGGGAAATAATGGTGGTTAACCTGCATCCAGAGCCACGGGTTTACTGTAAGATTATTCAGTATAATCTGATCCCTCAAAGTGGACACTATGAGATGGTCTCTCAGCTGACTCAGTACATGTTGTACTGTATTTGTACTAGGTAGCCTATCTGTCTCCCGCACATCATCCTCTGGACTATGGCACAGAGCTATGATGCCTGACTCGAGAGGTAACTTGCCTAATGGACGGCTGATCTCCACCTTGCTCGCGCATCTATAGGTGATCCTAAAGGATGAAAGGATTTTTGAAGACACCTTCTCAGCTGACCTTGATTGGGAGGCCATCAGTAGGATGGGCATGAGAGAGATACAGGTTAGTGATGACAAGAGGAATGCTGTGAGATGTCCTCTTACTCGAGTAGCAGCAGCAGATGCAGAGGCGACAGCAGCAGCAGTAGCAGAGGCAGACGAGAGTGATGATGAGGAGGATGATGATAGGATGTACATGGATGTAGATGCCATACCTCCTCCATCACCACAAAATTCTACTGGAGCTGGTCCTTCTTAGACTTCTCACTCAGCTGGCCCTTCACACCCACCATCAGATGACGTAATGGCTCTACTACGAGAGATTCGTGAGGCTCAGCGTGCTACAGACCAGCGGGTAGTAGATCTGGCGGCTAGTCTTCGAGCCACCCAGACTCAGGTAGGTTGGCTTGCGAGAGTGTATGTTGAGGACTATGATAGAGACCGTGAGACAACTCTTCCTCCAGCACCCCTAGCTCCTTGTTACCATTTATTTCTTTTTCCCTATTATACTACAAAGTAACTGTCTGGATTGTGGACCGTACTTTGATTTGGATGTATATTTTTCTTATTTTTATTTGGCATATATATATATATATATATATATATATATATATATATATATATATATATATATATTGTTTTCTCCCTTACATAGGTGCATTATTCCCTTTGTTTATGTCTTAAACAACACAGGTGCTTATGGTGTGTTCTTATTACAGTTTTTAATTTTATCCAAACTTAGTTCATGACTCATGTGGAAGTAGTTAGGTCAATGGGTAGAACCTACGAGAGCTCTGATACCAAGTTGTCACACCCCAATTCTAGACTAACTAGAATAGTGTGATGAATCATAAATAGACAAACGGTTCAACCAGGATCTCTGTTAAGTAGTACCCACCATATCAACCACATACACCTTCCACAGAAATAATCAAAGATAAATAACAAATAAGCAGACATCTTATAGATAATCAACTGAGTGTCTAGCAATGATATAATAATTATCTAATCCAATTATTTTCCAAAAACTCAAGACACAAAGGTAAACAATCCGTTACATATTCCAATAACCAAATATAGCTAAACTAATAAAAAAATGTATTGGTTACACTTGCATAAAGGATCATGCGCATCTTCAACAGCTTCTACGTCCATGGTCACAACGTGTCCATACATCGACGCATTCATATAATCTTCAACAGTAAGACCTACATCATCAACTAATTTATTCGACATCGAAAGGGTGAGCACACATCATGACTCAGTGAGCAAAAAAACAATGCAACAAACATATGCAAGAATTCAACTCATATCTTTGGTCTGGTTTTTATGTTTGCAATATGCTATAGAAAGCTTTGGTAGCCCCCGCACCTCTATAAATAAGTGTGTAAATCCACCCAATGGATCAAACACCGTTGCCGTCCCATATGCACCCACCATGGAATAGAGATAGAGCTAAAGTGTCCGGATCAAACACCGCCACACTTCCCCTAATGCCCTACCCATACCAACACGTAAGCCCCTAATGGCGAGGGCTTGCAAATTGGGATTGCAACTAACTAATCCTAAATGTCATCCAGTATATCCAAGGCCTCACCCCAACATACCTCAATAAGCCCATAGAGATAGAGCTAAGGCCCCCCCGACAGAGTCGAAGACTACACGGTCTAAGACCACCTCCCCTGATGCCCTACGACGTAATAGTTTTTCTAAGGTAATGGTGATAGGACTATGTCAGTGAACAAGACTTGAGTAGAGATAAAGTTAGAGTTTGGTGACCAGGTCAAGACCACCATGCCACGTCCTCCCCCTGATGTTCCACTTGCATCAAGCACACTAACCACACATACATAATCACATGCCTATTCCTAGCATCATCATCATCATCATATTATAAATAGATAGAAATAAATATGCATGAGCAGTAATAGCAGGAATATTGGATGACATGTGAGATGTACATTACAAGCATACAAGCATAGAATCAATCATGGCATTAGACGCAAATAAATAAATAGTTTGTTATTATCCAATTAGTTTAGGTCTTAATCCCTCACCTGTTAGCAAATTCGATCCCCTTCTAAACCTTGCAATTCTCTTTCAACCAATTTAACAACCTAAATGTTTTATGAATTTAAGTTAGGGTTCATATGTAACATGTTACAGTAGTCGAAAATCAAAATAGAGCACTGATATGTGTCTGATTGGTCCTATGGTCTCATACTGTGTCAACCTTACTGCCTACGGTCGAAACCCTATGGTCGCATATAGTGCGACTGTTACACCCCAATTCTGCACACTTCAGAATGGTGTGATGAACCGCTAGCAAACCAATGGTTCAACCAGGATCTCAGATAAGCGGAATCCATTTTATCTAAACCTCATACATCCACATGCATAATCAGAGTAAATACACAATAGCAGAAGTCTTATAGTAAAATGAACTGATAATCTACTGTGATAATAATATTTAAATAGCAAATTATTCTGTATCAACTAAGACATAAATAGATATCAAATACATGTCTTTACTAAATCCAAATAAAGAAAACTAGAAAATCTAATCGAATATACATGAGTTGCACTCGCAAGAGGGGTCATGTGTATCTACTTCATCTTCAACTTCCATCGCCGCTACGTGCCCATACACCGGAGCATTGACATAATCTTCAACTATAGTACTTGCATCATCAACTAAAAATATTAAACGTCGAGGGGGTGAGCACACATCATGGCTCAGTGAGCAAACAAAACAATGCAACAATACATATGCATGCAGTCAATTCATATCTTTGGTCTGGTTTAAAGTTTGCAATATGCAATAGAAAGGTTGAGGTAGTCAAAGGTTAACGTTTATTGACCCCGCCTCTATACACAAGTGTGTGACGCCGCCCGAAGGTAACGTTTATCGTCAACTCACAAGCACCCAATTCATGAACATTGTACAACAAAGGTTAACGTTTATTGCTGTACAGTGCCATACCAAGACGTAAGCCCCTGCTGGCGAGGGCTGCAAACTAGGCTCACAATTAACCAATCCTAATGCCAAAAAGTGTAACCAAGGCCTCACCCCAGCATCCCTCAGAACGTCTATAGAGATAGTGTCACACCCCAATTCCACACCATTCGGAATAGTGTGATGAACCGTCAATAAACCAACGGTTCAACCAGGATCTCAAAAATAGGCTATCCCACATATGATAGACCAAAACACATTCCACATTAATCAGAGGTAATAAAATAAATAACGAAAGTCTTATAGATAATGAACTGAGGTCTAAACACGATAAATAATTAATATTCCATTTATTTCCAAGTAACCAAAACATAACTTAATACATATTACAATATCCAAATACGAAAACTAAACACTAAACGTATCCATCGCTGAAACGCTCGCTTAACGAACCGTGTTCGTTCTCCACAGCTTGCTCATTCATAGCCTCCACATGTTCATATGTTGGCATGCCGACATAATCTTCAATCGTAGTACCTGCAACATCAAAAACTAAAAAGAATTACGTGCGTGAGGGTCAGCTCTACAACTTGAGCTCAGTGAGTAGCCAAAACAATGCAACATTACATATGCATGTAAAAAGTCAATTTATATCTTTGGTCCGATTTAAAGTTTACAGTATGCTATGGAAAGGTTGAGGTAGCCAAAGGTCGCGTTTATTGACTCCGCCTCTATACACGAGTGTGTGACGTTACCCGAAGATCACGTTTATCGTCAACTCACATGCACCCAATCATGAACATTATATAACAAAGGTTATGTTTATTGCTATATAGTGCCATACCAACATGTAAGCCCCTGTTGGCGAGGGCTGCAAACTGGGCTCGCAACTAACCAATCCTAATGCCAAACAGTGTATCCAAGGCCTCACCCCAGCATCCCTCAGAATGTCCATAGATATAGAGCTAAGGCCCCCCGGTAGAGTCAGAGACTACAAGGACAGAGACCACCTCCCCTGATACTCTACGACATAATAGTTCTCCTTAAGTAATGGCGATACGACGATGCCAATGCACAAGACTTGAGTTAGAGATAGAGCTAAAGTGCTGAGACCCGCCAAAGGTTAACATTTATTGACGTTCTCATCACACCTCCCCTGATACTCGCTCGCATCAAGTACATCAACCACACACATACAAGCACATGCCTATTCCTATCATCATCATCATCGTCATGTTATAAACAATAAAGTAAATATGCATGAACAAGTAATAGAAATATTGGATGGCATGTTGTATGCACATTACAAACATATTCGCATAGAATCAAGCATGGCATAGGACTCAAGAAAACGAAAACAGTTTATTATTAACCAATTTAGTTTGGAATTAAGCTTCCTCACCTTAGCTTGCTAATAGATACTTTTCCAAGCTTTATAATCACCTTTATAGTGTTATTGTATTGCTAGAAGACCTAACAAAGTCGATAAAATTTAATTAGAATTTATTCTAATTTTTAAAACCATTCTGTTAACTGAGGGTCGGAGGTAGGGTCGGATCTGCCATCGACCCTAGGTGCGACCCTCCCCAAAATCTGAACTTCCCGAACACTGAGGGTCGATGCTAGGGTCGGATCTATCATTGACCCTAGGTGCGACCCTCCATGGTTTGAGTTGAAAATATCAGATTTCATTCTCTCTTTCATGGTTGGGTCCTATGGCTTACTTCCACAATCCATTCTATACATGTTCTATGGTTTAGAACTATACTTTATTCACCTACATGGTTTTAATGATCTCGTCCATGGTTTCCATTGGAACGAAATCATGGATGGATGATTTGGGTTTCTTCTAAGTCATACCCTCTTCTTAAACCATTCTAAAGTCTTAAATAAATCATGGGGAATGTATTCATACCTTAGGTTTGCTGAGATTCAAACTTCCTCTGAATTTCCTCTTCTTCCTTAGCTTTTTCGTCAAGTTTTCATTTTCTTCTTCTCTTCCTTCTCTTCTCTTTCTCTCAATCCAATTAGGATTGTAAAAGGAGTGAAAGAGGCTTAGGGACGTCCTATTTATAGGGCAAAACCTCCCAAAATAAGTCCCATTGAGTTTAGGAAAGGTTCCAATTGAAATTAGGAAGGTTTCTCAATTTTCGGTTCGTGCTGTTTTTCCTGAATGCCGAGGGTCGATGGGAGGGTCGGACAACTCATAGACCCTGCGACCCATGGTTGAGGGTCGATGGTCAGGGTCGATGGGAGGGTCGGACCTGCCTGTTAAAACATGCGACCTTACCCTCATTTTGACTGTTTTTGGGTAAATTTTCATATTGGGTCTTGGGGTTTGTCACACACTTGGTCCACTTGGCTCGACCATGATATGTAGACGGGTCCCGACACAAAAGGTAAGGTTAGGCTGGGTTCGTGGCGTGCGGGTCTTACAATCCACCACCCTTAAAAGAAATTTCGTCCTCGAAATTTGAAAGTACAGATCTTACGACTCCCCCATCCTTAAAATGAATTTTGTCCTCAAAATTTGAACGCACGAATCTTACAACTCCCCCATCCTTAAAATAAATTTTGTCCTCAAAATTTTGAATTTACTTCAGAGTCAATAGGTGGGAATTCTATTTCTGCATTGCATCTTCTTCCTCTTATGCACTCTTCTCCACGTATTGTCTTTGCCAGGTTACCTTCACATAATAATTATCTCGGCTTTGGAAACATTGTACCTTCCCACTAGTGAACTAGGCTGGTACCACTTCAATAGTTAACATTCTATCTAATCCAGTGATTTTGTGGTCAATACCTTGGATATGGATCTCCAATGTACTTCTTTAATAGAGACACACGAAATACATCATGCACACTAGACATGGACAGCGGTAACGCTAATTGACATGCAACTTTTCTACGTCTCTCCAAAGTTTATAAGATCTAACACATATATAGAATACAACTTTCTCTTCTTGTCTAATCGTTTCAAACTGCGCATAAGTGATATCTAAAAAAAACACTTTGTCACTTATGGCGAACTCAAGGTCTTGGTGTCTATTCTGAAAATCCTGAGCTATCCTGCCCCTTTTCTTTGATCTTGTCTGCCACTCGATAGTTTTCTTCATTAGACTTAGGTTTCCACAATTCTTCATTCACTAACTTTATTCCAAAATAAAGGAATTTGACATTTCTACCGTACCATGCTTCATAGGTAACATTTACATGGTAGCTTAATAGCAACTTCAATTCACGGTAACTTCTCAACTCAAGTTCCTTGAAATCAATTTCATAAACTCGGGGCATATCTCTTAGGATTTGTATAGTCCGCCCCGACTGTCCGTCAATTTAAGGTAAAATGCGGTACTAAACTTCAACTTTGTCCCCATTGTCTTCTGTAGATCCTCCCAAAATTTCGAAATAAGGCATAAGCCTTTGCCCGCCACTAAGCTCTTATGTATACCATTCAATCTGGCAATATTATCCATATATAGCTTAGTTAGCCACTCCAAGCATACCGAGGTCGTATAGCAATGGAATGAGCTATCTTCATAAGGCGATCAACAATCACCCAAACTGCGTCAATCGATCAGTGGTCAGTGGCAAATCAGTGACATAGTTAATTGTAATGCAGTTCCACTTTCAGACTGGTTCCAATAGTGGTTGTAGTAAGCCACGTTGGTCTTTGTCTTTCATCCTTTACTTGCTGATAATTCAATTACTGAAACATGCATCTAAAACATATTTGTTATCTCTTCAGGTCATGATACATATTGGTACTCCAGGATGTCCTGAATATGGAGTACAATGGGCTCTTATCATTATCCTCTTCATGATATTCGAGTCTTTATCTTCAGGTATTCAGAATCTACCTCTATATCTGAGTACCATCTCCGCTTCCTAAGTGATTCAGGATTGGATTTTTCTTTCTCTAAATCTCCTTGCATTGTTCTTATATACAGATCTAACAAAATTGCTATTTTTTTTACTTCATCCATTAATTCAGAGATGATCTTTAATGTACTGAATGCAAGCGAGGAATTATAGCTCCATAAGTTCATCCGTAAGTTCTCACTTAGTTGGATCATCCCTAGCTTCTATTATATGTTACGTTTTTTTTCCCAAATCTGAATCTATTGCTGCAGAACATAAGGCAACATTTATACTCGGTCCTTCTTCAGACCTCATAATCCCTTTTTGCGTAAAGCCTTAGCTACTACATTAGCTTTGCTTGGGTGACACTGAATATTATAGTCTTAATCCTTGGGCAATTTTAGCTATTTTATCCTCATGTTCAACTCTTTCTGGTGAAGAGATAAATAAACTCTTGTATTCCCATTAAATCTAACATTCTTCTCCGTATAGATAATGTCTCCAAGTTTTGATTGCATAATTCATCATCGGTAATTCCATGCCATGAGTAGGGTAACTCTTCCCATGCTCCTTCAGTTTTCTTGAAGCATATGAAATCGCTTATTTACCTTACATCAACCCGCATCCTAGATCCAATCCGAAAGCTCCGATGGATAGGGTAAAAGGTTTCCCTGGTGCCGGAACGATCAAGATGGGAGCTGATATCAATCTTACTTTAGAATCTAAAAATATTCTTCACCCTTGTCAGTCAAATTAAACTCCTCTCCTTTCCTGGTTAGCTTGGTAAGAGGTATTGCGATCTTAGAGTGGTCCTCCAAAAATCGTCTGTAATAACCAGCTAACCCAAGAAACTTCTGATCTTCGCAATATTCTTCAAGTGTTTCTCACCCTACAATTGCTTCTATCTTAATAGGGTCCACTTTAATCCCTTTTTATGATGCTACATGATCTAAGAAGATCACTTTGTTTAATCAGGTCTCATATTTCTTGGAATTGGCATAAAGCTTTTCCCTTCTCAGCTGTTGTGAAGCTGTTCTAAAATCCCTTGTATGAGTTGCTTCATTCTTGGAATAAACCAGAATATCATCTATGAAAACGATGACCAACGTGTCCAACATGTCATGAAACACCTAGTTCATCAGCTTCATAAAAGATGTAAGGGCATTGGTTAATCCAAACGTCATAATCGAGAACTCATAATGTGCAATCCCGATTCTAAAGGTATCTTCGAGATATCGCTGTCCAAGTTCTCCAGCTGTTGATACCTTGTCTGAGGATAAATCTTAGAAATTCCCTTTGCTCTTTGCAATTGTTTAAACAAGTCAACGATCCGAGGTGATAGATCTCGATTCTTGATCGTGAGCTTGTTCGATTCTTGGTAGTCTATACGCAGAAAACACTATCATCCTTCTTCTTCATGAATTGGCGTTCCCCGTGATGCAATACTTAGCTGATTAGAACCCTTGTCTAATAACTCTTGTAGTTGAGTCTCAGTTCCTTCAACTCCGTAGGAGCTACTCTATAGGTGCCTATGACACAAGTATCGTCCTGGGTAACAAGTCGATGACGAACTCGATCGCATGATCAGATGGTAACCTAGGTAACTCTCCTAAAAACACATCGAGAACTTATGCATCATATCAATACCTTCCATCTGTGGTGATTCTTTGGTAACGTGTACTGCAGATACCGTATATCCAACTTCTTTCTCTTCAAAGCATCTCTTCGCCTTTAGCAGAGAGAGGATCAGCTTCTGCTTACTAGGCAATATGCTTCCAATAAAACCAAATTATATGCCATCTTTATTCTTAAATGATAACCTCTTCTATGCACATAATCACTTTGTAGAGTGTTGAGACAACCAGTCTATTCCCAAGATGACGTCAAAGTCTGCCACCTCAAGTTTATTTAGGTTGCGTCCAAATTTCATCCATCCATACGATTTGGACATTGTTCGTAACACTCATCCCATACAACATCTAGTCCAAAGGGCTTGAACTAGAAAAATCTGGTATAAGGTCTTAAGAGCTTGTCTAGTTCCTTCATCTCTTATGATTTTCAAAGACTATTGCTAACAATCTCATATCTTGAAAAGTTCATTAGCTTATATTTCCTTTATCACTTCTGTTCTATCCTGATCTCTCTTTCATATACCTCAAAAAATATCTTGTGATTGTTACCTCATATCCCAAGTCTATCTATCAGCATTAGGGTATATGCATATAAATTCATTAATTCATCTAAACTCTTTTGGTCTTTTCTTAATCAATCATTCAACATTGGGCATAACTCAATTATCATTGTATTAAATCGAGTACTACTTATGCCATGACTTTATCCTTGTATCCACTCTTAAATTTACCTTTAGGAATCTTCTATCTTGTCAAAATTTGTACCGATATAGCCATCCTTAACTCTACTTGAGTGCTATCTATTTCTTTACTGGCTACTCTTAATAGTTCCCACATTTTCTCATGCACTCTTTTGTAGACATGATTCATATCCATCCTTTTAGAAATCTCAAAATAGATTCTCCATTACTTCATCGGAGGTCTCTTGGCTATAGCATTTAATCTGAACCCAATCATCTTCCTTCCAATAATCCCATTATCACTAAACATCATTATCAACAAAGGTCATGGAGTTTATGAATCAGAATGTGCATCCAAAATAATTCTTTTCCTTCTTTCAATTATCATAATGACAACCACTTTCTTTATCTAGAGAATCTAGGTTTCAAAGATCAGGACTAAATCTGTGGTAATCCAACCGGCATCAAAAGATCATTAAATTGCACGGTGGTCCAAATATATGAAAATAGAGATTCTATAGTTCTTAATCTCATGGTTACAGGTTCTATCGAATATATAATGCCATTAGTCAAGGCACTACAAGAGTAAATCTGGAGAGAGATTTCATACATCAGTAAATTAGGTATAATCTAGAGAAAATTTTCGTACATCAATAAATCAGGTATAAATCAATAGATGTACGCTCAACATGATTAAGCATTTAACTGTTCATTCAGTTTGTATCTCTATTCATGTTGTCGATCATGAGAATGGTGCAGATTGGTATAATCAGGACTCATACTAAAGAAACAATATCTGTAACTCCAATTGACAGGTTAAATCAAGAAGGTATCCTGTCAAGACACGTGAATTTAAAATCTGGTATGTGCATCCTCTATAATCATAAGAGTAAATCAATAATGCACCACATCCTATATAATCATATCCAGTTATATGGCCACAATTAGATTTGATCCTCTACTGAAAACGTTTAAGGCTTCGTCTTCAGAAAATATTCTTCAATCCTTGGTCGGATCATTGCAACTATCCCATACATCGGTGGCTGGTAAGGTTAACCACCTTGATATACTGCTTGTTGTGCACCAAACTTCTGCATTGGGGTATGCATTACTGGGACTTACTGTATGGTAAGCACTGTGTTATAGCTAACATGTGTTGGGGTACAGTGATGCTACCAATTGGTACCATACTTTGTTCGACCCGGAGGTGTTGATGTAGCATCAGTAACTTGGGTAGCAACTTGCATAGTCGGTCTCATCTGTTGTTGCTCTTGTATTTTATTGAGTCAAGTTTATGACAACCATAACCAAGGTACTTAATAGTCCAGGTGGTTGGCTGGAGTGGCCTGGTTGTTCATTTCCTCTTATTTGCTCTAATCTGATTACCATCTCAGATGAGTTTTCATTACCCGTTCTCGACCCAGATAGTGGTGGGGTCAAGTTGCAACATCCTCTTCTTGCTTAGTGGGAAATAGATCAGCTTGTAATGGATCTCACTCTGAGTCTCCACGTCACCCAGGAGTATAGCTTAAGCTTCTTTATAGTTGCTCTTATCCTTAATGTGTGGCCATTATTCTCTTATCTCTGTCGTATTTAGTCCGAGATCTTTCCCTTTACCTTTGCGGGGAATTAGGCATTACTAGCCATTTTCTCCTTCCTTTGTCATACATCGAGTTTCACATTTTATGAGTACCAACTCAGTATTCAATTTTCTACTTTACAGAAACTCCCTTCTTGCTACTGTACTATATCTTTGTATACTTGGATATCTACCCAACTTATAGATAATACCCTAAATTGTTTGTTTATTAGGATAATTTTTGGTATTCTCTTTCTGTGTGAGTGTATATATATGGTTCCACTTTTTATATGTACATTATCATCTTGTTTAATTTATGTCTCAACCAACAAAGGTGCTTATGGTTTGTTTGTATTAAAGCTTTTAATTTATCCTAACTCAGTTCAAGGACTCCAGTGGTAGTATTCAGGTTTAATGGGTAAGGCCTACGAGATGCTCTGATACCAAGTTGTCACACCCCAATTCTACACCATTCGGAATAGTGTGATGAACCGTTAATAAACCAACGGTTCAACCAGGATCTCAAAAATAGGCTGTCCCACATATGATAAACCAAAACACATTCCACATTAATCAGAGGTAATAAAATAAATAGCGAAAGTCTTACAGATAATGAACTGAGGTCTAAACATGATAAATAATTAATATTCTATTTATTTCCAAGTAACCAAAACATAACTTAATACATAATACAATATCCAAATATGAAAACAAAACACTAAACGTATCCATCGCTGAAACGCTCACTTAACGAACTGTGTTCGTTCTCCACAGCTTGCTCATTCATAGCCTCCACATGTTCATATGTTGGCATGCCGACATAATCTTCAATCGTAGTACCTGCAACATCAGAAACTAAAAAGAATTGCGCGCGCGAGGGTCAGCTCTACAACTTGAGCTCAGTGAGTAGCCAAAACAATGCAACATTACATATGCATGCAAAAAGTCAATTTATATCTTTGGTCCGGTTTAAAGTTTACAGTATGCTATAGAAAGGTTGAGGTAGCCAAAGGTCACCTTTATTGACTCCGCCTCTATACACGAGTGTCTGACGTTACCCGAAGATCACGTTTATCGTCAACTCACATGCACCCAATCATGAACATTCTATAACAGAGGTTACGTTTATTGCTATATAGTGCCATACCAACACGTAAGCCCCTGTTGGCGAGGACTGCAAACTAGGCTCACAACTAACCAATCCTAATGCCAAACAGTGTATCCAAGGCCTCACCCCAGCATCCCTCAAAATGTCCATAGAGATAGAGCTAAGGCCCCCCGGTAGAGTCAGAGACTACAAGGACCGAGACCACCTCCCCTGATACTCTACGACATAATAGTTCTGCTAAAGTAATGGCGATACGACGATGCCAATGCACAAGACTTGAGTTAGAGATAGAGCTAAAGTGCTGAGACCTGCCAAAGGTTAACGTTTATTGACGTTCTCATCACACCTCCCCTGATACTCGCTCGCATCAAATACAACAACCACACACATACAAGCACATGCCTATTCCTATCATCATCATCATCATCACGTTATAAACAATAAAGTAAATATGCATGAACAAGTAATAGAAATATTGGATGGCATGCTGTATGCACATTACAAAAATATTCGCATAGAATCAAGCATGGCATTGGACTCAAGAAAACAAAAACAGTTTATTATTAACCAATTTAGTTTGGAATTAAGGTTCCTCACCTTAGCTTGCTAATAGATACTTTTCCAAGATTTATAATCACCTTTATATTGTTTTTGTATTGCTATAAGACCTAACAAAGTCAATAAAATTTAATTAAAATTTATTCTAATTTTTAAAAAAATTCTGTTAACTGAGGGTCGGAGGTAGGTTCGGATCTGCCATCGACCCTAGGTGCGACCCTCCCCAAAATCTGAACTTCCCGAACACTGAGGGTCGATGCTAGGGTCGGATCTGCCATCGACCCTAGGTGCGACCCTCCATGGTTTGAGTCAAAAATATCAGATTTCATTCTCTCTTTCATGGTTGGGTCCTATGGCTTACTTCCACAATCCATTTTATACATGTTCTATGGTTTAAAACTATACTTCATTCACCTACATGGTTTTAATGATCTCCTCCATGGTTTCCATTGAAACAAAACCATGGATGGATGATTTGGGTTTCTTCTAAGTCATACCCTCTTCATAAACCATTCTAAAGTCTTAAATAAATCTTGGGGAATGTATTCATACCTTAGGTTTGCTGAGATTCAGAGTTCCTCTGAATTTCCTCTTCTTCCTTAGCCTTTTCGTCAAGTTTTCATTCTCTTCTTCTCTTCCTTCTCTTCTCTTTCTCTCAATCCAATTAGGATTGTAAAAGGAGTGAAAGAGGCTTAGGGACATCCTATTTATAGGGCAAAACCTCCCAAAATAAGTCCCATTGAGTTTAGGAAAGGTTCAAATTGAAATTAGGAAGGTTTCTCAATTTTCGGTTCGTGCTGTTTTTCCCGAATGCCGAGGGTCGATGGGAGGGTCGATGGGAGGGTCGGACAACTCATAGACCCTGCGACCCATGGTTGAGGGTCGATGGTCAGGGTCGATGGGAGGGTCGGACCTGCCTGTTAAAACATGAGACCATACCCTCATTTTGACTATTTTTGGGTAAATTTTCATATTGGGTCTTGGGTTACTTCACACACTTGGTCCACTTGGCTCGACCATGATATGTAGACGGGTCCCGACACGAAAGGTAAGGTAAGGCCGGGTTCATGGCGTGCGGGTCTTACAGATAGAGCAAAGGCCCCCGGTAGAGTCAGAGACTACAAGGACCGAGACCACCTCCCCTGATACTCTACGACGTAATAGTTCTGCTAAAATAATGGCGATCCGACGATGTTAATGCACAAGACTTGAGTTAGACAAAGAGCTAAAGTGCTGAGACCCGCCAAAGGATAACGTTTATTGACGTTCCCATCACACCTCCCCTGAAACTCGCTCACATCAAATACACCAACCACACAGATACATTCACATGCCTATTCCTATCATCATCATCATCATCATGTTATAAACAATAAGGTAAATATGCATGAACAAATAATAGAAATATTGGATGACATGTTGTATGCACATTACAAATATATTCGCATAGGATCAAGCATAGCATTGGACTCAAGAAAAGAAAACAGTTTGTTATTAACCAATTAGTTTAGAGTTCTGTTTCCTCACCTTAGCTTGCTAATAGATCCTCTTACAAGCTTTAAGATCACCTTTATATTGTTATTATATTGCTAGAAGACCTAACAAAGTCGATAGAATTTAATTAGAATTAATTCTAAATTTAAAAATCATTCTGTTAACTGGGGGTCGGAGGAAGGGTCGGAGTAATGATCGACCCTGGGTGCGACTACCCCTATTCTGGACTTCCCGAGCACTGGTGGTCGATGCTCAGGGTCTGGTAGGGTCGATTGACCAACGACCCCCCATGCGACCCCCTGTGGGTTTTGGTCGATTTTCTTCCTTCAGTCCATTCTTCATGTTTGGGGTCCTATGGCTTGCACCTATAATCCATTCTACACATGTTCTATGGTCTAGAACCATGATTCTACCACCTATATGGCTTTCATGATTTTCCCCCATGGTTTTCCATGAAAACCTAACCATGGGTTGATGGTTTGGGTTTCTCCGAGATCATATTCTCTACATTATCTATCCTAAGGTCTTTAGCAATTCATGGAATTAGTATCCATACCTGAGAAGAATACTCCTTCTCTGCAGCTCTTTTCCCTTAGCCTTCTTCTCTTCTTTCCTTCTCTTTTCCTTCTCTTCCTTCTCTTCTCTTTCTCTCAATTCAATTAGGGTTGTAAAAGGAGTAAAAGAGGCTAAGGGACATCCTATTTATAGAGTTGAAACTCCTAAAATAAATCCCATTTAGAATTGGAAGGAATCCCATCGAAATTAGGAAACTTTCCTAATTTTCAGATTTACAGAGTATCGGGGGTCGATAGGGGGGGTCAGAGATCCCGTCGACCCCTGGTTCCTAAAGTGTCTGACCCCCCATGTAAAACTGGGGGTCTGAGTTCTGTCTTGGGGGGTCCGACCCTCCCTTGCTGGGTATGCGACCCTCCCCTTAATTTAAGTATTTTTGGGTCAGTTTAATACCTGGGATCATGATCTCCTTTACGCACTTGGTCCATTTGGCTCATCCGTGATGGGTAGACCTGGTTCAAGGTGGTAAGACCGGGTTAGTCTGATACGGGTCTTACAACTCCCCCCTACTTATAAAAATTTCGTCCCCGAAATTGTTCATACCTTCTGAGTCAAATAAGTGAGGGTATTGCTTTCGCATAGCATTCTCTTCTTCCCATGTAATTTCTTCCATGTCTCTACTTCTCCAAGTGACCTTGACATAATAGATATTTCGGTTCCGTAGTCGTTGAACCTTTCGATTGGTGATTTCAGTTGGTGTTACTTCAGAATGGTGTTACTTCAAAAGTCAAATCTTCAGTTAATTCAGGTAGATCTACTGTCAGAACGTGCGTTGGATCTTTGACATACTTCTTCAATAAGGAAATATAAAATACGTCATGCACACTTGACATAGATGGTGGTAGTGCTAACTGGTAAGCCACTTTCCCACGCTTAGCTAGAATCTCATACGGCCCGACATATCTTGGACTTAGTTTCCCTTTCTGTCCGAACCATTTCAGACCTCGCATAGGCGATACCTTCAAGAATACTTTATCACCCACGACGAACTCAAGATCTCTGCGTCGAGTATCTGCATATTGCTTCTGATGATTATGGGCTATTCTCACTCTTTCCTTGATAATGCCAACCACTCGACAAGTCTCCTCAACAAATTCTGGTACAACGAGACTACGTTCCCCAAAATTATTCTAAAATAAAGGAGTTCGATACTTTCTGCCATACAGTGCTTCGTAGGGTGACATCTGTATAGTGGCCTGATAGTTATTGTCATAAGCGAACTCGATCAGTGGTAACTTTTCATCCCATGATCCTTTGAAATCAATTACACATGCTCGTAGCATATCTTCTAGAATCTAAATTGTACGCTCTGACTGTCCATCTGTCTATGGATGGAATGCAGTACTAAACTTCAGTGTTGTACCCATAGCCTTTTGCAATCCTTCCCAAAACATGGAAGTAAATCGTGGATCTCTATCGGACACAATGCTCTCTGGTACACCGTATAATCTAATAATATTATCCACATACAGCTTTGCTAACCTTTCTACTATATACTGAGGTCGTATCGGTATAAAGCGAGCTGTATTGGTCAGGCGGTCTACAATCACCCAAATTGCATCAACTAGTCGAGGAGTCAGTGGTAATCATGTGACGAAGTCCATAGTGATGCAGTCCCATTTCCTTGCTGGTTCCGATAACCGCTGTAACAGTCCTGCGGGTCTTTGTTGCTCAGCCTTTACCTTCTGACAATTTAGGCATTGAGACTCGAACTTCGCTACATCTTCTTTCATTCCTCTCCACCAATATAGTTTCTTTAGAACATGATACATTTTTATACTTCCAGGATGTATCGAATAGATGGTGGTATGGGCTTCTTTCATCAGTCGGTGTCCAATGTCCACACTTTCTGTTTCGGGTACACATATTCTTCCTATGTACTTCAGTACCTTCTCTTCGTCCAAGGTGAACTCAGGGTTAGTCCTACCTTTTTCGATGTCTTCTTGTACCGTTCTCAGATAAGGGTCTGATTTGATAGCTGTCTTCACTTCATCAATTATATCCGTTATAATCTTCAATGCAGTGAACATATTTGAAAACCGATGAATAAACCCTTGGTTGGCTGATCCATCCGTTGTATCTATCACATACTGCTCATTTCTGTGATTGAATACCATTCCGGTAGTACACATTGCTGCAGTTGGGCTAACCTCCCCCTGAGATATTATCATTGCCTTTATGCTCAACGCATCCGCCACTACATTAGCTTTTCCCGGATGATACTGGATATCACAATCATAGTCCTCCAATAGTTCCAGCCATCTTCTTTGTCTCATATTCAACACCTTTTGATTAAATAAATAAGTAAGACTTTTATGGTCCAATCCTCGCATTTATCCGTCCACACAAACTTTTCACCTTTCTTAGTCAGACTGGTGAGAGGTACGGCAATCCGGGAATAGTCTTCCACAAATCACCGATAATAACCAGCGAGACCTAGAAAACTTCTAATTTCTGCAATGCTCTTTGGTGCTTCCCACTTTACAATAGCCTCAATCTTGCTGGGATCCACTTTGATTCCTTCACAGGATACTACATGGCCTAGGAAGCCAAAACCACATTGGTAAAAGCACCCTTCTAAAGCGAGGGCTTCGAAATCTTAGCCAAAACCGCGTCCACATTTGGTAAATTTCATAAGTTCCATGAAAGAAAAAAAATGCTTCTCTTTTAATTCCTGGTGCGGCTCCAGGTATAAGATCTATCACAAACTCTATGGCTCGGTCGGGTGGAAATCCTGGTAGTTCCTTAGGAAATACGTCGGGGTAGTCCCGCACGACATCAATATCTTCCATCCGTGGTGCTTCCTTGATGAGGTCGACCACTGATACTAGGTATGTTACACCCCAATTCCACACACTTTAGAATGTTGTGATGAACCGCTAGCAAACCAACGGTTCAACCAGGATCTCGTACAGGTGGTATCCGGCTGATCTAAACTTCATATATCCACATTCATAATCAGAGTAAATATACAATAGTGGAAGTCTTATAGTAAAATGAACTGAGAATCTACTGTGATATTAATATTAAAATAGCAAATTATTCTATATCAACTAAGACATAAATAAGTATCAAATACATGTCTTTAATAAATCCAAATAAAGAAAACTAAAAAAAAATAATCGAATACACATGAGTTGCACTCGCAAGAGGAGTCATGTGTATCCACTTCATCTTCAACTTCCATCGCCGTCACGTGACCATACACTGGAGCGTTGACATAATCTTCGACGGTAGTACCTACATCATCAACTAAAAATATTCGACGTCGAGGGGGTGAGCACACATCATGGCTCAATGAGTAAACAAAACAATGCAACAATACATATGCATGCAGTTAATTCATATCTTTGGTCTGGTTTAAAGTTTACAATGCGCAATAGAAAGGTTGGGTGGTCAAAGGTTAACGTTTATTGACCCCGCCTCTATACACAGGGTGTGGAAGTCCGTCCAAAGATTAACGTTTATTGTCGTCCCATCCACCCTACCATAACATTGTACAACAAAGGTTAACGTTTATTGATGTACAGTGCCATACCAACACGTAAGCCCCTGCTGGCGAGGGCTTGCAAACTGGCCTCGCAACTAACCAATCGTAATGCCAAACAGTGTATCCAAGGCCTCACCCCAGCATCCCTCAGAACGTCCATAGAGATAGAGCTAAGGTCCCCTGGTAGAGTCAGAGACTACAAGGACCGAGACCACCTCCCCTAATACTCTATGACATAATAGTTCTGCAAAGGTAATGGCGATACGAAGATGCTAATGCACAAGACTTGAGTTAGAGATATAGCTAAAGTGCTGAGACCCTTCAAATTTTAACGTTTATTGACGTTCCCATCACACCTCCCCTGATACTCGCTCGCATCAAGTACACCAACCACACACATACATCCACATGCCTATTCCTATCATCATCATCATCATCATGTTATAAACAATAAAGTAAATATACATGAACAAATAATAGAAATATTGGATGACATGTTGTATGCACATTACAAACATATTCGCATAGGATCAAGCATGGCATAGGAGTCAAGAAAAGAGAAAACAGTTTGTTATTAACCAATTAGTTTTGAGTTCTATTTCCTCACCTTAGCTTGCTAATAGATCCTCTCACAAGCTTTAAGATCACCTTTATATTGTTATTATATTGCTAGAAGACCTAACAAAGTCGATAGAATTTAATTAGAATTAATTCTGAATTTAAAAACCATGTTTTTAACTGGGGGTTGGAGGTAGGGTCGGAGTAATGATCGACCCTGGGTGCGACCACCCCTATTCTGGATTTCCTGAACACTGGGAGTCGATGCTCAGGGTCTGGTAGGGTCGATTGGCCATTGACCCCCCATGCGACCCCTTGTTGGTTTTGGTCGATTTTCTTCCTTAAATCCATTCTTCATGTTCGGGGTCCTACTGCTTGTTCCTATAATCCATTATACACATGATCTATGGTCTAGAACCATGGTTCTACCACCTATATGGCTTTCATGATTTTTCCCCATGGTTTTCTATGAAAACCTAATCATAGGTTGATGGTTTGGATTTCTCCGAGATCATACTCTCTACATTATCTATCCTAAGGTCTTTAGAAATTCATGGAATTAGTATCCATACCTGAGAAGAATACTCCTTCTCTGCAACTCTTCTCCTTTTCCTTTCTTCTCTTCTTTCCTTCTCTTCTCCTTCTCTTCTCTTTCTCTCAATTCAATTATGATTGTAAAAGGAGTAAAAGAGGCTTAGGGACGTCCTATTTACAGAGTAGAAACTCCTAAAATAAGTCCCATTGAGATTTGGAAGGAATCCCAATGAAATTAGGAAACTTTCCTAGTTTTTAGATTTACTGAGTACCGGGGGTCGATAGGGGGGTCGGAGATCCCGTCGACCCCTGGTTCCTGAAGTGTCTGACCCCCCATGTAAAACTAGGGGTCTGACTTCTGTCTTGTGGGGGTCCAACCCTCCCTTGCTGGGTATGCGACCCTCCCCTTAATTTAAGTATTTTTGGGTCAGTTTAATACCTGGGATCGTGATCTCCTTCACGCACTTGGTCCATTTGGCTCATTCATGATGGGTAGAACTGGTTCAAGGTGGTAAGACCGGGTTAGTTTGATACGGGTCTTACCACTCCCCCCTACTTATAAAAATTTCATCCCCGAAATTGTTCATACCTTCTGAGTCGAATAAGTAAGGGTATTGCTTTCACATAGCATTCTCTTCCTCCCATGTAATTTCCTCCATGTCTCTACTTGTCCAAGTGACCTTGACATAATAGATATCTCGGTTGCGTAGTCGTTGAACCTTTCGGCTGGTGATTTCAGTTGGTGTTACTTTAAAAGTCAAATCTTCAGTTAAATCAGGTAGATCTACTGTCAGAATGTGCGTTGGATCTTTGACATACTTCTTCAATAAGGAAATATGAAATACGTCATGCACACTTGACATAGATGGTGGTAGTGCTAACTGGTAAGCCACTTTCCCACGCTTAGCTAGAATCTCATATGGCCCGATATATCTTGGACTTAGTTTCCCTTTCTGTCCGAACCGTTTCAGACCACGCATAGGTGATACCTTCAAGAATACTTTATCACCCACAACGAACTCAAGATCTCTACGTCGAGTATCTGCATATTGCTTCTGACAAATCTGGGCTGTTCTCACTCTTTCCTTGATAATGTCGACCACTCGACAAGTCTCTTCAACAAATTCTGGTCCAACGAGACTACGTTCCCCAACTTCATTCCAAAATAAAGGAGTTCGACACTTTCTGCCATACAGTGCTTTATAGGGTGACATCTGTATAGTAGCCTGATAGCTATTGTACGCTCTGACTGTCCATCTGTCTGTGGATGGAATGCAGTATTAAATTTCAATGTTGTACCCATAGCCTTTTGCAATCCTTCCCAAAACTTGGAAGTAAATCGTGGATCTCTATCGGACATAATGCTTTCTGGTACACCGTGTAATCGTACAATATTATCCAGATACAGCTTCGCTAACCTTTCTAGTGTATACTGAGGTCGTATCGATATAAAGCGAGCTATTTTGGTCAAACGGTCTACAATCACCCAAACTGCATCAACTACATGAGGAGTCAGTGGTAATCCTGTGACAAAGTCCATAGTAATGCAGTCCCATTTCCATGCTGGTTTCAGTAACGGCTGTAACAGTCCTGTGGGTCTTTGTCGTTCAGCCTTTACTTTCTGACAATTTAGGCATTGGGACACAAACTTCGCTACATCTGCTTTCATTCATCACCACCAATATAGTTTCTTTAGATCATGATACATTTTTGTACTTCTAGGATGTATCGAATAGATGGTGGTATGGGCTTCTTTCATCAGTCGGTGTCTAATGTCCACACTTTCTGTTTCAGGTACACATATTCTTCTTTTGTACTTCAATACCTTTTCTTCGTCCAAAGTGAACTTAGGGTTAGTTCTACCTTTTTCGATGTCTTTTTGTACCGTTCTCAGATAAGGGTCTGATTTGATAGCTGTCTTCACTTCATCAATTATATCCGGTATAATCTTCAATGCAACGAACATATTTGAAAACCGATGAATAAACCCTTGGTTGGCTGATCCATCCGGTGTATCTATCACATACTGCTCATTGCCGTGATTGAATACCATTCCGGTAGTACACATTGCTGCAGTTGTGCTAACCTCTCCTTGAGATTTTATCATTGCCTTTCTGCTCAACGCATCCGCTATTACATTAGCTTTCCCCGGATGATTTTAGATATCACAATCATAGTCCTTCAATAATTCTGGCCATCTTCTTTGTTTCATATTCAACTCCTTTTGATTAAATAAATAAGTAAGACTTTTATGGTCCGATTTAATCTGGAACTTCTTTTCGTATAGGTAATGTCTCCATATCTTGACAGCATGTACTACTGCCACCAACTCCAAATCATGAGTGGGATAATATTTCTCATGTGTCTTTAACTGTCTTGAGGCATAAGCAACTACCTGTTCTCCTTGCATAAGCACACATCCTATCCCAATCCTGACGCATCAGTGTACAGGGTAAATGGCTGTCCGGGAATGGGAATGGTCAAAATCGGGACGAATATCAATCTGGTCTTCAATGATTGGTAGCTCTTCTCACATTTATCCGTCCACACAAACTTTTCACCTTTCTTAGTCAGACTGGTAAGAGGTACGGCAATCCGGGAATAGTCTTCCACAAATCTCAGATAATAACCAGCGAGACCCAAAAAACTTCTAATTTCTGCAATGCTCTTTGGTGCTTCCCACTTTACAATAGCTTCGATTTTGTTGGGATCCACTTTGATTCCTTCAGCGGACACTACATGGCCTAGGAAGGCAACTTCACTAAGCAAAACTCACATTTGGTAAATTTGGCATATAGCTTCTCTTTCCTTAAACGCTGTAGAGCAGCGTTTAGATTCTTAATATGAGTTTCCTTGTCCTTGGAATATACCAATATATCATCAATAAATACGATAACCAACGTATCCAACATGAATCTAATCTATTTGTGATCCCGGTAGGATGGGAACATAGATCACAATAATTTAACTCAAAGAAAAGAAAATCGGATGGTAGTTGTTTGCTTGACCGGCTTAATTGACGGCCTTCGTATCGTGGAAAACCCGGTTCATAAGTTCCATGAAAGTTGCTGCTGCGTTTGTTAATCCAAAATACATGACCAAGAATTCATAATGTCCATATCTGGTCCTGAAAGCTGTCTTAGGAATATCACCATCTTTAATCTTCAACTGATGGTAGCCTGACTGAAGATCAATCTTAGAAAGAACTTTTGCTCCTTGCAACTGATCGAACAAGTCATCGATCCGAGGTAGTGGATATCGATTCATGATTGTCAGTTTATTCAACTCTCGATAATCGATACATAATCGAACGCTACCGTCCTTCTTCTTTACGAACAATACTGGCGCTCCCCATGGTGATATACTAGGTCGAATATAACCCTTGTCCAGTAGTTCTTGTAGTTGTACTTTTAATTCCTTCAATTCAGTAGGAGCCATTCGGTAGCGTGCTTTTGATACTGGTGTGGCTCCAGGTATAAGATCTATCAAAAACTTTATGGCTCGTTCGGGTGATAATCCTGGTAGTTCCTTAGGAAATACGTCGGGGTAATCCTGCACGACATCAATATCTTCCATCCGTGGGCTTCTTTGGTAAGGTCGACCACTGATACTAGATATCCGACTGCTCCCTTCTCAAGGCACTTCTTCGCCTTTAGTGCTGATAGTATGAGCTTGCGTTTACGGGGATTTTTGGTTCCCGCAAAACTGAATTCTGCTCCTTTTTTGTCTCTAAATGTTAGCTTCTTTTCAGCGCATAATAGGTTTGCCGAATGCCTTGCTAACCAGTCCATTCCCAAGATGACGTCAAAGTCTGCCATCCCAAGTTGGATCAAGGTTGCATCTAAAGTTTTCTCGCCAATGAGAACTGGACTTGGCCCATTACCTTTCTCTAACTCCACTTCTAACCCCATTGGTGACCGTACAAGTATTTTATAGTCCAATGTTTTGATGGGTAAATTCAGCTTCTTTCTAAATGACACAGATATAAAGGAATGAGTAGCTCCTGAATCAAAGAGTACTCTGGTGGGTATGCTATTTATAGGTACGATACCTGTGATTAATTTTACTTAGTCTACATGCTCATACAATGTAATACAACTTAAAAGGTTTCAGTCATACCTGTGACCACATCGGGTGATGCGGCAGCATCCTTGAATGTAACAGCATATACTCGTCCTTGATGTAACTGCATCTTGGGTTTAGGACACTCCCCTGCCATATGTCCCGCTTGGTTGCAGTTATAACATTTTGGACCTTCAGAATTTGGCTTTGACTGCTGTTGAATTACTGGGGTAAGCTTGGGTGCAGTAACAAAGCCTTGAGCACGGAAGGGTTTAAATGTCCTGTTATTCCCTCCGTTATAAGAATTTCTGGCTGGCCTTTTCATACCTCTGTTCTGTGTAAAATAGCTTTCCTTCTGGCTCGATTGAATAACTCAAGCAATTTGCACAGCTTCATTATATACCTTCTTATCCAAGCCTAGGACATGCTCTCTGATGCTCCCTCTAAGTCCCGTGACAAACCTATGGGTCTTAGTGTCTTCTTCTTGCATACTGAGTGGTGGAAAGAAAAACAGCTCCTCATAACGCTGTTGATATGCATCCACAAACATCTGGCCTTGATATAAACTCAGGAACTCCTTCTCCATAGAATCTTTGAAGCTTCGGGGAAAATACTTCTCAAAGAAAGCTTCTTTATAAATAACCCAGGTCAATAAGGCATGCTTGGTTAATAGATAGGTCCTGGTCGATTTCCACCAATGATGTGCATCGTCTTTTAGCATGAAGGTGGCACATAATACCTTTTCTTCTTCTGTAATAGTCATCATAAGAAAATTTTTCTCCATTTCGTCGATCTAATGTGCTGGCCATAGAGGATCAGACGGTTTACCATTAAATTCCTTAGGCTTCATCTTCAAGAATCTCTCAACCAGTTGAGAGTGATCCAATTGATTTTGGGGGTTTACCCCGAACATAGGTTGTGGATACTGATAATTAACCTGAGCTGCTTCCGGACCTGGTACTGGAATCTGTGCAGCTGGTGGTTGAGGTGTTTGGGGTGCTGGGTGGTTACCCACCGGTGCTGCACTGGCTTGTCCAGTCGGCATGGGTGTAGCATGTGCTGCCTGAAACATAATACCTATTGCTGCTTCCATTTGAGCCTGTGCGTATGGCATTTGTTGCAGCTGTTGCGATAAGTTCATAACCACGGTTGCTAGCTCCGGTGTTGGAGGTGGCAAGTTTGTAGGATTTGCCTGAACCGGATTCACTGGTGGTGCAACCTGTAGGATTTTCCAGTGCATATATATTTTCCTGACTAGTTTCCCCCACAGTTGGTGGTGGTGGAACTGCGTTTCGGCTTTGCCTGGTTACTCTACGTCCAGCCATTTTGCTCTGATATTGGTGATGCCTGAAAAATCATTAACAAATGTGAGGCAATCATTTATACTTTATGTAGGCATGTTAATCGATGTTATTTTCAAAATTTTCATATCATGCTGTGAAAAATACTATCTTTTCTATGCAGGGTCGATGGTGGGGGTCGATGGTGTCACACCCCAATTCCGTACATTTCAGAATGGTGTGATGAACCACTAAATAACCAACGGTTCAACCAGGATCTCAAATAGGCTATCCCCACATTACCTGAACCTTCATATACTCACCATCATAATCAGAGCAAATACACAATAGCGGAAGTCTTATAAATAAATGAACTGAGAACTAAAATGATATCCATAAATAATAGCAAATTATTCTGTGTTTAACTGAGACATAAATATTTAAGTACCAAATACATGTCTCATAAATCCAATAAAGAAACCTATAAAAATATCTAGTCAAATACACACGAGTTGCACTTGCAAGAGGAGTCGTGTGTATCATCTTCAGCTCCAGCTTCCATTGCTGCTACCGTCCCATACGTAGAAGCATTCATATAGTCTTCAACTGTGTAACCTGCATCATCAACTAAAAATATTCGACGTCGAGGGGTGAGCACACAACACGGCTCAGTGAGTAGCCAAAACAATGCAACATTACATATGCATGCACATTCATTTATTTCTTTGGTCTGGTTTATAGTTTGCAATGCGCAATAGAAAGGTTGGGTGGTCAAAGGTTAACGTTTATTGACACCGCCTCTATACACAGGGTGTGGAAGTCCGCCCGAAGGTTAACGTTTATCGTCGTCTCCATCCACCCTACCATAACATTATACAACAAAGGTTAACGTTTATTTCTATATAATGCTATACAAACACGTAAGCCCCTGTTAGCGAGGGCTTGCAAACTGGGCTCGCTACTAACCAATCCTAATGCCAAACAGTGTATCCAAGGCCTCACCCCAGCATCCCTCAGAATGTCCATAGAGATAGAGCTAAGGCCCCCCGGTAGAGTCAGAGACTACAAGGACCGAGACCACCTCCCCTGATACCCTACGACACAATAGTTCTGCTAAGGTAATGGCGATACGACGATGTCAATGCACAAGACTTGAGTTAGAGATAGAGCTAAAGTGCTGAGACCCGCCAAAGGTTAACGTTTATTGATGATCTCATCACACCTCCCCTGATACTCGCTCGCATCAAGTACATCAACTACACACATACAAGCACATGCCTATTCCTATCATCATCATCATCATCATGTTATAAACAATAAAGTAAATATGCATGAACAAGTAATAGAAATATTGGATGGCATGCTGTATGCACATTACAAACATATTTGCATAGAATCAAACATGGCATAGGACTCAAGAATTAGAAAACAGTTTATTATTAACCGATTTAGTTTGGAGTTAAGGTTCCTCACCTTAGTTTGCTATAAGATACTTTTCCAAGCTTTAAAATCACCTCTACAGTGTTATTATAATGCTAGCAAACCTAACAAAGTTGATAGAATTTAATTAGAATTAATTTCGAATTTAAAAACCATGCTGTTAACTGAGGGTCGATCAGAGGGTCGATGCTCAGGATACATAGGGTCGATGGGTCTATCGACCCTGCCCTCTGTCTGAACTTCCCGAATGCTGAGGGTCGATGGTCAGGGTGCCTAGGGTCGATGGGTCTATCGACCCTGTGTGCGACCCTCGGTGCACTCTGGTCCAATTTCCACTTTTTAAATCATTCTTCATGTTTGGGGTCCTATGGCTTGCTTCCACATTCCATTAAACATTCATTCCATGGTCTGAAACCACGATTCATCCTCCTAGATGGCTTTCATGCATTATCTTCGGGTTTTCCATGAAAACCTCACCATGAATGGATGGTTTGGGTTTCTCCAAAATCCTACACTAAACCATATCTAACCTAAGGTCTGTAGAAACTCATGGAATTAGTATCCATACCTGAGAAGATTACTTTTCTCTGAAAATTCTTCTCCTTTTTGCTAAGTCTTCCTCCTTGCCTCTTTTCTTCCTCTTTTCCTTCTTCTCTCTTTCTCTCAATTCAATTAGGGTTGTGAAAAGAGTGAAAGTGGCTTAGGGACGTCCTTTAAATAGAGTAGGAATGTCCTATAACAGTCCCATTGAGATTTGGAAAGAATCCCAATCAAAAATTAGGAAGTTTCCTAATTTCAGTTTCGGAGGTAAGTGAGGGTCGATGATCCCGTCGACCCTGTGGTCTGACACTGTCCGACCCTCTCCCAAATTTTAAGGGTCTGAGTTTCTGATTTGGGAGGGTCGACCCTGTTTAGCTGGGTATGCGACCCTTCCTTTATTTAAGTGTTTTTGGGTCGATTTGATACCTGGGATCTCGCTCTCCTTCACGCCCTTGGTCCATTTGACTCGACCATGATGGGTGAACCTGGTTCAAGGTGGTAAGACCGGATTAGTTTGACACGAATCTTACAACTCCCCCCAACTTATAAAAATTTTATCCTCAAAATTAGACGTACCTTCTGAATCAAATAAATGAGGGTATTGCTTCCGCATAGCATTTTCTTCTTCCCATGTAACTTCTTCCATGTCTCTACTTTTCCATATGACCTTAACATAGTAGATATCTCTGTTGCATAGACGTTGAACCTTTCAACTAGTGATTTCCGTTGGTGTTACTTTAAATTTCAAATCATCAGTCAATTCTGGCAAATCCACTGTCAAAACATGCGTTGGGTCTTTGACATACTTCTTCAATAAGGATATGTGAAATACGTCATGCACACTTGACATAAATGGTGGTAGTGCTAACTGATAAGCTACTTTTCCACGCTTAGCCAGAATTTCATATGGCCCGACATATCTTGGACTTAGTTTCCCTTTTTGTCTGAACCTTTTTAATCCTCGCATAGGCGATACCTTCAAAAATACTTTACCACCTACGGCGAACTCCAGATCTCTTCGTCGAGTATCTGCATATTGCTTCTGATGGTTCTGAGCTGTTCTTACTCTTTCCTTGATAATGTCGACCACTCGACAAGTCTCTTCAACAAATTCTGGTCCAACAATACTACGTTCTCCAACTTCATTCCAAAACAAAGGAGTTCGACACTGTCTGCCATACAGTGCTTCATAAGGTGACATCTGTATAGTAGCTTGATAGCTATTATTATAAGCGAACTCGATCAATGGTAACCTTTCATCCCATGATCCCTTGAAATCAATTACACATGCGCGTAGCATATCTTCTAGAATCTGAATTGTGCGCTCTGACTGTCCATCTGTCTGTGGGTGGAATGCAGTACTGAACTTCAACGTTGTACCCATAGCCTTTTGCAATCCTTCCCAAAATTTAGAAGCAAATCGTGGATCTCTATCCGACACAATGCTTTTTGGTACACCGTGTAAGCGAACAATGTTATCCACATACAGCTTTGCTAACCTTTCCAGTGTATACTGAGGTCGTATAGGTATGAATCGAGCTGTCTTTGTCAGACGGTCTACAATCACCCAAACTGCATCTACTACTCGAGGAGTCAATGGTAGTCCCGTGACGAAGTCCATAGTGATGCAGTCCCATTTCCATGCTGGTTCTGGTAACGGCTGCAATAATCCTGGGGGTCTTTGTCGTTCAGCCTTTACTTTCTGACAATTTAGGCATTGAGACACGAACTTAGCTATATCTGATTTCATTCCCCTCCACCAGTATAATTTCTTTAGGTCATGATACATCTTTGTACTTCTAGGATGTACCGAGTAGATGGTGGTGTGGGCTTCTTTCATGAGTCGGTGTCTAATGTCTACACTTTCTGTTTCGGGTACACATATTCTTCCTTTGTATTTCAGTACCTTCTCGTCATCCAAGGTGAACTCAGGGTTAGTCCTACCTTTCTCAATATCTTCGTGTACTGTTCTCAGATAAGGATCTGCTTTGATAGCTGTCTTCACTTCATCCACTATATCCGGTATAATCTTCAATGCCGCGAACATATTCGAAAACCGATGAATAAACCCTTGGTTGGCTGATCCATCCGTTGTGTCTATCACATACTGCTCGTTGCCGTGATTGAATACCATTCCGGTAGTGCACATTGCCGCAGTCGTGCTAACTTCTCCTTGAGATTTTATCATTGCTTTTCTGCTCAATGCATCCGCTACCACGTTCGCTTTTCCCGGATGATACTGGATATCACAATCATAGTCCTTCAATAGTTCCAGCCATCTTCTTTGTCTCATATTCAACTCCTTCTGATTAAATAAATAAGTAAGACTTTTATGGTCCGACTTAATCTGGAATTTCTCTCCGTATAGGTAATGTCTCCATATCTTGACAGCATGTACTACTGCCTTTAACTCCAAATCATGAGTGGGGTAATTTTTCTCATGTACCTTCAATTGTCTTGAGCCATAGGCATTTACTTGCTCTCCTTGCATAAGCACACATCCTAATCCCAATCCCGACGCATCGGTATATAAGGTAAATGTCTGTTCTGGGATCGGAATAGTAAAAAACGGAGCGGATATCAATCTGGTCTTCAGTGTTTGAAAACTCTTTTCACACTTATCTGTCCATACAAATTTTTCACCTTTCTTGGTCAAACTGGTGAGAGGTACGGAAATCTGAGAATAGTCTTCTACGAATCTCTGATAATAACCAGCTAAACCCAGAAAACTTCTAATTTCTGAACGCTCTTTGGTGCTTCCCACTTTACGATAGCCTCGATCTTACTGGGGTCCACTTTGATTCCTTCAGCGGATACTACATGGCCTAGAAAGGCGACTTCACTTAGCCAAAACTCGCACTTTGAAAATTTGGCATATAGCTTCTCCTTCCTTAACCGCTGTAGGGCTGCGTTTAGGTTCTTGATATGGATTTCCTTGTCCTTGGAGTATACCAATATGTCATCAATAAATACTATAACCGACGTATCCAGCATATCATGGAAAACTCGGTTCATAAGTTCCATGATCATTGCCGGTGCATTAGTTAATCCGAATGACATTACTAAGAATTCATAATGTCCGTATCTTGTCCTGAAGGCTGTCTTCGGAATGTCACCTTCTTTAATCTTTAGTTGATGATAGCCTAATCGAAGATCGATCTTAGAAAATACTTTTACTCCTTGTAACTGATCGAACAAGTCATCGATCCTGGGTAGTGGATATCGATTCTTGATTGTCAGTTTTTTCAACTCCCGATAGTCGATACATAATCGAACGCTACCATCCTTCTTTTTCACGAACAATACCGGTGCCCCCCATGGAGATATACTGGGTCGAATATAACCCTTGTCTAGCAGTTCTTGTAGTTGCACTTTTAATTCCTTCAGTTCAGTAGGAGCCATTCTATAAGGTGCTTTTGATACGGGTGCGGCTCCAGGTATCAGGTATATTACAAACTCTGTGGCACGGTCGGGTGGTAATCTGGGTAGTTCCTCAGGAAATACATCTGGGTAATCCCGCACGACATCAATATCTTCCATTTGTGGCGCGTCCTTGGTTAGGTCGACCACTGATACTAGATATCCGATGGCTCCCTTTTCAAGGCACTTCTTAGCCTTTAATGCAGAGAGTATGAGCTTGCGTCTCCTGAGAAGTTTGGTTCCCGAGAAACCGAATTCTGCTCCTTCTTTGTCTTTGAATGTTAGTTTCTTTTCGGCGCATAATAGGTTTGCTGAATGCCGAGCTAACCAGTCCATTCCCAAGATGACGTCAAAGTCTGCCATCTCAAGTTGTATTAAAGTTGCATCTAAGGTTTTCTCGCCAATGAAAACTGGACATGGCCCATAACCTTTCTCTAATTCCATTTCTAATCCCATCGGTGACCGTACAAGTAATTTGTAGTCTAATGTTTTGATGGGTAAATTGGTCTTCTTTCCAAACGACACAGATATAAATGAATGCGTAGCTTCTGAATCAAAGAGTACTCTGGCGGGTATGCCATTGATAGGTACGATACCTGTGATTCATTTTTACTTAGTCTACATGCTCAATCAATGAAATTATAATCTTAAAAGTTTCGGTCATACCTGTGACCACATCGGGCGATGCGGCAGCATCCTCTGATGTAACAGCATATACCCGTTCTTGATGTAACTGCTTCTTGGGTTTTGGGCATTCTCTTGCCATATGCCCTGGTTGGTTGCAGTTATAGCACTTCGGGGCTTCAGAATTTGGCTTTGGCTGTGGTTGAGCTGCGGAAGTAGACTTTGGTGCAGTAGCAAAATTCTGAGGACGAAAAGGTTTATACGTCCTATTATTGCCTCCGTTGTAGGAGTTTCCGGCTGGTCTCTTGATGCCTCTGTTCTGGGAGAAATAACTCTCCTTCTGGCTCGATTTAGCATAATGACAACACTTGCTTTATCTAGTGAACCTAGGTTTAAAGAATCAGGAGTAAATCTGTGGTAATCCAACCGGCATCAAAAGATCGTTAAGTTGCACAGTGGTCCAAATGCATAGAGGTTTTACAGTTCTTGACCTCATGGTTACAGGTTCTATTGAGTATATATAATGCCATTGGTCAAGGCACTATAGGAATAAATCTGGAGAAGATTTCATACATCAGTATATCAGGTATAAATCTGGAGAAAATTTTCGAACATCAATAAATCAAGTATAAGTCAGTAGATGTACGCTCAACATGATTAAGCATTTAACTGTTCATTCAGTTCGTATCTCTGTTCATGTTGTCGATCATGAGAATGGTGCAGATTGGTATAATCAGGACTAATACTAAAGAAAGAATATCTGTAACTCCAATTGACAGGTTAAATCAAGAAGGTATCCCGTCAAGACACGCGAATTTAAAATCTGGTATGTGCATCCTCTATAATCATAAGAGTAAATCAATAATACACCGCATCCTATATAATCATATCCAGTTATATGGCCACAATTAGATTTGATCCTCTACTGAAAACGTTTAAGGCTTCGTCTTCAGAAAATATTCTTCAATCTTTGGTCGGATCATTGCAACTATCCCATACATCGGTGGCTGGTAAGGTTAACCACCTTGATATACTGCTTGTTGTGCACCAAAATTCTGCACTGGGGTATGCATTACTGGGACTTACTATATGGTAAGCAATGTATTATAGCTAACATGCGTTGGGGTACAGTGATGCTACCAATTGGTACCATACTTTGTTCGACCCGGAGGTGTTGATGTAGCATCAGCAACTTGGGTAGCAACTTGCATAGTCGGTCTCATCTGTTGTTGCTCTTGTATTTTATTGGGTCAAGTTTATGACAACCATAACCAATGTACTTAATAGTCCAGGTGGTTGGCTGGAGTGGCCTGGTTGTTCACCTCCTCTCATTTGCTCCAATCTGATTATCATTATTTAGTATCTACTCATATGAGTTTTCATTACCCATTTTCGACCCAGATAGTGGTGGGGTCAAGTTGCAACATCTCTTCATAATGCTCAGTGGGCAATGGATCAGCGTGTAATGGATCTCACTCTAAATCTCCACATCACCCAAGAGTATAGCTTTATTTTTATAGTTGCTCTTATTCTTAATGTTTGGCCATTATTCTCTTATCTCTGTTGGATTCAGCCCGAGATCTTTTCCTTTATCTCTACAGGGTTTTGGCATTACTAGCCATTTTCCTTCTTCCTCTGTCCTACATCGAGTTTCACATCTTGTGAGTACCAACTCGGTATTCCAATTTTCTGCTATACAGAAGCTCCCTTCTTGCTACTGTACTATATCTTTGTATACTTGGATAACTACCCAACTTATAGATAATACCCTAAATTGTTTATTTATTAGGATAATTCTTGGTCTCCTCTTTCTGTGTGAGTATATATATATATATGTTCCACCTTTTATATGTACATTATTGTCTTGTTTAATTTCTGTCTCAACCAACACTGGTGCTTATGGTTTGTTTGTATTAAAGCTTTTAATTTATCCTAACTCAGTTCATGGACTCCAGTGGAAGTATTCAGGTTTAATGGGTAAAGCCTACGAGAGCTCTGATACCAAGTTGTCACACCCCAATTCTGCACATTTCAGAATGGTGTGATGAACCGCTAAATAACCAATGGTTCAACCAGGATCTCAAATAGGCTATCCCCGCGTTACCTGAACCTTCATACACTCACCATCATAATCAGAGTAAATACACAATAGCAGAAGTCTTATAAATAAATGAACTGAGAACTAAAATGATATCCATTAATAGCAAATTATTCTGTGTTTAACTGAGACATAAATATTTAAGTACCAAATACATGTCTTATAAATCCAATAAAGAAACCTATAAAAATATCTAGTCAAATACACAGGAGTTGCACTCGCAAGAGGAGTCGTGTGTATCATCTTCAGCTCCAGCTTCCATTGCTGCTACCGTCCCGTACGTAAAAGCATTCATATAGTCTTCAACTGTGTAAACTGCATCATCAACAAAAAATATTCGACGTCGAGGGGTGAGCACATAACACGGCTCAGTGAGTAGCCAAAACAATGCAACATTACATATGCATGCACATTCATTTATCTCTTTGGTCTGGTTTATAGTTTGCAATGCGCAATAGAAAGGTTGGGTGGTCAAAGGTTAACGTTTATTGACACCGCCTCTATACACAGGGTGTGGAAGTCCGCCCGAAGGTTAACGTTTATCGTCGTCCCCATCCACCCTACCATAACATTATACAACAAAGGTTAACGTTTATTGCTATATAATGCTATACCAACACGTAAGCCCCTATTAGCGAGGGCTTGCAAACTGGGCTCGCTACTAACCAATCCTAATGCCAAACAGTGTATCCAAGGCCTCACCCCAGCATCCCTCAGAATGTCCATAGAGATAGAGCTAAGGCACCCCGGTAGAGTCAGAGACTACAAGGACCGAGACAACCTCCCCTTATACCCTACGACACAATAGTTCTGCTAAGGTAATGGCGATACGACGATGTCAATGCACAAGACTTGAGTTAGAGATAAAGCTAAAGTGCTGAGACCTGCCAAAGGTTAACGTTTATTGACGTTCTCATCACACCTTCCCTGATACTCGCTCGCATCAGGTACATCAACCACACACATACAAGCACATGCCTATTCCTATCATCATCATCATCATCATGTTATAAACAATAAAGTAAATATGCATGAACAAGTAATAGAAAATTGGATGGCATGCTGTATGGACATTACAAACATATTTGCATAGAATCAAACATGGCATAGGACTCAAGAATTAGAAAATAGTTTATTATTAACGGATTTAGTTTGGAGTTAAGGTTCCTCACCTTAGTTTGCTATAAGATACTTTTCCAAGCTTTAAAATCACCTCTACAGTGTTATTATAATGCTAGCAAAACTAACAAAGTCGATAGAATTTAATTAGAATTAATTTCGAATTTTAAAACCATGCTGTTAACTGAGGGTCGATCAGAGGGTCAATGCTCAGGATACATAGGGTCGATGGGTCTATCGACCCTACCCTCTGTCTAAACTTCCCGAATGCTGAGGGTCGATGGTCAGGGTGCCTAGGGTCGATTGGTCTATCGACCCTGTGTGCGACCCTCGGTGCACTCTGGTCCAATTTCCACTTTTTAAATCATTCTTCATGTTTGGGGTCCTATGGCTTGCTTCCACTTTCCATTAAACATTCATTCCATGGTCTGAAACCATGATTCATCCTCCTAGATGGCTTTCATGCATTATCCTCGGGTTTTCCATGAAAACCTCACCATGAATGGATGGTTTGGGTTTCTCCGAAATCCTACACTCAACCATATCTAACCTAAAGTCTGTAGAAACTCATGGAATTAGTATCCATACCTGAGAAGATTACTTTTCTCTGAAAATTCTTCACCTTTTTGCTAAGTCTTCCTCCTTGCCTCTTTTCTTCCTCTTTTCCTTCTTCTCTCTTTCTCTCAATTCAATTAGGGTTGTGAAAGGAGTGAAAGTGGCTTAGCGACGTCCTTTAAATAGAGTAGGAATGTCCCATAACAGTCCCATTGAGATTTGGAAAGAATCCCAATCGAAAATTAGGAAGTTTCCTAATTTCAGTTTCAGAGGTAAGTGAGGGTCGATGATCCCGTCGACCCTGTGGTCTGACACTGTCCGACCCTCTCCCAAATTTTATGGGTCTGAGTTTCTGATTTGGGAGGGTCGACCCTGTTTAGCTGGGTCTGCGACCCTTCCTCTATTTAAGTGTTTTTGGGTCGATTTGATACCTGGGATCTCGCTCTCCTTCACGCCCTTGATCCATTTGACTCGACCATGATGGGTGAACCTGTTTCAAGGTGGTAAGACCTGATTAGTTTGACACGGACCTTACAGATGGTATGTCCGACCCTCAGTATCCGATCCTGGTAATGTGCCTATTCTTCCCGTGAGCCGGGGGTCGATGGGTGTCCGACCCCCAGGTGCGACCCTTGGTTTCCTGTCAGATTCTCGAGAGCTGGGGGTCTGTACGGGGGTCGATGGATGTCCGACACCCAGGTGCGACCCCTGGTTTTCTAGTCAGGTTCCCGAGAGCTAGGGATCGATATGGGGGTCGATGTGGGGGCGATTATCCTGGTCAATTCTCCGACCCCCAGACCAAAAATCAAATTTTTAAAGTCCGATTCTGGGTCCATTTCCCATTATTCCTTCCCCGTTTCGCCTCGTCTCCCACCTCTGAGTTGCTACAGTGCCACTCCACTCTATTGGTCATTTCGGTTCCGTGTTTCGACGTCTACATCATTCCTACAGGTATGTCTTCTCACTTTTACCTGTTTTTAGGTTTTCATTTCTAGGTTTTTGCCCATTTATCTTGTATTTTTCAAATTAAACTTTTTCCAACAGTAAAAATTCGATTTTTATTGGGGGCTTTTGTTATTGGTGACTCAAGGAACGAAAGCCCTCAAAAAATTTTGAGTTTCGTCGGTTGGTTATCGAGAATTCTCTTGGATTTCGCTCTTTTTGCCCTAATTTGTCCAAATTTTTGATTTCTCATAATTTCTTAAAATTAAATTCCATCAGTTAGAATTTCCCACTGTGTGTGTGTTGTAGAATATGTTAGCACCTACATAAGTCCTCCTACCCCCGTGTGTGGGTGACAAGTGAGGCTTTTGGCCAACTTATGTCGTTATAATGTCCCAATTTTTTGTTTTTACCCTCTACTAACCCATTATTGGTTTCTCTTTCTTATTTCCTAATACTATGGCTCATACCAAAGTACCCAGAGTTCGTGATCCTCTTTGTTTCCGTTCCAACGAAGCTGAGGCATAGTATGCCCACTACGTTCGCAAAGAAGTAGAGGGTGGTTGTAAAGTGAACTTGGCTGAGTTAGCCCTGTTCAATGTGGAGAGAGCATTTGGTGATATGGGATAGTTCTCTGTCATTACTTACGACGCATGCACCTACCCCGACTTGGTAAGCCAATTCTATTGTAACCTCCAGGTGGTGGGGGATTACAATGATGTCGAGAGGGGTCATGAGTTGCGCATCACGAGTTACGTTAAAGGGGTGAACATCTCGTTTGACTATCGGTAGCTAGCCGACCTATTGGGCATCTCCTATGGTGGCCCCATGGTTTTCTATGCTCCTGGAAAGCCCCAGTTCTTCTCTTTACAGATGAGGGCCGAGATCGATAACCAGCTCCTTCATCCTGATCGCTGGCAGATGAGGGCATGTTATATGCGCCCAGTTCCACGGGTATATTGCAAGATCATTCAGCATAACCTAATTCCGTAGAGTGGTCATTACGAGAGGGTTTCCCAGCTGACCCAGTATCTTCTATATAGTATTTGCACTAGGCAGCCCGTCTGCCTTCCGTACATTATCATGCGTATCATGATCACTGCTACATTGCCCAGTCACACTAGTAACCTTCCTTACGGACGTATGATCACTGTTCTGCTTACACGCCTGGGGGTTGATTTATTGGATGAGAAGATTCATGCGAAGTCCTTCTCATCGCCTCTAGATTGGGAGGTTATTTGCAAGATGGGCATGCAGGATGCTCAGGTTAGTGATGAGGAGAGGAACGCGATGGTGCGCCCTCGCAATCGTGTAGAGATATCTGACGCTGAGGCTGCTGCCGCCGTCACTGGAGTTCATACGGAGCCTGCTGATGATGATGACCGTATGTACATGGATGTAGACTCTATACCACCTCCTTCACCTACGCATGCGGCTGGAGCTAGTACTTCATATGCGACTGGTCCTTCACATGCGGCTGGTCCTTCTTACCCACCTCCTGATATGATGGAGATATTCCATGAGATCAGAGAGGCTCAGCGCAGATCTGATCTGAGGATGGGGGAGTTACTAGACGATCAATGAGTGAGAATGGATGAGCTACTAGACGCACAACGTACATCAGACATGAGGATGGGAGAGTTACTAGACGCTCAGCGGGTGAGGGTGGATGAGCTACTAGACGCCCAGCGTACATCAGACATGAGGATGGGAGAGTTACTAGACGCTCAGCGCCGAACTGATCAGTGGGTAGCGAATCTTACAACTAGTCTTCAGACGACCCAGACTCAGATAGCTTGGTTGACTAGAGTCTACGCTGAAGATTATGACAGTGATCGTGAGGCACCGCCCCCTCCTTCACCTCCAGTTTCATGATTGTACTTATTTCCTTTCATTGTACTACAGAGTAACTATTCGGGTTGTGGACTGTACTCTGTTTTAGCTATTTGTACATGTTTGTTTATCTCTCATTGTATTTAAAATTGTTCTTCCTTTAATAGATGCATTATTTTCTTTTCAAATTTGGTCTCAAACATCACTTGTGCTTATAGTGTGTTCATATTACAGTTTTTACTTTTATCCTATCTCAGTTCATAATTTATCGTGAATGTATGCCAGTTTAGCGGACACGGTCTGAGATGCTCTGATACCAAGTTGTCACACCGCAATTCCGTACACTTCAGAATGGTGTGATGAACCGCTAACAAACCAACGGTTCAACCAGGATCTCGTACAAGTGGTATCCGGCTGATCTAAACTTCATATATCCACATTCATAATCAGAGTAAATACACAATAGCGAAAGTCTTATAGTAAAATGAACTGAGAATCTACTATGATATTAATATTAAAATAGAAAATTATTCTGTATCAACTAAGACATAAATAAGTATCAAATACATGTCTTTAATAATTCCAAATAAAGAAAACTAAAAGAAAATAATCGAATACACATGAGTTGCACTCGCAAGAGAAGTCATGTGTATCCACTTCATCTTCAACTTCCATCGCCGCCACGTGACCATACACTGGAGCATTGACATAATCTTCGACGGTAGTACCTGCATCATCAACTAAAAATATTCGACATCGAGGGGGTGAGCACACATCATGGCTCAATGAGTAAACAAAACAATGCAACAATACATATCCATGCAGTCAATTCATATCTTTAGCCTGGTTTAAAGTTTGCAATGCGCAATAGAAATGTTGGGTGGTCAAAGGATAACGTTTATTGACCCAGCTCCTATACACAGGGTGTGGAAGTCTACCCAAAGGTTAACATTTACTGTCGTCCCCATCCACCCTACCATAACATTGTACAACAAAGGTTAATGTTTATTGTTGTACAGTGCCATACCAACACATAAGACCCTGCTGGCGAGGGCTTGAAAACTGGGCTCGCAACTAACCAATCCTAATGCCAAACAGTGTATCCAAGGCCTCACCCCAGCATCCCTCAGAACGTCCATAGAGATAGAGCTAAGGCCCCCTGGTAGAGTCAAAGACTACAAGGACCGAGACCACCTCCCCTGATACTCTACGACATAATAGTTCTGCTAAGGTAATGGCGATACGACGATGCTAATGCACAAGACTTGAGTTAGAGATAGAGATAAAGTGCTGAGACCCGCCAAAGGTTAACATTTATTGACGTTCCCATCACACCTCCCCTGATACTCGCTCGCATCAAGTACACCAACTACACACATACATCCACATGCCTATTCCTATCATCATCATCATCATCATGTTATAAATAATAAAGTAAATATGCATGAACAAATAATAGAAATATTGGATGACATGTTGTATGCACATTACAAACATATTCGCATCGGATCAAGCATGGCATAGGACTCAAGAAAAGAAAAAACAATTTGTTATTAACCAATTAGTTTAGAGTTCTGTTTCCTCACCTTAGCTTGCTAATAGATCCTCTCACAAGCTTTAAGATCACCTTTATATTGTTATTATATTGTTAGAAGACCTAACAAAGTCGATAGAATTTAACTAGAATTAATTCTGAATTTAAAAACCATGTTTTTAACTGGGGGTCGGAGGTAGGGTCAGAGTAATGATCAACCCTGGGTGCGACCACCCCTATTCTGGACTTCCCAAACACTGGGGGTCGATGCTCAGGGCCTGGTAGGGTTGATTGGCCATCGACCCCCCATGTGACCCCCTGTGGGTTTTGGACAATTTTCTTCCTTAAATCCATTCTTTGTGTTTGGGGTCCTATGGCTTGTTCCTATAATCCATTATACACATGTTCTATGGTCTAGAACCATGGTTCTACCACCTATATGGCTTTCAGATTTTCCCCCTTGGTTTTCTATGAAAACCTAACCATAGGTTGATGGTTTGGGTTTCTCCGAGATCATACTCTCTACATTATCTATCCTAAGGTCTTTAGCAATTCATGGAATTAGTAACCATACCTGAGAACAATACTCCTTCTCTGTAACTCTTCTCCTTTTGCTTTCTTCTTTTCTTTCCTTCTCTTTTCCTTCTCTTCTCTTTCTCTCAATTCAATTAGGGTTGTAAAAGGAGTAAAAGAGGCTTAGGGACGCCCTATTTATAGAGTAGAAACTCCTAAAATAAGTCCCATTGAGATTTGGAAGGAATTCCTTTGAAATTAGGAAACTTTCCTAGTTTCCAGATTTACTGAGTACAGGGGGTCGATAGGGGGGTCGGAGATCCCGTCGACCCCTGGTTCCTGAAGTGTCTGACCCCCCATGTAAAAATGGGGGTCTGACTTCTGTCTTGGGGGGGGGGATCCGATCCTCCCTTGTTGGGTATGCGACCCTCCCCTTAATTTAAGTGTTTTTGGGTCAGTTTAATACCTGGGATCGTGATCTCCTTCACACACTTGGTCCATTTGGCTCATTCATGATGGGTAGACCTGGTTTAAGGTGGTAAGACCGGGTTAGTTTGATACGGGTCTTACAAGGTACCCGACTGCGCCCTTCTCAAGGCACTTCTTAGCCTTTAGTGCTGAGAGTATGAGCTTGCGTTTACGGGGAAGTTTGGTTCCCGCAAAACTGAATTCTGCTCCTTCTTTGTCTTTAAATGTTAGCTTCTTTTCGGCGCATTGTAGGTTCACAGAATGTCGAGATAACCAGTCCATTCCCAAGATGACGTCAAAGTCTGCCATCCCCAATTGGATAAAGGTTGCATCTAAGGTTTTCTCACCAATGAGAACTGGACATGGCCCATAACCTTTCTCTAACTCCACTTCTAACCCCATAGGTGACCGTACAAGTATTTTGTAGTCTAATATTTTGATGGGTAAATTTAGCTTCTTTCCAAATGACACAGATATAAAAGAATGAGTAGCTCCTGAGTCGAAGAGTACTCTGGCGGGTATGCCATTTGTAGGTACGATACCTGTGATTTAATTCTAACTTAGTCTACATGCTCATATAATGTAATATAACTTAAAAGGTTTCAGTCATACCTGTGACCACATCGGGTGATGCGGCAGCATCCTCGGGTGTAACAGCATATACTCGTCCTTGATGTAACTTCTTCTTGGGCTTAGGACACTCCCTTGCCATATGTCCCGCTTGGTTGCAGTTAAAACATTTTGGACCTTCAGAATTTGGCTTTGGTTGCTGTTGAGTTACTGGGGTAGTCTTGGGTGCAGTAGCAAAGCCTTGAGCACGGAAGGGTTTAAATGTTTTATTATTCCCTCCGTTATAAGCATTTCTGGCTGGTCTATTTATACCTCTGTTCTGTGTGAAATAGCTTTCCTTCTGGCTCGATTCAATAACTCGAGAAATTTGCACAGCTTCGTTGTATATTTTCTTCTCCAAACCCAGAACATGCTCTCTGATGCTTCCTCTAAGTCCAGTGACAAACCTACGGGTCTTAGTGTCTTCTTCTTGCATACTGAGTGGTGCAAAGAAAAACAGCTCCTCATAACGCTGTTGATATGCATCCATGGATATCTGGCCCTGATATAAACTCAGGAACTCCTTCTCCATAGAATCTTTGAAGCTTTGGGGAAAATACTTCTCAAAGAAAGCTTCTTTATAAATAGACCAGGTCAATAAGGCGTGCTTGGTTAATAGATAGGTCCTGGTCGATTTCCACCAATGATGTGCATTGCCTTTTAGCATGAAGGTGGCATAATACCTTTTCTTCTTCTGTAATAGTCATCATAAGAAAATTTCTCTCCATCTCGTCGATCCAATATGCTGGCCATAAAGGATCAAACGGTTTATCGTTAAATTCCTTGGGCTTCGTCTTCAAGAATCTCTCAACCAGTCGAGAGTGATCCATCTGATTTTGGTGGTATGCCCCAAACATAGGTTGTGGATACTGATAATTAACCTGAGATGCTTCCGGACCTGGTACTGGAATCTGTGCAGTTGGTGGTTGAGGTGTTTGAGGTGCTAGGTGGTTACCCACCGGTGCTGCACTGGTTTGTCCAGTCGGCATTGGTATAGCATGTGCTGCCTGGAACATAATCCCCATTGCTGCTTGCATTTGAGCTTGTGCGTATTGCATTTGTTGCAGCTGTTGCGCTAAGTTCATAACCACGGTTGCTAACTCCGGTGGTGGAGGTGGCAAGTTTGTAGGATTTGCCTGAACCGGATTTACTGGTGGTGCAACCTGCGGATTACCCTGTGCGTATATATTTTCTTGGCTGGTTTCCTCCATGGGTGGTGGTGGAACTACGTTTCGGCTCTACCTGGTTACTACGTCCAGCCATCTTCCTCTGATATTGGTGATGCCTGAAAATTATTAACAAACGTGAGGCAATCATTTATATTTCATGTAGGCACACTAACCGATGTTATTTTCAAAATTTCCAGATCATTCTGTGAAAAATACTGTCTTTTCTATGCAGGGTCGATGGTTTGTCCGACCCTCAGTATCCGACCCTGGGAATGTACCTATTCTTCCCGAGAGCCGGGGGTCAATGCGGGGGTCGATAGGTGTCCGACCCCCAGGTGCGACCCCTGGTTTCCAATCAGATTCCCGAGAGCTGGGGGTCGATACGGGGGTCGATGGATGTCTGACCCCCAGGTGTGACCCCTGGTTTTCTGTCAGGTTCCCGAGAGCTGGGGGTCGATATGGGGGTCGATGTGGGGGTCGATTATCCTGGTCGAATTCTCCGACCCCCGGACCAAAAATTAGATTTTTAAGGTCCGATTCTAGGTCCATTTCCCATTATTCCTTCCCTGTTTCGACTCGTCTCTCACCTCTAAGTTGCTACAGTGCCAACTCCGCTATATTGGTCATTTCGGTTCTGTGTTTCGACGTCTACATCATTCCTACAGGTATGTCTTCTCACTTTTACCTGTTTTTAGGTTTTCATTTCTAGGTTTTTGCCCATTTATCTTGTATTTTTCAAATTAAACTTTTTCTAACTGTAAAATTTCGATTTTTATTGGGGGCTTTTGTTATTGGTAAGTCAAGGAACGAAAGCCCCCAAATTTTTTTTTGAGTTTCATCAGTTGGTTATCGAGAAACATGGATTTTGCTCTTTTTGCCCTAACTTGTCGAAATTTTTGATTTCTCGTAATTTCTTCAAATTGGATTCCATTAGTTAGAATTTCCTAATGTGTGAGTGTTGTAGGATATGTTAGAACTCACGTAAGTCCTCCTGCCCCCGTGTGTGGGTGACAAGTGAGGCTTTTGGCCAACTTAAGTCGTTATAATGTCAAAATTTTGGATTTTTCTACCCTACTAACATACTATCTATTTTTCTTTCTTATTTGCAGATATCATGGCCCGTACCAAAATACCCATAGTCCGCGATCCTCTTCGTTTCCTTTCCAACGAAGCCGAGGCACAGTATGCCCACTACGCTCGCAAGAAAGTAGAGGGAGGTCGTAAGGTGAACTTGGCTGAGTTAGCCCTGTTCAATGTGGAGAGAGCATTTGGTGATATGGGATGGCTCCCTGTCATTACTTACGACGCGTGCATCTGTCCGGATTTGGTACGCCAATTTTATTGTAACCTCCAAGTGGTGGGGGATTATGATGATGTGGAGAGGGGTGATGAGCTGCGCATCACGAGCTACGTCAAAGGGGTTGACATCTATTTTGATTATTGGCAGCTGGCCGACCGGGCATTTCCTATGCTGGCCCCATGGTTTTCTATGCTCCTGGAGAGCCCCAGTTCTTCTCTCTACAGATGAGGGTTGAGATCGATAATCAGCTCCCACGACCTGATCGCTGGAAGATGAGGGCATGTTATATGTGTCCAGCTCCATGGGTATATTACAAGATCATTCAGCGTAACCTGATCCCGCAGAGTGGTCATTACGAGAGGATTTCCCAGCTGACCCAGTATCTTCTATACAGTATTTGCACTAGGCAGCCCGTCTGCCTTCCGTACATCATTATGCATACCATGATCACTGCTACATTGCCCAGTCACATTGGTAACCTTCCTTACAGACGTATGATCACTATCTTGCTTACCCGCCTAGGGGTTGATTTAGTGGATGAGAAGAGTCAGGAGAAGTCATTCTCATCGCCTCTAGATTGGGAGGCTGTTTGCAAGATGGGCATGCAGGATGCTCAGGTCAGTGATGAGGAGAGTAACGCGATGGTGCGCCCTCGCACTCGCCTAGAGATAGCTGACGCTGAGGCAGCTGTCGCCGCCGCTGGAGTTCATACGGAGCTTGCTGATGATGATGACCGTATGTACATGGATGTAGACTCTATACCACCTCCTTCACCTACACATGCGGCTGGAGCTAGTACTTCATATGCGGCTGGTCCTTCACATGCGGCTGGTCCTCCTCACCCACCTCCTGATACGATGGAGATATTGCATGAGATCAGAGAGGCTCAGTGCAGATCTGATCTGAGGATGGGGGAGTTACTAGACGCTCAGCGGGTAAGAGTGGATGAGCTACTAGACGCCCAGCGTACATCTGACATGAGGATGGGAGAGCTCATAGAGGCTCAACGCCGGTCAGATATGCAGATAGAGGAGTTTTTGGGTGCTCAGAGCGGGACTGATCAGCGGGTAGCTGATCTTATAGCTAGTCTTCAGACGACCAAGACTCAGATAGCCTGGTTGACTAGAATCTACGCTGAGGATTATGATAGAGATCGTGAGGCACCGACACCTCCTTCACCTCCAGCTTCATGATTGTATCTATTTTCTTTCATTGTACTACAGAGTAACTGTCCGGGTTGTGGACTGTACTCTGCTTTAGCTATTTATATACGTTTGTTTCTCTCTCCTTGTATTTAATATTGTTCCCCCTTTAAAAGATGCATTATTCTCTTTTCAAATTTGGTCTCAAACATCACTTGTGCTTAGAGTGTGTTAATATTATAGTTTTTACTTTTATCCTATCTCAGTTCACAATTTGTCGTGAAGGTATAATAGTTTAGCGGACACGGCCTGAGATGCTCTGATACCAAGTTGTCACACCCCAATTCCGTACACTTCAGAATGGCGTGATGAACCGCTAGCAAACCAACGGTTCAACCAGGATCTCGGACAAGCGGAATTTGTTTTATCTAAACCTCATACATCCACATGCATAATTAGGGTAAATACACAATAGCGGAAGTCTTATAGTAAAATGAACTGAGAATCTACTGTGATATTAATATTTAAATAGAAAATTATTCTATATCAACTAAGACATAAATAGATATCAAATACATGTCTTTACTAAATCCAAATAAAGAAAACTAAAAAATCTAATCGAATACACATGAGTTGCACTCGCAAGAGGGGTCATGTGTATCCACTTTATCTTCAACTTCCATCGCCGCTACGTGCCCATACACCGGAGCATTGACATAATCTTCAACTGTAGTACCTACATCATCAACTGAAAATATTCAACGTCGAGGGGGTGAGCACACATCATGACTCAGTGAGCAAACAAAACAATGCAACAATACATATGCATGCATTCAATTCATATCTTTGGTATGGTTTAAAGTTTGCAATATGCAATAGAAAGGTTTAGGTAGTCAAAGGTTAACGTTTACTGACCCCGCCTGTATACACAAGTGTGTGACGTCGCCCGAAGGTAACGTTTATCGTCGACTCACAAGCACCCAATTCATGAACATTGTACAACAAAGGTTAACGTTTATTGTTGTACAATGCCATAGCAACACGTAAGCCCCAGCTGGCGAGGGCTGCAAACTGGGCTCGCAACTAACCAATCCTAATGCCAAAAAGTGTATCCAAGGCCTCACCCCAGCATCCCTCAGAACGTCCATAGAGATAGAGCTAAGGCCCCCCGGTAGAGTCAGAGACTACAAGGACCGAGACCACCTCCCCTGATACTCTACGACATAATAGTTCTGCTAAAATAATGGCGATACGACGATGCTAATGCACAAGACTTGAGTAGAGATAGAGCTAAAGTGCTGAGACCCACCAAAGGTTAACGTTTATTGACGTTCCCATCACACCTCCCCTGATACTCGCTCGCATCAAATACACCAACCACACACATACATTCACATGCCTATTCCTATCATCATCATCATCATCATGTTATAAACAATAAGGTAAATATGCATGAACAAATAATAGAAATATTGGATGACATGTTGTATGCACATTACAAACATATTCGCATAGGATCAAGCATAGCATTGGACTCAAGAAAAGAAAACAGTTTGCTATTAACCAATTAGTTTAGAGTTCTCTTTCCTCACCTTAGCTTGCTAATTGATCCTCTTACGAGCTTTAAGATCACCTTTATATTGTTATTATATTGCTAGAAGACCTAACAAAGTTGATAGAATTTAATTAGAATTAATTATGAATTTAAGAACCATTCTGTTAACTGGGGGTCGGAGGTAGGGTCGGAGCAATGATCGACCCTGGGTGCGACTACCCCTATTATGGACTTCCTGAACACTGGGGGTCGATGCTCAGGGTCTGGTAGGGTCGATTGGCCATCGACCCCCCATGCGACCCCCTGTGGGTTTTGGTCGATTTTCTTCCTTCAGTCCATTCTTCGTGTTTGGGGTCTTATGGCTTGCTCCTATAATCCATTCTACACATGTTCTATGGTCTAGAACCATGATTCTACCACCTATATGGCTTTCATGATTTTCCCCCATGGCTTTCTATGAAAACCTAACCATGGGTTGATGGTTTGGGTTTCTCCGAGATCATACTCTCTGCATTATCTATCCTAAGGTCTTTAGCAATTCATGGAATTAGATCCATACCTGAGAAGAATACTCCTTCTCTGCAACTCTTCTCCCTTGGCCTTCTTCCCTTCTTTCCTTCCCTTTTCCTTCTCTTCCTTCTCTTCTCTTTCTCTCAATTCAATTAGGGTTGTAAAAGGAGTAAAAGAGGCTTCGGGACGTCCTATTTATAGAGTAGAAACTCCTAAAATAAGTCCCATTGAGATTTGGAAGGAATCCCATCGAAATTAGGAAACTTTCCTAATTTTCAGATTTACCGAGTACCGGGGGTCGATAGGGGGTCGGAGATCCCGTCGACCCTTGGTTCCTAAAGTATCCGACCCCCCATGTAAAACTGGGGGTCTGACTTCTGTCTTGGGGGGTCCGACCCTCCCTTGCTGCGTATGTGACCCTCCCCTTAATTTAAGTGTTTTTGGGTCAGTTTAATACCTGGGATCGTGATCTCCTTCACGCACTTGGTCCATTTGGCTCATCCATGATGGGTAGACCTGGTTCAAGGTGGTAAGACCGGGTTAGTTTGATATGGGTCTTACAGAGACCGTAGCTACGACCATATAGTTTCTGAAATCTTCCCGAATGTCTATGGTCGATCCTCTGGTCATGCTATGGTTGATCGTAGCTGTGATCTGAGATTTCTGTTTAGACTACATGCAATTCGAGTTCTTCCTAGGTCAATTCCTCTACTCTTCAATTGGGTTTATCCTAAGGTCATCCTATGACCATCATTAGTAGTTTCTTATCAACCCTAATCATCAAACTCATCCCTCATGGTTATCCTTGGGATTTTCTCAAGGAATCACATAGATCATAATAGGTTGATATCTCCTAACCTCCATAGAAGTCTTATTCCTTAGAGTTTACTTCTCCAGAGATTAGGTTCATACATTTGCCCGTGATAGAGAGCGAATCTCTTCTCAGTAAAATCCTCTCCTTAGCCTTTTCTTCTTCTCTTTCTCTTCCTTCTCTTCCCTTCTCTTTCTCTAGGGTTTACTAATGTTTTAAAAAAGTGAAAAGAGCTGAGGGACGTCCTTTATATAGATAAAAACTCTCCATATAGAGTCCCCTTTCAATTAGGAAAGAACTCCTCCTCAAATTAAGAAAGTTCCCAACTCGAAGTCTGTTCTGGGGTCTCACGGTCGATAGCTACGGTCGCAGAACCCATCGATCGTGGGGTTGAAATCATCAACCGTGGGGTCCTAGATCCGAGATCTTCATTCGTACCATATGGTTGACCATATCTACCCAGGTATCTGACCATATGTATACAGTTTTGGGTGTTGAGTTGATTTTTATACCTTATTTTTTATCCATCTTCATACGATCGGTCCACTTGGTCCAGCTATGATGGGAAGACCTGACACGATACGGTTAGACCAAGTTAGTGGAGTGCAGGTGTTACAAGGCTTGCAGTACGTGTCATCAATTGTTCTTTGAAATATGGTCATTTGATAGTGTCGGCACCCCAGAAGGGTTGCCTAGTTCATGTAGGTTGGGTTTTATGGTCTCACAACATAGAGGTAATGCATGGTTGGTCGTTTCATAGTGTAAACTAAAACCTACCTCTGGTAAACATGATCCACAAGGGGTTTTCGCATTAAAGAGATACTATTTTAGGGTTCTAAAGCCTTAATAAATTTCAAATAAATTATAGAGAGTCACTGGCCATGTTTGGCCAGATTCTACATCGGGATGACGTGCGACTGATAGCATCGATAGCAAGTCTCAATGACCAGGTTGTGCGACACATCTCGTCGACCACACGTCGAAACATGTTTCGATGGCCACCAAACTTCTCCGATGCATTTCTTGTATTTCTTTGGGTCTAAATATGGAGTTTGAGCTCAAAACTCGATTTCTATACTAGGTTTTGGATATTGTTTAGAATCTTTTTTAACCAAGATAACAGATCTAGTTTTAAACTTTAGATCCGACCTCAAGTCATTGGATCTACTATTATCTTATTGATTTAGGTCTCTTGTGGTCATCATTAAGTCTCAACAGTCCATAAATGATTTACTTAATCCATTTAGTTTGTTAACATCTCCCTTTTGCATTGAATGTACTGTTGTTCACGATCCTTCTTTGTGGATAGTACTTCATGTGCTTAAATCACTTCATTCATGGGTGATGGGAATTCCATTCCCTTGATTTAATCATGTAGGAAACCATTACAGATATTGAGTATAAGACCCGTACTTCAGTAACCTGGCCTTACTGTGTGGTGCCTGGTCTTCCCATCATAATCGGCTCCAGCGAACCAATTGGATGAAGGAACCACAAAGTTAGGTATGTAAACTGATCTCTCATAGGTTTTCCGGTCAAACAAACTTGTTTGTCTGGTTTACAGATTGGGCGATTGGAAATTCGACTGGTTATGCCCAGAAACTAACTCTGAAATTAGGCAAGTTTCCTAATTTTAGGAGACCACTCTCCTAATTGGGAAAGGACTCTATATGGAGGTTTTTCCTCTATATAAAGGACATCCATTTACCTTCTCTCGCTCTTTTGATCATTCTCAAACCATAGAACTAAGAGGAAGAGAAGAGAAGAAGGCTTGGAGAAGAAGAAAGCTTAGGGAAAGGAGAAGAAGCTCTACAGAAGAAGAAGTAGCCATCAGTTTCTAACCCTCTACATTGAGGAACCAACAATAAGTCATTTATTCTATAAAAAGTTATGACTTGGTTAGGATTGAGATATCAATCATAGTGTTGGTAGATTGAACCCAACATAGTGGTTGTGATTATAGGATCTCCCATGTAAACCCCGTAATAAACTGTAGAAATTAGGGTTTCTTTGAAGGACCAATCCCTAAGGACTAATGACCATAGAATGGTTTAGGATGGATCCCATTGAAGAGCTAATGAACCGGTTATGAAAGAAGACAGACTGAAAGATAGCTTTGAGATTGTCTGGCCCTATTGACCGATTGCCTATATGGAAGACTAGTTAGGTGACCCGTTACTCTGGGAAGTCTGGCAGGGTTTGTTAGGATGGCTGATATGTCGATCAATGCAAGACCGGTCAGGCTACTGGACAATGTTTGGAATGGTTATTTACCAGATCAGATAGTGAATCAGACTACTGTAACTTGATGAAATAGAACTCTAATTAAGTTCTGTTAATTGTTTAGGTTTTCAATTAATCCAAGATAATTTGCTAAGCTTGGGAAAAGAGAAAACATCACTTAACAAGTGAGGGACAAGACCTGAACTAATTGGTTAATAATAAACTACTCCTTTTATTTTTATTTACTGCGTGTATATAACATGCCATCCAATAATTGTTATTAAATTGTTCATGCATATTTTATTGTTATTTATTTATGTGATGATGATGATAGGGATAGGTGTTACACCCCAATTCTAGATGAACTAGAAGTGTGATGAACCTTCATAAGTACCAATGGTTCAAGCCAGGATCTCGTGACAGCCGTGACAACCATTCAAACCAAATACACATTCCACGACACAATCAGAGATAATAAAGTAAATAGCAAAAGTTTTATTGAATACTGAAGTGAGTGTCTACATGATAAAGTAAATAAATAAACTAATTATCTCCAAGTAAACTCAAAACATACTTAAATAGTCTATTACAAGGTTCCACAACTCTCAAATAGAAAATAACTAAGAATAAAGACACTGAAAACACTCGCACAAAGGGTCGTGCTCATCTTCTATAACTTGAGTATCCATCACCGCTACATGTCCGTACGCTAGTACCTCCTTATAATCTTCAATAATAAGACCTGCGTCATCAACTAAAATATTCAACATCAAGGGGTGAGCACACATCACGGCTTAGTGAGCAAAGAAAATAATGCGTAAACATATGCATGCATTCAATTATATCTTTGGTCTGATTTTAAGTGCAACTATGCCATAGAAAGGGTTGGCGGCCACCGGACCTCTATACACGAGCATGTGAATCCGTCCAATGGATCAAACACCATTGCCATCCCACATGAACCTACCATGGAATCAAAATAGAGTTAAAGTGTACCCTTGATGACCTACCCATACCAATATGTATGCCCCTACTAGCGAGGGCTTACAAACTGGGATCGCAATTAACCAATCCTAATGCCATCCATATGTATCCAAGGCCTTACTCCAACATTTCTCAATACGTCCATAGAGATAGAGCTAGGGCTCCTCGATAGAGTCAAAGACCACATGATCCTTGAACACCCCTCTGATGCCCTACGATGTAATAGTTCCGCTAAGCTAACAGTGATATGACGATATCAATGCGAAGCGTGGTTTAGGGATCACACACCCCTCCCCATGTAGCACACCAACCACACTCACAACATATGCCTATTCCTATCATCATCCATAATAAGATAAAAGTAATAAAGTAAATATGCATGAACAAGAAGAGCAGTAATATTGGATGACATGTGAGATGCACATTAAAAGCATACACACATAGTATCAATCATGGCAACAAACAAAATAAAAGAAAAGTAATTTGTTATTATCCAGTTAGTTTAGGTCTTGTTCCCCTACCTTTGATCATAGTATTAACTCTCTTCCAAGCTTTAAAAATTCACTTGACAACCTAGGAAATTCATGAATTTAGATTAGGGTTCGATAGTATTAGGTTATAATAGTCTAACATTTAGTTTGGCCTCAAAATAGGCTTCTTGATTTGTGTGGCCGACAGTATGGTAGCACATCATGCTTCCACTGATGCGGCCACATAACCCTGTATGTTTTTCTAAGAGTCTGTGGTCAAACATTGGTCACTCTATGGTCGAGCACAGATGCGGCCACACAACTTACAGGTTGTGTTCGTAGGTCTTTCTCAGTATATCCCTTGGTTTACCTTTGGAGCACCTTTTAGGGTCTCTCTATGGCCTTGTTTATGGGTTTTCCATCAACAATTGTTTTATTAACCTAATCTATGGTTTTTCCTTGAGATTATTCAAGAGATTACATGATCTCGATCACAATACTAATTTGAGATCATCAATTCACTATTGGGAAATCAATTCTAACCATCCTATACCTACAAAGGTAACTTCTTACTTTTGCCTCTTGCTGTAGAGAAGAATAGCAAGCTTCTCTGTAAGACTTCCTCTTTAAGTCTCCTTCTTCCTTCTTTTCCTTCTCCTTTTCTTCTTTCTTAGGTTTAGAGTCTTAGATTCTGTTCTAAGAGTGAGAGAGGCCAAGGGACATCCTTTATATAGAGGAAAAATCTCCATAGAGTGTCCCCTCACAACAAGGAAATAAATCCTCTAAACTTGAAAAGTTTCCAATCTCGGAGTCAGTTATAAATTTGGGTGGCTGCCTGTGTGGTCCCAGAATCTATCAACCACACAAGGCCAAGAGTGCTGCTACACAACTAAAATCTGACTGACCTTACTTTTTGACTGTGTGGTCAGCCACACAAGAACGTTTATGCTTCCATTCAATTTAATTACATTATTTTTGGGTTAAATCACTCACCTAGCCCTATGTATCCTTCATACGGTTGGTCCGACTATGATGGGAAGACCTGACACGACACTGTTAGACCTGGTTAATGGAGTATAGGACTTACAATAGGATTGTATTTATGTGTGGTTGGTGTGTGGAATGGGAAGAGGTTGTATCATCAAACCATTCACTACACACTAACATTGTCGTATCGCTGTTAGCTTAGCAGAATTCGTATGACATAGGGTATCAGGGGAGTGATTGCCGTGTGTAGCTGTAGCTCTGCTAGCTGACTTTAGTTATATCTCCGTGTCGTATTGAAGGATGTTGGGGTAAGGCTTTGGATACAAATTTAAGGACATCTAGGATTAGTTAGACATAAACCTAGTTTGCAAGCCCTCTCCAGTAGGGGCATACACACTGGTATGGGGTAGAGTATCAGGGAGGTTGTTAACAATGTGTGATCTGTTAGGCTCTAGCTCTATCTCTATTCTGTAGTGAGTGATGTGGGGTGACAATGGTGTGTGATCGATTGGGCATGCTCACTCTCATGTATGGAGGTGTGGTGGTCGTCTATCCTTACCATAGCATATTCTAAACTTAAACCAGACCAAAGATATGAATATGACATCATGCATATGTTTGTTACATTATTTTGTTTTCTCACTAAGCTAAGTTGTGATCTCACCCGACGATGTTATATATTTTTATATGATGATGTAGGTACTATTGTGAAAGATTATATGAATGAACCATCCTATGGACACGTGGTGCCTTTAGACGTATTAGTGGTGGAGGACGAGCATGATTCGTCATGCAAGTGTTTCCATTGTGTTTATACTTAGAATTTTACTTTCGTATTTGGATTTATGGAAATTGTTATAGATATTTAAAGTATATTTTGGTTAACATTGGATAAATGGTTTATTTATTTATTTATCATTAGATACTCAGGTCATATTAATAAAGACTTCCGTTATATTTATTATCTTTGATTGTTGTGTGGATATGTATGGTTTGATGTTGGCACCGTCCTATGTGATCCTAGCTTGAACCATTGGTTCATATGACGGCTCATCACACTTTTGGTTTGATCAGAATTGGGTATGACAACTTGGTATCAGAGTGCTTAGGCTCTACCAATCGAACCTAAATATATTTACATGTGTCTATGAACTGAGATAGGTTATACTTAAAAGCTGTAATACAAACACATTGAAGCACATTATTGGTTGAGACAGAACTTAAAGCAAGACCATAATGCACATAATATTAGATGAAACTATATATTGACATGAAATAAAATGTGTTCCAAACATAAAATAGGGTATGGTCCACAATCCGAACGGTTACCCTAAGAATATAACCAAAAAATAAAATGTGCCTGAAAAGTAACACTCTAAACCTGGGCTGGTGGGGGAGGTGGTGACTCTATCTCTCTCATAGTCCTTTGCATAGGTGGTCCAGAACCAGTGTACCTCCTTCCATACGACCTAAAGGCTCTGTACAAGCTCCGCTACACATCAATACGTAGCACACTAAGCCTCCCAAATCTCCACGAGGAGTGACATCATCGAATCAGGAAGGAGATGTGAGGGACTAGCCTCAGATGTATGCTATGGTGTAGGAGGGGGATGTTATCTACAACCATATACATATGGTCGTCATCATCACCCTCAACCTCAGCTGCTGTTGCTGCCCTACCCTGAGGCTGCTCTAGTACATCCAACTCTACATCGTTGATCACCACCTTATGCAAGCACATCTTGGTGATGGCATCCCAGTTAGGATCAGTCATGACCGTCTCCTTATACATTCTCTCACCTTCCATGTTCACGTGAAGGCGATTGAGAATAGTTGTGATCATAGGGTCATAAGGCAGATTTTCCTTCAGATTGGGCATTGCAGCTCGATACATGGTACGGATGATGTTCTAGGGCAAGCATATAAGTTGCTTGATACAAATTTAATAAAGAACATACAGAGTGAGCTGGGATACCTCATTGTAAAGGGCACTCTGAGGAACGAGGTTGTGCTGGATGATGCGGTAATAAACATGAGGAAGGTGACACAGGTTGATTGCCTTCAAATCCCTAAGCCCTGGCTGCATAATCTGGTTTCATACCTCAAGACGTAGGTCTTCAGTCATGAATTTGAGCTCCTTAGGTGAGCAGTAAACCAGCTCTCTAGTGTTCGAGATGTTCAGGAGACCCGCTAGCTGGTGGGTATCAAAAGAGATCTGCACACCCTTCACCCAGCTAGTGATCTATAGCCCTTTGCCCCTATTGAAGTCCTTTGGATCGCTTTTTAGCTGTAAATTACAGTATAACTGCTTACCAAGTCAGGATCTGTGGACCCCTGGTACTGGGTCATAGGAAGCCAACCCATGGTGTCGAACATTGTCTCTACGTCGAACCTAGCAAGATCTTGCAGGTTCACAAAATGCCCCACCTCGACCTTTTTGCTTCGAAACCATGGATATTGAGCTTCGGCTTCGGCTGAGTGGAATCATAGTGCGTCAAATTGTTTAGGTGGGTTATCTTTGCAACCACGTACATTCTTGGTGCAAGGCATAATGAAGCTACAAAACCAAACAAATTAAGAGTTTATTAGTCAAAAAATTTAAAAATTTCGGTAGCATAATGGTAAATTGGTCTAAAGATTCAATCTCTCCCAATTACATGGGCAGGAGGACTTACATGGGTCACAAACCATGCTGCAATGATTAACTAATAGGAGAATCCAACAAATTTCAAGATATTACAAAAAAAATTTCAAAAGGGAAAAAAATAAATTTTTAGGATTTCTCCCAAACCAACCAACGAAAACCCAAATTGATTGAGGGCTTTCGTTTGTTGTGTGCCCAACATTATTTCTTAGCAAATAAAACAACATTTCTAAGGTTGGAAAAATTTAAATTTGAGAAAGGCAAAAAACAGGTGATAAAAACCTAGAAAACTATCCCAAAGAAAAGAAAGAATTTGAGAACATACCTCTAGGGAGTGATTAGAAGTTTTTAACTGGAGAAAAGAGCTTTGAAAAATGTTCGGAAGCACTGTAGCGACTCACTAGAGACCAGTTGAGTAAAAAAGAAATGGAGAACAAGGAAGAAAAATGAGAAAAAGACTCAAATCGTGTGTTTACAAAAGCAGATTTTGATTGACTAGTCGAACGATACGACTTTAAGGGTCGACTAGTTAGTCGACTGACTAGTCGATCGGACACTCTTGGGAATGAACTTAGAGTTTGTCCTGATTGATCACTAGTCACTCAATACACTACCCATTAAGGGATACCAAATAAATTTTCCTTGTGCTATTTATACTCTTTTGGCTCTATTTTGTTGGGATTTTCATATACTGTGGGACTAACCCTATGAACTACATTGTACCTTGTCTCATACTTACTGGCTATGTAGAAACTTCAACAGTCAAAAGTTTAAAACGGCACACCGTACTTGCAGAACCAGTTGAAGAGGCGTAGCCTGACCCTACAACCACCTAGAGTGGGGGATGTGAATGAAAACCCAATAGAACAAACATGGAACAATATGAATTAGAATGTTGCACCACAAGGGATGAACAATCAGGCCACTCCAACCAACCTACTTAGGCCACCAAATGATTTGGCTATGGTTGTGACTAATTTGGCTCGACAGATGCAGGATACACATCAGATGTTGTTGGCCATGCAAGCTGCAATGAGGATGACTATACCGACTACTAATACTACACCAACACTTCCTGTCACACCCCAATTCTGGACGAATCAGAAGTGTGATGAACCGTCATACAAACCAATGGTTCAAGCTAGGATCACATAGAACTGTGCCATCCACCAAACCATAGATTTTACATAATCAGAGGTGATAAATAAATAGCAAAATATAATTAATAATAAACTAAGAGTCTATAGTGATAATACTAAATAAACCAATTATCTCAAATGTAACCAAAATGTAGTTTTATAAGTTATTACAAATTCTCATAAGCCAAATACGAAAATAAAAACCTAAGAGTAAACAGAGTGGAACACTCGCATGATGAGTGATGCTCATCCTTCATAGCTTGCACATCCATAGCCGCCACATGTCCATATGACAGTATCATATGGATATGTACCTGCATCATCAACTAAAAATATACGACGTCGTGGGGTGAGCTCACAACTTAGTTCAGTAAGTAAACAAAATAATGCAATAAATATATGCATGATTTCAAATTCATATCCTTGTCTGGTATAATTTTGTAATGTGCTATAATAAGGATAAGCAGCCACCACACCTCCATACACGAAAGTATGAGCATGCCCAACAGATCACACATCGTTGTCGTCCCACATCACTTACTACAGAATAGAGATAAAGCTAGAGCTTAACGGATCACACACTGCTAGCACTCCCCTTGATACTTTAACCCATACCAGTATGTATGCCCCTACTAGCGAGGGCTTACAAACTGGGTTTGTGTCTAATCAATTCTAGATGTCATCAAACTTGTATCGAAGGCCTTACCCTAGCATCCCTCAATACATCCATAGAGATGGAGCTAGGGTTCACTAGCAGAGCTATAGCTACACACTGCGATCACCTCCTTGATACCCTATGACATACTAATTTCGCTAAAGAAATGAGGATACGATGATTTCAGTATGGTAAATGGTTTGATGCTACAATCTCTCCCCATTCAACATACTGACCATATACAAACATATGCATATCCCTATCATCATCATCATAATAAAATATGAATAATGATAAAATATGCATGAACAAGAATAACAGTCATTAGATGACATGTGAGATGCACAAACAATCATACAATGCATGGCATCAGTCAAATTAACAGAAAGTAAAGGGTAGCTTGTTATTAACCAATTAGTTTAGGTCTTGTTCTTTCACCTGTGCATGATGTTTGTTCCTCTTTCAAGCTTTGAAAACTATCTTGAACTAGTGAAAATCCAAAACAATTATTGAATTTAAATTAAGGTTCTATTCCATTAAGTTTTGTACTCTGTTTTACTGTCCAGTCTCTAATATTTTGATCATTGTTTGATCGAGTCACCGGTTTTGCATTGGTCGAAAGATGAGTAATCCAGACAAAACTGTCACAACCCATTCTAGAGAATCGGGCATGATATCCGGGTCAACTCTTGTAGCACCTGAATACATCCAAGATCGCTACCACAATGATTACAAAATAAATCCCATAGTCTACACATGCAATATCTACAATAACCAATAAGCAATAATAATATAAATGGAAGCAATTAATATAGACAGATGTAACTAATGATAACATATCCCATACTATGTATCAAATTATCCATTTACAAACCATTATATATTCTCAAAATATTACCATATTCATATACAAATACCCAAACCAAAAAGGAGTAAATCTGTTACATTGATTTGATAGACCTATTCGTCTACCAACGAAAATAATCATAATATCCAGAGCATATCAGGGAAGGGAGAAAGTAAGGGGAGGGCTACGTCATGCGCATACGCAGTGGCTACAAGTATAGCCCTCACTGTGCTCTCAACCAACATCCTTGGAACTAGCAACCACCCTATCTAGAGGGGATTCCATGAAATCAGCTACAGAAATCACCAGCAGGAGAATCTAAAAAGAAGTGTCAACATGAGGGTGAGCTTACATCCCAACTCAATGAGAAATCTAGTATTACATGCTATGCACATACAACATCCAATGATATGAAATGTAATTTATTTTATATTAGGTCTCAGGTTTGTGTTTCTACATCCTGGGCGAAGATAGAAACTGAATAAACAACCTCAGACAGCTAAACAACTTCTATAGATAAACCCCCCCCCCCTTGGGGAGATGCATCCTTACAAGGTTCGTCACCTCCAACCATAGACCCCACATACACCAGCTACCATACACCCATACATCACTAACTCCCCCTAGGGTTACCCAACCTTTGGGAGTGCAAAGCTATGCCATTACCTTTACCCCTATTGGAGGGGTGTAGAAAATAGGGAATGGCACTACCTATGCCTATTATGTTCATTCATTTCACTTTGTCTATCCGCCAATAGAAGCCTAGGATCACCACTTCCTTCGATTACCATGCCCCTACTAGCATGTCGACATAACCATCGAGTTATCCACTAGCAGAGAACCCCGGTTCCATTCCCCTACTACTAGAGTGTTTAGATTCCAACGTGATCCATGTACCTGCACTCCATGAGCCATACGAACCACCATACATGGCCAATCATCATTATGTTCCAACATGATTCATGCGTCCGTACTCCCACGAGTCACACGAACCATCATACATGACATGATTATACTTACAATCTAACATGATTTGCATACTCGTAATCCTATATATTACACGAAACATCATACATGGTTGTTTATACATATAAATAAAACTATGCCCTAATGGCAAACCCCGGCTCTACTCCCATGGATCACTATGCTCCTGCTAGAGCCTAGCATCAACAACATGGCCCATGTATTGTACTCCCATACTCCACATGTCCATCATATCCAAATAATCATACAAACATTTATAGTTGTTATAATGAAAATGCATGCTCATACATAGCAATCATGGAAAACTTATAATTAAATAACAACCTAAGCATGTTACTAGTAAAGTAGACATGTTATTAGGAAACCCTACATATAAGGACTAGACCCCTCACCTGATTGCATAAAGAGTGTAGTAGTAATCCGAAGCCAAACAAAAGGCTTCACAATTAACCTAGTCAAATACCTATTAAATACATAACTCTTTATTAGATTGGTTTTCATAGCATTTAATCATTATGGACAAGGCTTACATGTCCATACAGGGGTCCCACAGAAGGTTGAGAACCAAAAGGATGGTTTTCCTAATCATTACTAGGCTCATAGGCCAATAAAGACTAAACAAACAGATCGAACTAGTAAAGGGTTCCATCGGTACGTTCAACTGGTAAACACTTAAGAGTATTTTCTAAGTAAGTGGCACCAGAAGGAAGAGCGGATGCTCGACCATCCGGTTGGTCATCCAGTTTGTATACTGATATAAACCCTGGGATTCTAGTAGTTTTTTGGAAGCATTGTTGGGTGATCATTCATCCGGCATTGACTCCACTTAATTATTAAGCCTAAACGGAAGATCTAAATCAGGCGGATCCACTGGGAACTAGTAGAATGATTAGGACTAATGCAGAGGATTGTGTCTCTGGTACGAGACTTTGGTTAGTTTATTAACTAATAAGTCAAGGCATTTTCCTTGTCGGAACCACGGTTTAAACTAAGAGGATGAACAATCATGTCTGTGGATTTTTTATCCGGTATGTGGTACCAGTTCATGACCCAAGAACCAGGTCATGAATGGAGCAATGTCTCCAAGTCTTGGAGACTTATTCTCCACTGCTAAACTTTTATTTTAGTTGGTGGGGAACTCATTTCCACCATTATTAGGCACAATGGGATCCATTTATGGATGCAATAACTCCCTCAATAGAGTTGGTGAACCAATCCTAGGTTTTCTAGGTCATTATGAAATCTCCATTAATGGAGCTTCAACAATCAAGCATCTTTGCATTTATTCCCCAAGGGAGAAGGAAGGAAGGAAGGAAACCCTACCTTCAATAACTCCCTTAATGGAGTTGGGCAAACCTAAACCTAGGTTTCCTAGGTCATTAATGGTGGTCACTATTAATGGTGCTCAACCACCATGGTTGTTAGCCATTAACACAAGGAAGAAGGAGGAAGCTTATTGTTCTTACCTCCAAGGAAAGGCTAGGGCTTGAGTTCCTTGTGCTCCAAGCTTTCTCCTCCACTTATTCTTCTTCTCTATTTTCTCTCAATCACCCACAGTCCAAGAAGAGTGAAAGGAGGGCTTGGTCCCCCTTTTATAGAAATTATGGAGAAAGAAAGTATTTAACTCGATTTCAATTGGCTGAACTCAATCGGGAGAAAATTCTACAGGTGCATTCTACCAGTTGGGCCAAAACATACCCTATGGACCATCTCTTTGGCCTGGATGCTTTGGGATATGTATCCCCTTCACCCAAGGTCTACTAGGACACCTAATACTACCAAGTATACATAGTGAAGACTCACCTAAGGTTTAGATACCATCATCAGGTCCTCGTCAGATGCTCCATCAGTCGATGTGTTGAGACCTGGCACAGGAAGAATCTAGGTTAGTAAAGGGATTCCAAGTGCTGGTCTCACAATCCTCCCAATTTATAAGAATTTTGTCCCCGAAATTAAGACGTACCTGAGTCTTTAAATAAATGCGGATAAGTCTCCAGCATTGCATCTTTACTTTCCCCGATGGCTTCTTCAATTGCACAATTGCGCCAATGAACCTTCACATAGGGCATGGAACGGTTCCGCAGCTGCTGCACTTTCCTGTCCAATATTGCCACAGATTCCATAGTGCATGATAAATTAATTCTAAGAAGAAGGAGTTGGGTCTTCAACTCAGATTGTCAGAAGAATAAAACATGGATGCTAACACCTGAGATGATCGTAACCCATATTGCAACAAAATGGTGTAAAACAGAAGAAGAATGAAGAAGAAGAAAAATAAGAAGAAGAAAAAGAAGAAGAAAGAAGAAGAATGAAGAAGAAGAAAGAAGAAGGAAAATGAAAAAGAAGATGAAAGAAAAAGAATGAAGAACAAAAAGAAGAAAAGGACATGATGAAAGAAGAAGAGGAAGAAGAATAATAAAGAAGAAGACGTGCGCCAATGCACTTTAGAAGTATGCCAGCGCCCTTCAGAAGTGCGCCAGTGAACTTCTTCTTCTTTTTTTTTTTTGGGCAATTTTCTTCTTCTTCTTCTTCTTTCATTTTCAATCTTGTTCTTCTTCTTTTATTCTCTTTTATTTTTCTTCATTCTACTACTTTCTTCATCTTCTTGTTTTTCTTCTTCATTCTTCATTCTTCATTCTTCTTCTTTGTTTTTCATTCTTCTTCTTCATTCTTCTTCTTCTATGTTCTTCTTTTTCATTCTTTTCTTCATTCTTCTTCTTCTTCATCTTCTCCTTCATGTCTTCATTCTTCTACATTCTTCCTCTTCATTTTCTTCTTCTATGTTCTTCTTTCTCAATCTTTTATTCATTCTTCTTCTTCTTTATCTTCTTCTTCATTTCTTCATTCTTCATTCTTCTTCTTCTACGTTCTTCTTTTTTCTTTCTCATTCATTTATTCATTCTTCTTCTTCTTCATTCGTGTTCCTCTACTTATTCTTCTTCTTTTCTTTATTCTTCTTCGCCATTCTTCAATCTTCATATTCTTCTTCTTTTTCTTCATCTTCAATCTTCTTCTTTTTCATCTTTCTTCTTCATTATTTTTCTTCTTTCTCTTCTTCTTTCTTCTTCATTCTTCTTCTTTTTCATTCTTCTTGTTTCCTCCTCTTCTTCTTCTTCTTTTTCCTCTTTCTGCTTCATTCTTCTTCTTCTTCTTTTTCATTCAAAGACCATGAGCACATTTTGCACCATTTTATGATAAATATGGTTCATGATCATCTCATGCAGTTTGCATCCAAATTTTATTCTTCTGACAATTTGAGTTGCAAACTCGACACTCAAGCTCAATTGCATCTTTTAGAAACATAGGGAATCTAAATATGGAGTTGAGAGTTGCTTAATCCTAAGAAGGAGTTGGGTTTTCAACTTAGATTGTCAGAAGAATAAAACATGGATGCTACCACAGGAGATGATCGTAACCCATATTGGCACAAAATGGTGTAAAACTGAAGAAGAATGAAGAAGAAGAAAATAAAAAGAAGAAAGACAAAGAAAAATGAAAATGAAGACGGAAGAAGAAGAAAGAAGAAGAAAAAGAAGTAAATGACATGATGAAAGAAGAAGAGGAAGAAGAATAAAGAACAAGAAGAAGTGCGCCAGTGCACTTTCGAAGTGGGCAAGCTCACTTTAGAAGTACTAAAGTAGGCAAGGTATGCCAGCGCCCTTTAGAAGTGCCTGCGAACTTCATCTTCTTTTTTTTTTTTTGAGAACTTTTCTTCTTCTTCTTCTTTCTTTTTCGTTTCTCTTCTTCTTCTTCTTTCTTTCTTTTTCATTCTTCTTCGTTCAACTACTTTCTTCATCTCCTTCTTTTTCTTCTTCATTCTTTATTCTTCATTCTTTTTCTTTGTTCATCATTCTTCTTCCACATTCTTCTTCTTCATTCTTCTTCTTTTATTTTCTTCTTTCTCATTATTTTCTTCATTCTTCTTCTTCTTCATCTTCTTCTTCATTCTTCATTCTTCCTTCTTCATTCTTCATTCTTCCTTCTTCATTCTTCTTCTTAGTTCTTCATTCTTCTTCTAGAATCTTCTTCTTCATTCTTCTTCTTCTATGTTCTTCTTTCTTTTTCCTCATTCTTTTCTTCATTCGTCTTCTTCATCTTCTTCATCTTCATACATCTTCTTTTACTTATTCTTCTTCTTTTTCTTCATTCTTCTTTGCCATTCTTCAATCTTCACCTTCTTCTTTTTTTTTGTTCATCTACGTTCCTCTTCTCCATTCTTCTTCTTCTATGTTCTTCTTTCTCATTCTTTTCTTCATTCTTCTTCTACTTTATCTTCTTCTTCATTCTTCAATCTTCATTCTTCATTCCTCATTCTTCTTCTTCATTCTTCTTTTACATTCTTCATTCTTCTTCTTTGTTCTTCATTATTCTTCTTCTATGTTCTTCTTTCCTCTTTCTCATTCTTTTCTTCATTCTTCTTCTTCTTCTTTATTCTTCTTATTCTACTTATTCTTCTTATTTTTCTTCATTCTTCTTCGCCATTCTTTAATCATCATCTTCTTCTTCTTTTTCTTCATCTTCATTCTTCTTCTTTCTTCTTCATTCTTCTTCTTCTTCTTCATTCTTCTTCTTTTTCATATTCTTCATCTTTCTTTTTCATTATTTTTCTTCTTTCTCTTCCTCTTTCTTCTTCATTCTTATTCTTTCTTCTTCTTCATTCTTCTTGTTTTCTCATCTTCTTCTTTTTCCTATTCATGTTCTGCTTCATTTTTCCTCTTCTTCTTTTCATTCAAAGAGCACGAGCACATTTTACACCATTTTTTGACAATATGGTTCACGATCATCACATGCAGTTTGCATCCAAATTTTATTCTTCTGACAATCTTAGTTGCAAGCCCTACACTCAAGCTCAACCGCATCTTCTAGAAATAGAGGGAATCCAAATGCGGTTAAGGTTGAGACTAGCTTAATCCTAAGAATAAGGAGTTGGGTCTTCAACTCAGATTGTCAGAATAATAAAACTTGGATGCTAACACAAGAAATGATCGTAACCTATATTATCACAAAATGGTGTGAAACAAAAGAAGAATGAAGAAGAAGAAAAAGAAGAAGTTTAAAGAAGAAGAAAGAAGAAGAAAAATGAAAAAGAAGACGAAAGAAGAAGAATGAAGAAGAAAAAGAAGAAAATGACATGATGAAAGAAGAAGAGGAAGAAGAATAAAGTAGAAGAAGAAGTGCGCCAATACACTTTAGAAGTATGCCAACGCCCTTCAAAAGTTCGCCATCAAACTTCTTCTTCTTCTTCTTCTTTTTTGGGTAATTTTCTTCTTCTTCTTCTTCTTTCTTTTTTGTTCTTCTTCTTCTTCTTCTTCTTCTTCTTCTTCATCTTCTTTCTTTTTCATTCTTCTTCTCTCAACTACTTTCTTCATCTTCTTCTTTTTCTCCTTCATTCTATATTCTTTATTCTTCTACTTTGTTCTTCATTTTTCCTCTACATTCTTCTACTTCATTCTTCTTCTTTCTCATTCTTTTGTTTATTCTTCTTCTTCATCAGTCTTCATTCTTCATTCTTCTTCTTTGTTCTTTATTCTTCTTTTACATTCTTCTTCTTCTTTCTTCTTTTTCCCATTCTGTTCTTCATTCCTCTTCTTCCATGTTCTTCATTCTTTATTCTTCTTCTTTGTTCCTCATTCTTCTTCTACATTCTTCTCCTTCATTCTTCTTCTTCTATGTTCTTATTTCTTCTTTCTCATTCTTTTCTTTGTTCTTCTTCTTCTTCTTCTTTGTTCTTCTTCTTCTGCTTCTTCTTCTTCATCTTCTTCAATCTTCATTTTTTTTTTCAGCTTCATTCTTCTTCTTTCTTCTTTTTCTACTTCATTCTTCTTCTATTTCATATTCTTCATCTTTCTTCTTCGTTATTTTTCTTCTTTCTCTTCCTCTTTCTTCTTCATTCTTCTTGTATCCTCCTCTTTTTCTTCTTCTTTTTCCTCATTCTGCTTCATTCTTCTTCTTCTTCTTCTTTATTCAAAGAGCAAGAGAACATTTTGCACCATTTTCTGACAATATGATTCATGATCATCTCATGCCGTTAACATCGAAATTTTATTCTTCTGACAATCTGAGTTACGACCATACACTCAAGCTCAATTGCATCTTCTAGAAACAGAGGCATACCAAATGCGATTGAGGTTGAGAGTTGCCTAATCCTAAGAAGGAGTTGAGTTTCAACTTAGATTGTCAGAAGAATAAAACTTGGATGTTAACACATGAGATGATAGTAACCCATATTACCACAAAATGGTGTAAAACTGAAGAAGAATTAAAAAGAAGAAGAAAATGAAGAAGAAAGAAGAAGAATGAAGAATAAGAAAGAAGAAAAATGAAAAAGAAGACAAAAGAAGAAGAATGAAGAAGAAGAAAGAAGAAAAATGAAAAATAAGACAAAAGAAGAAGAACGAAGAAGAAAAAGAAGAAAAGGACATGTTGAAAGAAGAAAAGGAAAAAGAATAAAGAAGAAGAATAAGTGCGCCAACGCCTTTCAGAAGTGCGCCGGCGAACTTCTTCAACATCTTTTTTTTTCAAGTAATTTTCTTCTTCTACTACTTCTTTCTTGTTCATTCTTTTTCTTCTTTCTTTTTCATTCTTCCTCTTTCAACTACTTTCTTCATCTTCTTCTTTTTCTTCTTCATTCTTTATTCTTCATTCTTCTTCTTTGTTCTACATTCTTCTTCTTCGTTCTTCTTCTTCTATGTTCTTCTTTTACATTCTTTTCTTCATTCTTTTTCTTCTTCATTCATCTTCTTTTACTTTTTTTCTTCATTCTTCTTTGCCATTCTTTAATCTTCATCTTCTTCTTCTTTTATTTTTATCTTCATTCATTTTCATTCTTCTTTTTCATCTTCATTCTTCTTCTTCATCTTTCTTCTTCATTATTTTTCTTCTTTCTTTTCCTCTTTCTTCTTCATTCTTCTTCATTTTTAATCTTCTTATTTCTCCTCCTCTTTTTATTTTTTTTCCTCTTTCTACTTCATTCTTCTTCTTCTTCTTCTTCTTTTTCATTCAATGAGCACAAGCACATTTTGCACCATTTTATGACAATATGGTTCACGATCATCTCATGTAGTTAGCATCTAAATTTTGTACTTCTCATAATCTGAGTTGCAAACCCTACACTTAAGCTCAACCGCATCTTCTAGAAATAGAGGGAATCCAAATGCGGTTGAGGTTGAGAGTAGCTTAATCCTAAGAAAAAGGAGTTGGGTCTTCAACTTAGATTGTCAGAATAATAAAACTTGGATGCTAACACATGAGATGATCGTAAACCATATTGCCACAAAATGGTGTAAAACTGAAGAAGAACTAAAAAGAATAAGAAAATAAAGAAGAAAGAAGAAGAATGAAGAAGATTGAAGAAGAAGAAAGAAGAAGAAAAATGAAAAAGAAGATGGAAGAAGAAGAATGAAGAAGAAAAAGAAGAAAAGGACATGATGAAAGAAGAAGACGAAGAAGAATAGAGAAGAAGAAGAAGTGCGCCAACACATTTTAAAAGTACGCCAGCGCCTTCAAAAGTGGGCCATCGAACTTCTTCTTCTTTTTTTTTGGGTAATTTTCTTTTTCTTCTTCTTCTTTCTTTTCCTTCTTCTTCTTCTTCTTATTCTTCTTCTTCATCTTCTTTCTTTTTCATTCTTCTTCTTTCAACTACTTTCTTCATCTTCTTATTTTTCTTCTTCATTCTTCTACTTTGTTCTTCATTCTTCTTCTACATTCTTCTTCTTCATTCTTCTTCTTTCTCATTTTTTTCTTGATTCTTCTTCTTCTTCATTCTTCTTCTTTGTTCTTTATTCTTCTTTTAAATGCTTCTTCTTCATTATTCTTTTTTCTCATTGTTTTCTTCATTCTTCTTCTTCTTCATTCTTCATTCTTTATTCTTCTTCATTGTTCTTCATTATTCTTCTACATTCTTCTCCTTCATTCTTTTTCTTCTTCTATGTTCTTATTTCTTCTTTCTCATTATTTTCTTCGTTCTTCTTCTTCTTCATCTTCTTCTTCTTCATTCGTCTTCTTCTACTTATTCTTCTTCGCCATTCTTCAATCTTCATCTTCTTCTTCTTTTTCTTCAGCTTCATTCTTCTTCTTTCTCCTTTTTCTTCTTCATTATTCTTCTTTTTCTTCTACTTCATCTTTCTTCTTCATTATTTTTCTTCTTTTTCTTCCTCTTTCTTCTTCATTCTTCTTGTTTCCTCCTCTTCTTCTTCTTTTTCCTCTTTCTACTTCATTCTTCTTCTTCTTCTTTTTCATTCAAAGAGCACGAGCACATTTTGCACCAATTTATGACAATATGGTTCATGATTATCTCATGTTGTTAGCATCCAAATTTTATTCTTCTGAAAGTCTGAGTTGCAAACCATACACTCAAGCTCAACCTCATCTTCTAGAAAGAGAGGCATACTAAATGCGGTTGAGGTTGAGAGTTGCCTAATCCTAAGAAGGAGTTGGGTTTTCAACTCAAATTGTCAGAAGAATAAAACTTGGATGCTAACACATGAGATGATCGTAACCCATATTGCCACAAAATGGTGTAAAATTGAAGAAGAACTAAAAAGAAGAAGAAAATGAAGAAGAAAGAAGAAGAATGAAGAAGAAGAAAGAAGAAAAATGAAAAAGAAGACGAAAGAAGAAGAATTTAGAAGAAAAAGAAGAAAAGGACATGATGAAAGAGGAAGAGGAAGAAGAATAAAGAAGATGAACAAGTGCGCTAGCGCCCATCAGAAGTGCGCCGGCAAACTTCTTCACCATCTTTTTTTTTTAGGTAATTTTCTTCTTCTTCTACTTCTTTCTTTTTCGTTATTCTTCTTCTTTCTTTTTCATTCTTCTTCTTTCAACTACTTTCTTCATCTTCTTCTTTTTCTTCTTCATTCTTTATTCTTCATTCTTCTTCTTTGTTCTACATTCTTCTTCTTCCTTCTTCTTCTTCTATGTTCTTCTTTTTCATTATTTTCTTCATTCTTCTTATTCTTCATTCTTCATACTCCACTTCATTCTTCTTCTTTGTTGTTCATTCTTCTTCTACATTCTTCTTCTTCATTCTTCTTCTTCATTCTTCTTCTTTTATGTAATTCTTTCTTCTTTTTCAATCATTTCTTCATTCTTCTTCTTCTTCATTCATCTTCATTTACTTATTCTTCTTCTTTTTCTTCATTCTTCTTTGCCATTCTTCAATCTTCATCATCTTCTTATTTTTCTTCATCTACATTCTTTTTTCTTCTTTTTCTTCTTCATTTTTTTTCTTCTCCTTTCTTCTTCATTGTTTTTCTTCTTTCTCTTTCTCTTTCTTCTTCATTCTTATTCTTTTTCATTCTTCTTGTTTCCTCCTCCTCTTCTTCTGCTTTTTCCTCTTTCTACTTCATTCTTCTTCTTCTTCTTCTTCTTCTTCTTCTTCTTCTTCTTCTTCTTTTTCATTCAATGAGCAAGAGCACATTTTGCACCATTTTATGACAATATGGTTCACCATCATCTCATGCAGTTAGCATCTATATTTTATTCTTTTCACAATCTGAGTTGCAAACCCTACACTCAAGCTCAACCCCATCTTCTAGAAATAGAGGGAATCCAAATGCTGTTGAGGTTGAGAGTAGCTTAATCCTAAGAAGAAGGAGTTGGATCTTCAACTCAGATTTTCAGAAGAATACATGAGATGATCGTAACCCATATTGTCTCAAAATGGTGTTAAACAGAAGAAGAATGAAGAAGAAGAAAAATTAGAAGAAGAAAAAGAAGAAGAAAGAAGAAGAATGAAGAAGAAGAATGAAGAAGAAATTTAAAAAAGAAGACGAAAGAAGAATAATGAAGAAGTGAAAAAAAAAAAAAGGACATGATGAAAGAAGAAGAGGAAGAAGAATAAAGAAGAAGAAGAAGTGCGCCAGCGCCCGTCAGAAGTGCGCCAACGAACTTCTTCATCATTTTTTTTTTTCGGGTAATTTTCTTCTTCTTCTTCTTCTTTCTTTTTCATTCTTCTTTTTTTAACTACTTTCTTCATTTTCTTCTTTTTCTTCTTGATTCTTTATTCTTCATTCTTCTTCTTTGTTCTTCATTCTTCTTCTACATTCATCTTCTTCAATCTTCTTCTTCTATGTTCTTGTATCTCAATCTTTTCTTCATTATTCTACTTCTACATCTTCTTTTCATTTCTTCATTCTTGATTCTTTTTCTTCTATGTTCTTCTTTCTTCTTTCTCATTCTTTTCTTCATTCTTCTTCTTCTTCGTTCGTCTTCCTCTATTAATTCTTCTTTATTGTCTTCATTATTCATCGCCATTCTTCAATCTTCATCTTCATCTTATTTTTCTTCATCTTCATTCTGCTATTTTTTCTTCTACTTCATCTTTCTTCTTCATTATTTTTTCTTTTTTCTCTTCCTCTTTCTTCTTCATTCTTCTGCTTTTTCATCCTTCTTGTTTCCTCCACTCCTTCTTCTTATTTTTCCTCTTTTTGCTTCATTCTTCTTCCTCTTCTTTTTCAATCAAAGAGCATAAGCACATCTTGTCCCATTTTATGACAATATGGTTCACGATCATCTCATGCAGTTAGCATCCAAATTTTATTCTTCTCACAATCCGAGTTGTAAATTCTACACTAAAGTTCAACTGCATCTTCTAGAAATAGAGGGAATCCAATGAGGTTGAGGTTGAGAGTAGCTTAATCCTATGAAGAAGCAGTTGGGGCTTCAACTCAGATTGTCAGAAGATTAGAACTTGGATGCTGACACATGAGGTGATTGTAACCATATTGGCACAAAATAGTGTAAAACTGAAGAAGAATAAAGAAGAATAAAAATAAGAAGAAGGAAAAGAAGAAGAATGAATAAGCAGAAAGAAGAAGGAAAATGAAAAAGAAGATGAAAGAAGAAAAATGAAGAAGAAAAAGAAGAAAAGGACATGATGAAAGAAGAAGAGGAAGAAGAATAAAGAAGAAGAAGAAGTGCGCCAGCGAACTTCTTCTTCTTCTTTTTTTTTTTTTGGAGTAATTTTCTTCTTCTTCTTCTTCTTCTTCTTCTTCTTCTTTCTTTTTTGTTCTTCTTCATCTTCTTCTTCTTCTTCATCTTCTTCTTTCTTTTTCATTCTTCTTCTTTCAACTACATTCTTCATCATCTTTTTTTTCTTCTTCATTCTTTATTCTTAATTCTTCTTCTGTATTCTTCATTCTTCATCTACATTCTTCTTCTTTATTCTTATTCTTCTATGTTCTTCTTTCTCATTCTTTTCATCATTCCTCTTCTTCTTCTTCTTTATCTTCATTTCTTCAGTCTTCATCTTCTTCTTCTTCATTCGTCATCTTCTACTTATTCTTCTTCTTTTTCTTCATTTTTCTTCGCCATTCTTCAATCTTCATCTTCTTCTTCTTTTTCTTTATCTTCGTTCTTCTTCTTTCTTCATCTTCATTCTTCTTCTTTATTTTTTTTCTTCTTCATTCTTCGTCATTCTTCTTCTTTTTCTTCTTCATCATCTTTCTTCTTCATTATTTTACTTCTTTTTCTTCCTCTTTCTTCTTCATTCCTCTTCTTTTTCATTCTTCTTGTTTCCTTTTCTTCTTCTCCTTTTTCCTCTTTCTGCTTCATTATTCTTCTTCTTCTTTTTCATTCAAAGAGGACGAGAACATTTTGCACCATTTTATGACAATATGGTTCACGATCATCTCATGCAGTTAGCATCAAAATTTTATTCTTTTGACGAACTAAGTTGTAAACTGTACACTCAAGCTCAACCGCATCTTCTACTATGATTCCCAGGTTGACACTGAGAGGGGGTGAATCAGTGACACTAAAAATATTTCCAACAATGTGAGGTCAGTCCAGACTGATTAAACAATGCTGTCTTGAGCTGTTTGTCTAGGATGTGCTCCCTTGAGCTGACTAGTTCACATATTTATTCATTTACACATTTCGTGTAACACACCATGTTGCACACCTAGAGGTATCCATACCAGAGGCTTGGCCTACCAAGTGTGTACACCTAGACCTGTAACCCACACATTTCAAATGCACAACACAAACAAACACCTCCACATCCACATGATACACAGTGTAATGTGGTTCACGTATCACACACTGTGATGGCTACTCCACGGGACAATACCCTAACCAGGGTTTTGTATTATACCCAATACGCTACTTTAATGCTATGGTTGCACCTACAACCCAGATGCTACAACATCGACCACATTCCCAGCTGCAACTGAGTCCTAGGCAATAACCCTCATTCCTATTAAGCCCCCAACTTGACAGGTTACAATGTATTTATCAAATAGATATTAAAAACCCTTCCCATATGGCATTGGCATAAATAAATAGGGTCTGTGTGTGTAACTACCTTCCCAGCGTGATCACGGCATGTGTGGTGCTCACCAAATGGGCTTCCCAAGCTCTCCAATGGTGATGGGTAAGCTTCTTCAACAAAATGGAACTTCGACACTCTCCCAATGCTTCTCGCATAACATCATCCACACCAAACTTTCACCACATACTCACACTTCCTCTCCAAAGCTTCAAATGACCATTAATATCAGAGAGAAGAAAGTGGAGAAGGATTTTTCACTCAAGGAGAGCCCTAAAGTCCTTTTCCTCAAAAACCCGTAGCTTTTCCACACCAAAACACTGGTTTTTTTTTTTGTTACAGATTGATTCTACTCGAAGTGACAAGTCCAGAGCAATTTGAATCACCCAAATCCGAGATTGGACAGGCCAAGATATGGCCATCCAAAGTCCAGCCGATCAGATTATTCCAAATAGAATCTTTGAAGTTTAATACCGTGTGTTGTGATGCACCGTAGCCGACGCTGTCTGACAATACCGTACGATGTTGTCGAGTTTCTATTGGCAGAAATGAGAATCTTGTTTAATGGCCATTGGATCTCACTGAAAAAGGCACGATCAGACCCTGGCCGTCAGATCAGTTAGATCCCATCAAGGGAAAATCAGAGATCACATGGACCGCTGGATCTGGATCTTCCCGCTGCCATACGGTGAGCACGCCACACAGAATCAAGAACAACACCTTCATGCTACGTGATACAGATTTTTAAATTGCATCCGACCAATGGGGTTGCTAGCGATGGGATCTTGACGCACAAACCGTCAAGCACAGAATCCTGCCTTTTTGTGAGATGCCAGATTTGAATCTATGCATCGTGGCTCGATTTCAGCCGTTGATGTGGAATTTGCCACTTTTCTTTTGATCGAAATACCCCTAAACGAAGTATGGTAATGCCCTGTAAGTCCTATTTTTTCTAGTAGGGTGTCAAAGGCATTGTTTTTTGCGGCATTTCGTCGAACAAGTGATCCGTATGCGGGGAGAGCCTTGCAGAGGCTTGCGAGGTGCGCGCGCCGCTGGTCTTGCGGGCCTGTGGGCTTGCGAATCTTGCTGGCCTGCTCGAGGATGGCTGCGCAGCTGTCCTATGCTGCTGCTGGCTTGCTGTGCGCGGCATAGCTGTGCACGCGGGTGGCTTGCTGCATGATGCTTGCGGGCCTGGGGCTTCCGGCTTTGCTGTGCCTTGGGCATGCGCATGGCTGCAGGCCCTTGTGCTTGCTGTCTTGTCATGTGGCCTACTACCTTGTGCACTGGGCAACTGGCATGGCATGCTGGCTGCCTCCTATGCACCGGCATGCTTGCTGTGCGCGACAAGCTGTGCTGCTGAGCTCGCGGCATGGCTGTGCTGCTGACCTGGGCTGGCTACCATGCTGGCCTGGCCACTTTAGGTGGGACCCACCACTCTCTCTCTTCTTCTCTCTCTTCTTCTCTCTCTTCCTTCTCTCTCTTCTTTCTCTCTCCTCTTTCTCTCTCTTCTTTTTGGTCTTTATTCTCTTTCTTCTACTAGTCTCTCTCATTAACTACTGTCAGTGCACCAACCCAGTCACCATGTCTGTCAGTGGGACTTTAATGGGACCCACAGACACTCTCTCTCCTCTTTCATTCTCTACTTTGTCTCTCTACTTTATATGTCTTCTTTCACTGAACTGTAAGTACTGTGAATTGGCTTCCAAATAAGCTTAGACTGTCCAACCATGCATACTGACTATCTACTCTGTCTACTGACTGGATACACTGCCTGCTGATATTCTCTCTCCTCCATATCACTTTTCCAACTATCGAGAGGTTGCCAAGGTTGCCAACAATGACAACACACACAAAGATACTCTCAATTGCTCAACTTGGCTAAGGTTCCAACATCTACAAACAGAGGGATTCCAAATGCGGTTGAGGTTGAGAGTAGCTTAATCCAAAGAAGAAGGAGTTGGTCCTTCAACTCAGATTGTCAGAGGAATAAAACTTGGATGCTAACACCTGAGATGATCGTAAACCATATTGCCAAAAAATGGTCTAAAATTGAAGAGGAATGAAGAAGAAGAAAAATAAGAAGAAGAAAAAAAAGAAGAATGAGAAGAAGAAAGAAGAACAAAAATGAAAAAGAAGACGGAAGAAGAAGAATAAAGAAGAAAAAAGAAGAAGAAAAGGACATGATGAAAGAAGAAGAGGAAGAAGAGTAAAGAAGAAGAAGAAGTGGGCCAACGAACTTCTTCTTCTTCTATTTCTTTTTGGGTAATTTTCTTCTTCTTCTTCTTCTTCTTCTTCTTCTTTCTTTTTCTTTCTTCTTCATCTTCTTTTTCTTCTTCTTCTTCTTCTTCTTCTTCTTCTTTCTTTTTCATTCCTCTTCTTTCTACTACTTTTTTCTTCTTCTTTTTTTTTCTTCTTCATTCCTTGTTCCTCATTCTTCTTCTTTGTTCTTCATTCTTCATCTACGTTCTTCTTCTTCATTCCTCTTCTTCTATGTTCTTTATTCTCATTCTTTTCTTCATTCTTCTTCTTCTTCTTCTTCAACATCTTCATTTCTTCATCCTCAACTTCTTCTTCTTCATTCGTCTTCTTCTACTCATTCTTCTTCTTTTTATTCATTCTTCTTCTCCATTCTTGAATCTTCATCTTCTTCTTCTTTTTCTTTTTCTTTCTTCTTCACTCTACTTCTTTTTCTTATTCTTCATCTTTCTTCTTCATTATTTTTCTTCTTTTTCTTCATCTTTCTTCTTCATTCTTCTTCTTTTTAATTCTTCTAGTTTCCTCCTCTTCTTCTTCTTCTTTTTCTTCTTTTTACTTCATTCTTCTTCATCTTCTTCTTCATTCAAAGAGTGCAAGCACATTTTACAATATTTTATGACAATATGGTTCACGATCATCTCATATAGTTAGCATCCAAATTTTATTCTTCTCGCAATCTGAGTTGCATACCCTACACTCAAGCTCAACCGCATCTTTTAGAAACAGAGGGAATCCAAATGCGGTTGAGGTTGAGGGTAGCTTAATTCTAAGAAGAAAGAGTTGGGTCTTCAACTCAGATTGTTAGAAGAATAAAACTTAGATGCTAACACTTGAGATGATCGCAACTCATATTGCCACAAAATGGTGTAAAATAGAAAAAGAATGAAGAAGAAGAAAAATAAGAAGAAGAAAAAGAAGAAGAATGAAGAAGAATGAAGAAGAAGAATGAAGAAGGAAAATGAAAAAGAAGATAAAAGAAGAAGAATGAAGAACAAAAAGAAGAAAAGGACATGATGAAAGAAGAAGAGGAAGAAGAATAAAGAAGAAGAAGACGTGCGTCAACTTTAAAAGTGTCCTAGCGCCCTTCAGAAGTGCGCCAGCGAACATCTTCTTCTTCTTTTTTCTTTTTGGGGTAATTTTCTTCTTCTTCTTCATCATTTTTTTTCTTTCATTCTTTTTCATTCTTCTTCATTCTACTACATTCTTCATCTTCTTGTTTTTCTTCTTCATTCTTTATTCTTCATTCTTCTTATTTGTTCTTCATTCCTCTTCTACATTCTTTTTCTTCATTCTTCTTCTTCATTCTTCTTCTTCATTCTTCTTTTTCATTCTTCTTCTTCTATGTTCTTCTTTTTCATTCTTTCCTTCATTCTTCTTCTTCATTTCTTCATTCTTCAATCTTCTTCTTCTACGTTCTTATTTTTTCTTTCTCATTCTTTTCTTCATTCTTCTTCTTCTTCATTCATCTTCCTCTACTTATTCTTTTTCTTTTTCTTTACTCTTCTTCGCCATTTTTCAATCTTCATCTTCTTTTTCTTTATTTCATCTTCATTCTTCTCCTTTTTCTTCTTCTTCATCTTTCTTCTTCATTATTGTTCTTCTTTCTCTTCCTCCTTCTTCTTCATTCTTCTTCTTTTTCATTTTTCTTGTTTCCTCCTCTTCTTCTTCTTCTTCTTTTTCCTCTTTCTACTTCATTCTTCTTCTTCATTAAAAAAGCACAAGCATATTTTGCACCATTTTATGATAGTATGGTTCACAATCATCTCATCAAGTTTGCATCCAAATTTTATTCTTTGGAGAATCTGAGTTGCGAACCTGACACTCAAGCTCAACTACGTCTTTTAGAAACATAGGAAATCCAAATGCGGTTGAATTTGAGAGTTGCTTAATCCTAAGAAGAAGGAGTTGGGTCTTCAACTTAGATTGTAAGAAAAAGAACAAAAAAAGAAAAAAGAAGAAGAAGAAGAGAAATTACCCCAAGAAAAAAAAAAGATGAAGTAGTTCGCTGGTGAAGGGCGCTGGCATACTTCTAAAGGGCGGTGGCGCACTTCTTCTTCTTCTTTATTCTTCTTCCTCTTTTTCTTTCTTCATGTCCTTTTCTTCTTTTTCTTCTTCATTCTTCTTCTTCCATCTTTTTTTTTCTTCTTCTTTCTTCATCGTTTTCTTCTTCTTATTTTTCTTCTTCTTCATTCTTCTTTAGTTTTACACCATTTTGTGCCAATATGGATTACGATCATCTCATGTGCAAATACGGATTATGATCATCTCATGTGTTAGCATCTAAATTTTCTTCTTCGGACAGTCTGAGTTGAAGACCCAACTCCTTCCTCATTGGATTAAGCAACTCTCAACCTCAATCGCATTTGGATTCCCTCTGTTTCTAGAAGATGCGGTTGAGCTTGAGTGTAGGGTTTGCAACTCAGATTGTCATAAGAATAAAATTTGGATGCTAACTACATGAGAAAATCGTAAACCATATTGTCATAAAATGGTGGAAAATGTGTTCGTGCTCATTCAATGAAAAACAAGGAGAAGAAGAATGAAGCAAAAGAGGAAAAAGAAGAAGAAGAGGAGGAGGAGACAAGAAGAATGAAAAAGAAGAAGAAGGAAGAATAAAGGGGAAGAGAAAGAAGAAAAATAATGAAGAAGAACAAAAAGAAGAAGAATGAAGAAGAAAAAGAAGAAAGAAGAAGGATGAAGATGAAGAAAATAAAGAAGAAGATAAAGATTGAAGAATGGCAAAGAAGAATAAGTAGAAGAAGACGAATGAAGAAGAAGAAGATGAGGAAGAAGAAGAACGAAGAAAAGAAAGAAGAAGAATGGAGAAGAAGAATGAAAAGGAAGAATGTAGAAGAAGAATGAAGATCAATGAAGAATAATGAAGAATGATGAATGAAGAAAAGAATGAGAAAGAAGAACATAGAAGAAGAAGAATGTAGAAGAAGAATGAAGAACAAAGAAGAAGAATGAAGAATAAAGAATGAAGAAGAAAAAGAAGAAGATGAAGAAAGTAGTTGAAAGAAGAAGAACGAAAAAGAAAGAAGAAGAAGAAGAAGAAGAAGAAGGAGAAGAAGAAGAAGAAGAAGAACAAGAAAGAAAGAAGAAGAAGAAGAAGAAAATGACCCAAAAAATAGAAGAAGAAGAAAAAGAAGAAGAAGTAGGCTAGCGCACTTCTGAAGAATGCTGACGCACTTCTAAAGTGCGTTGGCACATTTCTTCTTTTTCATTATTCTTCTTCCTCTTCTTCTTTCATCATGTCCTTGTCTTATTCTTCTTCTTCTTTCTTCTTCTTTGGTCTTCTTTTTCATTTTTCTTCTTCTTCATTCTTGTTCTTTATTCTTCATTTTTTTCTTCTTATTTTTCTTCTTCTTCATTCTTCTTTAGTTTTACACCATTTTGTGCCAATATGGGTTATGATCATCTCATGTGTTAGCATCAAAGTTTTATTCTTCTGATAATTTGAGTTGAAGGCCCAACTCCTTCTTCTTAGGATTAAGCAACTCTCAACCTCAACCACATTTGGATTTCCCCTACTTCTAGAAGATGGGGTTAAGCTGGAGTGTAGGGTTTGCAACTCAGATTTTTAGAAAAATTAAATTTGGATGCTAACTGCATGAGATGATCATGAAACATATTGTCATAAAATGGTACAAAATGTACTCGTGCTCTCTGAATGAAAAAGAAGAAGAAGAAGAATGAAGCAGAAAGAGGAAAAAGAAGAAAAAGAATAGGAGGAAACAAGAAGAATGAAGAAGAAGAATGAAGAAGAATGAAGAAGAATGAAGAAGAAAGAGGAAGAGAAAGAAGAAAATTAATGAAGAAGAAAGATGGAGAAGAAGAAAAAGAAAAAGAATGAAGAATAAGAAGAATAATAAATAAGGAAAAGAACAAAGAAGAAGAATGAAGATGAAGAAAAAGAAGAAGAAGATGAAGAATGAAGAATGGCAAAGAAGAGTGAAGAAAAGAAGAAGAATAAGTAGAAGAAGACAAATGAAGAAGAAAAAGATGAAGAAGTAGTAAAATGAAGAAAAGATTGAGAAAGAAGAAAGAAGAACATAGAAGAAGAAGAATAAAGAAGAAGAATGACGAATGAAGAATGACGAATGAAGAATGAAGAATGAAGAAAAGAATGAGAAGGAAGAACATTGAAGAAGAAGAATGAAGAAGAAGAATGTAGAAGAAGAATGAAGAACAAAGAAGAAGAATGAAGAATAAAGAATGAAGAAGTAAAATGAAGAATAAAGAATGAAGAAAAAAAGAAGAAGATGAAGAAAGTAGTTGAAAGAAGAAGAAAGAAAAAGAAAGAAGAAAAAGAAGAAGAAGAAGAATGAAACAAAAAGAAGAAGAAGATGAAAATTACCCTAACAGAAAAAAAAAAAAGTTCGTTGGCGTACTTCTGAAGGGCGCTAGCGCACTTTTAAAGTGCGTTGGCGCACTTCTTCTTCTTCCTTATTCTTCTTCCTCTTCTTCTTTCATCATGTCTTTTTCTTCTTTTTCTTCTTCATTCTTCTTATTCCAACTTTTTTATTTTTTTTCTTCTTTCTTCTTCTTCATTCTTCTTCTTTTTCTTATTCTTCATTCTTCTTCTGTTTTACACCATTTTGTGACAATATGGGTTATGATCATCTCACGTGATAGCATCCAAGTTTTATTCTTCTGACAATCTCTATTGAGGACCCAACTCCTTCTTAGGATTAAGCTACTCTCAAGCTCAACCGCATTTAGATTCCTCTATTTCTAGAAGATGCGCTTGAGCTTGAGTCTAGGGTTTGCAACTCAGATTGTCAGATGAATAAAATTTGGATGCTAACTACATGAGATGATCGTGAACCATATTGTCATAAAATGGTGCAAAATGTGCTCGTGGTCTTTGAATGAATAAGAAGAAGAAGAAGAATGAAGCGAAAAGAGGAAAAAGAAGAAGAAGAAGAGGAGGAAACAAGAAGAATGAAGAAGAAGAAAGAATAAGAATGAAGAAGAAGGAGAAAGGGCCGCGAGTGAAATACCACCTAAGATTTATCCCTCCCATCTCCCGTAGCTCCTCTGTTGTTGGTGTTTGCTCTGCAGAGTCAGTTTCTGTTTGGACAATACACTAGTGGGATTTTTTCTCGGTAAGAGGCCGAGTTTTTCGTATGGTCATAGCTCCCTTTTGAAGCAATGGAGATTGCAGGGATCCGTTGAAGCTTTGCAACTCCTCTATGGTGGCCTGGAATTTAGATTTTCCTCCCTTACTGACCGAGAGTTGGTGTTGGAGAAGGCGGTCCATTATGTGGGAGGACAGCCAATTTTTTTGAGACATTGGCAACGAAACCTTCATACAAGTGGAATGTTGGGGCTAAAGAATGTTCCACTATGGGTGACCCTTCTTGGTTTCCCTCTCCATCTCTGGGGACAATAATCACTAAGCATTGTTTGCTCGGTGCTCAGGAAACCCCTATTTACATATCGAACTATTGCCCTCAAGAGTAGGTGGGTGTTTGCCCGAGCATGTGTGGAATTTGCAGGAGATAAGCCAATGCTCGATGTGGTAACAATAAAAGATGACGAAGGCAATGAGTTTATCCAACCTGTAAAGTATGAATGGCGCCCTCCCCAGTGCCTATCTTGTGGTGTCTTTGGCCATGTGCAAGATTCCTGCAAGCTGTTTGCAAACCCTGGAATAGAGGTAAAAGAGAGAGATAAAGAAGAAGGAGTTATGAGTTCGGATGATACTATTAGGAAGGAGGGGGGAATGTCGAATGCCGACCAGATGATTTCCTCCCTCCTGTGAAACAGAACTGGGATGAAGAACGTCCATGGTTGGGTGCCTAATCGGGTAAGGAAGAAGAGTCATATTACCCAAAATCTGACCCACATTGCCGGTGACCGCAGACCTAGTTGCCTCGGACAGAGCATTACCAGGCACCAGGCCACTTGTCGAGCCTTGAAGAAGCCTCAGGTGGTCCTATTCCAAGTTCTGTTGACTGCAGCTGGAGCTCTGCTGAGTAGTCAAATCTTAGCCCCTTTTTTAGGAAAAATTGTTCAAATCAATCTGATCCCGCCCTTTTTGCCCCCATCTTAGCTAACCGGTTTGAGATCCTTGAGACTGGAGTGGACATGTCCCCATCTGCTGAGCCTGATGATACATCCTTTCCGGCCTATACTTTTAATCAGGCCCTGAGTGACGTGCCAGACCCTACCCCTAGCCCCAACCAGCCCTCTAGGTCTGGTTTTCCTCTGAACCGAACCAAGCAGATTAATTCCAGTTCCCAGCCATCCTTAGATTGTGGATCGGACCAGCCCAGTACAGCCCCTTCCACCTTTAATCATAGCCAATCTAATACCACCCCTATCTCGGCTCTTACTTACCTGACCCTAGCCCTTCTTCGGGAGGTCAAACCCCTTACCCCTCTCTCTCTTCCATCCTCCCTCACCTCAGTCGAACCAATTTAGCTCAAACCATTCCACTCGTAAGAAATTCTGGGCCATTACCTCTGTCGATCTGGAGAAGATGATGGCCCCAGCTATTCCTGATCCCTAGTGTGAAGAGGGGAAAGATGGCGACCCTTTGGTGCAGGCTTCAAAATCAATTGTGGAGGATCTCTAGGAAAAATTGGAGCTAGAAGAAATTCGGATTAGAAATCCCGATCTTAACAAATGATCATTCTGGCCTTGATGGGTTTATTTGTCTTCTTCTCTCCTAGGATCTTGTTAGTCTCTGTTAAAGCCTTTTGTTCTTTTGATGTACATTAGTTCGTTGTAAAGGGCTGGGTCCCCGTGTCAGATTCCTCTTTGTAAGTTGATGTTTGCTGGGTGAGTGTGTTGGGATTCTTCCTAGCCTTGTCGGCTTTTTTGCTTTTCCTTAGCCGGCTTATAGTGTGCTTTCTTCCTTTTGGGAGTTTTAATAATATTATCAACTTATACAAAAAAAAAAGAAGAAAGAGAAAGAGAAAGAAGAAAAATAATGAAGAAGAAAGTTGAAGAAGAAGAAAAAGAAGAAGAATGAGGAAGATGAAGAAGAATGAAGAAATAGAAGAAGAATGAAGATGAAGAAAAAGAAGAAGATGAAGAAAAAGAAGAAGATGAAGTTGAAGAGTGGCGAAGAAGAACGAAGAAAAAGAAGAAGAATAAGTAGAAGAAGATGAATGAAAAAGAAGAAGAATGAAAAAAAGAATGAGAAAGAAGAAAAAAGAACAAAGAAGAAGAAGAATGAAGAACAAAGAAGAATAATGAAGAATGAAGAAATGAAGAAGAAGATGAAGAAGAAGAACAATGAAGAAAAGAATGAGAAAGAAGAACATAGAAGAAGAATGAAGAAGAAGAATGAAGAACAAAGAAGAAGAATGAAGAACGAAGAATGAAGAATGAAGAAGAAGAAGAAGAAGAAGAAGAAGAAGAAGAAGAAGAATGAAGTAAAGAAGAAGAACATAGAAGAAGAAGAATGAAGGAGAAGAATGAAGAACAAAGAAGAAGAATGAAGAATAAAGAATGAAGAAGAAAAAGAAGAAGATGAAGAAAGTAGTTGAAAGAAGAATAATGAAAAAGAAAGAAGTAGTAGAAGAAGAAAATTATCCCCCCAAAAAAAAAAAGAAGAAGAAGTAGTTCACTGGCGAACTTCTGAAGGGCGCTGGCTCATTTCTTCTTCTTTTTTATTCTTCTTCCTCTTCTTCTTTCATTATGTCCTTTTCTTCATTTTCTTCTTCATTCTTCTTCTTCCATCTTCTTTTTCATTTTTCTTCTTCTTTCTTCTTCTTCATTCTTCTTCTTTCTACATCGTTTTCTTCTTCTTATTTTTCTTCTTCTTCATTCTTCTTCAGTTTTACAGCATTTTGTGCCAATATGGGTTACAATCATCTCACGTCTTAGCATTCAAGTTTTATTCTTTTGACAATCTGAGTTGAAGACCGAACTCCATCTTCTTAGGATTAAGCAACTCTATACCTCAAGCGCATTTGGATTTCCTCTACTTCTAAAAGATGCGGTTGAGCTTAAGTGTAGTAGGGTTTGCAACTTAGATTGTCAAAAGAATAAAATTTGGATGCTACCTGCATGAAATGATCATAAATCATATTGTCATAAAATGGTGCAAAATGTGCTTCTGCTCTTTGAATGAAAAAGAAGAAGAAGAATGAACTAGAAAGAGGAAAGAAAAGAAGAAGAAGAGGAGGAAGAAGAAGAATGAAGAAGAAAGAGGAAGTGAAAGAAGAAAAATAATGAAGAAGAGAGATAGAGAAGAAGAAGAAGAAGAATGAAGAAGGAAAAGAAGAAAGAAGAAGAATGAAGATGAAGAAAAAGAAGAAAAAGATGAAGATTGAAAATGGCGAAGAAGAATAAAGAAAAAGAAGAAGAATTGGTAGAAGACAAATGAAGATGAAGAAGATGATGAAGAAGAAGAACGAAGAAAAGAATGAGAAAGAAGAAAGAAGAACATTAAAGAAGAAAAATGAAGAAGAAGAATGTAGAAGAAGAATGAAGAACAAAGAGAAGAATGAGAATGAAGAACCTAGAAGAAGAAGAATGTAGAAGAAGAATGAAGAACAAAGAAGAAGAATGAAGAACAAAGAAGAAGAATGAAGAACAAAGAATGAAGAAGGAAAATGAAAAATAAAGAATGAAGAAGAAAAAGAAGAAGATGAAGAAAGTAGTTGAAAGAAGAAGAATGAAAAAGAAAGAAGAAGAAGAAGAAGAATGAAAAAGAAAGAAAAAGAAGAAGAAAATTACCAAAAAAAAAAGAAAAGAAGAAGAAGTTCACTGGAGTACTTTTGAAGGGCGCTGGCGCACTTCTTCTTCTTCTTTATTCTTCTTCCTCTTCTTCTTTCATCATGCCCTTTTCTTCTTTTTCTTCTTCTTTCTTCTTCTTCATTCTTCTTCTTTTTCTTCTTCTTATTTTTTTTCTTCTTCATTCTTCTTCTGTTTTACACCATTTCGTGACAATATGGGTTACGACCATCTCCTGTTTTAGCATCCGAGTTTTATACTTCTGACAATCTCCGTTGAGGACCAAACTCCTTCTTCTAAGGATTAAGCTACTCTCAAGCTCAACAACATTTAGATTCCCACTATTTCTAGAAGATATTGTTGAGCTTGAATGTAGGGTTTGCAACTCAGATTGTCCGTAGAATAAAAATTGGATGCTAACTGCATGACATGATCGTGAACCATATTGTCATAAAATGGTGCAAAATGTGCTCGTGCTCTTTGAATGAAAAAGAAGAAGAAGAAGAATGAAGCAGAAAGAGGAAAAAGAAGAAGAAGTAGAGGAGGAAACAGGAACAATGAAAAAGAAGAAGAATGAAGAATAACGAGGAAGAGAAAGAAGAAAAATAATGAAAAAGAAAGATGACGAAGAAGAATGAAGAAGAGAAAGAAGAAAAATAATGAAGAAGAAAGATGAAAAAGAAGAACGAAGAACAATGAAGAAGAAAAAGAAGAAAGAAGAAGAATGAAGATGAAGAAAAAGAAGAAGAAGATGAAGATTGAAGAATGTTGAAGAAGAATGAAGAAAAAGAAGAAGAATAAGTACAAGAAGAAGAAGATGAAGAGGAAGAAGAATGAAGAAAAGAATGACAAAGATGAAAGAAGAACATAGAAGAAGAAGAATGTAGAAGAAGAATGTAGAAGAAGAATTAAGAACAAAGAAGAAGAATGAAGAAGAATATGAAGAAGAAGAAGAACAATGAAGAAAAGAATGAGAAAGAAGAACATAAAAGAAGAAGAATGAAGAAGAAGAATATAGAAAAGATTTAAGAACAAAGAAGCAGAATGTAGAATAAAAACTTCTTCTTGTTCTTCTTCTTCTTCATTCTTCTACTTACTTGTTCATATTTTCTTCTTCTTCATTCTTCATGTTCTTCTTCTTCTTCTTCCTCTTCCTTCTTCTTCTCCTTCTTCTCCTTCTTCTTTCTTCTTAATTCTTCTTGCTTCTTGTTCATTCCACTTCTTCCTCATTCTAGATCTTCCTCTTCTTCTTTCTTTCCTCTATCTTTCTTTCTTTCTTTCTTCCTCTTCTTCTTCTTCTTCTTCTTCTTCTTACTCTTCTCTTCTTCTTCTTCTTCTTCATTCTTCTTCAATTTTTTTTTCTTCTTCGGCATCATTCTTCTTCTTCCACTTCATTCTTTTTCTTCTTTCTTATTCGATCTTTTTTTTCTTCTTTCTTCTTCTTTTCATTCTTCTTCTTCTTCTTCTTTATTCCTCCTTTTCATTCTTATTCTACATTCTTCTCCTTCATAATCTTATTCTCCTACTGTAAGACCCGTATCGAACTAACCCGGTCTTACCACCTTGAACCAGGTCTACCCATCATGGTTAAGCTAAATGGATCAAGTACGTGAGGGAGATCACGATCCCAGGTATTAAATTGACCCAAAAATACTAAAAATAGGGGGAGGGTCGCATACCCAGCAAAGTAGGGTCAGACCCCCCCAGTATAAAAGTCAGACCCTGAGTTTTATATCGGGGGTTGGACATTTTATGAATTAGGGGTCGACGGGATCTCCGACCCCCTCATCGACCCCCAGTCTGCCGACAGAAACCGTGATTAGGAAACTTTCCAAATTTCAATGGGATTCTTTCCTAATCTCAATGGGACTTATTTTGGGAGTACTCTATAAATAGGATGTCCCTAAGCCTCTTTCACTCCTTTTAGAACCCTAATTGGATTGAGAGAAAGAGAAGAGAAGGAGAAGAGAAAGAGAAGAGAAGGAAAGTGGAGAAGAAGAGCAAAGAGAATGCTTCAGAAAAACAAGCCTAATTCTCAGGTATGGATACTATCTCCATGTAATTCTACAGACCATAGAATGGATAGTGAAGAGGGAATGATTTAGCAGAAACCCAAATCATCCACCCATGGTTAGGTTTTCATGGAAAATCATGGGGGAAATCATGAAAGCCATATAGGTGAATAAACTACGGTTCTAGGCCATAGAACATGTGTGGAATGGATTGTAGAAGCAAGCCATAGGACCCCAAACACGAAGAATGGACTGTAAGAGGAAAAATCAACTAAACCCGTAGGGGGTCGCACGGGGGGTCGATGGCTAATCGACCATACCAGACCCTGATAATCGACCCCCAGTGTTCGGGAAGTCCAGACTGTGGGTGGTCGCACCCAGGGTCGATGGAACCTCCGACCCTGGCATCGACCCCCAGTTAACAGCATGCTTATTAAAGTCCGAATTAATTCTAATTAAATTATATCGACTTGGTTAGGTCTTCTAGTGATATAACATCGATATATAGTTGATTCTTAAAGCTTGAAAGAGAACCTACGATCAAGTAAAGGTGAGGGAACAAGACCTAAACTAATTGGTTAATAATAAACTATTTACTTCTGAATCCAATGCCATGATTGATTTTATGCGTATATGATTGTTATGTGCACTCAACATGTCATCCAATGTTTCTATTATTACTGTTCATGCATATTTAATTCTTGTTTACACATGATGATGATGATGATGATAGGAATAGGCATGGGGATGTATGTGTGTGGTTGGTGTGCTTGATGCGAGCGAGTATCAGGGGGAGGTGTCATAGGCGGGGCCTCAGCACTCTAGCTCTATCTCTAACTCAAGTCTTGTCCACTGACATCGTCATATTGCCATTACCTTAGCAGAACTATTTCATCGTAGGGTATGAGGGGAGGTGGTCTCGGACCGTGTAGTCTCTGACTCAACTGGGGGGCCTTAGCCCTATCTCTATGGACGTATTGAGGGATGCTGGGGTGAGGCCGTGGATACACTGATTGGCATTAGGATTGGTTAGTTGCGACCCTGTTTGCGAGCCCTCACCAGCAGGGGCTTACGTGTTGGTATGGGCAACGGGTACAGTAATAAACGTGACCTTTGTGTATACATTGTCTATGATTGGGTGCATGTGAGTCGACAATGAACATTACCTTTGGGCGGCTTCACACACTCGTGTATAGAGGTGCGGCATCAATAAACGTGATCTTTGGCCACCTATCCTTTCTGTTGCACATTGTAAACTTATTTACCAGACCAAAGATATGAATTGAATGCATGCATATGTTTATTGCATTGTTTTGTTTTCTCATTGAGCCATGATGTGTGCTCACCCTCTCGACGTTGAATATTTTTAGTTGATGATGCAGGTACTACAGTTACAGATTATATGAATGCTCCGGTATATGCGCGTGTTGCTGCAATGGAAGCTGAAGACTTAGAGGATACGCTTGACCCCTCATGCGAGTGCAACTCATGCGTATTCTATTAGGATTTTATTTGGATTTATAAAAAGATGTATTGATATTTTATTTATTTGTGTCTCAGTTGATACAACAATAATTTGATATTTTAATTATGATTATTACAGTTCGAATGCTTAGTTCATTTACTATAAGACTTCCATTATTGTGTATTTATTCTGATTATGGTTGTGGATGTGCATGGTTTTATTTCTAATGGATACCGCCTATTAGAGATCCTGGTTGAACCATTGGTTTATAGCGGTTCATCACACCGTTCTGAATGATGCAGAATTGAGGTGTAACAACTTGGTATCAGAGCATTTCAGGCTTTATCTGTGAAACCGTATACTTCCACAAAAGATCGTGAACTGAGATAGGATAAAAATTTAAAAGATGTAATAATAACACACCATAAGCATCTGTATTGTTTGAGACTAACTGAAAGAGAATAATGCATCTATTAAATGAGAAACAAAGTTATATACAACCAAAAGGAAGAACAAACTTTATATATATATGATTAAAGCAGAGTACAATCCACAGTTCAGATAGTTACCCTGAAGTACAAAAAGAAAAATAAAAGAAGTACATCAAGAAGCTGGAGGTGATGGGGGAGGCGGTGCCTCACGGTCTCTATTATAGTCCTCAGCGTAGACCCTGGTCAACCAAGCTATCTGAGTCTTGGTCGTCTAGAGACTAGCTATGAGATCAGCCACCCGCTGGTAAGTCACACACTGAGCCTCTAGAAGCTCTCCCATCCTCAGGTCAGACATACGCTGAGCCTCTCGTATCTCATACAATATCCTCATCATGTCATCAGCTGGAGTATACGAAGGACCAGCTGCATGCGAAGGACCAGCTGAAGAAAACGGACCAGCTCCAGTAGCATGAGTAGGTGATGGAGGGGGTATGGCATCTACATCCATGTACAGCGGATCGTCATCATCCCCATAAACCCCTACTCCAGCGTCTGCTGCTGCAGCCTCACCATCAGCCATCTCCACTCGAGTGCGAGGGCGCACCATCGCGTTCCTCTCCTCTTCAGTGACCTGGGCATCCCGCATGCCCATCTTGTAGATGGCCTCCCAATCCAGAGGCGATGAGAAGGATTTCTCCTGAATCTTCTCATCCACTAAATCAACCCCCAGGCGGGTAAGCAAGGTAGTGATCATGCGTCCGTAAGGAAGGTTGCCCGTGTGACTGGGTAACGTGGCACTGATCATCGTATGCATGATGATGTAGGGAAGGTAGACGGACTGCCTAGTGCATATGCAGTATAATAGATACTGGGTCAACTGGGTGACCCTCTCGTAATGACCACTCTGTGGTATCAGATTATGTTGGATGATCTTGCAGTATACCCGTGGATCTGAGCGTAGATAACTCACTTTCATCTGCCAGCGATCAGGTCTGATGAGCTGGCTATCGATCTCAGTCCTCATCTGTAGAGAAAAGAACTGGGGCTCTCCAGGAGCATAAAACACCATGGGGCCAGCATAGGAAATGCCCAACAAGTTGGCCAGCTGCCGATAATCAAATGAAACGTCAACACCCTTGACGTAGCTCGTGATGCGAAGCTCACCACCTCTCTCCACATCATTGTAATCTCCCACCATTTGGAAATTACAGTAGAACTGGCGTACCAAGTCAGGATGGGTACACGCATCATAAGTGAGGATAGGGAGCCATCCCATATCACCCAAGGCTCTCTCCAGATTGAACAAGGCTAAGCTAGCCAAGTCCACTTTGCGGCCTCCCTCTACCTTCTTGCTAGCGTAGTGGGCATAATGTGTCTCGGCTTCATTGGAATGGAAGCGAAGACGATCGCGAACTCTGGGTGCCTTGGTACGAGCCATAGTATCTGCAAATAGAAAGAAAAACAAATAATGGGTTAGTAGAGAGGAAAAACCCGAGATTTTGACATAATAATGATGTAAATTGGTCAAAAGCTGCACTTTTCATCCATACGCGTGGGAAGGAGGACTTACATAGATCCTAAATTATCTTGTGAGACTCAAACAGTCAAAAATTTCAACTAATTAGATTGAATTGTAAGACATTTCAAGAAATTCAAAATTTCGATAAAATTAGGGCAAAAAGTAAAAATTTTGAGTTTCTCGATAACCAACTGATGAAACTCAAATATTTTTTAGGGCTTTTGTTCCTCGAGCCACCAACAACAAAAGCCCTCAATAAAAATCAAATTTTTATGGTTGGAAAAAGTTTAATTTGAAAAATACAAGATAAACGAGCAAAAACCTAGGTTAAGAAACCTAAAAACATGAAAAGGTAGAAGAAATACCTGTAGCGGAGGTATAGACGACGAAACAAGGAGTGCAAACCACCAACGGATTGGAGTTGTCACTGTAGCAACTCAGAGGGACGAGCTGAGTCGAAGCGGAGAAGAAAGAATGAGAAATGGACTTGAATCAGAACTTAAAAATCAGATTTTTAGTCCGGGGGTCGGAAAATTCGATTAAAACAATCGACCCCCGCATCGACCCTCAGCTCTCGGGAACCTGACAGAGAACCAGGGGTCGCACCCTGGGTCAGACATACTCCGACCCCCCCATCGACCCCCGGCTCTCGGGAAGAATGAGTGATTTCCCAGGGTCGCAGACTGAGGGTCGGACACCCATTAACCCCCACCATCGACCCTACAGTGAAAACACAGCATTTTCGACAGAATGAGCTGAAAATTTTGAAATTTGAAATGTTTAGTGATTTTAAAATATGAGAATGAAGTAATTAATGATTGTCTCTCGTATTCAATGATTTCAGGCAATCCCACTATAAGATTAATTAATGGAGGGACGCAGAGCAACCAGACAGAGCCGTAACTCTATCCCACCACCACCATATGTGGGGGAAGAAAACCAGACACATTCGGAAACTTAGGGGAACATGAACACAGCACCATCCCTCATAAATGGGCAGGCAAATCCTACCAATCTGCCAGCTCCACCTACAGACTTGGCCACAGTCGTAATGAACTTGGCCCAACAGCTGCAACAGATGCAACAGGCACAAGCTACTATCCAAGCTGCCATAGGCATAACTCTTCTAGCTGCACAAACACCTCATTGCCAGCTGGACAGGCAAGCACAACACCAGGGGGAAGTAACACAGTACCCCACGCACCTCAGTCTCCTATCATGCAGGCTCAAGTACCAAATCCTGAAATAGCTCAAGGTGGATATCACTACCAACCACCTATGTATGGAGCGTATGTCCCGCAACCACCAGATCACTCCCGACTGGTAGAGCATTTTCTGAAACTGAAACCTAGAGAGTTTAATGGCAAGCCAGCGGACCCTTTATGGCCAGCACACTGGGTTGACGAAATGGAAAGAAACTTTATGATGATGACATTAAATGAAGAAGAAAAAAATGTTGTGTGCCACCTTTATGCTGAAAGGAGATGCACACCATTAGTGGATGTCTACCAGGACGTATTTACTTACAAAGCACGCCCAACTGACTTGGGATATTTAAAAAAGAGGTGTTCTTTGAGATGTACTTTCCAAGAAGTTTCATAGATTCTATGGAAAGAGAGTTCATGAGTTTATATCAGGGACAGATGACCGTAGATGCGTATCAACAGCGTTATGAAGAGCTGTTCTTCTTTGCACCCACTAGTATGCAAGAGGAAAACACAAAGACCCGAAGGTTCATCATGGGACTTAGGGGAAGTATCCGCGAGCACGTTCTGGGACATGAAAAGAAAATCTATAATGAAGCAGCACAAATTGCTCGAGTTATAGAATCGAGCCAGAAGGAGAGTTATTTCATGCAAAACAGAGGTATCAAAAGGCCAGCTCAAAATTCTTATAATGGAGGGAATAACAAGACATTCAAACCCTTCCGTGCTCAAGGCTTTACCGTTGCAACCAAGACTATCCCCATAGTTCAACAGCAACAGAAGCCAATTACTGAAGGGATAAAATGTTTTAACTGAAACCAAGTGGGACATATAGCAAGGGAATGTCCTAAGTCCAAGAAGCAGCTACATCAAGGACGAGTTTACGCGGTTACATCTAAGGATGCTGCCGCATCGCCTGATGTGGTTACAGGTATGACTTACATTTTTTGTTAGTTGTATTACATTGTATGAGCATGTAGACTAAACCAAAACAAATCACAGGTATCGTACCTATTAATGGCATTCCCGCCAGAGTACTCTTTGATTCAGGAGCTACTCATTCCTTTATATCTGTGACATTTGGAAAGAAGTTAAATCTACCCCTTAAATCCTTAGACTACAAACTACTTGTACGATCACCTATGGGATTAGAAGTGGAGTTAGAAAAAGGTTATGGACCATGTCTAGTGCTTATTGATGAAAAGACCTTGGATGCAACCTTGATCCAACTTGAGATGGCAGACTTTGACGTCATCTTGGGAATGGACTGGTTAGTTCGGCATTTTGCAAACCTATTGTGTACCGAAAAGAATCTGACATTTAAAGACAAAGAAGGATCAGAGTTCAGTTTTTCGGGAACCAAATTTCCCCATAAACGAAAGCTCATACTCTCGGCGCTAAAGGCTAAGAAGTGCCTTGAGAAAGGAGCAGACGGGTATTTAGTATCTGTGGTCGACCTTACCAAGGAAGCACCACGAATGGAAGATATTGATGTCGTGCGAAACTATCCAGACGTATTTCCTAAAGAATTACCAGGATTACCACCCGACCGAGCTACAGAATTCATTATAGATCTTATACCTGGAGCCGCACCAGTATCGAAAGCACCTTATCGAATGGCTCTTACTGAACTGAAGGAATTGAAAGTACAACTACAAGAACTGCTGGAGAAGGGTTACATTCGCCCTAGCATATCACCATGGGGAACGCCAGTATTATTCGTGAAGAAAAAAGACGGTAGTGTTCGCTTTTGTATAGACTACCGAGAACTGAATAAACTAACAATCAAGAATCGGTATCCATTGCCTCAGATCGATGACCTGTTCGATCAGTTGCAAGGTGCCAAAGTGTTCTCAAAGATTGATCTTCGACCAGACTACCATCAGCTGAAGATTAAGGATGGTGATATCCCCAAGACAGCATTCAAGACCAGATATGGACATTACGAATTTTTGGTCATGTCTTTTGGATTGACAAACGCACCATCAACCTTTATGGAACTTATGAACCGAGTTTTCCATGACATGTTGGATACGTCGATTATAGTATTCATTAATGATATACTAGTCTACTCCAAAGACGAGGAAACTCATCTTAAGAATCTAAACGCCGCTCTGCAGCGACTACGGAAGGAAAAGCTCTACGCCAAATTTACAAAGTGTGAGTTTAGGCTAAAGGAAGTCGCATTTCTAGGCCATGTAGTATCCTCTGAAGGAATTAAAGTGGATCCCAGCAAGATCGAGGCTATTGTAAAGTGGGAAGCACCGAAGAGCGTTGCGGAAATTAGAAGTTTTCTGGGTCTAGGTGGGTATTATCGACGATTTGTGGAAGACTATTCCTGAATTGCCGTACCTATTACCAATTTGACTAAGAAGGGCGAGAAGTTTGTCTGGACGGATAAATGCGAGAAGAGTTTCCAAACCTTGAAGGCTAGATTGACATCAGCTCCAATCTTGACCATCCCAATTCCAGGACAACCATTTATCTTGTACACCGATGCGTCAGGACTGGGATTAGGATGTGTACTTATGCAAGGAGAACAAGTAATTGCTTATGCCTCAAGACAACTGAAGACACATGAAAAGAACTACCCCACTCATGATTTGGAACTAACGGCAGTAATACATGCTGTCAAAATATGGAGACATTATCTGTATGGGGAGAAGTTTCAGATTAAATCAGACCATAAAAGTTTTACTTGTCTATTTAATCAGAAGGAGCTGAATATGAGACAAAGAAGATGGCTAGAACTATTGAAAGACTACGATTGTGATATCCATTATCATCTAGGGAAAGCTAATGTAGTAGCCGATGCGTTGAGTAGAAAGGCAATGACAAAATATCAGGGAGAGGTTAGTACAACTACCGTAATGTGTACTACCAGAAAGGTATTCAAGCACGGTAACGAGCAGTTTGTGATAGATGCACCAGTTGGATCAGCCAACCAAGGGTTTATTCATCGGTTTTCAAATATGTTCTCCGCATTGAAAATTATATCAGATATAGTTGATGAAGTGAAGACAACTATCAAATCAGACCCTTACCGAAGAACGGTACAAGAAGACATCGAAAAAGGTAGAACTAACCCTGAGTTCACCTTGGATGAAGAAAAGGTACTGAAGTACAAAGGAAGAATATATGTACCCGAAATAGAAAGCTTGGACATTAGACACCGATTGATGAAAGAAGCCCATACCACCATCTATTCGATACATCCTGGAAGTGCGAAGATGTATCATGATCTAAAGAAATTATATTGGTGGAGAATGAAAGCAGATGTAGCTAAGTTCATGTCTCAATGCCGAAATTGTCATAAGGTAAAGGTTGAACGACAAAGACAGGTAGGACTGTTACAGCCGTTACCGAAACCAGCATGGAAATGGGACTGCATCACTATGGACTTCATCACGGGATTACCATTGACTCCTCGAGTAGTTGACGCAGTTTGGGTGATTGTAGACCGCCTGACTAAAACAGCTCGCTCTATACCTATACGACCGCAGTATACACTGGAAAGGTTAGCTAAGCTGTATGTGGATAACATTGTGCGATTACACGGTGTACCTGAAAGTATTGTGTTCGACAGAGATCCACGATTTACTTCAAAGTATTGAGAAGGATTGCAAAAGGCTATGGGTACAACATTGAAGTTTAGTACTGCATTCCATCCACAGACAGATGGATAGTCGGAGCGTACAATTCAGATTCTAGAAGATATGCTTCGAGCCTGTGTAATTGATTTTAAATGATAATGGGATGAAAAGTTACCACTGATTGAATTCACTTATAATAATAGCTATCAGGCTACTATACAGATGTCACCCTATGAAGCACTGTATGGCAGAAAGTGTCGAACTGCTTTGTTTTGGAATGAAATTGGGGAACGTAGTATTGTTGGACCAGAATTTGTTGAAGAGACTTGTCCAGTGGTCGACATTATTAAAGAAAGAGTGAGAATAGCTCAGAATCGTCAAAAGCAATATGCCAATACCCGACGCCGAGACCATGAGTTCGTCGTGGGTGATAAAGTATTCTTAAAAGTATCGCCTATGCGAGGATTGAAATGGTTCAGACAGAAAGGGAAACTAAGTCCAAGATATGTCGGGCCATATGAGATTCTAGCTAAGCATAGAAAAGTTGCTTACCAGTTAGCACTACTACCATCTATGTCAAGTGTGCATGATGTATTTCATATTTCCTTATTGAAGAAGTATGTCAAAGATCCAATGCACGTTCTGACAGTAGATCTACCTGATTTGACTGATGATTTGACATTTTAAGTAACACCAACTAAAATCACCAGCCAAAAGGTTCAACGACTATGCAACCGAGATATCTGTTATGTTAAGGTCACCTGGAGAAGTAGAGACATGGAAGAAATCACATGGGAAGAAGAGAATACTATGCGAAACCAATACCCTCATTTATTCGACTCAGAAGGTATATACAATTTCGAGGACGAAATTTTTATAAGTAAGGGGGAGTTGTAAGACCCGTATCGAACTAACCTGGTCTTACCACCTTGAACCAGGTCTACCCATCATGGTCAAGCCAAATGGATCAAGTGCGTGAGGGAGATCACAATCCCAGGTATTTAACTGACCCAAAAATACTAAAAATAGGGGGAGGGTCGCATACCCAGCAAGGTAGGGTCGGACCCCCCCCAATATAAAAGTCAGACCCTGAGTTTTATACCAGGGGTCGAACATTTTAAGAACCAGGGGTCGACGGGATCTCCGACCCCCTCATCGACCCCCAGTCTGTCGACAGAAACCGTGATTTGGAAACTTTCCAAATTTCAATGGGATTCTTTCTTAATCTCAATGGGACTTATTTTGGGAGTTTCTACTCTATAAATAGGATGTCCCTAAGCCTCTTTCACTCCTTTTAGAACCCTAATTGGATTGAGAGAAAGAGAAGAGAAGGAGAAGAGAAAGAGAAGAGAAGGAAAGTGGAGAAGAAGAGCAAAGAGAATGCTTCAGAGAAACAAGCCTAATTCTCAGGTATGGATACTATCTCCATGTAATTCTACAGACCTTAGAATGGATAGTGAAGAGGGAATGATTTCGTAGAAACCTAAATCAACCACCCATGGTTAGGTTTTCATTGAAAACCATGGGGGAAATCAAGAAAGCCATATAGGTTAATAAACTATGGTTCTAGGCCATAGAACATGAGTGGAATGGATTGTAGAAGCAAGCCATAGGACCCCAAACATGAAGAATGGACTGTAGGAGGAAAAATCGACTAAACCCACAGGGGGTCGCAGGGGGGGTCGATGGCTAATCGACCCTACCAGACCCTGATAATCGACCCCCAGTGTTCGGGAAGTCCAGACTGTGGGTGGTCGCACCCAGGGTCGATGGAACCTCCGACCCTGGCATCGACCCCCAGTTAATAGCATGCTTATTAAAGTCCGAATTAATTCTAATTAAATTCTATCGATTTGGTTAGGTCTTCTAGTGATATAACATCGATATATAGTTGATTCTTAAAGCTTGAAAGAGGACCTACGATCAAGTAAAGGTGAGGGAACAAGACCTAAACTAATTAGTTAATAATAAACTGTTTTACTTTTGAGTCCAATGCCATGATTGATTTTATGCGTGTATGATTATTATGTGCACTCAACATGTCATCCAATATTTCTATTATTACTGTTCATGCATATTTAATTCTTGTTTATACATGATGATGATGACGATGATAGGAATAGGCATGTGGATGTATGTGTGTGGTTGGTGTGCTTGATGCGAGCGAGTATCAGGGGGAGGTGTCATAGGCGGGGCCTCAGCACTCTAGCTCTATCTCTAACTCAAGTCTTGTCCACTGACATCGTCGTATTGCCATTACCTTAGCAGAACTATTACGTCGTAGGGTATGAGGGGAGGTGGTCCCAGACCGTGTAGTATCTGACTCTGCCGGGGGGCCTTAGCCCTATCTCTATGGACGTATTGAGGGATCCTAGGGTGAGGCCGTAGATACATTGATTGGCATTAGGATTGGTAAGTTGTGAGACCAGTTTGCGAGCCCTCGCCAGCAGAAGGTTTTACGTGTTGGGATGGGCAATGGGTACAACAATAAACGTGACCTTTGTGTGTACATTGTCCATGATTGGGTGCATGTGTGTCGGCAATAAATGTTACCTATGGGCGGCTTCACACACTCCTGTATAGAGGTGCGGCGTCAATAAACGTGATCTTTGGCCACCTATCCTTTCTATAGCACATTGCAAACTTATTTACCAGACCAAAGATATGAATTGAATGCATGCATATGTTTGTTGCATTATTTTGTTTGCTCACTGAGCCATGATGTGTGCTCACCCTCTCGACGTCGAATATTTTTAGTTGATGATGTAGGTACTACAGTTGCAGATTATATGAATGCTCTGGTGTATGCGCATGTTGCTGCAATGGAAGCTGAAGACTTAGAGGATACGCATGACCCCTCATGCGAGTGCAACTCATGCGTATTCTATTAGGATTTTATTTGAATTTATAAAAAGATGTATTGATATTTTATTTATTTATGTCTTAGTTGATACAACAATAATTTGATATTTTAATTATGATTATTACAGTTAGAATGCTCAGTTCATTTACTATAAGACTTCCGCAATTGTGTATTTATTCTGATTTTGGTTGTCCTTCATTGTTCTTTTTCTTCTTCTTCTTCTTCTTCTTCTTCTTCTTCTTCTTCTTCTTCTTCTTCTTTCTTCATTCTTCTTCTACATTCTTTTTCTTCTTCATCATTCTTCTTCTTCTTCGTTTTACTTGTATTTCATTCTTCTTCTTCTTCATCATCCTTCTTGTCCTTCTTCATTGTTCCTCTTTCTTATTTCTTCTTCTTCTACTACTACGTTATTGTTCTTCATTCTTCTTCTTCTTTTTCTTCTTCTTCTTCTTTTTCTTCTTTCTTCTTAATTATTTTAGCTTCTTCTTCAATCCACTTCTTCCTCATTCTAGATCTTCCTCTTCTTCTTTCTTTCCTCTATTTTCCTTTTTTCTTCTTCTTCTTCTTCTTCTTCTTCTTCTTCTTCTTCTTCTTCTTCTTCTTCTTCTTCTTCTTCTTCCTTCTTCAATCTTTTTTTTCTTCTTCGGCATCATTCTTCTTCTTCCACTTCATTCTTTTTCTTCTTTCTTATTCGATCTTCTTTTTCTTTTTTCTTCTTTTTTTCATTCTTCTTCTTCTTCTTCATTCCTCTTTTTCATTCTTATTCTACATTCTTCTTCTTCTTAATCTTATTCTTCTACATTCTTCTTTCTTCATTCTTCTGCTTCTTTCTTCATTCCTTTTTTTCTTTATTCTTCTTTTCCATTCTTCTTCTTCTTCTTCTTCTTCTTCTTCATTCTTCTTCTTTCTTCATTATTCTTAATCATTCTTTTTCTTCATCATTCTTCTTCTTATTTATTCAACTTCTACTTCATTCTTCTTCTTCTTCATCATCCTTCTTGTCCTTCATTGTTCTTTTTTCTTCTTCTTCTTCTTCTTCTTCTTCTTCTTCTTCTTCTTCTTTCTTCATTCTTCTTCTACATTCGTCTTCTTCTTCATCATTCTACTTCTATTTCATTCTTCTTCTTCTTCACCATCCTTTTTGTCCTTCTTCATTGTTCTTTTTTCTTTCTTTCTTTCTTCTTCTTCTTCTACTTCATTCTTGTTCTTCACTTCTTCTTCTTCTACATTTCACTTCTTCTTCTTCTTCATTTTTCTTCTTCTATACTTCTTCTTCTTCTTCTTTTTCTCCTCTTCTTCTTCTTCTGCTTTCTTCTTCTTCTTCCTTCTTCTTTTTTTTCTTTTTCTTCTTCTTCTTTTTCTTTCATCATCTTCTTCTTCTTCTTCTTCTTCTTCTTTTTCTTCCTTCGTCTACTTTTTCTTCATTCAGGATTCTTCCTCTTGAAGAAGAAGAGAAAGAAAGAAAAAAGAATGAAGAATAAAGAAGAAGAAGAAGAAGAAGAAGTAGAAGGAGAAAGTAGAAGAAGAAGAAAAAGAAGAAGAAGTAGAATGTAGAAGAATGTAGAAGAATGTAGAAGAAGAAGAATGAAGAAGACAAATGAAGAAGAAGAATGAAGAAGACGAACGAAGAAGAAGAATGAAGAAGACGATGAATGAAGAAAAAGAAATAGAAAAAAGAAGAAGAATGAAGAAGAGAAGAAGAATGAAGAAGAGAAGAAGAAGAAGAAAAGGAAGAAGACGAAGGTATGGAAGAAGAAGAAGAAGAAGAAAAGGAAGAAGACGATGGTAAGGAAGAAGAAGAAGAAGAAGAAGAAGAAAGAAGAAGAAAGAAAAAGTAGAAGAAGACGAAAAAGAAGAAGAATAAGAAGAAGAAAAAGAACTAGAAGAAGAGAAGAGAATCGGAATGAATAAGAAAGAAGAAGAAGAATGTGCAAGAATGAAGAAGAAGAAGAAGAAGAAGAAGAAGAAGAAGAAGAAGAAGAAGAAGAAGAAGAAGAAGAAGAAGAAGAAGAAGAAGAAGAAGAAGAAGAAGAAGAAGAAGAGAAGAAGAAGAAGATGAAGTACGAAGAGGAAAGAAGAAGAATGAAAAAGAAGAAAGAGGAAGAGAATAATGAAGAAGAAGAAGAAGAAAGGGGAAGAAGAATATTGAAGAAGTAGAAGAAAAAAGAAGTAGAAGAATGAAGAAGAATAAAAGAGAATATGAAAGAAGAAGAGGAGGACCAAAGAAAAAGAATGAAGAAGAAGAAGAGAGAAGAAGAATGAAGAAGAAGAAAGAAGAAGTAGAAAGAAGAACAAGAAGAAGAATGAAGAAGGAGAAGAAGAAAGTTAAGAAGAAGAAGAATGAAGAAGAAGAATGAAAAAATGAAGAAGAAAGAGGAAACACAAAGAAGAAAAAAGGATGAAGGAAGAAGAATGAAGAAGAAGAAGGTAAAGAAGAATGTAATGAAGAAGGTAAAGAAGAAGAAGAAGAATTCCCTCTATTTCTAGAAGATGCGGTTGAGCTTGAGAGTAGGGTTCGTAACTCAGATTGTCAGAAGAACAAAATTTGGATGATAACTACATGAGAAGATCGTGAACCATATTGTCATAAAATGGTGTAAAATGTGCTCATGCTCTTTAAATGAAGAAGAGGATGAAGAAGAAGAAGAAGAACAAGAAGATTAAGAAGAGGAGGAAAAAAGAATGAAGAAGAAGAAAGATGAAGAACGAAAAATAATGAAGAAGAAAGTAAAAGAGAAAGAAAAAAAATAATGAAGAAGAAATAAGAAGAAATAAAAAGAAGAAGAATGAAGAAGAAGAAAAAGAAGAAAAAGACGAATGATGAAGAAGAAGAAGAAGAAGAAGAAGAAGAAGAAGAAGAAGAAGAAGAAGAAGAAGAAGAAGAAGAAGAAAAAGAAGAATGAAGAAGAAGATTGAACAAGAAGAAGAAGAAAAGGAAGAAAGAAGAAGAATGAAAAAGAAGAAAAAGAAGAAGAAGGAGAAGAAAAATAAAGAAAAAGAAGAAGAATAAGTAGAAGAAGACGAATGAAGAAGAAGAATAAAAAGAAGAAGAAGAAGAAGAAGAAGAAGAAGAAGATTGAAAAAAAAGAATGAGAAAGAAGAAAGAAGAACATAGAAGAAGAAAGAGAAAAATATAGAAAAAGAATGAAGAACAAAAGAGAGGAATGAAGAATGAAGAATGAAGAAGAAGAAAAAGAAGATGAAGATGAAGAAAGAAGAAGAAGAAAAAGAAATGCACTGGCAAACTTCTGAATGGGGCTGGCACACTTCTTCTTCTTCTTTATTCTTGTTCCTCTTCTTCATTTTCTTCTTCATCTTCTTCTTCTTGTTCTTTATTCATTCTTCTTCATTCTTCTTCTGTTTTGCACCATTTTGTGACAATATGGGTTATCATCTCATATGTTAGCATCCATATTTTATTCTTCTGAAAATCTGAGTTGCAGACCCAACTCCGTCTTCTTAGGATTATCCCTTTTGGTTTCCCTCTGTTTCTAGAAGATGCGATTGAGCTTGGGTGTAGGGTTTTAAATTCAGATTGTCAGAAGAGTAAAATTTGGATGCTAACTGCATGAGATGATTGTGAATCATATTGCCATAAAATGGTGCAAAATGTGCTCATACTCTTTAAATGAAGAAGAAGAAGAATGAAGCAGAAAAAAGGAAGAATATGAAGTTTAATGGGAAGAAGAATGAAGAAAAAAGGAAGAATAAGTAGAAGAAGACGAATGAAGAAGAAGAAGAAGAAGAAGAAGAAGAATGAGGAAAAAGAATGAGAAAGAAGAAAGAAGAATAAAGAAGAACATAGAAGAAGAATGAAGAAGTAGAAGAAGAGGAATGTAGAAGAAGAATGAAGAAGAGGAATATAGAAGAAGAAATAAGAACAATGAAGAAGAATGAAGAATGGAGGAGAAGAAGAGGAAGATGAAGAATGTAGTAAAAAGAAGAAGAATGAAGAAGAAAGAAGAAGAAGAACGAAGAAGAAAGAAGAAGATGAAGAAGTGCATTGGTGCTCTTTGAAGTTCGCTGGCGCACTTCTGAAGGGCACTGGTGAATTTCTTCTTCTTCTTCATTCCTCTTCCTCTTCTTCTCTCATCATATTCTTCTTCTTTCTTCTTCTTGTTTGCCTTCTTGTTCTTATTCTTCTTCTATTTTGCACCATTTCGTGACTATGGGTTATCATTGTCTCATGTGTGTTAGCGTCCAAGTTTTATTCTTCAGACAATCTTAATTGCAGACCCAACTCCATCTTCTTAGGATTAAGCTACTCTCAAGCTCAACGGCATTTGGTTTCCCTCTGTTTCTAGAAGATGCGGTTGAGCTTGAGAGCAATTACAACTTAAATTGCCAGAAGAATAAAATTTGGATGCTATGCAAGAGATGATCATGAACCATATTGTCATAAAATGGTGCAAAATGTGCTCGTGCTCTTTGAATAAAGATGAAAAAGAAGAACAAGAAGAATGAAGCAGAAAGAGGAAAAGGAGAAGAAGAAGAAGAAGAAGAAGAAGAAGAAGAAGAAGAAGAAGAAGAAGAAGAAGAAGAAGAAGAAGAAGAAGAAGAAGAAGAAGAAGAAGAAGAAGAAGAAGAAGAAGAAGAAGAAGAAGAAGAAGAAGAAGAAGAAGAAGGAAGAAGAAGAAGAAGAAGAAGAAAGAAGAAGAAGAAGAAGAAGAAGAAGAAGAAGAAGAAGAAGAAGAAGAAGAAGAAGAAGAAGAAGAAGAAGAAGAAGAAGAAGAAGAAGAAGAAGAAGAAGAAGAAGAAGAAGAAGAAGAAGAAGAAGAAGAAGAAGAAGAAGAAGAAAAAGAAGAAGAAGAAGAAGAAGAAGAAGAAGAAGAAGAAGAAGAAGAAGAAGAAGAAGAAAGAAGAAGAAGAAGAAGAAGAAGAAGAAGAAGAAGAAGAAGAAGAAGAAGAAGAAGAAGAAGAAGAAGAAGAAGAAGAAGAAGAAGAAAGAAGAAGAAGAAGAAGAAGAAGAAGAAGAAGAAGAAGAAAGAAGAAGAAGAAGAAGAAGAAGAAGAAGAAGAAGAAGAAGAAGAAGAAGAAGAAGAAGAAGAAGAAGAAGAAGAAGAAGAAGAAGAAGAAGAAGAAGAAGAAGAAGATAGAGAAGAGGAGGAAAGAAGTAAAATGAAGAAAAAGAAAGCTGTTGAAAGAAGAAGAATGAAGAAGAAGAAGAACGAAAAAGGAAGAAGAAAGAAGAAGAAGAAGAAGAAGAAGAAGAAGTGCACTGGCTTCATCTTCATCTTTCATCAACTTCTTCTTTATTTCTACATCTTCTTCTTCATTCTTCTTCATTCTTTCTTCTTCTTTCTTCTTCCTCATTATTCTTCTCCTTTCTTCTTCTTCATTATTCTTCTTCTTTCTCCTTCTTCTTCTTCTTCTTCTTCTTCTTTGTTGTTCTTCTGTTTAACACCATTTTGTGACAATATGGGTTACGATCGTCTCATGTGTTAGGATCCATGTTTTATTTTTTTGGCAATTTGAGTTGCATACCCAACTCCGTCATCTTAGGATTAAGCTACTCTCAAGCTCAATCGTATTTGGTTTCCCTCTGTTTTCTTGAAGATGTGATTGAGCTTGAGAGTAGGGTTTGCAACTCAGATTGTTAGATGATTAAAATTTGGTTGCTAACTACATCATATGATCGTAAACCATATTGTCAAAAAATGGTGCAAAATGTGCTCGTGCTCTTTCAATAAAGAAGAAGAACAAGAAGAATGAAGCAAAAAGACGCAGAAGAAGAAGAGGAAGAAGAAGAAAAAAGATAGAGAAGAGGACAAAAGAAGAATGAAGAAGAAGAAAGAAAAATAATGAAGAAGAAAGTGGAAGTGAAAGAAGAAAGATGAAGAAGGAGAATGAAGAGGAAGAAGAAGAAGAAGAAGAAGAAGAAGAAGAAGAAGAAGAAGAAGAAGAAGAAGAAGAAGAAGAAGATTGAAGAGTGGAGAAGAATAATGAAGAAAAGGAAGAAGAATAAGTTAAAGAAGACGAATGAAGAAAAAGAAGATGAAGAAGAAGAAGAATGCAGAAAAAGAATGAGAAAGAAGAAAGAAGAAGAACATAAAAGAATAAGAAGAAGAAGAAGAAGAAGAAGAAGACGAAGAAGAAGATGAAGAAAGTAGTTGAAAGAAGAAGAACGAAGAAGAAGAAGAAAGAAGAAGAAGAAGAAGAAGAAGAAGAAGAAGAAGAAGAAGAAAGAAGAAGATGAAGAAGTGTGCCAGCGCACTTCTTCTACTTTATTCTTCTTTATTCTTCTTCCTCTTCTTCTTTCATCATCTTCTTCTTATTTTTCTTCTTCTTTTTCTTCATTCTTTCTTCATTCTTCTTCTTTCTTCTTCTTCATTGTTCTTCTTCTTTCTTCTTCTTTTTCTTATTTCTTTTTATTTTTCTTCTTCTTCATTCTACTTCTTCTTTCTTATTCTCCTTACTTCTTCTTCATTCCTCTTGTTCTTTCTTCATCTTGTTCTTGTTCTTCTTCTTCTTCATTCTTCTTCTGTTTTGCACCATTTTGTGACAACAGGGGTTACAATCATCGCATATGTTAGCATCCATGTTTTATACTTTTGACAATCTGAGTTGAAGACCCAACTCTATCTTCTTAGGATTAAGGTACTCTCAAGCTCAACCACATTTGGAATCCCTCTGTTTCTAAAAGATGCGGTTGAGCTTGACTGTAAGGTTTGCAACTCAGAATGTCACAAGAATAAAGTTTGGATGCTAACTGCATGAGATGATCGTAAACCATATTGTCATAAAATGGTGCAAAATATGCTTGTGCTCTTTGAATGAAGAAGAAGAAGAAGAAGAAGAATGAAGCAGAAAGAGGAAAAATAAGAAAAAGAAGAAGAAGAAGAAGAAGAGGAAAGATGAAGAAGAAAGAAGAAGAAAGAAGAAGAAAGAGGTGAACCGAAGGAATGCATAGTTCAAGATATCCGAAAGGAGGTGAATGAAATAATCTTAACGGTGTGGTTCAATCCCCCTACATCAGCTGCGGAGGTGTTCATTAAGTCCAGATGGGTCTTTGAGGTCCATTGGGCAATCCTTTTGTTGGGAAACTTGTAGGGCGGTTCTCCTATGTTTGTAATGTTCTTTTGATTCTTTGCATTTGGCTGCGGCCTTGTATTGCCTCTCCTCCTTGAGGGGCTTGTACCATTCTCCCATATTCCTTGGATATTCAATAAAGCATATATTTACCCAAAAAAAAAAAAAGAGGAAAAGAAAGAAGAAGAGTAATGAAGAAGAAAGATGAAGAGAAGGAATGAAGAAGAATAAAAAGAAGAAGAAGAAGAAGAACGAAGAAGAAGAAAAAGTATGGAGAAGAAGAAGAAGAAGAAGAAGAAGAAGAAGAATTAGTAGAAGAAGACGAATGAAGAAGAAGAAGAAGAAGAAGACGAATGAAGAAAACGAATGAGAAGAGAAGAAAAAAGAAAAAAGAAGAAGAAAAAGAACGAAGAAGAAGAAAAATGTAGAAGAAGAATGAAAAAGAGGAATGTACAATAAGAAAGAAGAACAAAGAAGAAGAAGAAGAAGAAGATGAAGAAAGTAGTTGAAAGAAGAAGAACGAAGAAGAAGAACAACGAAGAAGAAAGAAGAAGAAGAAGAAGAAGAAGAAGAAAGAAAGAAAAAGAAGAAGAAGTGCGCTAGCACTCTTCGAAGTGCACTGGCGCACACTTTTGAAGGGCAGTGGCACACTCCTTCTTCTTCTTTATTCTTCTTCCTCTTCTTCTTTGATCATCATCTTCTTCTTTTTCTTCTTCTTTGTTTCTTCATCTTCTTCTTCATTCTTCTTCTTCTTTCTTCTTCCTCATTCTTCTTCTCCTTTCTTAATTTCATTCTTCTTCTTTATTCTTCTTGTTCTTCTTCTTCTTCATTCTTCTCCTGTTTAGCACCATTCTGCGACAATATGGGTTACGATCGTCTCATTTGTTAGCATCCAAATTTTATTTTTCTAACAATCTGAGTTGCAGACCCAACACTGTCTTCTTAGGTTAAGCTACTCTCAAGCTCAACTGCTTTTGATTTCTCTCTATTTCTAGAAGATGCGGTTGAGCTTGAGAGTAGGGTTTGAAACTCAGATTGTCAAAAGAATAAAATTTGGATGCTAACTGCATGATATGATCATGAACCATATTGTCATAAAATGGTGCAAATTGTGCTCGTGCACTTTGAATGAAGAAGAAAAAGAAGAATGAAGCAGAAAGAGGAAAAACAAGAAGAAGAAGAAGAAGAAGAAGAAGAAGAAGAAGAAGAAGAAGAAGAAAAAGTAGAAGAAGAAGAGACGAAGATAGAGAAGATGAGGAAAGAAGAAGAATGAAGAAGAAGAAAGAAGAAGTAGAAAGATGAAGAATGAAGAAGAAAGTGGAAGAGAAAGAAGAAAAATAATGAAGAAGAAAGATGAAGAAGATTGAAAAAGAAGAAAAAGAAGAAGAAGAGGAAGATTGAAAAATGGAGAAGAAGAATGAAGAAAAAGAAGAATAAGTAGAAGAAGATGATTGAAGATGAAGAAGATGAAGAAAAAGAAGAAGAATGAAGAAAAAGAATGAGAAAGAAGAAAGAAGAACATAGAAGAAGTAGAACGAAGAAGAAGATGAAGAATGTATAAGAAGAATGAAGAACAAAGAAGAAGAATGAAGAACAAAGAAGAAGAATGAATAATGAAGAAGAAGAAGAAGAAAGAAGAAGTATGAAGAAGAAGAAGAAAGAAGAAGAAGAAGAAGAAGAATGAAAAAGAAGAAGAATGAAGATGAATAAAGAAGAAAGTTCTTCTTCCTCTCCTTCTTTCATCATCTTCTTCTTCTTTTTCTTCTTCTTTCTTTCTTCGTTCTTCTTCATTCTTCTTTCTTCTTCTTCATTCTTCTTCTTCTTCTTCTTCTTCTTCTTCTTCTTCTTCTTCTTCTTCTTCTTCTTCTTTTTCTTCTTCTTCTTCTTCTTCTTCTTCTTCTTCTTCTTCATCTTCGTTCCTCTTCGTTCCTCTTCTTCTTTCTTCTTCTTCATCATTCTTCTGCTTTTTATTCTTCATTAATCCTCTTCCTTTTAACTTCTTCTACTACTTTGTTTTTCTTCTTCTTCTTCTTCCTCTTCTTCATTCATCTACATTCTTTTTCTCCTTCTTAATTCCTCTTCTTCACTCTTCTTGTTCTTCTTTCTCTTCATTCTTCTTCTTTCTTCTTCTTCATTCTTCTTCTTTCCTCTTCTTCTTCTTCAATCTTCCTTTTCTTCTTCCTCTTCTTGTTCTTGTTGTTGTTCTTCTTCTTCCTTCTTCTTCTTCTTCATTCTTCCACTTCTTCCTCTTCTTCTTTCCTCCTTTATTCTTAGTCTTTCCTCTTTATTCTTTGTCTTCTTCTTCTTCTTCTACTTCCTTATTCTTCTTCTTCTTCTTCTTTCTTCTTCTTCTTCATTCTTCTTCTTCTCTTCCCCATTCTTCTTCTGCTTCATTCTTCTTCTTCATTCTTTTTCTTTCTTCTTCTTCTTCTTCTTCTTCTTCTTCTTCTTCTTCTTCTTCTTCTTCTTCTTCTTCTTCTTCTTCTTCTTTTTCTTCATTCTTCTTCTTACTTCATTTTCTTCATTCTTCTTCTTTCTTCCTCCTCCTTATCTTCCTCCTCTGCTTCTTTCTTCTTCATCATTCTTCTTCTTCTTCTTCTTCTTTCTTCTTCTTCTTCTTCTTCTTCTTCTTCTTTCATCTTCTTCTTCTTCTTCTTCTTCTTCTTCTTCTTCTTCTTCTTCTTCTTCTTCTTCTTCTTCTTCTTCTTCTTCTTCTTCTTCTTCTTCTTCTTTATCTTCTTCTTTCTTTCCTCATCTTCATATTCTTGATTCTTTTCAATTCTTCTTCTTATTTTTTATTCTTCTTTCTCTTTCTTCTTATTCATTCTTCTTCTTCTTCTTCTTTCTTCTTCCTTCTTCTTATTCTTTCTTCTTTCTTCTTCTTCTTTTCCTTTCTTCTTTTTTCTTCTTCTTCTACTTCTCCTTCTCCTTCTTTCTTTTTCGGTATTCTTCTTCTTCGTTCTTCTTCTTTGAACTACTTTCTTCATTTCTTCTTCTTCTTCTTCTTCTTTTTTCTTCATTCTTGTTCTTTGTTCTTCATTCTTCTTTTACATTCTACTTCTTCATCTTCATTATTCTTCTACTATGTTCTTCTTCTTTCTTCTTTTTCATTCATTTTATTCATTCTTCTTCTCCTTCTTCTTCATCTTCTTCTTCTTCATTTATTCTTCTTCTTTTTCTTCATTCTACTTCTCCATTCTTCAATCTTCTTCTCCTTCTTATTCTTCATTTTCTTCTTCTTCATTCTTCTTCTTTCTTCCTTTTCTTCTTCTTCTTTTTTCTGCTTCTTCTTCTTCTTCTCATTCTTCTTCGTTCTTCGTTCTTCTTCTTCTTCTTCATTCTTCATTTTCATCTTTTCTTCTCCTTTCTTCTTCATTTTTTTCTTCTTTCTCTTCTTCCTCTTTCTTCTTCATTCTTCTTCATTCTTCTTTTTTCCTCTTCTTCATTCTTCTTCATTCTTCTTTTTTCCTCTTCTTCATTCTTCTTCTTTCCTTCTCTTCTCTATCTTCTTCTCTTCTTCTTTTTCTTCTTCTTCTTTTTCTTCTTCTTCTTCCTCTTCTTTTTCCTCTTTCTGCTTCATTCTACTTCTTCTTCTTCTTCGTTCAAAGAGCACAAACACATTTCCACCATTTTGTGACAATATGGTTCACGATCATCTCATGCAATTAGCATCCAAATTTTATTCTTCTAACAATCTTAATTGCAATCCTTGCTCTCAAGCTCAACCACATCTTCTAGAAATAGAGGGACACCTAATGCGGTTTAGGTTGAGAATAGCTTAATCCTAAGAAGACGGAGTTGGGTCTACAACTCAGATTGTCAGAAGAATAAAACTTGGATGGTAACACATGAGACGATCGTAACCCATATTGTCACAAAATGGTGCAAAACAAAAGAATAGTGAAGAAGAAGAAGAAGAAGAAGAAGAAGAACAAGAAGGAGTAAAACAAGAAAAAGAAAGAAGAAGAAGAATGAAGAAGAAGAAAGAAGAAGAAGAATGAGGAAGAAGAAAGAAGAAGAAGATTATTTCAAGAACCTCTTCTCCTGCAACAGGGAGCCTTGTATGGACGATCGTCAATTTCAAAATCTGAGCTTGTTAAGGACTTTATCTTCTGCTCAAAAGGAGGTGCTTCTGCAGCCTATTTTACATGATGAAATCAGGAGAACTATTTTCTCGTTTAATGGAAACAAAGCTCCTGGTCCAAATGGCTTCAATGCCTCTTTCTTCAAGAAGGCCTGGAACATTGTGGGTTGGGAGGTAACGAGTGCTATTAAATGGTTTTTCTCTAGTCCCTTCATGCCTCGTGATGTTAATGGCACATTTCTTTGCATGACGAAATTGGATTGCCCTATTACTTTTGCTGATTTCAGGCCTATAGCCCTTTGCAATGTCTTGTATAAATTTATTGCAAAGATCTTGGCGAACATACTGCAAATGGTTATGCATTCCCTAGTGGCTACAAATCAATTAACTTTCATTAAAGGAAGAAACATAGCTGAGAATATTTTTCTTAGCCATGAAATTTTGCGTAGTCTGGATAGAACTTCCTCCTCCCCCCACATTGTTGCTTGAAAGGTGGACCTCCATAAAGCTTTTGATTCCCTAGACAAAAATTATCTTCTTTGTGTTTTGAAAAAGATGGGTTTCCCTGACTTGATGATCAAATGGATCAGTGCCTGCATTCACACTCCTATGTTCTCAGCTCTAATCAATGGCAGTCCTGCTGGGTATTTCAGAGGGCAAAGGGGCATAAGACAGGGTGATCCTCTATTCCCTTATTTATTCACTATTGCCATGGAGCCTCTTTTGGTCTTATTAAATTATGATTCTGCAAGACATGTCGTTGATTTCCCTCACCGATGTAAGGCCTTTGCCATATCTCATCTTATGTTTGCTGATCATTTGATGATCTTTGTTAGCCCTAATCAACGATCCATCTTGGGGGTTTTAAGGACCATATAGTCCTTCTTAGATTTATCTGGTCTCACTGTTAACTTCAGGAAATCTTCCATGCTGATAGGACGAGTGGATACCAGAACGAAGACTGAACTTACCAATATTAGTGTTTTTACAGGAAGCTCCCTCCCTACGTCCTACTTGGGCATTCCTCTGGTTGAAACTAGCCTTTCACATAGGGATTGTCTAAGACCAACTCCATGAACCCGATCTAAACCTTTAATTCATGTCGTAATAGGTCTTCTAATCATCACCGGGCCAGACGGGACGAGCGGGTGACAACCAGGTATGAAAACACCTAAAAATGATATTTCCTCATACCAGTCGATGGTACTAGTCGACCGGTATGTCTGCGCGGGCAGACTACTTAGATCCAGAAATGGATCTCTGTGGGTCTCACATTCTAAATATCGAACCCTAGGACTTTCTTAACGTAAGGGGACTTCCTAAACTCAACCCTAATCTATTTAAGGACCCTTAAACCTCCTTAAATCTCTTTCATTGATCCATACAAACCCTACAAAGGAGAAAGAGATCGAAGGAGGAGAAAGAGCTAAGGAAGGAGGGAGAGGAGTAGCCGTTGCCGTTGGACGAAGAACACCCTATTGCGAACCAACGGTAAGTGCTTAAACTTTCCTCAAAGTTAAGCGTTATAGAAAGTTAGTCATGAATGGATCAATACCATACAAGGTGAGGTATTGAACTAAACCTTTGAATTTACCGTCAAACCCTAATATAGTCGATAAACCCTAGATTCGAGTTCTAGGTTGAGGATCATCGAAACTAGGACTTGAATGGAGTATAAAACAACTATAACTCATTGCTCAGTCCTAGAATGTATAGGATAAATCCTAGAATCAATAGGGGGTGACCGATGGAAGGCGAGAACTAAGCTTATGGTCTTCCAGGGGCACACTCGTCGACCATACCGATCGCACCCTATGCGACCGGTACTGCGACTGGTACCTCTCGGGGACTGGTCGACCATACCCGTCGCACCTTTCCCCACAATGCTGCGACCGGTATTGTGACTGGTATGCACTGTGAGGAGTGTTTTTGACCCAGTTGGTTTTCCGACCAACGTAAACCCTAGGAAACTAATTCTAATTCAACCCTAACATCATGTAGGACCTTGTGATAGCGAGTTTGGATTCTATGATGCGGAGCAAGCTAGCAATCAAGCGTCAGGTAAGGGAATTGGACCTAAACCCTAATAATTTAATAACAATAAAACATTGTTAATAATTATGATTCTATGGAATGGTGTTTGTGCATACTCACATGTCATCTTTACTTTCAATTATTATACTGTTCATGCATACTCGCTATGCTAAAATGTGACTATTAGGCATGTGATTATTTTCATTGGTTTATGGAATGGCAAGGGCCTGGAGTCTGGGATCATTCCTCACATTAGCACCTTTTCGTATCGTTTCTATCTTAGCATGCTTGGTGCGATAGGGTATCAGGGGGAGGAAGTGGCACTGTGGTCTCTGACCTGACCACTAGATTCTAGCTCTATCTCTATGTCGTAGGGAGCTGTGCTGGGATATTGTCTACTGTGATGACATATAAGATTGGTTAGTTGCGAGCCCAGTTTGCAAGCACTCGCCAATAGGGGCTTACGTGTTGGTATGGGTAGGGTATCAGGGGAAGTGTTGGCAGTGTTTGATCCAGACGATTTAGCTCTATCTCTATTCCATGGTGGGTGCATGTGGAATGACAGTGGTGTTTGATCCATTGGGCGGATTCACACACTCATGTATAGAGGTGCGGTGGCCGCCAATCCTTTCTATAACACATTGCAAACTTAAAACCAGATCATAATATGAATGTTACTCATGCATGATGTGTGTTGCATTGTCTGATTTTCTTACTGAGCTAAGTTGTGAGCTCACCCTTGTGTACACACTATTTTTAGATGTTGATGTAGATTACACTGTGGAGGATTACATGGATGCTCCAGTATATGGTGGTGCTACTGCCTTGAAAGTGTAAGCAGGGGAGGATGAGCATGACGCTTCATGTGAATGCCTTTTCTACGTGTACCCCTAGGATTTTGGATTTGTTTATTTTATTTATTTTCAGTTGGATTTACAAATGATGTATGGATAATTATTTACGTTCTGGTGTTTTAAATTATTGGATATTTTATTTAAATTATCAATAGAGAACTCAGTTCATTTAATTTAAGACTTCTGCTGTATTTTATTATATTCTGATTATGGTTATGTGCAATGGTTTGTATGAGTGGACACAGTCTTATTGAGATCCTGGTGTGATCCGTTGGTTCAGTGATGGTTCATTCACACTTCTGGTTCAGCCAGAATTGGGGTGTGACAACTTGGTATCAGTTCTCTTAGGCTCTGTCCAACAGACCATACGTGCACTGGACTGAGTTAATGAACTGAGATAGGAAAAATTTAAAAACCTTAATAAAAACACACCTTAAGCACTTGTTTGATGCCTGAGACTAAATACTAAAGAGCGTAATGTACTATACTAACGGTGGAATTAATAAATAGACATGCTCTAGTGAGGAAACCATAGTGACAAGCAGAATGATCATAAATTTCTATAACAAGTAAGAAGAAAATTGTATAAACATGAAACATCCAAAGAGTAAAAGTTAATTGTATCACAGGGTATAGTCCACAAGCCAGACAGTTACCTTGTTAAAATAAAAATCATACTGAGTAGAAAGAAAAATAAAGTGATCTATCATGGGGTTGAGGGCATAGGAGAAATAGGGTCAGCAATGTCATAGTCATGCTCATATGCTACCCTGAGCCAATGTACCTGCTCCTGCATGACTCTGAGGCAACGAGAAAGGTGCCCTAGGTCACGGCTCATCTAGCGCTGGGCATCCTGAATCTCCATAAACAAATCCATCACGACATTAGGAGGAGGCTGGGATGGTCCCGCTGTCACACCCCAATTCTGTACTAACCAGAATGGTATGATAAACCATCTATGATCCAATGGTTCAACCAGGATCTCGAATAGGCTGTGTCCTTTTAACCATACACATCCACAACCATAATCAGAGTAAATAAACAATAACATAATTCTTTAATATTAATGAACTGAGTATCTAACAGTGTTATCATAAATAAAGTATCCAATTATCTCCAATAACTGAAGACATAAAATAAAATAAATTAAACAATTACATGTTCTGAATAATTCGACAATTAAATCTAACCAAAGACGCATAAGTTGCACTCGTACAAAGAATCATGCGACTCTATCATAGCTTCTGCATCCATCGCCGCAACATTTTCGTACATCAGAGCATTTATATAATCTTCTACGGTAGGACCTACATCATCAACAAAAATATTCAACGTCGAAAGGGTGAGCACACGTCATGGCTCAGTGAGCAAACAAAACAATGCAATAAACATATGCATGCATTCAATTTATATCTTTGGTTTGGTTCATAAGTTTGCAATGTGAAAAAGAAAGGATTGTTGGCCGTCGTACCTCTATACACGAGTGTGTGAAGCCGCCCAATGGATTAAACACCATTGCCATCCCACATGCACCCATCATGGAATAGAGATAGAGCTAAAGTGCCCAAATCAAACACCGCATGACACTTCCCCTGATGCCCTACCCATACCAACACGTAAGCCCCTATTGGTGAGGGCTTGCAAATTGGGCTCGCAACTAACCAGTCCTAATGTTAAACAGTGTATCCAAGGCCTCACCCCAGCATCCCTCAATACATCCATAGAGATAGAGCTAAGGCCCCCCGACAAAGTCAAAGACTACACGGTCCGAGACCACCTCCCCTGATTCCCTATGACGTAATAGTTCTGCTAAGGTAATGGCAATACGACGATGTCAGTGGACAAGACTTGAGTAGAGATAGAGCTAGAGTTTGGTGACCAGGATGAACCACAGTGTCACGTCCTCCCACTGATGCCCCACTCACATCAAGTACACCAACCACACACATACATTCACATGCCTATTCCTAGCATCATCACATCATGTTATAAATAAACGGAATTAAATATGCATGAGCAGTAATAACAAGAATATTGGATGACATGTGAAATGCACATTACAATCAAACAAGCATAGAATCATTCATGGTATTGGACTCAATAAATAAAAACAGTTTATTATTAGCCAATTAATTTAGCTCTTGTTCCCTCACCTTTGGTCGATAATAGATCATCGTTCAAACTTTGTAATTCACTCTTAAACCACTAGGAAACCTAACAAATTTATAGATTTTAAATTAGAATTAATTTCCACGAATTTAGACTATCAGAAACTGAGGGGTTACAGGTATGGCTGCACCTGTGGTCTCAGTTTCTGCGACCACAAGGCGTGTGGTCTCAGGGTGTGGTCGCATATCCTGTGACCACACGTGCGACCACACCCTCCCTAAAAACTTCCTAAGGGCATGTGGTCGGACATGTGTGTCTCGTGTGGTCGTACATCATGCGACCACACGTGCGACCACATGTGTGATGGTCGACCCTTTACTCTCAACTCCATTCCTTCCTGTTTGGATCCCTTAGCTTATCACCGTAGTCCTTCTTTATGATTGTTTTATGACTCAGAACTATTATTCTATACACAATCCATTATCCACATAATTTCCTCCTTGGATTCTCTTGGAATTTATCCATGGAATGATGATTTGGCTTTCTCCTAAATCCTATATTCTTCATGAACTATTCTTGGCTCTCAATTTATCATGGGAAATATGTTCATACCTTAAGCTTGCTGAAGATTCAGAGTTTTCTCTGAATTTTCCTCATCCTTAGTCTTCCTCTTCAATTTTCCTTCTCTTCCTTCTCTTTCTCTCACTTTCAGTTTGAGTCATAAAAGAGTGAAAGAGGCTAAGGGACGTCCTATTTATAGAGGAAAATCCTCCATAATATGCCCTAATGAGTTTAGGAAAGGGCCCCTTTCGGGTTAGGAAGGTTTCCTATTTTTGGTTTCTGACTGGGTTCGTGTGTTCGGAGGTAGGGTCACAGAATCTGTCGACCACACCTTCTGAAACGTGCGACCACATGACCAAAATTCATGTGGTTGCACTATTTTGAGGTATGGTCGATCACACCTATTTAGGTATGTGACCACATGCTCATAATTGACTATTTTTGGATTGATTTCATATCTGGTTTTGTAGTTTCTTCACACACATGGTCAACTTGGCTCGACCATGATAGGAAGACCTGATACCAGGTGATTAAACCGGTTAGTTCGATACGGGTCTTACAACTCCCCCCTCTTATTAGAAATTTCATCCTTAAAATTTGCACATACCTTTCGAGTCAAAAAGGTGAGGATATTGTTTTCTCATAGCATTCTCTTCTTCCCATGTGATCTATTTTATATCTTGGCTCCTCCAAGTAACCTTAACATAATAAATGTCACGGTTGCCTAGACGTTGAACCTTTCGACAGGTGATTTCAGTTGGTGCTACTTCGAATGTCAAATCATCAGTTAGACCTGGTGGATCCGTTGTTATAACGTGTGTTGGATCTCTGACATACTTCTTCAATAATGAGATATGAAATACATCATGCACATTTGACATAGATGGGGGTAGTGCTAACTGATATGTTACTTTTCCACGTTTAGCGAGAATCTCATATGGCCCGACATATCTTGGACTTAGCTTCCCTTTACGTCCGAATCATTTTTAGCCTCGCATAGGTGATACTTTCAAGAATAACTTATCACCTACAACAAATTCAAGGTCTCAATGTCGGGTATCTACATATTGTTTCTGACGATTCTGAGCTGTTCTAACTCTTTCCTTGATAATATCGACTACTCGACAAGTCTCTTCAACAAATTCTGGTCCAACGATACTCCGTTTACCAACTTCATTCCAACAGAAAGGAGTTCGACACTTCTTACCATACAGTGCTTTATAGGGTGACATCTGTATAGTTGCCTGATAGCTGTTGTTATAGGCGAACTTGATCAATGGTAGTTTCTGATCCCAAGATCCCTTGAAATCAATAACACAAGCTCGAAGCATGTCTTCTAAAATCTAAATGGTACGCTCTATCCGTCTATCTGAGGATGGAATGCAGTACTGAATTTCAACGTTGTACCCATAGCCTTCTGTAATCCTTCCCAAAACTTTAAGGTAAAACGTGGGTCTCTATCGGACACAATGCTTTCAGGTACACCATGTAATCTGACAATATTATCCACTTATAGCTTGGCTAACCTCTCTAGGGTATACTGAGGTCGTATAGCTATGAAGCGAGGTATTTTAGTCAGACGATCTACAATCACCCTGTAAGACCCGTATCAAACTAACCCCGTCTTACTACTTTGAACCAGGTCTACCTATCGTGGTCGAGCCAAATGGACCAAGTGCGTGAAGGAGATCGTGATCACAGGTATTAAATCGACCCAAAAATACTTAAATAAAGGGGAGGGTCGCATACCCAGCAAGGGATGGTCGGACCCCCTAAGACAGAAAGTCAGACCCCCTGTTTTACAGAGGGGGTCGAACACTTTAGGAACTAGGGGTCGACGGGATCATCGACCCCCTCATCGACCCTCAGTTGCCGCCGAAAATAGAATTAGGAAATTTCCATAATTTCGGTTGGGGCTCTTTGCTAAATTCAAAGGGACTTATTTTAGGATGTTTCTACTCTATTTTAAGGACGTCCCTAGGCCTCTTTCACTCCTTTTAGAACCCTAATTGAATTGAGAGAAAGAGAAGAGAAGGAAGAGAAGAAGATGGGAAGGAACGGAGAGAAGAAGAAAAAGGAGAAGAGTTGCAGAGAAGGAGTGTTCTTCTCAGGTAAGAATACTAATCCTATGAATTTCGTGAGACTTAGAATAGTTGAAGGAAGATGTAGGAGAAACCCAATCCATCCATCCATGGTTAGATTTCAATGGAAACCATGGAGGATATCAATTAGATTATATATTGGGTGAAGAGAAGTTCTAATCCATAGAATGTATGTGGAATGGACTATGGAAGAAGCCATAGGAGTTAAACAAGGAAGAATGGATCAAAACATGAGAATATCGACCAAAACCAGAGGTGGTCGCACATAGGGTCGATAGACCCATCGACCCTGATATCGACCCTGTTACAGGGGGTCGCAGTATACTGCTACCCTACCTGCGACCCAACCTGCGACCCTATAGATAATAGCAAGTTAGAAAATTGGAATTAAATCTAATTAAATTCTATCGACTTTGTTAGGTCTTCTAGCAATATAATATCAATATAAGGTGATTCTTAAAGCTTGAAAGAGGATCTACTAGCAAGCTAAGGTGAGGAAGCAAGACCTACATTAATTGGTTAATAATAAACTACTTTTATTTTCTTGAGTCCAATGCCATGCTTGATTCTATACGAATATGCTTGTAATGTGAACTCAACATGTCATCCAATATTCCTACTATTATTGTTCATGCATATTTAATTTTGTTTACTTATAACATGATGATGATGATGATTGATGCTATAGGCATGTGAATGTTTGAGTGTGGTTAGTGTGCTTGATGCGAGTAGGGCATCAGGGGAAGTGTTAGGTAGTGTTTGATCTAGGCACTTTAGCTCTATCTCTAACTCAAGTCTTGTGCATTAGCATCGTCGTATCGCCATTACCTCAGCAGAATTATTGAGACGTAGGGCACTAAGGAGGGTCTCGGTCCTTGAGTCCTATAGTCTACCGAGGGGCCTTAGCTCTATCTCTACGGGTGCTCTGAGGGATCCTGGGGTGCGGCCTTTGATACACTGTTTGACATTAGGATTGGTTAGTAGTGAGCCCCGTTTGCAGCCCTAGCCATCAGGGGTTTAGTTGTTGGTATGGAGTTGTACATTGAAAAATGTGACCTTCGTTGTGCAATGTTCATTGTGGGTGCTATGGGCGACGGTGAGAGGTTCATCGGGCGTATCCACACTATCATGCATAGAGTTGCGGCGGCCACCTATCCTTTCTATAGCACAGTGCAAATGTAAAACCAGACCAAAGATATGAATTGAATCGCATGCATATGATTGTTGCATTGTTTTGTTTGCTCACTGAGCCATGATGTGTGCTCATCCTCTCGACGTCGAATATTTTTAGTTGATAATGCTGGTACCACAGTTGAAGATTATACCAATGCTCCTATGTACGGACATGTGGCGGCGATGGAAGCTGAAGACGTAGTGGATATGCATGACTCCTCTTGCGAGTGCAACTCATGCGTATTCGATTAGAGTTTTTTTTTTTTGGATTTATTAAGGAGATGTAATTGATATTTTACTTACTTATGTCTCGATTGATACAAAATAATTTGATACCTTAATATGATTACCACATTTAGATTCTCAGTTCGTTTTACTATAAGACTTCCGCTATTATGTTTTTTACTCTGATTATGAATGTGAATGTATGAGGTTTAGATAAAACGGGGATAGCCTACTCGAGATCCTGGTTGAACCGTTGGTTTGCTAGCAGTTCATCACACCATTCTGATCATACGAAATTGGGGTGTGACACACCCAGACTGCTTCAACTACTCAGGGAGTCAATGGTAACTCGGTGACGAAGTCCATAGTGATGCAGTCCCATTTCCATGCTGGTTCTGGCAGTGGCTGCAATAATCCTACAGGTTTTTACCTTTCAACCTTTACCCTTTGACAATTTAAGCATTGAGACACAAATTTAGCTACATTTGCTTTCATTCCTCTCTACCAATATAATTTCTTCAAATCATGGTACATCTTCGTACTTCCAGGATGTACCGAATAAGCGGTGGTGTGAGCTTCCTTCATTAGTCTGTGTCTAATATCCAAGTTTTTATTTTCAAGAACACACACTCTTCCTTTATATTTTAGTACCTTTTCAACGTCCAAGGTGAACTCAGAAATAGTCCTACCATTTTCGATGTCTTCTTGCACCGTTCTCAGATAAGGGTCTAATCTGATTGCAGCTTCCACTTCATCTAGTATATCAAGTACAATCTTCAATGTTACGAACATATTTAAAAACCAATGAATAAACCCTTGGTTGGTCGATCCACCCGGTGCATCTATCACGAACTGCTCATTACCATGATTGAATAATTTTCCTATAACACACATTGCCGCAGTCATATTAACCTCTCCTTGGGATTTTATCACTGCTTTTTTTCATAGCACATCAGCAACTACATTAGCCTTCCCTGGATGATACTGGATATCGCAATCATAATCCTTCAATAATTCCAGCCATCTTTTTTGTCTCATGTTCAACTCCTTTCGATTAAAAAGATAAGTGAGACTCTTATGATCTGACTTAATCTAAAATTTCTCTCCATACAAATAATGTCTCCATATCTTGACAGCATGTACTATTGCTGCTAATTCAAGTCATGAGTGAGATAGTTCTTTTCATGTGTCTTTAGTTGTCTTGAGGCATACGCAACTACTTGTTCTCCTCGCATAAGCATACATCCTAAACCCAACCCAGACGCATTAGTGTACAAGGTAAATGGTTGTCCTGGAATAAGAATAGTCAAGATGGGAGAACGGTTATCAATTTAGCTTTCAATGTTTGAAAACCTTCTTCACATTTATCGGTCCAAACAAATTTTTCTCCTTTCTTTGTCAAACTGGGGAGAGGTACGGCGATTCTAGAGTAATCTTCCACGAATCGTCGGTAATACCCAGGTAGACTTAGGAAACTTCTGATTTCTGCAACACTCTTAGATGCTTCCCATTTCACAATGGCTTCAATCTTGCTAGGATCCACTTTAATTCCTTCAGCGGATACAACATGGCCTAAGAAAGCGACCTCATTTAGCCAAAACTCAGACTTTGTAAATTTGGCGTAAAGCTTCTATTTTCTTAGTCGTTGCAGAGCGGCTTTAAGATTCATGACATGAGTTTCCTTGTCCTTGGAGTAGACTAATATATCGTCAATAAACACAATGACTAATGTATCCAACATATCATGGAGTACCTGATTCATGAGTTCCACAAAAGTCGCAGGTGCGTTAGTTAATCCAAAAGACATGACTAAAAATTCATAATGTCCATATCTTGTTCTGAATGCTGTCTTTGGAATATCACCTTCCTTAATCTTCAACTGATGGTATCCTGACCGAAGATCAATCTTGGAGAACACCTTGGCACCTTGCAACTGATCGAACAAGTCATCGATCCGAGGCAACGGTGACCGATTCTTGATTGTAAACTTATTCAATTCCTGACAGTCTATATACAATCGAATACTACCGCCCTTCTTCTTCACAAAAAATACCGGCGCTCCCCATGGTGATATGCTGGGTCTGATATAACCCTTGTCCAGTAATTTCTATAACTGTACCTTTAGTTCCTTCAGTTCAGTAGGAGCCATTCGATAGGGTGCTTTAGATACTGGTGCGGCTCCGGGTATTAGATCTATAACAAACTCTGTCGCTCGGTTGGGTGGTAGTCCTGGTAATTCCTCAAGAAATACATCTAGAAAGTCACGCACAATATCAATATCTTCCATTCATGGTACTTCCTTGGTGAGATCAACCACGAATATTAGATACCTAACTCATCCTTTCTCGAGGCATTTTCTAGCATTTAATGTAGAGAGGATGAGTTTTTGTCTACGGGGAAGTTTGGTTCCCACAAAACTAAACTTTGCTCCTTCCTTGTCTTTAAATGTTAGTTTCTTTTCTGCACATAATAGGTTTACAGAATGCCGAGCTAACCAATCCATTCTTAAGATAACGTCAAAGTCTGCCATGTCGAGTTGAATTAAGGTTGCATCCAAAATCTTCTCGCCGGTAAGAACTGGACATGGTCGATAACCTTTTTCTAGTTCCACTTCTAATCCCATAGGCGATCGTACAAGCAATTTGTAGTCTAAAGATCTGAGGGGTAGATTTAGCTTCTTTCCAAATGACACAGATATAAAAAATGAGTAGTTCCTGAATCAAAGAGTACTCTGGCGGGTATGCCAATAATAGGTATGATTCCTGTGATTTATTTTAATTTAGTCTACATGCTCACATAAGGTAATACAAAATGAAAGGTTCAGGTCATACCTGTGACCATATCAGGCGATACGACAGCATCCTTAGATGTAACTGCATAAACCTTTCCTTGCTGTAGCTACTTCCTGGGCTTAGGACACTCCCTTGAATAATGTCCCATTTGATTACAGTTATAGAATTTTACTCCTTCGCTGTTTTGCTTCTGTTGGGGTTGGACTATTGGAGTAGTCTTGGCTGCAGCATTAAAGCCTTGAGTATGGAAGGGTTTAAAGGTCTTTGTGTTTCCTCCGTTATATGAATTCCCATTAGGCGTTTTGATACCTCTATTATGAGCAAAGTAGCTCTCATTCTGGCTCGATTCTAGCACTCGAGCAATCTGTACGACTTCATTATAAACTTTCTTTTCTAGCCCCAAAACATGCTCCCGAATGCTTCCCCTAAGTCCCATGATGAACCTTCGGGTTTTAGTATTTTCCTCCTGCATGCTAGAGGGTGCAAAGAAAAATAGCTCTTCATAACGCTGTTGATATGCATCCACAGTCATCTGTCCCTGATACAAACTCAAGAACTCTCTCTCCATAGCATCTCTGAAACTTTTGGAAAATATTTCTCGAAGAATTCCTCTTTATAGATAGCCTAGGTCAATTGGGTGTGCTTGGTTAACAAATAACTCCGAGTAGACTTCCACTAGTGGTGTGCATCACCTTTCAACATAAATGTTGCACACAATACTTTTTCCTCCTCATTAACAGTCATCATCATGAAATTCCTTTTCATTTCGTCAATCCAATGAGCCGGCCACAAAGGATCCGCTGGCTTGCCATTATATTCTGTAGGCTTTATTTTCAAAAAATGCTCGATTAGTCGAGAATGGTCCAACTAATACTGAGAATAGGCCCCATATATAGGTGGTTGATACTGGTAACTGCCTTGGGCTACCTCAGGGTTTTATACTTAAGCTTGTACAACTGGCATTGGAGGTGCTTGGGGTACCGTATTGCTATCCCCTGGTACTGTGCTAGCTTGTCTGGTTGGTAAAGGTGTAGTATGTACAGCTGGAAAAGTCATTCCCATAGCAGCTTGCATATAGGCTTGCACCTGCTTTATTTGTTGTAGCTGTTATGCTAGGTTCATTATTGCTGTAGCCAAATCTGTAGGTGGGGCTGGCAAGTTTGTAGGATTAGCCTGGCCATTAGCTCCTGGTGGTGACACATTCTGATCCTCTTATCCTTCAGGATTTTCATGGCTATCTTCCTCCACAGGTGGTAGTGGTGGAATTGGGTTACGTCCTCGCCTGGTTACTCTTCGCCCAGCCATTTCCTGTTTCAGTGATGGTAGTGTCTGAAAAATCATAGAACATGTGAGGCAATCATAATATACGTCATTCCCATGTCAAAATTCAATTAATCAATGTAAAATTCCAATTTTCCAACTCATATAGTCAAAATACTGTATTTTCCATCTTGTGGTCGATGGTGGGGTCGCAATATGTCTGACCACAGGGTATGCGACCTCACAAAACCCTATCAGCTCACCGAGAGCCTGTGGTCAATCGTGTGGTCGCAATATGTGCAACCACAAAGTCCGACCACACGAAGTCTATCAGCTCACCGAGAGCCTATGGTCGATCGTGGGGTCGATCGTGTGGTCGCATATTTAGTCGAATTTTGCGACAACATGACCCCAAATCAGGTTTTTAAACCTGATTTTTGGAGTCATTTCCCACTTTCTCTTTTGCTTTCAACTCAACTCATTTCCACTGAGTTGCTGCAGTGTCGACCACTCGTGTTTGGTGATTCTTTCTTCCATTCACGACCTCCGCTCCGTTCCTTCAGGTATGTTCTCTACTGGTCCTCATTTTTAATCTTTCAAAACTAGGTTTTTCTCCCTTTATAGCGTTTTCTTCAAATTAAAAATTTGTTAACAGTAAAAATTTGATTTTATTGGGGACTTTTGCTATTGGCCACCCAATGGATGAAAGCCCTCAAGAAAATTTGAGTTTCATCGGTTAGTTTTTGAGGAACTTGAAATTTTCCATTTTTGACCTAATTTTCGAGATTTTTCTAAATTATTGAAATTTATTCAAATTTGATCTTCCTAGTTTAAATTTCCAACTGTTTGAGCCTTGCAGGATGGTTTGGAACGTATGTAAGTCCTCCTGCCCAACTGTTTGGTTTAAAAGTGAGGCTTTTGGTCAAATCATGCCGTTATAATGCCAAATTTTTGAGTTTTGCTATATAACTCATATCTTGTTTATTTGCCTGTGTCTTTGCAGATAACATGGCTCGCACTAAGGTCCCTAGAGTTCATGATCCTCTTCGCTTCCGGTCCAATGAAGCAGAGACTCAATATGCTCGTTATGAGCGTAAAAAGGTGGAAGGAGGTTGTTGTGTAAACCTGGCTAATCTAGCCTTGTTTAATGTAGAGGGTGCTTTTGGTGATATGGGTTGGCTCCCCATGATATTATAAGAGGGCTGCACCTGTCCTGCACTGGTGAAGTAGTTTTATTGCAATCTTCAGGTGGTGGTGATCCAAATGATACAGACATGGGTAGAGAGCTCAGGATCACCAGTTATGTTGAAGGGGTGAAGGTCTCCTTTAACTGTCAGGAGTTGGCTGATCTCCTGGGTATATCAAACGAGGGCCCCTTAGTATATTGTGCACCTAAAGAACCCCAGTTCCTATCTTTGATGATGCGTGCAGAGATTGACCTCCAGCTTCTTAGGGATGATCGTTGGGAGATGAAGGCAATCATCCTACGGCCGGAACCTCAGGTGTATTGCAAGATTATTCAGCACAACCTGATTCCTCAGAGTGGCCATTATGAGAAGATTTCCTAGTTCACCCAGTATCTCTTATACTGCATCTGCACTAGGCAGCCCGTCTACCTTCCATACATTATTATTAAGACTATGCGCCATGCTGCGATGCCTGGTCAGATAGGAAACCTGCCCTATGGGCGTTTGATTACTACCCTGCTCACTCGCATGCATGTCGATTTAGTTGATGAGAGGATTCATAAGGACACCTTCTCGTCTGACCTTGACTGGGAGGCCATCTGTAAGATGGGGATGCAAGATACGCAGGTCAGTGACGAGGAGAGGAACGCTATGGTGCGTCCCTGTACTCGGGTCGAGATAGCAAACTCTGAGGCGACAGCAGCAGCAGCAGGAGGAGTCCATGGGGGTTATGTTGAGGATGATGATCGTAGTACATGGATGTGGACTCCATACCTCCTCTAACAGCCCCAGCTCCATGATGCATTTCTTTTTGCTTTTTCCTTATACTACAGAGCAACTGTCCAGATTCTGGACCGTACTCTAATTTGGATATATATTCGATGTGTATATGAAACTTGTTTCTCATCTTAAAAGAGCATTATTCTCTTTCTTAATTTTGGTCTCATACAATACAGGTGCTTATAGTGTGTTCTTAATAAAGCTTTTAAATTTTACCCTAACTCAGTTTACAAACTTTTATGGAAGTATAGAGGTTTAATAGACAGAGCCCGAGGGCTCTGATACCAACTTGTCACACCCTAATTCTGCATTGACCACAATGGTGTGATGAACTGTTATGGTCCAACAGTTCAACCAAGATCTGGAATAGGCTGTGTCCTTTTACTTAAACCATACACATCCACAACCATAATCAGAGTAAATAAATAATAGTAGAATTCTTTAATATTAATGAACTGAGTATCTAACAGTGATATCATAAATAAAGTATCCAATTATCTCAAATAACTGAAGACATAAAATAAAATAAATTAATCAATTAGATGTTCTGAATAACCCGACAATTAAATCTAATCAAAGACGCATGAGTTGCATACGCACGATGAATCATGCGACTCCATCATAGCTTCTGCATCCATCGCCGTAATATTTTCATACATCGGAGCATTCATATAATCTTCTACGGTAGGACCTGCATCATCAACTAAAAATATTCAACATCAAAAGGGTGAGCACACATCATGGCTCAGTGAGAAAACAAAACAATGCAATAAACATATGCATGCATTCAATTCATATCTTTGGTCTAGTTCATAAGTTTGCAATGTGCAATAGAAAGGATTGGTGGCCGCCGCACCTCTATACATGAGTGTGTGAAGCCGTCCGATGGATCAAACACCATTGCCATCCCACATGCATCCATCGTGTAATAGAGATAGAGCTAAAGTGCCCGGATCAAACACCGCATGACACTTCCTCTGATGCCCTACCCATACCAACACGTAAGCCCTTATTGGCAAGGGCTTGCAAACTGGGCTTGCAACTAACCAGTCCTAATGTCAAACAGTGTATCCAAGGCCTCACCCCAGCATCCCTCAATAAGTACATAGAGATAGAGCTAAGGCCCCCTGGCAAAGTCAGAGACTACACGGTCCGAGACCACCTCCCCTGATGCCCTACGATGTAATAGTTCTGCTAAGGTAATGGCGATACGATGATGTCAGTGGACAAGACTTGAGTAGAGATAGAGAGCTAGAGTCTGATGACCAGGATGAACCACAGTGTCACATCCTCCCCCTGATGCCCCACTCGCATCAAGTACACTAACCACACACATACATTCACATGCCTATTCCTAGTATCATCATCACATCATGTTATAAATAAACGGAATTAAATATGCATGAGCAGTAATAACAAGAATATTGGATGACATGTGAAATGCACATTACAATCATACAAGCATAAAATCATTCATGGTATTGGACTCAATAAATAATAACAGTTTATTATTAGCCAAGTAATTAAGGTCTTGTTCCCTCACCTTTGGTCGATAATAGATTATCGTTCAAGCTTTGTAATTTACTGTTAGACCACTTGGAAACCTAACAAATTTATAGATTTTAAATTAAAATTAATTTCCATGAATTTAGAGCAATAGAAACTGAGGGGTCACAGGTGTGGCAGCACCTATGGTCTCAGTTTCTGCGACCACAGGGCATATGGTCGCAGGGTGTGGTCGCATATCCTGCCACAACACGTGCGACCACACCCTCCCTGGAAACTTTTCGATGGCATGTGTTCGGACATGTGTGTCTTGTGTGGTCGCACATCATGCGACCACACGTGCGACCACACATTCGATGGTCGACCTTTCACTCTCAACTCCATTCCTTCCTATTTGGATCCCTTGGCTTATCATCATGGTCCTTCCTATGATTGTTCTATGACTCAGAACTATTATTTTATAGACAATCCATTGTCTACATAATTTCCTCCATGGATTCTCTTAGAATTTATCCATGAATTGATGATTTGGGTTTCTCTTAAATCCTATATTCTTCATGAACTATTATAGGCACTCAATTTAACATGGGAAATATGTTCATACCTTAAGCTTGCTGAATTTTCTCTGAATTTTCCTCCTCCTTAGTCTTCCTCTTCAATTTTCCTTCTCTTCCTTCTCTTCTCTTTCTCCCACTTTCAGTTTGAGTTCTAAAAGAGTGAAATACACTAAGGGACATCCTATTTATAGAGGAAAATCCTCCATAATATGCCCTAATGAGTTTAGGAAAGGACCCCTTCCGGATTAGGATGGTTTCCTAATTTTTGGTTTCTGACTTGGTTCATGTGGTCTGAGGTGGGGTGGCAAAATCCATCGACCACTGTAAGACCCATATCGAACTAACTGGTCTTACCACCTTGTACCAGGTCTACCTTTCATGGTCGAGCCAAGTAGACCAAGTGCGTGAAGAAATCACATGACCAGGTATGAGTTTAACCCAAAAATAGTAAATGTGAGGGTAAGGTCGCATGCCTAGACAGGCAAGGTCGACCCCACCTCAACAGAAGTCCAACCCATGACTTTTTAGTCATAGCGTCGGATGACTAAGGAGTGTAGGGTTGACAGATCCAACGACCCTATGACCAACCCTACGATGACAGACAGTAACCAGAAATTAGGAAACTTTCCTAATTCTAAGGTTTTTCTCATTGGGAGTTATTATGGAAGGTTTTTCTCTATAAATAGGACATCCCTTAGCCTCTTTCACTCCTTTACAACCCTAATTGAAAGTGAGAGAAAGTGAAAGAAAAGGAAGAGAAGAAGAGAAGGAACTCGAAGAAGAAGACTAAGGAAGAGAAGGAAACTTCAAAGAAACTTCTGAATAAAGGTATGAACCTAATTCCTTACCTGAATAAGAGATCATAGAATAGTTATGAAGAACATAGGGTTAGGAGAAACCCAAATCATCCATCCATGGACAAGTTTCAAGAGATTTCATGGAGGAAATCATTATGGACTATGGATAGTGTATAACATGTAGTTTTGAGCCATAGAACAATCTTAGAATGGACCATGAAAGAAAGCCAAAGGATCCAAACATGAAAGAATGGGCTTTAGAATGAAAGGTCGACTCATAATACGTGTGGTTACACGTAGGGTCGAATGATATCCGACCGTACGAGACTACAGGATTGACCACATGCCCTCGGGAAGTCCCAAGGAGGGTGTGGTCACACGTAGGGTCGAATGGTATCCGACCCCACGTCCGACCCTACACCCTCGGGTCGTAGAAACTGCTACCCTAGGTGCTACTCTACCTACGACCCTACGATTTCAGTTAGTCTAAATCTATTGGAATTAAGTCAGTAAGACCCATATCGAAGTAACTGGTCTTACCACCTTGTACCAGGTCTACCTTTCATGGTCGAGCCAAGTAGACCAAGTGCGTGAAGAAATCATAAGACCAGGTATGAGTCTAACCCAAAAATAGTAAATGTGAGGGTAAGGTCGCATACCTAGACAGGCAGGGTCGACCCCACCTCAACATAAGTCCAACCCATGACTTTTTAGTCATAGCGTCGAATGACTAAGGAGTGTAGGGTTGACAGATCCAACAACCCTACGATGACAGACAGAAACCAGAAATTAGGAAACTTTTCTAATTCTAAGGGGATCTTTCCTAAACTCATTGGGAGTTATTATGGAGGGTTTTCCTCAATAAATAGGACATCCCTTATCCTCTTTCACTCCTTTACAACCCTAATTGAAAGTGAGAGAAAGTGAAAGAGAAGGAAGAGAAGAAGAGAAGGAACTCGAAGAAGAAGACTAAGGAAGAGAAGGAAACAACAGAGAAACTTCTGAATAAAGGTATGAACCTAATTCCTTACCTGAATAAGAGATCATAGAATAGTTATGAAGAACATAAGGTTAGGAGAAACCCAAATCATCCATCCATGCACAAGTTTCAAGAGATTTCATGGAGGAAATCATTATGGACAATGGATAGTGTATAACTTATAGTTTTGAGCCATAGAACAATCTTAGAATGGACCATGAAAGAAAGCCAAAGGATCCAAACATGAAAGAATGGGCTTTAGAATGAAAGGTCGACTCAGAATACATGTGGTCGCACGTAGGGTCGAATGATATTCGACCCTACGAGACCACAGGATTGACCACATGCCCTCAGGAAGTCCCAGGGAGGGTGTGGTCACACGTAGGGTCGAATGGTATCCGACCGCACGTCCGACCCTACACCCTAGGGTCGCAGAAACTGCTACCCTAGGTGCTACCCTACCTGCGACCCTACGATTTCAGTTAGTCTAAATCTATTGGAATTCACTCTAATTAAAATCAATCGACTTGTTAGGTCTTTCTAGTGATTTAAAAGTGATTCATAAAGCTTGAACGAGGGTCTACGCCCAATTAAAGGTGAGGGAACAAGACCTAAACTAATTGGCTAATAATAAACTATTTTTGTTTATTGAGTCCAATACCATGAATGATTCTATGCTTGTATGATTGTAATGTGCATATCACCTGTCATCCAATATTCCTGTTGTTATTGTTCATGCATATTTAATTTCAATTTATTTATAATATGATGTTGATGATGCTAGGAATAGGCATGTGATTGTATGTGTGTGGTTAGTGTACTCGATGCGAGTGGGGCATCAGGGGGAGGACGTGACACTGTGGTCCATCCTGGTCACCAGACTCTAGCTCTATCTCTACTCAAGTCTTGTCCACTAACATCGTCGTATCACCATTACTTTAGCAGAACTATTACGTCGTAGGACATCAGGGGAGGTGGTCTCGGACCGTGTAGTCTCTGACTCTGTCGGGGGGCCTTTACTCTATCTCTATGGAAGTATTGAGGGATGTTGAGGTGAGGCCTTGGATACACTGTTTGACATTAGGATTGGTTAGTTGCAAGCCCAGCTTGCAAGCCCTTACCAACAGGGGCTTACATATTGGTATGGGTAGGGCATCAGGAGAAGTGTTATGCGGTATTTGATCCGGGTACTTTAGCTCTATCTCTATTCCATGGTGGGGTGGATGTGGATGACAATGGTGTGTGATCCATTGGGTGGGCTAACACACCCTGTGTATAGAGGTGTGGCGGCCACCAAACCTTTCTATAGCACATTGCAAACTTATGAACCAGACCAAAGATATAAATTGAATGCATGCATATGTTTGTTGTATTGTTTTGTCTGCTTGCTGAGCCGTGACGTGTGCTCACCCTATCGACGTCGAATGTTTTTAGTTGATGATGTAGGTACGACTGTAGAAGATTATATCAATGCTCCTATGTACGGACATGCTGCGACGATGGACGTTGAAGTTATGGTGGAGTCGCATGATTCGTCATGTGAATGGAACTCATGCATTTTTTATTAGATTTGTCTAGATTATACAAAAAATGTAATTGATTATTTTATTTACTTATGTCTTAGTTAATGAAAGATAATTGGATATTTTATTTATCTTATCACTCTTAGAATTCTCAGTTCATTTAATATATAAAACTTTCGCTATTGTTTATACTCTAATTATGGTTGTGGATGTAAATGGTTTAAGCAAACGGACAAAGCCTATTCGAGATCCTGGTTCAACCGTTGATTTATTAGCGGTTCATCCTATCATTCTGAATAGTGTAGAATTGGGGTGTGACAACGTGGTATCAGAGCTCTCAGGCCCTGTCTATTAAACCAGTATATTTCCATTAAAGTTCGTGAACTGAGTTAGGATAAAATTTAAAAGCTTTAATAAGAACACACTGTAAGCACCTGTGTTGTTTGAGACAAAATTAAGAAAGTTAATAATGCCCATATAAAAAGGAGAAACATGTTTCATATACAACAAATAAAAAGCACGTTTATACATATCCAAAACAGAGTACAGTCCACAACCTGAACAGTTACTCTGTAGTACAAAAAAGGATAAAAAAATGTACATCATGGAGCTGGAGGTGATAGAGGAGGAGGTGCCTCACGATCTCTGTCGTAGTCCTCAGCATACACTCTAGTCAACCAGGCTACCTGAGTCTGGGTCGTCTGGAGACTAGCTGTCAACTCGGCCATCCACTGATCAGACGCATGCTGAGAATCTAGAAGCTCGCCCACTCTCCTATCTGTTGTGTGTTGAGCATCTAGAAGCTCTCCCACTCCCAAGTCCGTTGCATGTTGAGCCACTCTGATCTCACGCAGTAATCCCATCATATCATTAGATAGTGGGTGTGAAGGACCAGCCATGTGTGAAGGAGCCCGAGATGGACCAGCTCCAGTAGAATGTAGAGGTGATGGAGGAGGTATGGCATCTACATCCATAAACATACGATCATCATCCTCGGCATCACCCCCAAGGACCCCTGCTCCTGCTGCTACTGCTACCCCCGCGTTGTCTGCTACCTCTACTTGAGTACGAGGACACACTAGAGCCTTCCTCTCATCATCACTGACCTGGGCATCCCGCAAACCCATCTTACAGATGGCCTCCCAGTCAAGATCCAATGAGAAGGTCTTCTCTTGAATCCTCCCATCTACTAAGTCAACGTGTAGGCGGGTGAGCAATGTGGTGATCAGATGTTCGTAGGGTAGGTTGCCCAACTGACCAGGCAGCGTAGCATGGATCATCGTCCAGATAATGATATAAGAAAGGTAGACAGGCTGCCTGGCGTAAATACAGTAGAGGACATACTGAGTCAACTGGGAGATCCTCTCATAATGTCCACTCTGGGGTATCAGGTTGTGTTGGATAATTTTGCAGTACACCCGAGGCTCTGGACGAAGGTTGATCGCTTTCATCTCCCAGCGATCATCTCTGATGAGCTGAATGTCAATCTCAGCACGCATCTCCAAGGAAAGGAACTAGGGCTCCTTGGGAGCACAATACACCAAAGGGTCGTCATTTGATATGCCGAAAAGATCAGCCAACTATTGGCAATTAAATGAGACCTCCACCCCTTTGACGTAGCTCGTGATCCTGAGCTCCCTACCTCTCTCGGTGTCATTGCGATGCCCACTACCCGGAGATTGTAATAGAATTGTCTTACCAGATCAGGACGGGTACAAGCCTCATAAGTGATCACAGGGAGCCAGTCCATGTCACCAAAAGCACCCTCCACGTTGAACAAGGCTAGATTAGCCAAGTTCACACAGCGACCCCCCTCTACTTTCTTATGCTCATAGCGAGCATACTGAGCTTCGGCCTCGTTGGATCAGAAACAAACTGAGTCATGAGCCCTAGGTACCTTGATACAAGCCATACTATTTGTCAAGACACAGAAAAACAAACAAGATATTAGTAATGGTGAAAAACTCAAAATTTCGGCATTATAACGGCATGATTTGGTCAAAAGCCTCACTTTTCACCAAAACAACTGGGCAGGGGGACTTACATAGGTTCCAAACCATCCTGCAAAGCTCATACAGATGGAAATTTAATCTAGAAAGATCGAATTTGAAGAAATTTCAGTAAATTCGAAAATTCTTAAAAATTATGTCAAAAATGGAAAATTTTAATTTTCTCGATAACCAACCGATGAAACTCAAATATTTTTTAGGGCTTTCGTCCATTGGGTGACCAATAGCAAAAGCCCCCAATAAAAATTAAATTTTTATGGTTAGAAAAAATTTAATTTGAAGAAAATGATGTAAATGGACAAAAACCTAGTTTAGAAAACTTAAAAATGGGAAACAGTAGAAAACATACCTGAAGAGAAGGAGCAGAAGTCGCAAACGAAAGGAAAGATCACCAAACATTAGGGGTCGATACTGTAGCAACTCAGGGAAACAGGTTGAGTTGGAAGAAAGGAGAAAGAATGGGAAATGAATCCAAAATCGGGTTTAGAAACCTAATTTTGGATCATAGGGTCGCAGAATTCGACCAAAATGTGCGACCCTACGTCAAACCTACCATCGACCCTAGGCTCTCGGTGATCTGACAGAGAACCATGGGTCGGACCTAGGGTCGGACAATTACAAACCCTACCATCGACCCTAGGTTCTCGGTGATCTGATAGAGAAACATGGGTCGGACCTAGGGTCGGACATAAACCAACCCTACAATCGACCCTTGGCTCTCGGTAAGCTGACAAGGTCTATTAGGGTCGCATACCCTAGGGTCGCATAAGGATCGACCCTACCATCAACCCTACGATGGAAAATACAGTATTTTGTCAAAATGATCTGAAAATTTTGAAATTTATATTGATTAGTTGGATTTTTATTTGAGAACAACTTATGTTGATTGCCTCACATGTGCTATGATTGTTTTCAGACACTACCACCACTAGAACAGGAAATGGTTGGGCGAAGGGTGACCAGACGAGGCCGTAACCCAATTCCACCACCACCTGTGAAGGAAGACAGCCACGTAAATCATGAAGCACAAGAGAATCTGAATATGGCACCACCAGTAGCTAATGGTCAGACAAATCCTATAAACATGCCAGCCCCACCTACGGATTTGGCTACAGCCATAATGAACTTAGCACAACAGCTGCAGCAAATATAGCAGGTGCAAGCCAATATGCAAGCAGCTATAGGAATGGCTTTTCCAGTTGCACATACGACACCTATGCCAGCAGGACAAGCTAGCACAGTACCAGGGGAAAGCAACATGGTACCCCACACACCTCAAGCACCATTCATGCCAGCTTAAGTGTAGAATCCAGAGTTAGCTCAAGGCAGTTACTAGTACCAACCACATATGTATGGGGCCTATGCTCTGTATCAGCTGGACCACTCCCGACTGATTGAGTATTTTCTGAAGATGAAGCCCAAGCAATATAATGGTAAGCCAGCAGATCCTTTGTGGCCAGCACACTAGATTGGTGAAATGGAAAGAAATTTTACGATGATGAGAGTGAATGAGGAGGAGAAAGTGTTGTGTGCAACCTTTATGCTGAAAAGTGATGCACACCACTGGTGGAAGTTCACACGGACTTATCTGTTAACATAGCACACCCAATTGACCTGGGTTATATATAAAGAGGCATTCTTTGAGAAGTATTTCCCTAGAAGTTTTAGAGATTCTATGGAAAGAGAGTTCTTGAGTTTATATCAGGGCCAGATGACTGTGGATGCATACCAACAGCGTTATGAGGAGCTGTTTTTCTTTGCACCAGCTAGATGCAGGAAGAAAACACAAAGACTCGAAGGTTCGTCATGGGACTCAGGGGAAGCATCCGTGAGCATGTTCTGGGATTGGAAAAGAAGGTTTACAATGAAGCAGTACAAATTGCTCAAGTAATAGAGTCGAGCCAGAAGGAGAGCTACTTTGCTCAAGACAGGTGTATGAAAAGGCCAAATGGGAATTCTTGTAACAGAGGGAATACAAAGACATTCAAACCCTTCCGTACTCAAGGCTACAATGCCGCAGCTAAGAATACTCCAGCAGCTCAACCACAACAAAAGCAAAACAACGAAAGACTAAAATGATTTAACTGCAACCAAGTAGGACATTATTCAAGGGAGTGTCCTAAACCCAGGAAGCAGCTACAGCAAGGAAAGGTCTATGCTGTTACATCTGAGGATGCTGCCGCGTCGCCTGATGTGGTCACAGGTATGACTTGAACCTTTCATTTGTGTTACATTGTGTGATCATGTAGACTAAAACTAAAACAAATCAAAGGTATTGTACCTATTAATGGCATACCCACTAGAGTACTCTTTGATTCTGGAGCTACTCATTCTTTTATATCTGTGTCATTTGGAAAGAAGCTGAATCTACCCCTCAGATCTTTAGACTACAAACTGCTTGTACTATCACCGATTGGATTAAAAGTGGAATTAGAAAAAGGTTATCGACCATGTGCAGTTCTTATTGTCGAGAAGACTTTGGATGCAACCTTGATTCAACTTGAGATGACAGACTTTGACGTCATCTTGGGAATGGACTGGATAGCTCGGCATTCTGCAAACCTATTATGTGCAGAAAAGAAACTGACATTTAAAGACAAAGAAGGAGTAGAGTTTAGTTTTATGGGAACCAAACTCCCCCGTAAACGAAAACTCCTCCTCTCTGCATTAAAGGCTAGAAAATGCCTCGAGAAAGGAGGAGTTGGGTATCTAGTATCAGTGGTCGACCTCACCAAGGAAGCACCACAAATGGAGAATATTGATGTTGTGCATGACTTTCCAGATGTATTTCCTGAAGAACTACCAGGACTACCACCCGACCGAGCGACAGAGTTCGTTATAGATCTGATACCCGAAGCCGCACCAGTATCTAAAGCACCCTATCGAATGGCTCCTATTGAACTGAAGGAATTGAAGGTACAGTTATAGGAATTATTGGACAAAGGTTATATCAGACCTAGCATATCACCATGGGGAGCGCCATTATTGTTTGTAAAGAAGAAGGATGGTAGTATTCGACTGTGTATAGATTATCGGGAACTGAATAAGCTGATAATCAAGAATCGGTACCCATTGCCTCAGATCGATGACTTATTCAATCAGTTGCAAGGTGCCAAGGTGTTCTCCAAGATCGATCTTCAGTCAGGATACCATCAGTTGAAGATTAAGGACGGTGATATTCCTAAGACAGCATTCAGAACAAGATATGGACATTATGAATTTTTAGTCATGTCTTTTGGATTGACTAACGCACCCGCAACCTTTGTGGAACTCATGAATCGGGTATTCCATGATATGTTGGATACGTCGGTCATTGTGTTTATTGATGATATATTGGTCTACTCCAAGGACAAGGAAACTCATGTCATGAATTTAAGAGCCACTCTGCAGCGATTAAGGAAAGAGAAGCTTTATGCCAAATTTAAAAAGTGTGAGTTTTGGTTAAATGAGGTCACTTTCTTAGGCCATGTTGTATCCACTGAAGGAATTAAAGTGGATCCTAGCAAGATTGAAGTCATTGTGAAGTGGGAAGCACCGAAGAGCGTTACAAAAATTAGAAGTTTCCTAGGTCTAGCTGGGTATTATCGACAATTCATGGAAGACTATTCCAGAATTGCCATACCTCTCACCAGTTTGACTAAGAAAGGAGAAAAGTTTGTTTGGACTGATAAATGTGAGAAAAGTTTCCAAACATTGAAGGCTAGATTGATAGCTACTCCGATCTTGACTATTCCTATTCCAGGACAACCATTTATCTTGTACACTGATGCATCGGGATTAGGTTTAGGATGTGTACTTATGCAAGGAGAACAAGTAATTGCATATGCTTCAAGACAATTGAAGACACATGAGAAGAACTTTCCCACTCATGACTTGGAATTAGCAGCAGTAGTACATGCTATCATGATATGGAGACATTATTTGTATGAAGAGAAATTTCAGATTAAATCCGATCATAAGAGTCTCACTTATCTTTATAATCAGAAAGAGTTGAACATGCGGCAAAGAAGATGGCTAGAATTATTGAAGGATTATGATTGGGATATCCAGTATCATCCAAGAAAGGCTAATGTAGTTGCTGATGCACTGAGTAGAAAAGCAATGATAAAATATCAAGGAGAGGTTAACACGACTGCAGCAATGTGTACTACAGAAAAAGTGTTCAATTACGGTAATGAGCAGTTCGTGATAGATGCAACGGGTGAATTAACCAACCAAGGATTTATTCATCGGTCTTCAAATATATTCACAACATTGAAGATTGTACCTGATATAATTGATGAAGTGAAAGCAGCTATTAAATCAGACCCTTATCTGAGAACGGTACAAGAAGACATCGAAAAAGGTAGGACTATTCCTGAGTTTACCTTAGACGATGAAAGGGTACTGAAGAACAAAGGAAGAGTATGTGTTCCTAAAACAGAAAATTTGGACATTAGACACCGACTAATGAAGGAAGCTCACACCACCGCCTATTCGGTACATCCTGGAAGTACAAATATGTATCATGATTTGAAGAAATTATATTGGTGGAGAGGAATTAAAGCAGATGTAGCTAAATTCATGTCTCAATGCTTAAATTGTCAAAGGGTGAAGGCTGAACGACAAAGACCTGCAGGACTGTTGTAGCCGCAGCCAGAACCAGCATGGAAATGGGACTGCATTACTTTGGACTTCGTCACTGGGTTACCATTGACTACTCGAGTAGTTGACGTGGTCTGGGTGATTGTAGATCGTTTGACTAAGACAGCTCGCTTTATAGCTATATGACCACAGTATACCCTGGAGAGGTTAGCCAAGCTATATGTGGATAATATTGTCAGATTACACGGTGTACCTGAAAGCATTGTGTCCGATAGAGACCCACGCTTTATTTTAAAGTTTTGGGAAGGATTGCAAAAGGCTATTTGTACAACATTGAAGTTCAGTACTGCATTCCATCCTCAGACAGACGGATAGTCAGAGCGTACCATTCAGATTTTAAAAGACATCCCTCGAGCCTGTATAAATGATTTTAAAGGATCATGGGATGAGAAACTACCATTGATCGAGTTCGCCTATAACAACAGTGATCATGCTACTATACAGATGTCATGCTATGAAGCACTGTATGGAAGGAAGTGTCGAACCCCTCTGTTTTGGAATGAAGTTGGAGAACGTAGCATAGTTGGACCAGAATTTGTTGAAAAGACTTGTTGAGTAGTCAACATTATCAAGGAAAGAGTTAGAACAGCTCAGAATCGTCAGAAACAGTATGCAGATACTCAACGTAGAGACCTTGAATTTGTCATAGGTGATAAGGTATTCTTGAAGGTATCACCTATGCGGGGTTTCAAACGATTCGGACAGAAAGGGAAGCTATGTCCGAGATATGTTGGGCCATATGAGATTTTAGCCAAACGTGGAAAAGTGGCTTATCAGTTAGCACTATCACCATCTATGTCAAGTGTGCATGATGTATGTCATGTCTCATTATTAAAGAAGTACGTCAGAGATTCAACGCACGTTTTGACAGTGGATCCACCAGATCTAACTGATGATTTGACATTCGAAGTAGCACCAACTGAAATCACTAGTCGAAAGGTTCAACGACTATGCAACCGTGACATCTACTATGTTAAGGTTACCTGGGGAAGTCGAGATATAGAAGAGATTACATGGGAAGAAGAGAATGCTATGCGGAAGCTATATCCTCACATTTTCGACTCTGAAGGTATGTATAAATTTTGAGGATGAAATTTTTAATAAGAGGGGGGAGCTGTAAGACTCGTATTGAACTAACCGGTCTTACCACCTTGTACCAGGTCTACCTATCATGGTTGAGTCAAGTGGACCAAGTGCGTGAAGAAATCACAAGACCAGGTATGAGTCTAACCCAAAAATAGTAAATGTGAGGGTAGGGTCACATTCCTAGACAGGTAGGGTCAACCCCACCTCAACAGAAGTCCAACCCATGAATTTTTAGTCGTAGGGTCGGATAACTAAGGAGTGTAGAGTTGACGGATCCTGCAACCCTACGTCCGACCCTACGATGACAGACAAAAATCAAAAATTAAGAAACTTTCCTAATTCTAAGCGGATCTTTCCTAAACTCATTGGGACTTATTATGGAGGATTTTCCTCTATAAATAGGACCTCCCTTAGCCTCTTTCACTCCTTTACAACCTTAATTGAAAGTGAGAGTAAGAGAAAGAGAAGGAAGAGAAGAAGAGAAAGAACTTGAAGAAGAAGACTAAGGAAGAGAATGAAACATTAGAGAAACCTCTGAATAAAGGTATGAACCTGATTCCTTACCTGAATAAGAGATCATAGAATAGTTAAGAAGAACATAGGGTTAGGAAAAACCCAAATCATCTACCCATGGATAAGTTTCAAGAGATTTCATGCAGGAAATCATTATGGACTATGGATAGTGTATAACTTGTAGTTTTGAGTCATAGAAAAATCTTAGAATGGACCACGAAAGTAAGCCAAAGGATCCAAACATGAAATAATGGACTTTAGAATGAATGGTCGACTCAGATAACGTGTGGTCGCACGTAGGGTCGAATGATATCCTACCCTACAAGACCACAGGATCGACTACACATCCTCGAAAAGTCCCAGGGAGGGTATGGTCGCACGTAGGGTCGAATGGTATCCGACCCCATGTCCCACCCTACACCCTAGGGTCACAGAAACTGCAACCCAAGGTGCTACCCTACCTGCGACCCTATGATTTTAGTTAGTCTAAATCTATTGGAATTAATTTTAATTAAAATCTATCGACTTGTTAGGTCTTTCTAGTGATTTAAAAGTGACTCATAAAGCTTGAACGAGGATCTACGCTCAATCGAAGGTGAGGGAACAAGACCTAAACAAATTGGCTAATAATAAACTATTTTTGTTTATTGAGTCCAATACCATGAATGATTATATGCTTGTATGATTGTAATGTACATATCACATGTCATCCAATATTTCTGTTGTTATTGTTCATGCATATTTAATTTCTGTTTATTTATAATATGATGTTGGTGATGCTAGGAATAGGCATGTGATTGTGTGTGTGTGGCTAGTGTACTCGATGCGAGTGGGGCATCAGGGGGAGGACGTGACACTATGGTTCATCCTGGTCACCAGACTCTAGCTCTATCTCTACTCAAGTCTTGTCCACTAACATCGTTGTATCACCATTACTTTGGCAGTACTATTACGTCGTAGGGCTTCATGGGAGGTGGTCTCGGACCGTATAGTCTGTGACTCTGCCAGGGGGCCTTAGCTCTATCTCTATGGACGTATTGAGGGATGTTGGGGTGAGGCCTTGGATACACTGTTTGACATTAGGATTGGTTAGTTGCGAGCCCAGTTTGCAAACCCTCACCAACAGGGGCTTACGTGTTGGTATGGGTAGGGCATCAGGGGTAGTGTTATGCGGTGTTTGATCCAGACACTTTAGCTCTATCTCTATTCCATGGTGGGGTGGATGTGTATGACAATGGTGTTTGATTCGTTGGGTGGGCTAACACACCCTGTGTATAGAGGTGCGGCGGCCACCAAACCTTTCTATAGCACATTGCAAACTTATGAACCAGACCAAAGATATAAATTGAATGCATGCATATGTTTGTTGTATTGTTTTGTCTGCTTGCTGAGCCGTGACATGTGCTCACCCTTTTGATGTCAAATGTTTTTAGTTGATGATTTAGGTACGACTGTAGAAGATTATATCAATGCTCCTATGTACGGACATGCTGCGGCGATGGACGCTGAAGTTATGATGGAGTCGCATGATTCGTCATGTGAATGGAACTCATGCATTTTTTATTAGATTTGTTTAGATTATACAGAAAATGTAATTGATTATTTTATTTACTTATGTCTTAGTCAATGAAAGATAATTGGATATTTTATTTTTGTTATCATTCTTATAATTTTCAGTTCATTTAATATATAAGACTTTCACTATTATTTATTTACTCTGATTATGGTTGTGGATGTGTATGGTTTAAGCAAACGGACACAGCCTTCTCGAGATCCTGGTTGAACTGTTGGTTTATTAGCGGTTCCCACACCATTCGAAATAGTGTGGAATTATGGTGTGACAACCACACCTTCTGAAACGTACCCACACAACCAGAATTCATGTGGTTGCACTATTTTGAGGTGTGGTCGGTCACACCTATTTAGGTATGCGACCTCACGCTCATAATTGCCTGTTTTTTGGGTTGATTTCATACCTGGTCTTGTGGTTTCTTTACACACTTGGTCCACTTGGATCGACCATGATAGGAAAACCTGATACAAGGTGGTAAGACCGGTTAGTTCGATACGGGTCTTATACCCGCTGCAGGTATGGGCTGCGGTTCTAGTGCTGGAATGTCGTCCATCTGATCATCATTACTATCACCCCCTGCCTCTTCTGCATGAGCCGCATTGGCTGCTGCTGTTGTTGCTGCCGCTGCTGTTACCCTCTTAAGTGGACGAGGACGAGCCTCTAGCTCATCATCACTGATTGGCAGATTGTCCATCCTCATCCGAACAATGGCATCCTCGTCAATGTCTGATGTCATGGTGTCCTCAATCGAAATCTCATCCCTCATGTCTACTCGAAGGCACTGTAGGAGGGTAGTGATAAGCCGGCCATATGGAAGGTTGCTTATCTGGTCGGGCATGGTAACCTGACGCATGGTTCTGATGATAATATAAGGAAGACAAACCGACTACCTAGTGCAGACACAATAAGTCAAGTACTGGGTGAGCTGAGATAACTCACTATAGTGGTTGCTCTGAGGGATAATATTATGCTGGATACCGATGGGTAGTAATACATTACCCCCAGCCCATGTTAGCCGTAACACAGTGCCACCCCAGTAATGCACACCCCAGGGTAGAAGCTTGGTGCACAACAAGCAGTGTATCAAGGTGGTTACCCTTATCAGCCACCAATGTATGGGATAACTGCATCATGGCAGAATGATCCGACAAGGGTTGAGGAATATTTTTTGAAGATGAAGCCTTAAACGTTTCAGTAAATGATCAAATTTATTGTGGCCATATAACTAGATAGGTTTATATAGGATGTGGTTCATTATTGACTTAGTCTTATGATTATAGAGGATGCACATATCTGATTCTAATTCTCGTACCTTGACAGAATACCTTCTTGATTCAACCTGTCAATTGGAGTGATAGATGTTATTTCATTAGAATTAGTCCTAATTATACCAATCTAAGCTACTCCCATGATCGAGACCATAAATAGAGATATGAACCAAATGGACATTTAAAGGTTTAATCATTCCGAATGTACATCTTTTCGATTTTATACTTGATTTATTGATGTACCAAAACTTCTCCAGATTTACTCTTGTAGTGCCTTGACCAATGGCACTATATACTCGATAGAACCTATAACCATGAGGTTAAGAACTTTAAAACATCTATTTTCATATATTTGGACCACCGTGCAACTTAACGACCTTTAGATGATGGTTGGATTACAATAGATTTACTCTTGATCGTTTAAACCTAAGTTCACTAGATAAAACAAGTGTTCGTCATTATACTGAATTCGAAAGAAGGAAATGAATCACTATTGGATAAGCATTATGATTCTTACATTTTTTGACATCCATTGATAAATGTTTAGTTAATAAGGGAATTATTGGAAGGAAGATGATTAAATTCATATTAGATTCTATAGCCGAGGAACCTCAGATAAAGTAATGGAGGATCTATTTTGAGATTGTTGAATGGATGGATATGAGTCATGTCTATAAAAGAGTGCATAAGAAAAAAGTGAGAACTATCAAGAGTAGCTAGTAAAGAAATAGATAGCACTCAAGTAGAGTTAAAGACGGCTATATCGGAATGAATTTTGAAAAGGCAGAAGATTTATAAAGGTAGATCTAAGAGTGGATACAAGGATGAAGTCAAATATTGTGGCATTGATAGTATTCAGATTAGTACAAGTAATACTGAGTTATGCCAAATGTCGAGTGAGATGATTAAGTAAAGACCAAAAGAGTTTGGCTAAATTAATAAGAATATAAGCATATACCCTAATGCTTATAGATAGACTTGGGATATGCAATGAGTAAATAGTCAGAAGATGCTTTTCAAGATATAAGAAAGAGAGATCAGGGTAGAACATTAATGATAAAAAGATGTAAGCTACTTAGTGCAATTCGTGAAGAAGAAGGATGGTAGTGTCAGATTATGTATAGTCTATCGAGAACTAAATAAGCTCACGATCAAGAATCATTACCCTTTGCCTAGGATCGATGATCTCTTCGATCGGTTGCAGGGTGCAATGGTTTTCTCGAAGATTGATCATAGATCATGGTATCACCAATTGAAGATCAAGGCAGGAGATATTCCAAACACTGCTTTCAGAACAAGGTATGGGCATTATGAGTTCCTTGTAATATCATTCGGGTTGACTAACGCTCCAGCGTCGTTTATGGAACTGATGAACCGAGTATTTCATGACATGTTGGACACTTCGATCATCGTATTCATTGACGACATCTTGGTCTACTCAAAGGAGAGGGAGGCTCATCCAACACACAAGAGAGCAGCCCTACAACGGCTGAGAAGGGAGAAGCTTTACGCCAAGTTCAAGAAGTGTGAATTATGGCTGAAGGAAGTGGCCTTCTTGGGTAACGTAGTATCTACAGACGGTGTCAAGGTAGATCCAAGCAATATCACAGCTATAGTAGAATGGGATGCACCAAAATCAGTTGCAGAGATTCGTAGTTTCCTTGGATTGGCTAGTTAATATAGAAGATTCGTAGAAGACTACTCAAGAGGAGTCGTTCTATTTACCAGACTAACCAAGAAAGGAGAAAAGTTCATATGGATAAATGAGTGTGAGAAGTACTTTCAGACTCTAAAGTTAAGACTAGTCTCTGCACCTATCTTGACCATCCCAGCACCAGGCTTGTCGTTTACCCTATATACATATGCCTCGGGGTTAGGTTTTGGATGTGTGTTGATGCAAGGAGAACAGGTAATTGCCTACGCATCAAGATAGTTGAAAGAGCATGAGAAGAACTATCCTATGCATGATCTGGAGTTAGCAGCAGTCATTCACACAATCAAGACTTGGAGGCACTACCTTTATGGTGAAAAGTTTCAGATTAAGTCGGATCATAAGAGTTTAACTTACCTTTTTACTCAGAAGAACCAGAATATGAGACGGAGGAGATGGTTAGAGCTATTAAAATATTATGATTGTGACATCCAGTACCATCTGGGTAAGGCAAACATTGTGACTGATGCCTTAAGTAAAAAGTGGGCATTGACACCTGAGGCAGGACCTAGTACAAACGCTGCATTGTGTGTTGCAACCTTAGGCTCAATAGAGAATGATAAAGAGCATATATTAAATACTGTAGGAGATCCAGTGGAACAGGGCTTAATTCATAAGTTCACATTGATGTTCGCAGCATTGAAGATCTCACCGGATATAATAGATGAGATCAAAGTAGCAATCCTACAGGATCCACACCTCAAGACTATGCAGGAAGATCTAGAGAAGGGTAAAAGCAACCCTCATTTTACCTTAGATTCAGACAAGGTACTCAGGTATCGTGGATGATTATGTATACCTGAGAGTGAGAACTCAAATATCAGAGATAAAATTATGATAAAAGCTCATTATACCCCATGCTTTAAGAAGATTATATTGGTGGAGGGGTATGAAAGCGAATGTAGCTCGATTCGTATTCCAATATCTAAATTACCAATAAGTGAAAGCAGAAAGGAAGAGACCCGCAAGTTTGCTACAACCATTATCGGAGCCAGCATGGAAGTGGGATTGTATCACAATGGATTTCATCACTGGTTTACCCTTGACACCAAAATCAGTGGATGCAGTATGGGTTATAGTCGATCGACTTACCAAGATAGCTCGCTTCATCGCTATCAGACCTCAGTATACCATGGACAAGCTGTCCAAGCTATATGTGGATAATATAGTCAGACTTCTTGGCATCCCATAACGTATAGTATCTAACAAAGATCTTCGTTTTATATCAAAGTTCTGGGAAGGATTACAGAAAGCCATGGGAACCAAGTTGAAGTTTAGCACAACTTTTCATCCTCAGACAGACGGACAGTCAGAAAGAACTATTCAAAACTTCAAGGATATGTTCCGAACGTGTGCCCTAGATTTTAAAGGAGATTGGGACGAGAAGCTATCGCTTATCGAGTTTTTTTATAACAATAGTTACCAGGCTATGATCCAGATGGCTCCATATGAGGCACTTTATGGGAAGAAATGCCGTATACCTCTGTTATGGAATGAGGTGGGAGAGAGAAGGATTGTAGGACCGGAGTTTGTAGAAGAAACTTGTCGAGCGATTGATCAAATTAAGGAAAGAGTGAAGACAGCTCAAGTTTGACAAAAGCACTATGCAGATAACCGACATCGAGATTTGGAGTTTGCAGTGGATGATAAGGTGTTCTTGAAGATATCACCTGTGCGAGGTATGATACGGTTTGGTACGAAGGGAAAGCTCACCAGGTATGTGGGATCATATGAGATTTTGACCAAACGTGGTAATGTGGCATATCAACTGGCTCTACCACCATCCATGTTGAGCGTTCATGATGTGTTCCATGTTTCTTTATTAAAGAAGTATGTCAGGGATTCATCACACATCCTGACAGCAGACCCACCAGACTTGATAGAGGACTTGACATTTGAAGTGGTACCTGTAATGCTCACAAGCCAAAAGGTACAACATCTTCGAAGCAAAGATATCCATTATGTGAAAGTGCATTGGAAATGCCAAGATGTAGAAGAAATCGCTTGGGAAGAAGAGAACACGATGCAAAAGGAATACCCTAACCTTTTCGACGAACAAAGTACGAACAAATTTCAAGGCCGAAATTTAATTTATGGGTGGGGGAGTTGTGGAACCTACATGCAAATTTTGGGGACAAAATTTATTTTAAGGGTAGGAGAGTTGTAAGACCCGCACTCCATGAACCCAACCTAAACCTTTAATTCATGTCATGACAGGTCTTCCAATCATCGCTGGGCCAGATGGGACGAGCGGGTGACAACTCGGTATGAAAACGGACCTAAAAATGATATTGTTTCATACCGGTCGATGGTACCGGTCGACTGGTATGTCTACGCAGGTAGACTACTTAGATCCATAAAAAGATCTCTGTGGGTCCCACTTTCCAAATATCGAACCCTAGGACTTTCCTAACTTAAGGGAACTTCCTAAACTCAATCCTAATCTATTTAAGGACCCTTAAACCTCCTTAAATCTCTTTCATTGATCCTCACAAACCCTAGAAAGGAGAAAGAGATTGAAGGAGGAGAAAGAGATAAGGAAGGAGGGAGAGGAGCCGCCATTGCCGTTGGACGAAGAACACCCTATTGTGAACCAACGGTAAGTGCTTGAACCTTCCTCTAAGTTAAGCATTATAGAAGGTTAGTCATGAATGAATCAATACCATATAAGGCGAGGTATTGATCTAAACCTTTGAATTTTCCGTCAAACACTAATACAGTCGATAAACCCTAGATTCGAGTTCTAGGTTGAGGATCATCAAAACTAGGACTTGAATGGAGTATGAAACAACTATAACTCGTTGCTCAGACCTAGAATGTATAGGAGAAATCCTAGAATCAATAGGGGGTGACCTACAAAAGGCAAGAGCGGTCTTCCGGAGGCACACCGGTCGACCATACCTGTCGCACCCTATGCGACCAGTACTGTGACCGATACCTCTCGGGGGTCGGTCTGTGTGGGCCAGTCGACCATACCGATCACACCATTCACCACGGTGCCCCAACTGGTACTGCGATCGATATGCACGGTGAGGAGTGTTTTTGACCCAGTTGGTTTTACGACCAACGTTAACCCTAAGAAACTATTTCTAATTCAACCCTAACATCATGTAGGACATTGTGATAGCGAGTTTGGATTCTGTGACGCGGAGCAAGCTAGCAATCAAGCGTCAGGTAAGGGAATCGGACCTAATCCCTAATAATTTAATAATAGTAAAACATTGTTAATAATTATGATTCTATGAAGTGGTGTTTGTGCATACTCGCATGTCATCTTTACTTTCAATTATTATATTGTTCATGCATACTCGCTATGCTAGGATGTGACTGTTAGGCATGTGATTGTTTTTGTTGGTGTATGGAATGGAAAGGGCCTTGGGTCTGGGATCATTCCTCATACTAACACCTTTTTGTATCGTTTCTATCTTAGCATGTTAGGTGCGGGTAGGGTATCAGGGGGAGGAAGTGGCACTGTGGTCCCGGCCTGGCCACTAGAATCTAGATCTATCTCTATGCCATAGGAAGCTATGCTAGGATAGGGTCTACTGTGATGACATAGAGGATTGGTTAGTTGCGAGCCCAGTTTGCAAGCCCTCGCCAATAGGGGCTTATGTGTTGGTATGGGTAGAGTACCAGGGGAAGTGTTAGCGGTGTTTGATCGGACGGTTTAGCTCTATCTCTATTTCATGATGGGTGCATGTGGGACAACAATGGTGTTTGATCCATTGGATGGATTCACACACTCGTGAATAGAGGTGCGGTGGTCGTTAATCATTTCTATAACACATTACAAACTTAAAACCAGAGCATAATATGAATGTTACTCATGCATGATGTGTGTTGCATTGTCTGATTTTCTTACTGAGCTAAGTTGTGACCTCATCCTTGTGTACACAATATTTTTTTATGTTGATGCAGATTACACTGTGGAGGATTACATGGACGCTCCAGTATATGGAGGTGCTGCTGCCTTGGAAGTGCAAGTAGGGGAGGACGAGCATGATGTTTCATGCGACTGCCCTTTCTGCGTGTACCTCTAGGATTTTGGATTTATTTATTTTATTTATTTTCAGTTTGATTTACAAATGATGTAAGGATAATTATGTTCTGGTGTTTTGAATAATTGGATATTTTATTTGAATTATCAATAGAGAACTCTGTTCATTTAATTTAAAACTTCCGCTGTATTTTATTATATTCTAATTATGGTTATGTGCAATGGTCTGTATGAGTGGATACGGTCTTATTGAGATCCTGGTGTGAACCGTTGGTTCAGCCCTGGTTCACTCACACTTCTGGTTCAGCCGGAATTGGTGTGTGACAGATTGTGAGCCCATTCTGGGAAAAATCCGATCAAGAATTGAAGGCTGGAAAAGCAGATTTTTATCGCACGCCAGCCGCCTCCAACTCATCGCCTCTGTTCTCCAAGGATGTTACTTCTATTGGGCTGGTTTGTTTGGGCTTCCCAAGAAAACCATTTCATCCATCGGATCTCTCTTTGCCAAATTCTTTTGGGCTGGGCTAGATCTGAAGAGAAAAATTCACTTTGTTAGCTGGTCTAATATTTGCCTCCCCAAAGATGAAGGGGGGCTTGGGATTAGAAAAGTGAAAAACATGTGCTCGGCTGGAGCAATGAAGCACTTGTGGAACCTAATAACCCACAAAGATACCCTATGGGTTTAATGGGCTAGAAGAAAATACTTAAGAATCTGTGTGGACTGTGAAGCCCTCTAAGAATTTCTCATGGATTTGGAGAAATATTCTCAAATACCGAGATCTTATGAAGCCCATAATTGCCTACTCTATTGGCACGGGTGAGAACAAATCTTTTTGGTTAGACCCTTGGCTGGCAGGTGATACCATATGGAACAGAATTCCAAATATTACAAATCATGTTGGGATAGGTATTATAATGGCAAAAGTCAAAGATTATTGGGATGGAACCGCCAGGAAGGAATGCCCTTTCAATAACTCCCCAGCTTTTAGATCCCTTTGGCTAGAGCTCCAACAACATCTCTTCATTCAAAATGAAATCAATGACAGCATCAAATGGATACAAAATCAAGGCACCCTTATGGAATACACCATTAAGCAAGGTTAGATGGCCTCCTGGACTATTAATCCCAAAGCCCCCTGGCACAAGGGTATTTGGTTCTCAGCTAACATTCCCAAGAACTCCTTTGTCACTTGGTGTGCATGTCTTGATGCCCTCCCTACTGCGGACCAGTTTGCAGTGCGTAACATTCATGTTAGCCCATCATGCTGTCTATGTGGGAATGGAATTGATAGTAGAAACCACTTACTCTTTGAATGCTGCTTCTCGACTTTCATCTGGGAGAAGTGCAATTCAAAATGCAAGCTTGGCTAGGAAGACCAGCATCTTTAGAAAGAGAAGCCTCTTGCTTATCAGCCACAAGTCCTAAAGGCAGTGCCTACTCTTTTATCCCACGTCTGGTCCTCAATGCCATTGTCTATCGTATCTGGAAAGAACGTAACTTTAGAATCTTCTCCAATATATCCAAGTCAAAAGAAGCTATTGTTAATGAGATTGTTAGAGAGCTTGAAGACAAAATTTCTACCATAAACTTCAAAAATCCATCTTCCCACTTCGAGTATTTCTTGTATTCCAAATGGAACATTGATGTTCACTAGTCCTATCTAGGGTTAGAGCTTGGTCAGATTCCAATTTGTAATATTTGTAATCTTTTGTGTTGTGGGCCATTGGCCTCTGTCCTTTCTTGCCCTGCAGGTTGTTGTAGAGCTTTCTTTTTTCTTTGGGTTTCAATAAAAATTATTTCTTTACCCAAAAAAAAGAATGAAGAAGAATGAAGAAGAAGAATAAAAGATGAACAGAGAAGAAGAAGAATGAAGAAAAAGAAGAAGAAGAAGAAAAATTAGAAAAAGAAGAAGAAGAAGAAGAAAAATTAGAAAAAGAAGAAGAAAAGGAATGAAGAAGAAGAAGAAGAAGAACGTACAAGAAGAAGAAGAAGAAGAAGAAGAAGAAGAAGAAGAGAATGAAGAAGAAGAAAAAGAATGAAGAAGAAGAAGAGGAAGACTGACGGTTAACAGAAGGGGACAGTTGTCCAAAGGCAGCAGACAAGGAGGAGGGAGCTGATTGGGTCTCGAGGGACGTTAAAATCCCAAAAGGGTTTTGGGAACAGATGGCGGGATGGTTAGATACAAGCAAATTTGAAAAATTATGATTTAAAAGGAAAGGTTTAAGACAGGTGGGATTAGGGATTGGCTCATTCACAGGTTGGGATGATGGAGGACTTGACACATGTTCCTCACACTACCGAAGGTCAGAGAGAGATAGGTGCGTCAAATTCTGGGACAGGTCAGAATCCATGTTCCTTACACTACCGGATCCTGTTGTTATCACCCACGAAAGGTTTCTGCTTTGCAGATTCCTCGACGATTAGCCCTACAACAGGGAAGCAACATTCATACCTCACACCGTCTCTGATGCCACCTTGTGATGATCAAACACAGCCTCCTTCCCTGCATTTTTAGATGGTTCAGGTGCTGTAGATGGCATCTTGCAAGCATTAAGGGGACGGCCGAGTACTCCACAAGAAATGCATTGTGGAGGGCTCCAGTCAAACTTCACCGGCTGATTGAACTCATTTCCCTCATCGTCTTCGATGATAACACTATCCAGTAATGGCTTATCTCCTGCAAATTCAATACAAGCCTGGAAAATGCCCAACTCTTCACAACTGTCGTACCGTCAGTAAACAAAGGCTTGCCAAGCATAGAACAGACTACACTCAAAGACTCTCTTCTCCCTAGAGGTGGAGAGGGAGACCAGGAAGGGAGACCCACAAGGGCACCTGCTTTATGTCCAACAACCCACCAGTGTGAAGGTTCCATTCCCATGGTCGCAAGAATAGTTGTTGCCCACCAACATAAAAAAAACACCCATTTCAAGCACCATGTCTCTGTCAACCAAGGATGAGAAGCAAAATGCCAGACCACCATGTAATAGTTGCAGAGTCTCAACGAACCTTGAAGACGCCATTGTTTCAGGAGGAACCCACGAATGAAAGAGAAGCTCGGTCTCTTACCAAGAAAAAATCCCACTACAATGTTGTCTAAGATTTAAATCTCCCCGGCCACTACTTCAGCTGAGCAAACCCCAACCTGCTTAGAGCTGTGCGTCAGCTGAGCAAACCCCAACCTCTTCTTCCTCTTCTTCTTCTTTCTTCTTCGTCTTCTTTTTATTCCTCTTTCTGCTTCATTCTTCTTCTCCTTCTTCTTCTTCTTCTTCATTCAAAGAGCATGAGCACGTTTTTCACCATTTTATGACAATATGGTTCATGATCATCACATGCAGTTAGCATCCAAATTTTATACTTCTGACAATCTGAGTTGCAAAACCTTACTCTCATCTCAATTGCATCTTCTAGAAATAGAGGGAAACAAAATGCGGTTGAGCTTGAGAATAACTTAATCCTAAGAAGATGGAGTTGGGTCTTCAACTCAAATTGTCAGAAGAATAAAACTTGGATGCTAACACATGAGATGATCATAACCCATATTGTCAAAAAATGGTGCAAAACAGACGAAGAATGAAGAAGAAAAAGTAGAAGAACGAAAAAAAGAATGAAGAAAAATGAAGAAGAACGAAGAAAAAGAATGAAGAAAAAGAATGAAGAAAAATGAAGAAGATGAGGAAAGAAGAGGAAGAAAAATAAAGAAGAAGAACAAGTGCGCCAGCACACTTCAGAAGTGAACCAGCGCACTTCTTCTTCTTTTTCTTCTTTCTTCTTCTTCATCTTCTTCTTCTTCTTCGTTCTTCTTCTCTTCTCCTTCTACATTCTTCTTCTTTGTTCTTCATTCTTCTTGTAGATTTTTCTTCTTCATTCTTCTTCTTCTAAGTTATTCTTCTTTCTTCTTTCTTATTCATTTTCTTCATTCTTCTTCTTCTTCTTCTTCTTCTTCATCTTCTTCTTCTTCATTCGTTTTTTTCAACATATTCTTCTTCTTTTTCTTCATTCTTTTTCTCCATTCTTCAATCTTCTTCTTCTTCTTCTTCTTCTTCTTCTTCTTCTTCTTCTTCTTCTTCTTCTTCTTCTTCTTCTTCTTCATTATTCTTCTTCTTTCTTCCTTTTCTTCTTCGTTCATCTTCTTCTTCATCGTCTTCTTCATTCTTCTTTTTCTTATTCATTCATTCTTCTTCTTCTTCTTTATATTCTTCTTTATTCTTCTACTTCTTCATTCTTCTTCTTTTTCTTCTTCTTCTTTTTCTTCTTCTTCATTCTTCTTCTTCATCTTTCTTCATCTTTCTTCTTTATTATTTTTCTTCTTTCTCTTCCCCTTTCTTCTTCATTCTTCTTCTTTCTCCTTTATTACTTTTCTTCTTTCTCTTCCTCTTTCTTCTTCATTCTTCTTCTTTCTTCTTCTTCATTCTTCTTCTTTCCTCCTCTTCTCCATCTTCTTCTCTTCTTCTTCTTCTTCTTCTTTTTCTTCTTCTTCTTCTTCTTCTTCTTCTTCTTCTTCTTCTTCTTCTTCTTCTTCTTCTTCTTCTTCTTCTTCTTCTTCTTCTTCTTTCATTCAAAGAGCATGAGCACATGTTGCACCAGTTTATGACAATGTGGTTCACGATCATCTTATGCAGTTAGCATCCAAATTTTATTCTTCTAAAAATCTAAGTTGCGAGCCCTACCCTCAAGCTCAACCGCATCTTCTAGGAACAAAGGGAAACCAAATGCGGTTGAGCTTGAGAGTAGCTTAATCATAAGAACACGGAGTTGGGTCTGCAACTCAGATTATCGGAGGAATAAAACTTGGATGCTAACACATGAGACGATCGTAACCCTTATTGTCACTAAATGGTGCAAAACAGAATAAGAATGAAGAAGAAGAACAAGAAGAAGAAAGAAAAGGAATGAAGAAGAAGAAAGGAGAAGAAGAAGATGAAGAAAGAAAGAAGAAGAAAAAGAAGAAGATAATGAAAGAAGAAGAAAAAGAAGTAGATAATGAAAGAAGAAGACGGAGTGTGCCAGTGCCCTTCAGAAGTGTTCCAGCGCACTTCTTCTTCTTCTTCTTCTTCTTCTTCTTTCTTCTTCTTATTCCACTTCCTCTTCTTCTTTCTTTTTCTTCTTCTTCATTCTTCTTCGTCTTCTTCTTTCTTCTTGTTCTTCTTCTTTTTCTTCTTCATTCTTCTTCATTATTCTTCTTCATTCTTCTTCTTCCTCTTTTTATTCTTCTTCATTCTTCTTCTTCATCTTTCTTCTTCTTTTTCTTCATTATTTTTCTTCTTTCTCTTCCTCTTTCTTCTTTCTTCTTCTTCTTTCTTCTTCGTTATTCTTCTTTCCTTTTCTTCTTCTTCTTCTTCTTCTTCATCTCCTTCTTCTTCTTCTTCTTCTTCTTCTTCTTCTTCTTCTTCTTCTTCTTCTTCTTCTTCTTCTTCTTTTTCCTCTTTCTGCTTCATTCTTTTTCTTCTCCATTCAAAGAGCACGAGTACATTTTGCACCATTTTATGACAATATATGGTTCACGATCATCTCATGTAGTTGGTATCCAAATTTTATTCTTCTGACAATCTAAGCTGCAAACCCTAAAATCAAGCTCAACCGCATCTTCTAGAAACAGAGGAAAACCAAATGCTATTGAGCTTGAGAGAAGCTTAAACCTAAGAAGACGGATTTGGGTCTTCAACTTAGATTGTTAGAAGAATAAAAGTTGGATGCTAACACATGAGATGATCATAATCCATATTGTCACAAAATGGTCCAAAACAGAAGAAGTATGAAGAAGAAATAGTAGAAGAACGAAGAAGAATGAAGAAAAATGAAGAAGAATGAAGAAAGAAAGAAGAAAAAGAAGAAGATGATGAAAGAAGAAGAGGAAGAAGTGTGCCAGAGCACTTCAGAAGTGAGCCAGCGTTCTTTAGAAGTGCGTCAGCAAACTACATCTTCTTCTTCTTCTTCGTTCTCCTTCTTCCTCTTCTTCTTCTTTCTTTTTCGGTCTTCTTTTTCTTTCTTTTTCGTTCTTCTTCTTTCAACTACTTTCTTCATCTTCTTCTTCTTCTTCTTCTTCTTCTTCATTATTCATTCTTCATTCTTCGTCTTTCTTTTTCATTCTTCTTCTTCATTCTTCTTCTTCAATGTTCTTCTTTCTTCTTTCTCATTCTCCATTCTTCTTCTTCTTCTTCTTCATCTTCTTCTTCTTCATTCATCTTCTTCAACTTATTCTTCTTATTTTTCTTCATTCTTCTTCTCCGTTCTTCAATCTTCTTCTTCTTATTCTTTTTTCATCTTCATTTTTCTTCTTTCTTCTTTTTCTTCTTCTTCTTCTTCTTCTTCTTCTTCTTCTTCTTCTTCTTCTTCTTCTTCTTCTTCTTCTTCTTCTTCTTCTTCTTCTTCTTCTTCTTCTTCTTCTTCATTCTTCTTCATTCTTCTTCTTTTTCATCTTATTCTTTCTTTTTCTTCATCCTTCTTCTTTTCTTTCTTCTTCATTGTTTTACTTCTTTCTCTTCCTCGTTCTTCTTCATTCTTCTTCTTTCCTCTTCTCTATCTTCTTCTTCTTCTTCTTCTTCTTCTTCTTCTTATTCTTCTTCTTCTTTTCCATTCAAAGAGAATGAGCACATTTTGCATAATTTTTTGACAATAAGCTTCACGATCATCTCATGCAGTTAGCATCCAAATTTTATTCTCTGACAATCTGAGTTGTAAGCCTACACTCTAGCTCAACCATATCTTTTAGAAATAGAGGGAATCCAAATGCGGTTGAGCTTGAGAGTAGCTTAATCTTAAAAAGACAGAGTTGTGTCTTCAACTCAGATTGTCAGAATAAAACTTAGATGGTAACACATGGGATGATCGTAACCCATGCTAACACATGGGATGATTGTAACCCATATTGTCACAAAATGATGCAAAAAAGAAGAAGAATGAAGAAGAAGAAAGAAGAAGAAGAAAAATTAAGAAGAAGAAGGAGAAGAAGAATGAAGAAGAAAAATAAGAACATGATGAAAAAAGAAGAGGAATAAGAATTAAAAAGAAGAAGAAGTGTGCCAGCGCATGCAACACCCTTCAGAAGTGTCCCAACAAACTTCTTCTTCTTCTTCTTCTTTCTCTTTCGTTCTTCTTCTTTCAAATACTTTCTTCATCTTCTTCTTTTTCCACTTCTTCTTCTTCTTCATTCTTTATTCTTCTTCTTTGTTCTTCATTCTTCTTCTACATTCTTCTTCTTTTATGTTCTTCTTTATTCTTTCTCATTCTTTTCTTCATTCATTCATTCTTCTTCTTCTTCTTCTTCTTCTTCTTCTTCTTCATCTTCTTCCTCTTGATTCGTCTTCTTCTACTTATTCTTCTTGTTTTTCTTCATTCTTCTTCTCCATTCTTCAATCTTCCTCTTCTTCTTTGTTCTTTTTTTCCCTTTATTCTTCTTCTTTATTATTCTTCATTTTCTTTTTCTTCATTTTTCTTCATCATCTTTCTTCTTCTTTATTCTTCAATACTTTTTTTCTTTCTCTTCCTCTTTCTTCTTCATTCTTCTTCTTCTGTGTTTTTCTTTCTTCTTTTTCTTTTCTTCTTTCTTCTTATTCCTCAACATTTTCTTCTTTATTTGTCTTCTTCTACTTATTCTTCTTCTTTTTCTTCATTTTTCTTCTCCATTCTTCAATCATAATCATCATCATCATCATCATCTTCTTCTTCTTCTTCTTCTTCTTCTTCTTCTTCATCTTCATTCTTCTTCTTTCTTCTTTTTCTTCTTCATTCCTCTTCTTCTTCTTCTTCATTCTTTATCTTTTTCTTCTTTTTCATTCTTCTTCTTTATTTTTTTTCTTCTTTCTCTTCCTCTTTTTTCTTCTTTCTTCTCCTTTTTTTTTCTTCTTTCCTCCTCTTATCTATATTCTTCTCTTCTTCTTCTTCATCTTCTTCTTCGTCTACTTCTTCTTCTTCTTCTTCTTCTTCTTCTACTTCTTCTATTCCTCTTTCTGCTTTATTCTTCTTTTTCTTTTTCATTCAAAGAGCATGAGCACATTTTGCACAATTTTATGACAATATGGTTCATAATCATCTCATGCTGTTAGCATCCAAATTTTATTCTTCTATTAATCTGACTTGCAACCCTATACTCATGCTCAACCGCATCTTTTAGAAACCGAGGGAAGCCAAACGCGGTTGACCTTGAGGGTAGTTTAATCTAAGAAGACAGAGTTGGGTCTTCAACACAGATTGTCAGAAGAATAAACCTTGGAAGCTAAGACATGAGATGACTGTAACCCATATTGTCACAAAATGATGTAAAACAGAATAAGAAAAATAAGAAGAAGAAAAAGTAGAAGAAATAAAAAGAAGAATGAAGAAGAAAGATGATGAAGAAAAAGGAAGAAGAAGAATGGAGAAGAATGAAGAAGAAAAAGAAGAAGAACATGATGGAAGAAGGAGAGGAAGAAGAATAAAGAAGAAGAAGTGCGCTAGCTCCAGCGCACTTTAGAAGTGCGCCATTGGACTTCTTCTTCTTCTTCTTCTTTATTCTTCTTCTTCTTCGTTCTTCTTCTTCTTCTTCTCCTTTCTTTTTCGTTCTTCTACATCTTCTTTCTTTTTCGTTCCTCTTCTTCTTTCTTTTTTGTTCTTCTTCCCTCAACTACTTTCTTCATCTTTTTCTTCTTCTACTTCTTGATACTCCATTCTTCATTCTTCTTCTTTGTTCTTCATTTTTCTTTTTCATTCTTCATCTTCATTCTTCTTTTTCATTCTTCTTCTTCATTCTTCTTCTTATATGTTCTTCTTTCTTCTTTATCCTTTCTCATTTTTTTTCTTTATTCTTCTTCTTCTTCTTCTTCTTCTTCTTCTTCTTCTTCTTCTTCTTCTTCTTCTTCTCCTTCTTCTCCTTCTTCTCCTTCTTCTTCTTCTTCTTCTTCTTCTTCTTCTTCTTCTTCTTCTTCTTCTTCTTCTTCTTCTTCTTCTTCTTCTTCTTCTTCTTCTTCTTCTTCTTCTTCTTCTTCTTCTTCTTCTTCTTCTTCTTCTTCTTCTTCTTCATTCTTTTTCTTTTCCGTTCTTCTTCTTCTTCTTCTTCTTCTTCTTCTTCTTCTTCTTCTCCTTCTTCTCCTTCTTCTCCTTCTCCTCCTTCTCCTTTTTCTCCTTCTTCTCCTTCTTCTTCTTCTTCTTCTTCTTCTTCTTCTTCTTCTTCTTCTTCTTCTTCTTCTTCTCTTCTCTTTCTTTCTTCTCTCTTCTTCTTCTCTTCTCTTTCTTTTCTTCTTCCTTCTTCTCTCTTTTCCTTTTCTTCTTCTTCTTCTTCTTCTTCTTCTTCTTCTTCTTCTTCTTCTTCTTCTTCTTCTTCTTCTTCTTCTTTTCTTTCTTTCTTCTTTTCTTTCTTTTTCTTATTCGTTCTTCTTCTTCTTCTTCTTCTCTTCTTCTTCTTCTTCTTCTTCTTCTTCTTCTTCTTCTTCTTCTTCTTCTTCTTCTTCTTCATTCGTCTTCTTTTACTTATCGTTCTTCTTTTTCTTCATTTTTCTTCTGTATTCTTTAATTTTCTTTTTTTTCTTCTTTTTCTTCTTCTTTTTCTTCTTCTTTTTTTTCTTCATATTCATTCTTCTTCTTTGTTCTTTTTCTTCTTCATTTTTCTTCATTCTCCTTCTTCATCTTCTTTTTCATTCTTCTTCATTATTTTTCTACTTTCGCTTCTACTTTCTTCTTTATTCCTCTTCTTTTCTCTTTTTCTTTCTTCTTCTTCATTCTTCATCTTTCCTCTTCTTCTCTCTATCTTATTCTCTTCTTCATTCTTCTTCTTCTTCTTCTTTTTATTCAACTTCTTCTTCTTCATTCATCTTCTTCTACTTATTCTTCTTCTTTTTCTTCATTCTTCTCCTTTCTTCAATCTTCTTCTTCTTTTTCTTCATCTTCCTTCTTCTTTTTCTTCTTCATTCTTCTTCTTTTTCTTCATTCTTCTTCTTCTTCATTTTTCAATCTTCTTCTTTTTTTCTAATTCTTCTTTCTCCATTATTCTTCATAATTTTTTTCTTTCTCTTCCTCTTTCTTCTTCATTCTTCTTCTTCTATGTTCATCTTTCTTCTTTCTCATTCTTTTCTTCATTCTTCTTCTTCTTCATCTTCTTCTTCTTCATTCGTCTTCTTCTACTTATTCTTCTTCATTTTCTTCATTCCTCTCCATTCTTCAATCTTCTTCTTCTTCTTCTTTTTCTTTATCTTCATTCTTCTTTTTCTTCTTCATTCTTTTTTTTCTTCTTCATTCTTATTCTTTTTCTTCTTTATTCTTCTTCTTCATCTTTCTTCTCCTTTCTTCTTCATTATTTTCTACTTTCTCTTCCTCTTTCTTCTTCATTCTTCTTCTTTCCTCCTCTTTCCTCTATCTTCCTTCCTTCTTCTTCTTTTTCTTTTTTCTTTTTCTTCTTTCTGCTTCATTCTTATTCTTCTTCTTCATCTTTTTTCTCTTTCTGCTTCATTCTTCTTCTTCTTTTTCTTCTTCTTCTTTTTTTTTCTTCTTCTTCATTCTTCTTCTTTTTCTTCTTCTTCATTCTTCTTCTTCATTTTTCTTATTCTTTCTTCTTCATTATTTTTCTTCGTTCTCTTCCTCTTTCTTCTTCATTCTTCTTCATTCTTCTTCTTTCCTCCTATTCACTCTATTCTCTCTTCTTCTTTTTCTTCTTCTTCTTCTTCTTCTTCTTCTCGATCCTGTTCTTCTTCTTCTTCTTACTTTTTTTGCTTCATTCTTGTTCTTTTTCTTTTTCATTCAATGAGAACGAGCACATTTTGCACCATTTTATGACAATATGGTTCACGATCATCTCATTAAGTTAGCATCCAAATTTTAATCTTCTGACAATATTTGTAGCAAACCCTACAAGCTTAACAACATCTTTGTGAAATAGTATTGAGGGATGCTGGGATGAGGCCTTGGATACACTGTTTGACATTATGATTGGTTAGTTGCGAGCCTAGTTTGCAAGCCCTCGCCAATAGGGGCTTACGTGTTGGTATGGGCAGCCGGTACAACAATGTCGTTTTCATTGGGTGTATACTTGTCCATGGTGGGTGCATGTGGGACGGCAATGCCGATATTCATTGGACGGCTCCACACACTCGTGTATAGAGGTGAGGCGGCCACCGAACCTTTCTATAGCACATTGCAAACTTATATACGAGACTACAGATATGAATTGAATGCATGCATTTGTTTGTTGCATTGTTTTGTTTGCTTACTGAGCTGTGATGTGTGCTCACCCTTTTCGAATTCGAATATTTTTAGTTGATGATGCAGGTACTATTGTGGAAGATTATATGAATGCTTTTGCATACAGGCATGTCGCGGCGATGGACGTAGAAGATATAGTGAAGACGCATGACTCGTCATGGGAGTGCAACTCATGCGTTTTCGATTAGATTTTTATTTGGATTATTAAGGAAATGTAATTGAATATTTTATTTACCTATGTCTCAGTCAATGCAAGATAATTGGATATTTTATTTATGATTATCACATTTAGATTCTCAGTTCATTTAATATTAAGGCTTCCGCTATTGTGTATTTACTCTGATTATGGTTGTGGATGTGTATGGTTTAAGCAAACGGACACAGCCTATTTGAGATCCTGGTTGAACCATTGATTAATTAGCGGTTTATCACACCATTCTGAACTGTGCGGAATTGGGGTGTGACATGCATGAATAGTAATAGCAGGAATATTGGATGACATGTGAAATGCACAAGCATACAAACATAGAATCAATCATGGCATTGGACTCAATAAAAATAAACAATTTGTTATTATCCAATTAATTTAGGTCTTGTTCCCTCACCTGTTAGCAATACTCGATGTCCTTCCAAGCCTTGAAATTTTCTTTGAATTGATTTAACAACCTAAAATTTATATAAATTTAAATTAGGGTTCATATGTGACATGTTACTCAGAAATCAAACAGAGCACTGATAGGTGTCTAATTGGTTCTATGGTCTCACGTTGTATCGACCTGACTGTCTATGGTCGATTCCCTACGATCGCATATGGTGTGAACGTAGTTATGACCATATGATTTCTGAAATCCTTCTGAATGCCTGTGGTCGATCCTCTGGTCATACAGGTCATGCTATGGTCGACCGTAGCTGCGACCTTGATATTTTTTGTTATAGTTTACATGAAATTCAAGTTCTTCCTGGGTCAATTCTTCTGTTCTTCAATGGGATTTATTCTAAGGTCATCCTATTGCCATCATTAGTAATTTCTTATAAACCCTAATCATCAAATTCACTCCTCGTGGTTCTCCTTGGGATTTTCTCAAGGAAATCTCATAGATCATAATAGGTTGATATTGCCTATCCTCCATAGAAGTTTTATTCCTTAGAGTTTACATCTCTAGAGATTCGTTTCATACCTTTTCCTGTGATAGAGAGTCAATCTTTTCTCAATAAATTCTTCTCCTTAGCTTTTTCCTCTTCTCCTTCTCTTCCTTCTCTTCCTTCTCTTTCTTTAGGGTTTACTAATGTTCTAAAAGAGTGAATAAGGGTTGGGGGACATCCTTTATATTGAGGAAAACTCTCCATATAAAGTCTTCTTTTAATTAAGAAAGTAATCCCTTAGTTTAGGAAAGTTTCCAAAACTCGGAGTCTAATCTACGTTTTCACGGTTGATCATACGATCGCATAAAATATCGACCGTAGGGTCAAAATCATCGACCGTGGGGTTCTAGATTTGAGATTTTTGGTTCCCTTCCTTATGGTCGACCATACCTACCCAGGCATGTGACCTTAGTTATGTTTTTAGTGTTTTTAACTCGATTCTCATACCTGGTTTGTAATCTATCTTCACACGCTCGGTCCACTTGGTCCAGGAATGATGAAAAGACCTGACACGACATGTTTAGACCAAGTTAGTTGAGTGCGGGTCTTACAGAAGTGGTGCAAGCATCCTATTCCACCTACCTTCCTCCTTACCAACGTAATCAGACATCATGAATTAAACACGGATCAGTAGCTTTTGTTGAATGGTAGCAGGTGTCCCATTCCAACCACCCTCCAATCCTTATCACAAGGATGCATATGCATGATCACACAGAACAGTTTATTAGATGGCATGTTATCACATAAAGCATGTTATTAATCACACATCATCACACAGCATAATCCAATATAACTAATTCTACCAAACAAAGGCCTAATTCTCTCACCTAATCAACGAACAATAATTAATAGAGAAGCATGGCTTTGAGCACCTTCCTTAAGTTCTCCCGTACCTTTAATATAAACATAAATAATTGTTATTAATTCCTTGTTCATTATTTGCTTACCATTTGTCTCTATCATTTACTCATTTAAACATCCTATTGCATTATTAACATATCCAGGGTTTTGGTAGTCTAGTTGTGACATAATACACTTGCTGTCCAAAGGTTTAAAGCATTTCTAATAGTGGATAGCAAGTATAAAATCAGCTTTCAAGGCTAATAATTGAAATAATGGAGAATACATATATATAATCATGATCTCTAGGATCCAAGCCCTTAAACAAGCTTATAAAAATCTCAAAAGGCTTCCGGCCAAGTTTGGCTAAGAACTGATGCAAAAACACGTGCGGCACATCACATGCCATACATCACGACAGGTAAACATTGCGGCACGTCATCGACCTCATGTAGAAACGTAGTCGAAACACAACAATTTTTACCCTACAGCTTTTTTGGATTTTTCTAAGCATGAATAAGAAGTTTGGGCTCTAATTCCATTTTTACATCATGTTATAGATACCGATCCATTTCCGAAATAGCCAATATTACTGGATCTAGTTTGAAAACCTTGGATCCGAGTTCTAACAATTATGTCAGTAGGTTTTCTTGATTTTAATCCATCTAAAATCATTTTTAGTCATCTTCGAATAACATAGGATGATTTGATCCAATTAGAAATAGTTTTATTAGTTTTCTTATGGTTCTTATGGTTTCAGATTCTCAATTGAAATAGATCCGACACCCAAATCCACGCTTGGGTACTCACCATCAATAGTGAGCGAGGATTGTCTCTAGATAACCATGGGAAAATGATCCATCAAGGTTTATTTATCTATTGCTCTTTATTTTATTTTTGATACGAAATCAGATCCGACACCGATTTAATGCTTGGAATCACCATTAGTGGTGGATGAGGATTCTTCCAAGGAATCATTAGAGTCATTGATTTCTCAAAGTTCTATTAAATATTATTGAATCAAATAGATAAAAAAGATAGGGATTCTTACCAGCGGTTACTCTACTTCAAGGTTCCAACGATATTCGATTCAAAGCTCAACCAAGCTTCATCTTTTCTTTCTCTTCTTCTTCTCCTTCTCAGAATCTCCCTTCAGCCCAAAACGCATCAGAACATTGCCCCATTCTCCTTCTCTCTTTCTCATTGTTTCGGTTAGTCTATGTAATGAATTGTGAAGATGGAGTATGGACCAATCCCATACTCCATTCACGTTTGGATTTGGGATAGTTTACTAACAAGGTAAGTGGAGGATTTTCTCCTTCCTTTTAACTTTAAAAATGCACCTAGTCTCCTTGTTGAGATTGGTTTCCAATCTAATCCAAAATCACAGGTCCCACACTGGGTTGGTTAAAGATGATCCCAAACTATTGGAGATATGGTCTTCGGTCTAACCTCGTGGTTCGTTGTTAGGTTGAATATCAACCATGGTCAAGCATAGACCAAAATCCTTTGGTTTAGATGTTGGTAGACTAAGTTTTCAGGTCTTAGTCGAGCCCGGGGCTTGCGGACCAAAAATCAGTCCATCCACTATGTGCGGCTGATGTGTAGCCGGACGTCTACATTATGCAGTGCCACACTCCATCCGCAAGGCCAAAATTTGAGTCTAGGCTATGTGCAGCTAAGCGCATCTGCACATCATTTCTTGGTGCTGCTGATGTCCATCCGCATGACCAAAATGGAGTGTAAACTCCTTTGTAAGGTGTGGGATCAAGTGTAACCTTCCCCTATTGTGTTTTGCCCACTTTGGCCATGTCGTACCACCCAGTTTCTTGTGGTTAGACCTGTTACAAGCCTAAATTTCCAATTTGGGACTAAAATTTAGACACGGGTCTTATAGGATCATACAGTACAATGTCATTCCCAGATCTGGTCACAGGGAGGAACTAAACTAGTTTTGTGTGCTTTTGACCGACTGTTTGGTGCAAAGGAAACCCGTATGTCTCCCTCTTCTCATTCCTTACACTATTCTTCATACCTTTCACCATCTGACCTAGATGCGTCACTTTCTCTATAAATAGCTCCTGACACACATCTTTGTCCACTTTCGGTTGGACCTAGAGGGAGAAATTATCGAGAATGAAAAGGAGTCTTCCGAGTTTAATTAGAATACCATTTCTCGGATGCATCTCAGTAATGTAGTAATGAAGGATTCCATTCTTGAGGCAAGTGGTAGGCCACCTAGAGCAGCACAGCCTTCTAGACAGGCAGTAGCTGTAGCAGCAGCAGCAGCTACTAGAGCCGGCGAGGGCACCAGTCATGGTGTCAGGAGAGTGGATGCAGTACCAAAGTCATCCTCTAGTGACTAGGAGGAGGATAGGTTTGATGGCAGTGATGATGGCAGCGAGGATAGTGATGATGGTGACCACATGGATGTGGACATAGCAACCTACATCAGAGAGGTACCACTAGCTGTCAGCTCTAGAGAGATACCCCCAGTTATACGTACTACGAGGCCACCTATAGTTTCTCAGACATTAAAACTGACTGCTGACCTGGGCCAGGTGCTAAATGTACACAGGCTCATGCAGGGAGAGCTATAGAAGATCATTGATGGCCAGACGAGATTGGAGAGATGGGTGGAGGCTATAGAGGTAGAGTTGAGGGATGTGAGGACTCAGTCTGGGTCTATGGGGATTAGTTGGTCAAGGGGGAGACCCATGTGGGCTATATTCATGATTCCATGGTCACTGTAGGCTACTTGCATCACTATGTATGGCATAGGCCCATTGTTACTCCAGCTCCCTCGAGCATTCCCCCATCAGTGATCCAACAGGAGATGCCCTCATCTTCTATCCCACCGGAGGTACCTTTAGCACCTACAGTACAGAGTGTTTCACAGCCATCTTTTCTATAGGATACACCTTTATCTTCAGCACCCCCTATTGGATCTAAGCTTCCTGCATCACCGAGTGCACCTCAGTAGACAGAGCAGTGATCTATTCCTTTTTATCTTTGATCATCATATGTACATAGGGTAACTGTTTGTGGTATGGATTGTACCCTACTTTTGACTTATTCACATCACTTCTCTTTTTGCTTTATACTTGTACTTTCCTTTACTTTTTATGCATGATCAGGAGTTGTATCTGGGATGGCTGCTCGGGTTCTGGGCCACATCCCAATTTTGTACTTAAAATCAGATACATATATATACATGAGTCTTTTCTTGGTTTATAGTTCATATTGTGCATCATGTTCTTTCATTAGTTCTTGTAATGTGATGTAACCTAACTTTATTGTTCTCACTACTTACTACTTGTTGGTTCATGACATTTTTTAATTATCCTAAGCATCTGTTCAGATACATGGAAACGTACATGCAGGGGAAGTTTGTAGGTAGAGTCAGAGTAGTTATGTTTTAGTACTAATGTCGTCACATCCCATCCTGGGGAATCGGACATGATCTCTGGGCCATCTACGAGATAACCCAAATCTTCCACCGACTGACAACCAAAGTGAACTACCAAACAAACCCCATAGTTTACACACATAATATCCACAAATCAACAACATATAATGATAATTACAATGGAATCATAAGAGTGGCAACAGAATCATATTAGAGAACAGATGCTACTAATATTATCAATTCATAATTAGTCTATTAGGTCTTACAAACTGTTCCACAATATCTTTCATAGTGCATACATCCCATACTAAATAACTAGAGTAAATCTGACTGTAGATAGACCAAATCGTCATCTATTTACAAGCAGTAAAATCATAAAGGTAAGATACTGACTCAGGTCTCGTAGATGCAATCCCTACAGGTACAGCCATTGACGTGATCTCTCAGTGGAACCCCACCAAGAGAAGTACCTTCAACATCATCAGGATCCATATCTATAGTAGTAGTAGAGGTACCTATAATCAAAGCTAAAAGAAATTCAATATTAAGGGGGGAGCTCCCATCCCATCTCAATTAGAAGTCAAGTACCAATGTAACCCTAATCAACAATTAAATGATGTAGTACAGATGCAAATGAACAGGCAATTATAAGTGACATTCAAGTGTGCATGCAAATCATGATTGGCCTGTACCCTAGCGAGGATCTGCCCCATACCCTATCGCCTGAGCAATTACCCTGTGCCCCACCGCTTGGATAAAATTTCCCTCGCTAAAGCATAAGTCATTTGACCAAGTTGATGTATGATGACGATAACATAATAAAAATAAGGTTGCACCTAGGCAAAGATCCCCATTCTACTTCCATTGAATGACCGTGCCCCCGCTAAGGTGGAACCGGGCATATGGTCATGTATCGTACCCCATACGCCAGACTATCATATACCCTACAACACAATCACATCCATATCAACAATCACCCAACATGGCATGTGTACGCAATAAGTAAAATTATACTCTAGCAGAAATCCCCAGTTCCACTCCCATAGACCCCATGCCTCCATTAGACTATAGCATGCCCACATGGCCTGTGTATTGTGCTCCCACATGCCACACACCCATCATATAGGGTCACAAACCAGACTGCACCCTAGTAGAGATCCCAGACTCCCCAATCCCATGGTCCATTGTGTCCCCACTAAGGTTCAGCTAATCCCAATGTAAATTCATGAAATCGCCCGTAACATGAACCACCATACATGGGTTGCACCCCAACAGAGAACTTGGGATCCCCATTTCCATGGATCACTATGTCTCTACTAAGGTACTAGCACACCAACATGGTACGCATGCCCGTGCTTTAACACACCACACGTACCATCATACATGGTCATGCACACATAATGATATGAATGACTACACCCTATAGAGAACCCCAGATCCCCACTCCCATGGATCACAGTGTCTCTACTAGGGTATCAACAACTAATGACATGGCCCGTATATTATGCTCCCATATGTCACACGTCCATCATACAACAACCAATATATAGAGTTATTGTTATAATGCAATGGATAAACAGTTATATATAATTTATTGGATGACATGTTATAAAAGAAAAACAACAATCAACACATAACATTATACATGCTCAAACTCTATTGGACCTGACCCCTCACCTGCAGACACCAGTGGTGCTGAAGAACCATGAAGCCGACAGAAGGTTTCATCCACTACCTACAGTATTTTGCCTAATTAGTTGGATAAGTTTCATTAGGTTGGTAAACATCTTTTAAACCAGCATGGACAAATCCTACAGTCTATGCACGGGTCCTAAGATAAGTCAGGAACCGAATGGTTCGTCTTCCTAACCATTACTAAGCTTATAAGTTAAACTGACTAAAATCAGTTGGTCGTTCCATAGGTACAATAGGCCAGTTAATACTTCGTCATTTCTTAAGTAAACTAGACCAGAGGATGAATTGGATGATCAGGCATCCAGTTGGTCATCCAGTTCATATCCACTATTATAATAGTGGGGTTCCAGTGGATCATTCAGAGGCTAAATTGGGTGGTCGACCATCCGATAATGCCTCTGCTTATCATTAAACCTACGTAGAGGCATGGCCAAACAGAGCCATGCACTTACTGGTAGAACTACCCAGAGGGTCATTCTCCCTGTTAAGTGGCTCAGATTAGGGTTGTGAGGACAATGGAAAATCGACGTGATCCTCCTCTGGATGGAAATGTGTATCCTGTAATCGATGAAGATCGATTTGTATCTGTTGGAGTCGCCACCTAGATTAAGGTCTAGGACATCTAAAAATGTAGCCTCACCCTAAGGTAAGACTTCTATTGACTCGTGACCCAATGTATCAGTTCTTTGGTCTGCAAGAGATCGGGTAAGTATTCAGGGTACGGTTATGGGAAGGTGTTAGGCACCCAAACCGCCCGATCAATATCGGCCTCCTAAACTTTACTTAAATTCTAATTTTGACTGTGCTTGGTCAACTGGATGACTAGGGTTCAATGGGGGATGTCCTAACCTAGTTGCTAAGTTATTCTAACCTAGGGTTCAGCCAATCATGTTTTAAAGCAAATAAACAAGCAAATGTAATGTACAATATTATACAGTGAACCGAACCAAAGATGGTTCGGTCTTGGACTGAATCGAGAGATGTGTAAGACATCTCAAACTGCCTACGTATTCCAATCCTGGAAATCAAGTCCAAAAACGTAGTTCGAAAATGGGTTGTGTGATTAAAGATTATGGAAGTGATTTATGCATTTACTTCAATTAGATTCTTTGTTGTTCAAGTTGAAGTTTATGCTGGATGTATGGTTGATGGGTGGCTTTGTACCGTATTTGGGTTTCCCAAATTGCCTACGTATTCTAGGGTTTGCCTTAGAAATCAGGTACGACGTAGTTCGAAATTTGTGAGAGTCGGATTTGGAATGTGTACCAAAATCCTTCCATTTTTATCAATAGGATCTAGGGATGAGACCTAAATTCTTACCATTTTATTGTTTCCATTTTTTGTTAATAGGATCTAGGGATGAGACCTAAATTCCTACCATTTTTATTTGGGATGTGTACCAAATTCTTTCTATCTTTGTCAATAGGATCTAGGGATGAGACCTAAATTCCTACCATTTTTATTTGGGATGTGTACCAAATTCTTTCTATTTTTGTTAATAGGATCTAGGGATGAGACCTAAATTCCTACCATTTTTATTGTTTCCATTTTTAGGTTTCTAGGATTTCCTATCCCTTTTCATTGTGATTTTCATTTTTTAGGGTTTCATACCCTAATTATTCTCTTTATTCTAGGGTTTATTTTGCCCTAATTATTCTTTCCATTTTTAGGGTTTTACTACCCTAATTGTTCAATTCTTTCCATCTTAGGGTTTTCTACCCTAATTGTTCAATTCTTTCTATTTCAGGGTGTATCTTGCCCTAATTGCTATTTTTTTTATTTTTTCTCTTTCCAAGACAAATATGACAAATGAAAATATTCCAACTATATCAGTGGTAGTATTCAAAATATAGCAGTGTGCATCCAAACATGACAGTAATCATCCAATATAGCATGTGAGCAAGTGTAGCAGACAAATATGGCAATAAGCATGTGTAGCATTCCAATCATGGCAGTGTGACAATTCCAATTATGGCAGTGTGACCATTCCAATTATAGTAGTGCATGCATACGAGCATCCGAACATAGCATGTGAACAAATATAGCATCAAATATGGCATGTGTGAAACAACCAAAGCATATGAGAATCAATCAAAACATGATGGAACACGCAGCAAGATGACAGCTTTGTCAGGCTGGACCAAAATGGGCACATAGGGCACTGTACTTACTCAAAAAATTCTTAAAAGATATCCCTGGAAAGAAGACTCAGAGGCCAACATTTTGTCTCAAGGAAGCTAATCCTAAAAGAGACCATAGGCAGGTCGAAAATATTCCCCAAGTACATGCAAATACACTGGTCAGGTCTGTTCCAGATTTTTGACCAGTTGCACCATAAATTCCAAATAAAATTCTATTCTTAATAAAAATTAAATACAGACATATATCTATGTAGATAACTGTCTGATCTAAAATTTCATTAAGAAAAACAAGTTAAAACAGTATATTTTCTTTGAGAAAAATGACTCTTTTCAATCATGCAAATCAGCACATCATGATAGATCTGAAATCAAAGCACTATGCACTTAAAAATTGATATCAATTCAAGGAAAAATGGAAAAAATATGAAACCAGTGCCATTTTTTAGAAGACTTTCATGTCTAAAAAGTTCATGTTAAGTAGATTTTCTGATTATGGCCATAAGGCCTTTGTCTAGAGACTTTCCGATGGAGGATTGCATTACATCCGAGAAAAATAGCAATGTCAAAGACAAATTTTTTTGATATATTTCCCCAATTCCAAATGGAACGAAATTTTTAGGGTAGTCTTCTATCATATCAGAGAGACTCCCATAAAATTTTGGGCTTCAAAAGCTTAGAAAAAATACATATGATGTACGTCCTAAGTTTGAACCCTAAATCTGGAATTTTCAGATCAGAAAATCACTTTATGAAATTTATAAAAAACATCAAACATCATTGTATATCAATCAAAAATTCATCATTGAATAGCTTAGACAAATTATCATTCATGAAAAATGTTAGACATAGGCATCCTAACATTAACAAGCATGTAATAGAGCATTCATGATTGAGATTTCATGAAAATTAGCCTTTTTCAAGCAAAATTGGCATTCGGGCATTATAACGACCTCTAAATTTGTTTAGAGTACTAACCTTGGGCTCAAATTGAGTGAAACCATTGATGAAGGGTGATTGTAGGTTGTATCAACCCCCTTTGAATGTGAATCCTCCTTCTCCTTTCTTCTGCTTCTTTCTCTCTTCTCTTTCTCTCTTTTCTTCTTCTCTTTTCTTTCTTTTCTCTTTTTCTCTCTTTCTTTCTTTCTCCTCTCTCACGTTTTCTCTCTCTCACTCACCTTTCTCTCTCTCACCCACGTTTCCCTCTCTCTCTTGTATGGAAAAGGATCCCTCCTCTCTCCTATTTATAATTTTTCACTCATTTTCTAGAAGATCCTTCTTTCCTTTTCTTCTTTTTTCTAGAAAATCTTTTTTTCTCTCCATTTTTTCTTCTTTCCTTTCTTTTCTTCCTCTCTCACGTTTTTTCTTCTTCCTTTCTTTCCTTTTTCTCATTCTTCTTCTAGAAAACCCCTTCTCTTTCACGTCTCCCTCTCTCCTCTTTCCTTTTTCTTCTCCAAGATCTTTTAGATTTCATCTCAACCCTAAAGCCTCCTTCTCTTTCACGTCTCTCTCTCTCCTCTTTTCTTTTTCTTCTCCAAGATCTTTTAGATTTCATCTCAACCCTAATGCCTCATTCTCTTTCACGTCTCTCTCTCTCCTCTTTCCTTTTTCTTCTCCAAGATCTTTTAGATTTCATCTCAAACCTAAAGCCTCCTTCTCTTTCACGTCTCCTCTCTCTCCTCTTTCCTTTTTCTTCTCCAAGATCTTTTAGATTTTATCTCTTATATATAATAATATATATTATATACACATATATTTAATAACATACATATATGTATAGTATACAATATATATAATATATAAATACTATGCACATGGATGAAGTGGTTCGAAACGGGTTGAGACTGACTTAGGTTGACTGAGTTAAATTGATATGGGTTGAGCTAGGTTGGACCAAAAACTGGCTTGAACTGAGTTGACTGGATTAATTGGAATTAACTGGGTTTTCTCTCCTTGTCATTTCATGGGTCATTTCCGCTGTCATCCCGCATGGAATTTTCCGATGGCCTCTATTCCAAATTTTTTTTGCGTTCATTTTGTAGAACATTAAAAATGAGGAATATAGGAACTGGAATCACCTGAATCCGATATAGAACGGAAAAGATATGCAGCTTTGAAGTTCTGACGATAATTTTGCATGCAAGCTTGCATGGGACCCACTGGTGACTTCTACCCGGGATTTTTTACGTCCACTTTGTAGAACATCATGAATGAAGAATAATGGTCTTGGAATCATCTGAATCCGATGTCGGATGATCAAGATATGATGATTTGAAATTCAAACAATCCAACTTAGGATAATTTGCATAAAGGCCCCTAGGATTATTTATAATAATTTCATAAACCTCCCTCATATGTATCATCTGACTAAAATGGTCATATCTTCCTCATTTGATATCGAAATTGAGCAATTCTGGTCTCGTTTCGAAGATAATTCTATGACCTACGCATCCATGCAAAATTATAACCCATGACCTTACTGTGGACCCATTGAAAACTTCCTCAAATTCACAGTCAAGAATCCAACTCTCGATCACCTTTCTTCCTTTTGTTGTCCACACACCAGCAGGGCTTTGTTTAGTTGGGATGGCAAAAATGGGGTGCTTACAGATGCCCCTCTTCGACCGAGATTGTGAGCAATTGAGGCCGAAGATAAAAGTAGCCCATTTTTGCATTATTCTGCACTTGATCCGATTATAACATTGCTCCCTTGAATTGATGCTGTAAACTTTTTTTTTTTTTTTTTTTTTTTTTTGACACTGTACAACAAAAAAATGTAGATGTCAAGCTCCTTGAGTAGCGACCTTATCAGGTCTGTGACTTTAGCTCAAGACCGCTCATGGTGTAACTGTAACTGTCAAGCTTCTTGAGTAGCGACCTCATCGGGTCTGTGACTTTGGCTCAAGACCGCTCATGATGTAACTGTAACTGTCAAGCTTCTTGAGTAGCGACCCTATCAGGTCTGTGACTTTGGCTCAAGACCGCTCATGATGTAACTGTAACTGTCAAGCTTCTTGAGTAGCGACCTCATCAGGTCTGTGACTTTGGCTCAAGACCGCTCGTGATGTAACTGTAACTGTGCTTTGTGCTCTGAATTTGTAACCTCTGAATGTATAGCCTTTGGTTGTGTAGCCTTTGGATGTGTAGCCTTTGGATGTGTAGCCTTTGGATGTGTAGCCTTTGGACCGAATTTGGGGTGTCCCGACACCCCAAATTGCCTACGTATCCTTTGGGATTTTCGTCCCTCCAGAATCAGGTTCCGCGTAGTTCGGGCTAGTTTTCTTCTCTCTTTCCATGATCTTTCTTTCTTTCTTTTCTTTGCTTGCATCTTGTTCTCTTTTCCATTCTTATTCTACTTTCATTCAGTCTTCTTTCTTCTCTGTACTTTCACCTTTCTTTCCTTTTCTCTTTTTTTTTCATTTCTCTTTTTCTTTTTCTTGTTCTTTTCAATTCCTTTCTTCATCTTTCTTCATTCCCAAAATGGGTTGAACTTTCCATAAATATTGAGGTAGCCACAATGGGGCTCAGCATCTGTACTTTGTCCACTAACATTGCTCGGAATCCAAGAGGAACTAGAAATCATGATTTGATCGACTTTCCTTGACTTGACTTAATCTAGACCGAGAGAAACATGTTTCTTTTCTTTAAAAGACAATCTTGATATGTTCTGCATTCCTGCCAAATTTATATGGGTTTCACTTTGATCAAAGGGCAATCAGGTCTTTTTAATGAGGGGCAGTGATGACAATGACTCAATTTTGTATGAGTCATCTTTCTCTTACATTCAAATGAACTCAGCTAGAGTTTCAAACAGAGGGCTCAACTAAACTCATGATGTTTGGATAAATGGGTGATTTTGCCCCAGTGTCTAAGTTCAGGTCTGCACATATTGATAGGCAGACGACTTTTGAGTCATCACTAGAAATAACCTTAAGGAGATGCAACCCTACACTAATCTTTAGAAAAAACGTCAAAGAATGCTTTCTCTTCTCGGTATCACTCAGATAGAAAACAAGTTTCAACAAGCTATGCTCAGATGCTGAATCAGTTGTAACCATGTTTGGGCCCAAATCCTTTAAGTCTGTATACAAGTATGACGATGAAGGTCCAGATGGACAGATAAGAAACTGTCCAATGGGTCTGCCATTGGGAGAGTGTTTGGTTGTTTATGTAGAATGGCTTGATCTCCACTAGGCGATGACATTTTATCGGCTAGCAAAAAAGGACTATGGAATTTTTGGACGCCGTCGAAATGATGAACGACAGATAGATATTCCCGTCAGATTTATTAAACAATATTTATGCATAACAAGACGACATGTTCACAAGAAACGATACGATAAAATTTTGTAACATTTGAAATAAGGGCATGTAATGTAGACTCTGTGGAAGACCGTCAGATTGATGGACGGGAGAGAGAGTCTTTAGCCGAAAAGAAAAAATCCTCTGATGACAACAAAGTGATGAGACAACCCCCTGTATGGGCGGGATGTAGTGACCAATATCAAAAATCCAGCTCAACACACAATGTGAACCACAACAAACGATCAGCTCTCCAATCAGGTTCTAAGAAATGGTGTCTATATGTCATTGTATGAGAACCAATTGTCTTATTGCTCTATAACTGAACTTGTCCATCGGTAGGGCTCCAAAGGAGTTGCCCCATGTATATGCCTTGTAATCGAACTCACTCATCATTAGTGTTTCAAAGTAGTTGCTCCATGTCTATGCACCATAGTTGAACTTCTCCACCATCATTGTTCCAATGTAGTATGCTAACCAACCTCATTATTTTGTATAGCTCTTTCTTTTCTTTTTTTCTTTTTTTTTTTTTTTTTTTTTTTTTTTTTTTCCTTTTTTTTTTTTTTTTTTTTTTTTTTTTTTTTTTTTTTTTTTTTTTTTTTTTTTTTTGAGCTCATCTTTGACTTTGAGGTTGATCCGTAGCAAGTTTTATGTCTGTAGACTTTATGCACTTGTAAAAGACTTAATCATTTGAATGGTCCTTGTCTGTAGAAATATCCCATAAAAAATTCTTTCTGTAAATTGATCAAATGGGATGACATTTTGATGTACCAACTTGTATCTTTGCGAATGCTTGCATGACTTCAACTTAATCATCTATAACTTTTACGTGTGTGTTGAGCTTTCATTTCTCTAAAGGCCGATGGAGTAGAAGTTCAGGTTGTGGTCCTTCATCTCAATCGTCATCAGAGTCAGAATTAGCAACGGACATGGAAGAGGAAGAAATATCAAACTGGGAAGGAATTGATTGGAAGTAGTAAAGCACTGTTGTTGATGTCTCAAATGAGATAATTATTGTTCATTTTTTCAGAGCATTTTGGACTGGACCGTCTACAGACACATCGAACTTAAGCCCAAACATAGATGACCTATCAGATACCAATGGTAGCCAGTTTAAACAAGTAATTCACCGAGTTACCCCAATTGGATACGACATCATTGACGCCAACTCATGATCGATTGTAGGACCGAATTTCCGTTTAGATTTTCGCTAGTATGGCTCATTACGCCTATCTATCGACATGTGTTCGACTCTTTCCATCTTGAGCTAAACCCCTCTTGAGTCTATTATCATTTTGATTTATGCCCCAATTTGGGTTTGACATTCACTTGGCCAATGCCACAATTTGGATTAAATGTATTCCAATCTTATGCCCCAGTTTGGATGTGATGAAACTCTGACCTATACCCCAGTTGGTCTATCACCTTTTTTGTTTGCCCCACTTTTAATCCATTAACACTTTAATTATGCCCCAGTTTATGGTGCATTGATATTTTAGTTGTGCCCCAATTTAGTGTATACTGACATTTTGGTTGTACCCCAGTTTAGGGTGCACATGAAGTTCATTTTCAGGCTACCTTAATTTTGGGATACAATTGACCACATGGTCTTCCTTTTCATCCTGTATTTTGGGAGGTGGGGTGGGCCATTCTTGAAGGTTTGAGGGCTACTCCTTTGAGTTTGGGTCACCTTGGGTGATGAAAATAATTAGGGAGTCGGAAACCAACTCCTTCAGTCAAATGGCTCAATTGCCAAGGGTGAATGAAATGCTTTCCAATCTCAGTTTTTTTTTTCCATTTAAATTTGGCAGGTATGCTAGTATGGGAAAGAAACATATAATCTCTCAGAACCTATGATTCAGATTTCTACCCTCTTGGATTCCTCAACTCTGATCTTGGAATTTCAATTCCATTATGAAATATTTGGGCTCTCAATATGCTGTCTTCCAACCATTCCAACATTTTGAGGTACAAAAGTCCTCCTTATGATCATGAACCGAGACACGAACCAGTGATGATGAGACATTCTTATGAGAGGATGTAATAAGAGTGGATGCTTTGTCTACACACTCAGGTGTTCTCTTAAGTCTAGACAATTATATCCTCCCTAGTTCAACCTTTCTTTCTTTTTTTTCTTTTTTTTTTTTTTTTTTTTTTTTTTTTTTTTTTTTTTTTTTTTGTTTTTTTTTGTTTTTTTTTTTTTTAATTTTATTTTTATATAAACAATGAACGAAGGTTAAGACTCAGAAGTGACTGGACACGAGAAGGATACACATACACATACAAGCTGACTCGACCAAACAAAATTAGCTCCTTCATGAAAATCGACCATTAGACATCATCTGTAACAATTTATTTGTATTTGAATAACCCCATGATTGGTCTTGGGGCCTCAAGATTTTGAATGGATCATTGTAGCACCAAGGTTCGACCATGTGGTTCATCAAATTTCAAGAAATTGAAACGGATATGCTTATTTGTAGTTTTCATGAAGGATGACAAAAGCGGTTCATGATTGAAAAAATCGGTAAATTTCTACTTGATCATAGTATCTATACCGTGATGAAGATTTTCTGATCGTTTTTTTGAGATTGACGTATCAATATTGAACGGCCAACACAATGAGCTTTGTACGATGGAGGGCGTATACAGACCGCCCACACTAATGTGTATGCGGGTATACGTAACCCTCACGCTCCCAACAAGTGAGAGACAAGAATACTCAAGTGTGGATCCAAACATGTTGACAAGTCAAGGACACAAACGGGCAGAACTTCGACGTCTCGGACGTAAGTATTATGATCGAGTGGATTTTACCATGTTGGTTCAATAATGGACCAAAATAACATACATATGGCTCAAACTGGGTTAGGACAGAAAATGCCACCTTGACGAGGATGGGGTAACCTATCACCGAATGGTCGATGAATAATGGGCCCCCAATCCCTTTATATACTATGTTGGAAGGATCCAAGCGACGTGGAGTAGCATAACGCATTCCCAGGCGGACCCAAGAAACGCTCGTTAGAGGCTGCTCGCCGGTCGTGGTCTCACAAAGTACAGGCCAAGGCTGTGTGTTTCTCCTAGCGGGCTGCCCCACATGCATGGGACCCGGTTCGGCTACTCGCACGAAAGTGTGACTGAACCCATTCCCCCCAAAGCAATATGTACAAACAATAAATATAGTACCCTAGATCTAGCATCAAATGTCAAGCAAATCAATATAAGGAAAGTATCCTAGGAGTCTGAATATTAATCCCCAGCGGAGTCGCCACTGTGAGGACAATGGAAAATCGACGTGATCCTCCTCTGGATGGAAATGTGTATCCTGTAATCGATGAAGATCGATTTGTATCTGTTGGAGTCGCCACCTAGATTAAGGTCTAGGACCTCTAAAAATGTAGCCTCACCCTAAGGTAAGACTTCTATTGACTCGTGACCCAATGTATCAGTTCTTTGGTCTGCAAGAGATCGGGTAAGTATTCAGGGTACGGTTATGGGAAGGTGTTAGGCACCCAAACCGCCCGATCAATATCGGCCTCCTAAACTTTACTTAAATTCTAATTTTGACTGTGCTTGGTCAACTGGATGACTAGGGTTCAATGGGGGATGTCCTAACCTAGTTGCTAAGTTATTCTAACCTAGGGTTCAGCCAATCATGTTTTAAAGCAAATAAACAAGCAAATGTAATGTACAATATTATACAGTGAACCGAACCAAAGATGGTTCGGTCTTGGACTGAATCTGAGATGTGTAAGACATCTCAAACTGCCTACGTATTCCAATCCTGGAAATCAAGTCCAAAAACGTAGTTCGAAAATGGGTTGTGTGATTAAAGATTATGGAAGTGATTTATGCATTTACTTCAATTAGATTCTTTGTTGTTCAAGTTGAAGTTTATGCTGGATGTATGGTTGATGGGTGGCTTTGTACCGTATTTGGGTTTCCCAAATTGCCTACGTATTCTAGGGTTTGCCCTAGAAATCAGGTACGACGTAGTTCGAAATTTGTGAGAGTCGGATTTGGAATGTGTACCAAAATCCTTCCATTTTTATCAATAGGATCTAGGGATGAGACCTAAATTCCTACCATTTTATTGTTTCCATTTTTTGTTAATAGGATCTAGGGATGAGACCTAAATTCCTACCATTTTTATTTGGGATGTGTACCAAATTCTTTCTATCTTTGTCAATAGGATCTAGGGATGAGACCTAAATTCCTACCATTTTTATTTGGGATGTGTACCAAATTCTTTCTATTTTTGTTAATAGGATCTAGGGATGAGACCTAAATTCCTACCATTTTTATTGTTTCCATTTTTAGGTTTCTAGGATTTCCTATCCCTTTTCATTGTGATTTTCATTTTTTAGGGTTTCATACCCTAATTATTCTCTTTATTCTAGGGTTTATTTTGCCCTAATTATTCTTTCCATTTTTAGGGTTTTACTACCCTAATTGTTCAATTCTTTCCATCTTAGGGTTTTCTACCCTAATTGTTCAATTCTTTCTATTTCAGGGTGTATCTTGCCCTAATTGCTATTTTTTTTATTTTTTCTCTTTCCAAGACAAATATGACAAATGAAAATATTCCAACTATATCAGTGGTAGTATTCAAAATATAGCAGTGTGCATCCAAACATGACAATAATCATCCAATATAGCATGTGAGCAAGTGTAGCAGACAAATATGGCAATAAGCATGTGTAGCATTCCAATCATGGCAGTGTGACAATTCCAATTATGGCAGTGTGACCATTCCAATTATAGTAGTGCATGCATACGAGCATCCGAACATAGCATGTGAACAAATATAGCATCAAATATGGCATGTGTGAAACAACCAAAGCATATGAGAATCAATCAAAACATGATGGAACACGCAGCAAGATGACAGCTTTGTCAGGCTGGACCAAAATGGGCACATAGGGCACTGTACTTACTCAAAAAATTCTTAAAAGATATCCCTGGAAAGAAGACTCAGAGGCCAACATTTTGTCTCAAGGAAGCTAATCCTAAAAGAGACCATAGGCAGGTCGAAAATATTCCCCAAGTACATGCAAATACACTGGTCAGGTCTGTTCCAGATTTTTGACCAGTTGCACCATAAATTCCAAATAAAATTCTATTCTTAATAAAAATTAAATACAGACATATATCTATGTAGATAACTGTCTGATCTAAAATTTCATTAAGAAAAACAAGTTAAAACAGTATATTTTCTTTGAGAAAAATGACTCTTTTCAATCATGCAAATCAGCACATCATGATAGATATGAAATCAAAGCACTATGCACTTAAAAATTGATATCAATTCAAGGAAAAATGAAAAAAATATGAAACCAGTGCCATTTTTTAGAAGACTTTTATGTCTAAAAAGTTCATGTTAAGTAGATTTTCTGATTATGGCCATAAGGCCTTTGTCTAGAGACTTTCCGATGGAGGATTGCATTACATCCGAGAAAAATAGCAATGTCAAAGACAAATTTTTTGATATATTTCCCCAATTCCAAATGGAACGAAATTTTTAGGGTAGTCTTCTATCATATCAGAGAGACTCCCATAAAATTTTGGGCTTCAAAAGCTTAGAAAAAATACATATGATGTACGTCCTAAGTTTGAACCCTAAATCTGGAATTTTCAGATCAGAAAATCACTTTATGAAATTTATAAAAAACATCAAACATCATTGTATATCAATCAAAAATTCATCATTGAATAGCTTAGACAAATTATCATTCATGAAAAATGTTAGACATAGGCATCCTAACATTAACAAGCATGTAATAGAGCATTCATGATTGAGATTTCATGAAAATTAGCCTTTTTCAAGCAAAATTGGCATTCGGGCATTATAACGACCTCTAAATTTGTTTAGAGTACTAACCTTGGGCTCAAATTGAGTGAAACCATTGATGAAGGGTGATTGTAGGTTGTATCAACCCCCTTTGAATGTGAATCCTCCTTCTCCTTTCTTCTGCTTCTTTCTCTCTTCTCTTTCTCTCTTTTCTTCTTCTCTTTTCTTTCTTTTCTCTTTTTTCTCTCTTTCTTTCTTCCTCTCTCACGTTTTCTCTCTCTCACTCACCTTTCTCTCTCTCACCCACGTTTCCCTCTCTCTCTTGTATGGAAAAGGATCCCTCCTCTCTCCTATTTATAATTTTTCACTCATTTTCTAGAAGATCCTTCTTTCCTTTTCTTCTTTTTTCTAGAAAATCTTTTTTTCTCCATTTTTTCTTCTTTCCTTTCTTTTCTTCCTCTCTCACGTTTTTTCTTCTTCCTTTCTTTCCTTTTTCTCATTCTTCTTCTAGAAAACCCCTTCTCTTTCACGTCTCCCTCTCTCCTCTTTCCTTTTTCTTCTCCAAGATCTTTTAGATTTCATCTCAACCCTAAAGCCTCCTTCTCTTTCACGTCTCTCTCTCTCCTCTTTCTCTTCTCCAAGATCTTTTAGATTTCATCTCAACCCTAAAGCCTCATTCTCTTTCACGTCTCTCTCTCTCCTCTTTCCTTTTTCTTCTCCAAGATCTTTTAGATTTCATCTCAAACCTAAAGCCTCCTTCTCTTTCACGTCTCCTCTCTCTCCTCTTTCCTTTTTCTTCTCCAAGATCTTTTAGATTTTATCTCTTATATATAATAATATATATTATATACACATATATTTAATAACATACATATATGTATAGTATACAATATATATAATATATAAATACTATGCACATGGATGAAGTGGTTCGAAACGGGTTGAGACTGACTTAGGTTGACTGAGTTAAATTGATATGGGTTGAGCTAGGTTGGACCAAAAACGGCTTGAACCGAGTTGGCTCGGATTAATTGGAATTAACTGGGTTTTCTCTCCTTGTCATTTCATGGGTCATTTCAGCTGTCATCCCGCATGGAATTTTCCGATGGCCTCTATTCCAAATTTTTTTTGCGTTCATTTTGTAGAACATTAAAAATGAGGAATATAGGAACTGGAATCACCTGAATCCGATATAGAACGGAAAAGATATGCAGCTTTGAAGTTCTGACGATAATTTTGCATGCAAGCTTGCATGGGACCCACTGGTGACTTCTACCCGGGATTTTTTACGTCCACTTTGTAGAACATCATGAATGAAGAATAATGGTCTTGGAATCATCTGAATCCGATGTCGGATGATCAAGATATGATGATTTGAAATTCAAACAATCCAACTTAGGATAATTTGCATAAAGGCCCCTAGGATTATTTATAATAATTTCATAAACCTCCCTCATATGTATCATCTGACTAAAATGGTCATATCTTCCTCATTTGATATCGAAATTGAGCAATTCTGGTCTCGTTTCGAAGATAATTCTATGACCTACACATCCATGCAAAATTATAACCCATGACCTTACTGTGGACCCATTGAAAACTTCCTCAAATTCACAGTCAAGAATCCAACTCTCGATCACCTTTCTTCCTTTTGTTGTCCACACACCAGCAGGGCTTTGTTTAGTTGGGATGGCAAAAATGGGGTGCTTACAAGGGTCCTCCAGATATTACTTCATCTAATATGCCGAGGCAATTGTCATGGCAGGTGACTGGTTTTGAGTCAACAAAAATTAGGGCCATTGCCAGGCTCAAACCAGAGAAGGTTTCCTCTTTGGGGAAGGTTTTCCACCATGGTTTCTTTCATTCTAAGTGGTGGGAAATACACATCTATGATTAGTGAACACAATGGGAGTCATTTAGACTCCATTATCATCTCCATTCATGGAGGGAACAAAAATCTAGGTTTCTTAGGTTAGATTCAGTCTCCATTAATGGAGACCATTGATGGTGGAGTTTCACCATGGTCTCTAGCATACATTCCTACAACAATGGAAGAGGAATGAATGAAAAACACTTACCTCAAGAAGAATTGGTGCTTAAGCTTGAGCTCCAAGGTTGAGCTCCACTTCTTCCTCCACTCTCACTTTTCCACGGTTTAGCAAGAGAGAAATAAGGGCCTGTGGGCTCCCTTTTATATGACCTATGGAAAGAGAAGGTGTCCTATATGTATACAGCCGGATGTAGTCAACCAGGGGATCATTCATTCGGTTATGCCTCCAACTGAGCTTGAAATATATTTAGGCTTAGTTTTATGGGCTCAATCTGGTGGGGATGCTTCTTAGGTTTCATGTACCTCCTCCCACATGTTCTACCATCACTAAGTGGTTCAAGAAGTTGACCCAACATCATATGGAGAGTCAAACGTTAGGGCGCCAAGTGTTGGCACAGTAAGACCCAACAAAGTATAGATTCGAGTTGGTAAGGATTACAAGTGTGGGTCTTACATGCATATTGATGCAATATGACAAGGTTATTACTTACGCTTCATGGCAACTGAAAAAGCACGAGAAGAATTACCCCACTCTTGACCTGGAGTTGGCCACGGTGGTAGTATTTGCCTTAAAAACATGAAGATGTATGGTGGAGCATTTAACATCATGTCTGACCACAAGAGTCTGGTATACCATTTTTTATCCAGAAGGAATTAAACATGAAGCAATAGTGGTGGTTAAAATTATTAAAGGACTATAAAGTCACTATTCAATACTGCTGCCCAAAGCAGAAAAGTGGTCTCTTTGAGTGCCGGTGCTAGACCAGAAGATGATGATTTAGCCTATGTGGCTGCACAATTATGTGTGACATGCAACCCAGAGAGTCCAAGCAAAACAACCATAGACACCTTGCTTGAAGACTTTATTATGGCCTCATCTGTGTTATTCAGTGCTTTAAGTATTAAGCCTTCCTTGCTTGAGAATATAAAGGAGTTGATAGCTAAGGACCTCTACCTTAGTACAATCATCAAAGATATTGACCAATGCAAGTTACTTCCTAACTTTACCAAAAGTAATGACGGACTGTTATACTTTCAAGGAAGAGTATGCATACCCAAAAGTGACAACGCATCAAAGGAAACTCTCCTAGTGGATACTCACTCCACTCCTTATTTTATGCATCTAGGTAGTACCAAGATGTACCATAACCTAAAAAAGAGTTACTGGTGGAGGGGAATGAAGACTGATGTTGCCAACTTTATGCCCAAGTGTCTGACTTTCCAGAAAAAGACTGATCGTCAGAGACCAGCTAGGAAGTTGTAGCCATTACCAGTCCCCAAACGAAAATGGGACCGTGTAACAATGAATTTTGTCATAGGCTTAAGCCTAACTACAAGAGCCATTGACGCTATCTGGGTAGTTGTTGATCGGTTTACCAAAACTATAAGATTCATTGTTGTTTGCCCTTAGTACACCATGGACCGATTAGCAAGACTCTACATCGACCACATCGTCAGATTGTACAGTGTACCTACCAATATAGTCTCTAATCGTGACCCACGAATCATTTTGCATTTCTAGAAAAGATTACAGAACATTAAGGGCACCCAGTAAAAATTTAGTAGGACATTTCATCCCCAAACAGATGGTCAGTTATAAAGGATCATCCATGCAAGACCCGCACTCCACAAACCCGATTTAACCGTGTCGTGCCAAGTCTTTCCATCATAGCTGGACCAAGTGGACTGAGCGTGTGAAGATGGATCACAAACCAGGTATAAAAAATGACTCAACACCCAAAACTGTATCCATATGGTCGAATACCTGGGTAGGTACGGTCGACCATATGGTAAGAATGAAGATCACAAATCCAGGATACCATGGTCAATGATTTTGACCCTACGGTCGACGGGTTCTGCGACTGTAGCCATCGATCGTGAGACCCCAGGTCAGACTCCGAGTTTTGAAAACTTTTCTAAATTAAGGGATTTCTTTCCTAATTGAAAGAGGACTCTATATAGAGAGTTTTCCTCTATATAAAAGATGTCCCTCAGCCATTTTTTACTCTTTTAGAACATTAGTAAACCATAGAGAAATAGAAGGAAAGAGAAGGAAGAGAAGGAGAAGAAGAAAAGGCTAAGGAGAGGATATTGTTGAGAAGAGATTAGCTCTCTATCATAGGAAAAGGTATGAACCTAATCCCTGGAGATGTAAACTCTATGGAATAAGACTTCTATGGAAGATAGGCAATATCAACCATTATGATCCATGTGATTTTCTTGAGAAAATCCCAAGGAGAACCATGAGGAGTGAGTTTGATGATTAGGTTTGATAAGAAACTACTAATGATGGCCATAGGATGACCTTAGGATAAACCCAGTTGAAGATCAGAGGAATTGACCCAGGAAGAACTCAAATTGCATGTAGTCTGTAACTAGAAATCCCATCGTCACAGCTACGGTCGACTATAGCATGGCCAACTTGATCAGAGGATCGACCATAGGCATTTGGGAAGATTCAGGAATCATTTGGTTGCTGCTACGGTGGCACCATATGCGACCGTAGGGTATCAAAGTTAGAAGTGGAACTAGACAAATGTTATGGACCATGTCCAGTTCTTATCGGCAAGAAGATTTTGGAGGCAACCTTAATCCAACTCGAGATGGAAAACTTTGACATTATCTTGGGAATAGATTGGTTAGCTCGATACTCTGCAAATCTATTATGTACGAAAAAGAAACTGACATTTAAAGACAAGGAAGGAGTAGAGTTTAGTTTTGTGGGAAACAAACTTCCCCATAAACGAAAACTCATTCTCTCTGCATTAAAGGCTACAAAATGCCTCGAGAAAGGAGGAATTGGGTATCTAGTATTCGTGGTCCACCTCACCAAGGAAGCACCATGAATGGAGGATATTGAAGTTGTGCGTAAATTTCTGAATGTATTTCCTGAGGAACTACCAAGACTACCACCTGACTGAGCGACAGAGTTCGTTATAGATCTTATACCCGGAGCCACAACAGTATCGAAAGCACCCTATCGAATAACTCCTACTGAATTGAAGGAACTGAAGGTACAGTTACAAGAATTACTAGATAAGCGTTATATTAGACCAAGTATATCACCATGGGGAGCGCCAGTATTGTTCGTGAAAAAGAAAGATGATAGCATTCAACTGTGTATAGATTATCGAGAATTGAATAAGCTTATAATCAAGAATCGATACCCATTACCTCGGATCGATGATTTATTCGATCAGTTGTTAGGTGCCAAAGTGTTCTCCAAAATTGATCTTTGATCAGGATACCATCAGTTGAAGTCAAGGAAGGTGATATTCCAAAGACAGCATTCAGAACCAGATATGGACATTATGAATTATTAGTCATGTCTTTTGGATTGACTAACGCACCTGCAACTTTTATGGAACTTATGAATTGGTTATTCCATGATATGTTGGATACCTCAGTCATTGTATTTATTGACGACATACTAGTCTACTCCAAGGACAATGAAATTCATATCACAAATCTAAGAGAAGCTTTGCAACGACTAAGAAAAGATAAGCTTTACACAAAATTTACTAAGTGTGAGTTCTGGCTAAATGAAGTCACTTTCTTAGGCCATGTTGTATCAACTGAATGAATTAAAGTGGATCCTAGCAAGATTGAAGCCATTATGAAATGGGAAGCACCCAGGAATATTGTAGAGATTAAAAGTTTCTTAGGTTTAGCTGGGTATGATCGATGATTTGTGGAAGATTACTCTAGAATCATCGTACCTCTCACAAGTTTGACTAAGAAAGGAGAAAAGTTTGTTTGGACAGACAAATGTAAAGAGTGTTTCCAAACATTGAAGGCTAGATTGATATCAGCTCCCATCTTGACTATTCTGATTCCAGAACAACCATTTACCTTGTACGATGCGTCTGGGTTAGGTTTGGGATGTGTGCTTATGCAAGCAGAACAAGTAATTGCATATGCCTCAAGACAACTAAAGACACATGAGAAGAACTATCCGACTCATGACTTAGAGTTAGCAGTGGTGGTACATGCTATCAAGATATGGAGAAATTATTTGTATGGAGAGAAATTTTAGATTAAATCAGATCATAAGAGTCTCACTCACCATTTTAATCAGAAGGAGTTAAACATGAGACAGAGAAGATGGCTGGAATTACTGAAGGATTATGATTGAGTGATATCTAGTATCATCTAGGAAAAGCAAATGTAGTTGCTGATGCACTAAGCAGAAAGGCAATGACAAAGTCTCAGGAAGAGGCTAGTATAAATGCTACAATGTGTATTACAGAAAGAGTATTTAGTTACGATAAAGAGCAGTTTGTGATTGATATTCCAGATGAATCAACTGACCAAGGATTTATTCATCTCCTCTCAAACATGTTTGCTACATTAAATATTGTACATGATCTATTAGACGAAGTAAAAGCAGCTATTAAATCAGACCCTTATCTAAGAACGGTGCAATAAGACCTTGAAAAAGGTAGGATTAACCTTGACTTCACTTTGGATTCTGAGAAAGTAATAAGATACAAAGGGAGAATATATGTTCCTAAAAATGAAAACTTGGATATTAGACACAGACTAATGAAGGAAGCCCATACCACCGCTTATTCGGTACATCTTAGAAGTACAAAGATGTATCATGATCTGAAGAAACTATATTGGTGGAAAGGAATGAAAGCAGATGTAGCTAAATTTTTGTCTCAATGCTTGAATTGACAGCGGGTAAAGGCTGAAAAGAAAAGACTTGTAGGATTGTTGCAACCACTACCAGAACCAGCATGGAAATAAAATTGCATCACTATGGACTTCATCACCGGGTTACCATTGACTCCCCGAGTAGTTGACGTGGTCTGGGTGATTATAGATCGTTTGACTAAGACAACTCGTTTTAAAGCTATACGACCTCAGTATATCCTAGAGAGGTTACTAAGCTGTATGTGGATAATATTGTCAGATTGTATGGTGTACCTAAAAGTATTGTGTCCGACAGAGACCCACACTTTACTTCAAAGTTTTGGGAAGGATTACAGAAGGCTATGGGTACAACGTTGAAGTTTAGTACTGCATTCCATCATTAGACAGACGGACAATCGGAGCATACTTCAGATTTTATAAGACATGCTCCGAGCTTGTGTAATTGATTTCAAAGGATCATGGGATGAGAAATTACCATTGATTGAGTTCACTTATAACAACAGCTATCAAGCGACTATACAGATGTCACCCTATGAAGCACTGTATGGTAGGAAGTGTCGAACTCTTTTATTTTGGAATGAAAATGGAGAACGGAGTATTATTAGACTAGAGTTTATTGAAGAGACTTGTCGAGTGGTCGACATTATCAAGGAAAGGGCCTGAGTGGTTTAGAACATTCAGAAGAAATATGCAGATAATCGATGTAGAGATCTCGAATTCACCATAGGTGATAAGTTATTTCTGAAAATATCTCCTATGCGTGGTTTGAAATGGTTCAGACAAAAGGAAAAGCTGTGTCCCAGATATATTGGACCTTATGAATTTCTAAATAGACGTGGAAGGGTAGCATATCAGTTAGCACTACCACCATCAATGTCTAATGTACATGATGTATTCCATGTCTCACAATTGAAGAAGTACGTCAGAGATCCAACACACGTGTTAACAACGGATCCACTAGATTTAACTCAAGATTTGACGTTTGAAGTAATAACTTTTGAGAACACTAGCCAAAGGTGCAACTTCTTCTCAACCGTGACATTTATTACGTTAAGGTTACTTGGAGAAGTCAAAATGTAGAAGAAATTACATGGGAAGAAGAAATTTCTATGCAGAAGCAATATCCTCACCTATTCGACTCGAAATGTCACACCCCAATTCTACAACAACCAGAATGGTGTGATGAACCGTCTATGATCCAATGGTTTAACTAGGATCTCCAATAAGCTGTGTCCTTTTGCTTAAACTATACACATCCACAACCATAATCAGAGTAAATAAACAATAGCGGAAGTCATTAATACTAATTAATTGAGTATCTAACAGTGATAACATAAATAAAGTATCCAATTATCTCCAAAAGACTATGACATAAAATAAAATAAATTAATCAATTACATCATCTGAATAATCCAACTAATAAATCTAATCAAAGACGCATGAGTTGCACTCGCACGATGAATCATGCGACTCCATCATAACTTCTGCATCCATCACCGCAACATGCCTGTACATTAGAGTATTCAAATAATCTTCTACTGTAAGACCTACATCATCAACTAAAATATTCGACATCGAAAGGGTGAGCACACATCATGGCTCAGTGAGCAAACAAAACAATGCAACAAACATATGCATGCATTCAATACATATATTTGGTCTGGTTCATAAGTTTGTAATGTGCAATAGAAAGGATTGGTAGCCGTCGCACCTCTATACATGAGTGTGTAAAGCTGGCCAATGGATCAAACACCATTGTCGTCTCACATGCACCCATCATGGAATAGAGATAGAGCTAAAGTGCCTGGATCAAACACTGCATGACACTTCCCCTGATGCCCTACCCATACCAACACGTAAGCCCCTATTGACGAGGGCTTGCAAACTGGGCTCGCAATTAACCAATCCTAATGTCAAACAGTGTATCCAGGGCCTCACCCCAGCATCCCTCAATACGTCCATAGAGATAGAGCTAAGGCCTCCTGGCAGAGTCAGAGACTACACGGTCTGAGACCACCTCCCCTGATGCCCTACGACGTAATAGTTCTGCTAAGGTAATGGCGATACAACAATGTCAGTGGACAAGACTTGAGTAGAGATAGAGCTAGAGTCTGGTGACCAGGACGAACCATAGTGCCATGTCCTCCCCCTGATGCCCCACTCGCATCAAGCACACTAACCACACATAAACATTCACATGCCTATTCCTAGCATCATCATCATCATCATGTTATAAATAAATAAAATTAAATATGCATGAACAGTAATAATAGGAATATTGGATGACATGTAAAATGCATAATACACGTATACAAGCATAGAATCATTTATGGCATTGGACTCAATAAATAAAAACAGTTTATTATTAGCCAATTAATTTAGGTCTTTTTCCCTCACCTTTGATTTATAGTAAATCCTCGTTCAAGCTTTGTAATTCACTTTTAAATTACTTGAAAACCTAACAAATTTTTAGATTTTAAATTAGAATTAATTCCCATGAATTTATATTAACAAAAACTGAGGGGTCGCAAGTGTGAAAGCACCTGTGGTCTTAGTTTCTGTGACCACAGGACATGGGGTCACAGGGTGTGGTCGGACATACTCTGACCACACGTGCGACCACACCCTCCCTGGAACTTCCCAAGGGCATGGGGTCGGATATGTGTGTCTCGTGTGGTCGGATATGTGTGTCTCGTGTGGTCGCACATTATACGACCACACGTTCGACCACACGTGTGTTGGTCGACCTTTCACTCTCAATTCCAATCGTCCATATTTGGATTCCTTTGGCTTATCATCATGGTCCTTCCTATAATTGTTCTATGGCTCAAAACTATTATTTTATACACCATCCATTGTCCATATAATTTCCTCCATGGATTCTCTTGGAATTTGTCCATGGATGGATGGGTTGGGTTTCTCCTAAATCCTACCTTCTTCATAAATTATTCTAGGCTCTCAATTTAACATGGGGAATATGTTCATACCTTAAGCTTGCTGATGATTCAAAGTTTTCTCTGAATTTTCTTCCTCCTTAGTCTTCCTCTTTAATTTTCCTTCTCTTCCTTCTCTTCTCTTTCTCTCACTTTCAATTGGAGTTCTAAAGGAGTGAAAGAGGCTAATGGATGTCCAATTTATAGAGGAAAACCTTACATAATATGCCCTAATGAGTTTAGGAAAGACCCTTTTTCGAATTAGTAAGGTTTCCTAATTTTCAGTTTTGACTGGATTCCGTGTGGTCAGAGGTGGGGTCGCAGAATCCATCGACCACATCTTCTAAAATGTCCGACCACACGACCTAAATTCATATTGTTGGACTCTTTTGAGGTGTGGTCGGTCACACCTGTTTAGGTATGCGACCCCACACTCATAATTGATTATTTTTGGGTTGATTTCATACCTGGTCTTGTGGTTTCTTCAAGCACTTGGTCCACTTGGCTCGACCATGATAGGTAGACCTGATACAAGGTGGTATGACCGGTTAGTTCAATACTGGTCTTTCAACTCCCCCCCTCTTATTAGAAATTTCATCCTCGAAATTTGCACATACCTTCCGAGTCGAAAAGGTGAGGATATTGCTTTCTCATATAATTTTCTTCTTCCCATGTGATCTCTTCTATATCTTGGCTCCTCCAAGTGACCTTAACATAATAAATGTCACAGTTGCGTAGACGTTGAACCTTTCGGCTGGTGATTTCAGTTGGTGCTACTTCGAATGTCAAATCATCAGTTAGACTCGGTGGATCCGATGTTAAAACGTGTGTTGGATCTCTAACGTACTTCTTCAGTAATGAGATATAAAATACATCATGCACACTCGACAAAGATGGGGGTAGTGCTAACTGATACGGCACTTTCCCACATTTAGCGAGAATCTCATATGGCCTGACATATCTCAGACTTAGCTTCCCTTTTTGTCCGAATTGTTTTAAGCCTCGCATAGGTGATACATTCAAGAATACCTTATCACCTACAATGAATTCAAGGTCTTGACGTCGAGTATCTGGATATTGTTTCTGATGATTCTAAGCTGTTCTAACTCTTTTCTTGATAATGTCGACTACTCGACAAGTCTCTTCAACAAATTCTGGTCCAACGATACTCCGTTCACCAACTTCATTCCAAAACAAAAGAGTTCAACCCTTCCTACTATACAGTGCTTCATAGGGTGACATCTGTATAGTAGCCTGATAGCTGTTGTTATAGGCGAACTCGATCAATGGTAGTCTTTCATCCCATGATCCCTTGAAATCAATAACACAGGCTCGAAGCATGTCTTCTAAAATCTGAATGGTATGCTATGACTGTCCGTTTGTCTGAGGATGGAATGCAGTACTGAATTTCAATGTTGTACCCATAGCCTTCTGTAATCCTTCCCAAAACTTTGAGGTAAAGCGTGGGTCTCTGTCGGACACAATGCTTTCAGGTACACCATGTAATCTGACAATATTATCCACATATAGTTTGGCTAAGATCTCCAGGGTATACTGAGGTCGTATAGCTATGAAGCGAGCTATTTTAGTCAGACAATCAACTATCACCCAGACCACGTCAACTACTCGGGGAGTCAATGGTAAGGATGTAAATGGATAGCAAAAAATTCGGATCCAATTCGAATCCGCGTCCATTTAAGGGAATCCAAATTTGAATAATCGGATTCGGATTCAAATTCGGATAATTGGAGACGGAGGCGGATCTGAATTTGGATTTCACCCATACGGATCGGATATAATCCGATCCGCTTTGTCATTTCTTAAAGACGTTTATACACTTTAAATATATATAACGTTATACTCCATGTTTTATCCCCTGTTCATCTCCCCGCTTCTCTTGCGTTGAGACTCGAGACCAGTGAAAGAAACTTTTGAGAGAAGAGCTAGGGTTTAGAGTCAATTCTTTGACTGCTGGCTGCTGAGTGTCGATCACCGATTTCCCACTGTCGAGTGCCGATCGATAAGTGCTGAGTGCTGAGTGCTGATAGTCGATTGTAGCTGCAGATTTCTCCATCTCTTGTTCTTTTCCCCTTAAATCACTGGTTTTTATCAACAAGTTATGCCTGCAAGTTCGAGAGGTTTTCCCAACGTTCTCCCACTATACCAAAAGGTATGTCCTCATTCCCTTCTCTCTCTCTCTCTCTCTCTCTCAGTGGTTTTGTCTCTGTGTCCCAGTGGTTTTGTGTCTTACTGGTTGTGTCTCTGTGTCTCAGTGGTTTTGCGACTTTTGTCTCAGTAATATGTTTGCAAGGTGTGTCTCTCAGTGGTTTTGTTGCTTTGTTGTTTTTTTGTTAAGAAATTCTTAGAAATTTCTTGGGGTTTTCTCTAATCCTTCATCCTATCTCCCAAATTTTGCAGAGTTAAGGTTAGAAACCCTAACAAGTCGATCACAATCTGATTCTTAATATGTTATTTAATTTTTCTATTTTTTATTACTTGCAAACATTACAGTTATTTATTTCCGGATTCGACTTGGATTTTAACTGGATTTTCGTTTAAAATTCAAATTCGAATTCGAATTTAGATTTTTGAAATCCGTCGAATGAGGAGGCGAATGCGGATAGAATAGTTTGATGTCGGATTCGAACTTAGATAGTCGTACCGAATCCAATCCGTTTACATCCCTAGTCAATGGTAACCTGGCGACGAAGTCCATAGTGATACAGTCCCATTTCCATGCTGGTTCTGGCTGTGGCTGCAACAATCCTGCAGGTCTTTGCCTTTCAGCCTTTACCCTCTGACAATTTAGGCATTAAGACACAAATTTAGCTACATCTGCCTTCATTCCTCTCTACCAATATAATTTCTTCAAATCATGATACATCTTTGTACTTCCAGGATGTACCGAATAAGCGGTGGTGTGAGCTTCGTTCATTAGTCTGTGTCTAATGTCCAAGTTTTTTGTTTCAGGAACACATACTCTTCCTTTGTACTTTAGTACCTTTTCAACATCCAAGGTGAACTCAGGAATAGTCCTACCTTTTTTGATGTCTTTTTGCATCGTTCTTAGACAAGGGTCTGATTTAGTAGCGGCTTTCACTTCATCTGTTATATCAGGTACAATCTTCAATGTTGCGAACATATTTGAAAACCGATGAATAAACCCTTGGTTGGTTGATCCGCCCGGTGCATCTATCATGAACTGCTCATTACCATGATTGAATACTTTTCCTATAACACACATTGCCGTAGTCATGTTAACTTCTCCTTGAGATTTTATCATTGTTTTTCTGCTTAGCACATCAGCAACTACATTAGCCTTTCCTGGATGATACTGGATATCACAATCGTAATCTTTCAATAGTTCCAGCCATCTTCTTTGTCTCATGTTCAACTCCTTTTGATTAAAAAGATAAGTGAGACTCTTATCATCTGACTTAATCTATAATTTCTCTCCATACAAATAATGTCTCCATATCTTGACAGCATGTACTACTGCTGCTAATTCCAAGTCATGAGTGGGATAGTTTTTCTCATGTCTCTTTAGTTGTCTTGAGGCATACGCAACTACTTGTTCCCCTTGCATAAGTACACATCCTAAAACCAACCCAGACGCATCAGTGTACAAGGTAAACGGTTGTCCTGGAATAGGAATAGTCAAGATGGCAGCAGATATCAATCTAGCTTTCATTGTTTGAAAACCTTCTTCACATTTATCGGTCCAATGAGCTAGCCAGAAAGGATCTACTGGCTTTCCATTATATTCCTTAGGCTTTATTTTCAGAAAGCGCTCGATCAGTCGAGAATGATCCAACTGATACTGAGCATAGGACCCATACATAGGTGGTTGTTACTAGTAACTGCCTTGGGCTACCTCAGGGTTATGTACTGGAGCTTGTGCAACTGGCGTTTGAGGTGCTTGGGGTACCGTGTTGCTACCCCCTGGTACTGTGCTAGCTTCTCTGGTTGGTATAGATGTAGTGTGTACATTTAGAAAAACCATTCCCATAGCAGCTTGCATATTGGCTTGCACTTGCTGTATTTGCTACAGCTGTTGTGCTAGGTTGATAACTACTGTAGCCAAATCTATAGGTGGGACTAGCAAGTTTGTAGGATTTGCCTGGCCATTTGCTTCTGGTGATGCTATATTTTGATTCCCTTGTCCTTTAGGATTTTCATGGTTATCTTCCTCCACAAGTGGTGGTGGTGGAATTGGGTTATGTCCTCACCTGGTTACTCTTTGCCCAGCCATTTCTTGTTTCGGTGGTGGTAGTGTCTGAAAAATTATAGAACAGGTGAGGCAATCATAATATAAGTCATTCCCATGTCAAAATCCAACTAATCAATGTAAAATTCCAATTTTCCAAGTCATTGAGTCAAAATACTATATTTTCCTTCATGTGGTCGATGGTGGGGTCGCAATATGTCCGACACAAGGTATGCGACCTCACAGAACCTTGTCAACTCACCGAGAGCCTGTAGTCGATCGTGTGGTTGGAATATGTCCGACCACAGGGTCCGACCACACGAAGTCTGTCAGCTCACCAAGAGCATGTGGTCAATCGTGTAGTCGCAATATGTCCGACCACAGGGTCTGACCACACGAAGTCTGTCAGCTCACCGAGAGCCTATGGCCGATCGTGGGGTTGGTCATGTGGTCGCAGATTTGGTCGAATTTTGCGACCACACGACTCCAAATCAGGTTTTTAAACCTGATTTTTGGAGTCATTTCTCACTTTCTCTTTTTCCTTCAACTCAACTCACTTCCACTAAGTTGCTACAGTGTTGACCACTCGTGTCTGGCGATTCTTTCCTCCATTCACGACCTCCACTCCATTCCTTCAGGTATGTTCTCCACTGGTCCTCATTTTTAAGCTTTCAAAACTAGGTTTTTCTCTATTTATAGCGTTTTCTTCAAACTAAAATTTTTTCTAACCGTAAAAATTTGATTTTTCTTAGGGGATTTTGCTATTGGCCACCCAATGGATGAAAGCCCTCAAGAAAATTTCAGTTTCATCAATTAGTTTTTGAGAAACTTGAAATTTTCCATTTTTGACCTAATTTTTGGGATTTTTTTAATTTGTCAAAAATTCTTCAAATTCGATCTTCCTAGTTTAAATTTCCAACTGTATGAACCTTGCAGGATGGTTTGGAACATATGTAAGTCCTCCCGCCCAACTGTTTGGGTGAAAAGTGAGGCTTTTGGCCAAATCATGCCATTATAATGCCAATATTTTGAGTTTTTTCTCTATAACTCATATTTTGTCTATTTGTCTATGTCTTTGCAGGTAACATGGCTCGCACCAAAGTTCCCAGAGCTCATGATCCTATCCGCTTCCGGTCAAATAAAGCAGAGGCTCAGTATGCTCGTTATGAGCGTGAAAAAGTGGAAGGGGGTCATTGTATAAACTTGGCTAATTTAGCCTTGTTTAATGTAGAGGGTCCTTTTGGTGACATGAGTTGCCTCCCCGTCATTTTGTATGAGGCTTGCACCTGTCATGCTTTAGTGAAGCAGTTTTATTGCAACCTTCAGGTAGTGGGTGATCCAAATGATACAGACAGGGGTAGAGAGCTCAGGATCATGTAAGCACCCCATTTTTTCTACCCTCAGCATAAGTGAACCAATATGACAGATTTTTGGCCTTTAACCCAAAGGATGGTGATTCTCTAATGAACCCCACAGTAGGGTCATTGGATATTACCTACTTAGATGAATAGGTCGTGAAATTATCTTCGAAATGAGACTGGAATCATCAAATTCTGAAGTCAAACAAGGAAGATATCGTAGTTTGAAAGTGCAAGGGCATTTATGTAATTATCGTATCATGCATGCATTATCATTCAAACTTCAAGACATCATATCTTGGTCATCTGATATCGGAATCAGATGATTCAAAGGGTAATATTCCTTATTTTCAATCCTCTTCAAAGTAGAAGTGAAAAATCCCGGGTAGAAGTCACCAGTGGGTCCCATGCAAGCTTTTATGCAAAATTATCGTTAGAACTTCAAAGCTTCATATCTTTGTCGTTCTACGTCGGATTCAGATGATTCCAAGGCCATTATTATTCGTTTGTGATGTTCTATAAAGTGAACATAAAAAATCTTGGATAAAAGTCTCTGAAGGGTCCAATGCAAAATTATACATAGAAATGCTCATTTAATCTTCAGAAATTCATATTTTGGTCATCCCATATCCAAATCAGGTAATTTTAGTTTCATTATGTTCCATTTTTAGTATTCTTCAAAGTGGACATAAAAAAATCTCGGGTAGGAGTCTATGAAGGATCCCATGCAGAATGGTCAGCCAAATTATCGATAATTGGCTGCCTAAACTTTAAAAATTCATAAGTTGGTCATTTTATATCCAATTTAGGTGATTCAAGTTCCAATATTCCTCATTTTTAATGTTATACAAAGTGAACGTAGAAAATTTGGAATATATGCTATCAAAAAATTCCATATTGAAGGGTGACAGAAATGGACTATGAAATGTCAACCTTAGTCCAAACCAGCTTAATGCAGCTTAGTCTAACTTAGCCCAGCCCAGCTCAGACCAATCCAGACCAAGTTATGTCAGTCCATATGCATGCATTTCTTTTATATGTGTATAATATATAATATATTATTGTATATAATACAAATATATATCTTATGGATATATTATATGTATTAATACAATTATATATATATATATATATATAGATTAGGAAAGAGAGGAAAGTAAGGCAGTGGAAAGAGATAGGAAAGAGAGGCCATAGAAAAGAGAATGGGAGAAAGAAAAAAAGAAAGAGAGAGAAATAAAAGAAAAAAGAAAAGAAAAAAAATATTCCCCTTTACGTTTTCTAGAAAGAAAATGTGAAAGAGAGAGGGAGAAAGAAAAAAAAAAGGAAGGAAAGAGGAAGGAAAGAAAAATAGAAAAAAAGAAGAAAAAGAAAAAAAATGAAATGTTTTCTAAGAAAGAAAATATGAAAAGTGAGGGAGAAAGAAAAAAAGGAAGGAAAAGAAGAAAAAAAGAAAAGGAAAGAAGAAAGAGAGGAAAGAGATAAGGAATTTTTTAAAATAAGGAAAGAGAGAAAAGAAAGAGAGAAGGGATTTTCTAGAAGAAGAAGGAGAAAAAGGAAAGAAAGGAAGAAAAAAAAACATGGGAAGGAAGAAAAGAAAGGAAAAAAAATAGAAAGAAAGGATTTTCTAGAAGAAAAAAAGAAGAAAATGAAGGAAGAGAGAAGAAGGAAAGAGGAAGAGAGGATTTTCTAGAAGAAGGAGAGAAAGAAAACGTGTGGAATAGAGAAGGAGAAGAGAAAAGCAAGGAAGAGAATAAAGGAAAGAAGAAGAAAGGAAGAAAAAAATATTTTCTTAAAAAAAGAAGAAAGGAAAAAAGGATCTTCTAGAAGAGGAGAGAAAAAGTATAAATATGCAAGAGAAAAGAGGGAGGAGCTCTTTTTCCAGACCATAGAGAGAGGAGAACGTGAGTGAGGGAGAGGATAATGTGAGTGAGAGAGAGAAAACGAGAGAGAGGGAGAAAGAAAGAGAAAAAAGAGAAAAGAAAGAAAGAGAAGAAGAAAAGAGAGAAAGTGAAGAGAGAGAGAGAGAAGTAAAAGAGAGGAGAAGGAGGATTCGCATTCAAATGGGTTGATACAACCTTAAATCATCCTTCATCGATGGTTTCGCTCGATTTGAGCACAAGGTTAGTACTCTAAACAAATTTAGAGGTCGTTAGAATGCTCGAATGCCAATTTTGCTTGAAAATGACTAATTTTCATGAAATCTCAATCATGAATGCTCTATTACATGCTTGTTAATGTTAGGATGCCTATGTCTAGCATTTTTCATGAATAAAAATTTGCCTAGGCTATTCAATGATGAATTTTTGAATGATATATAATGATGTTTGATGTTTTTTTACAAGTTTCATAAAGTGGTTTTCTGATCGGAAAATTCTAGATTGAGGATTCAAACTTAGGACGTATATCATATGTATTTTTTCTATGATTTTGAAGCCCAAATTTTTATGAAAGTCTCTCTAATATATTAGAAGACTATCATAAAAATTTCGTTCCATTTGGAATTTGGAAAATATATAAAAAAATTTGTCTTTGACATTGCTGTTTTCTCGGATGTAATGCAATCCTCCATCAGAAAATCTCTAGACAAAGGTCTTATGGCCATAATCAGAAAATCTAACTAATATGAACTTTTTAGACATGAAAGTATTCTAAAAAATAGCATTGGTTTTGTATTTTTTTCAATTTTTTATTGAATTGATATCAATTTTTAAGTGCATAGTACTCTGATTTTGAATCTATCATGATGTACTGATTTGCATGATTGAAAAGAATCATTTTTCACAAAGAAAATATAATGTTTTAACTTTTTTTGTTGATGAAATTTTAGATCAGACAGTTATCTACATAGACATATGTTTGTATTTAATTTTAATTAAGAATATAATTTTATTTGGAATTTATGGTGCAACTGGTAAGAAATCTAGAACAGATTTAATTAGTGCACATGTTCGGTCTTAGGGCATATCTTCGATCTATTTTTGCTTTTTCTTGAGATCCAACTACTTCATATGAAATATAATATATTAAGTCATCTTTCTATGAAAAAATTTGAGCTTTATTTGAATTTCAGAAGACCTACGTATGGTCATTCTTGTGTAATGTGACAAATATGAATGCAGTTCTTAGTTTTGTCCATTATCTAAAACCTTGTGTCACAATTTTAATAGTTTTGAGTCATTAGTCTTCCCAAATTTCTTCATAAAAATTACATTTTTTTTAAAGAACAATGAATATACATTTTTTTTTTTGATAATTTTGCACTTTTCAAAAAAGGTTACATTGATGTCTCATTCATTATAACATCAATGATTGTTTAAGTAAATTCTTCCATATTTGGATAAATAGCTATATTTGGAGCATTCATATGCTTTGTTTGGATTGTGTATTCCATGTTTGCCACATTCCATGTATTGTTATTTTTGGTAGAATAGATAAATTTTTATCATATTTTAGCAAAATCTTAACAATTACTATTTTTTAGTCTTACTATGCTTAGAAAATGACATATAAGATCTTTTTTTTTTTAATAATTCATATCATATATGCATTCTATGATTGGTACTCACCATATTGATATGTAGATGCATATTAGAACTTACCATATTAGATCTTGCCATATTAAATCTTGCCATGCTTAGATCTTGCCACGCTTAGATCTTACCGTATTAGGTTCTTGTCTTATTTACAATACATGCCATATTAGGGAGATTTTCATTATCTTACTATATGTTGTGATAGTTACCATAAATATCATACATGCCATGCTTAAAATATTTTTTTGGCAATAATTTAATTTATGCTGCACCTTAGTTGAACTGCCATATTTGTACACCTAGCAAACATATTAGGTGTGGGGATGTGCATTTAGGCACCGACACTCTTGGGAAGGGCATAATGGGAATAATAAAAATCATAATAATGAAAGAAAATACTTTGCCAAACTTTCCAAAATTAGAGCTTAGGTTGAAAAGGGTAATTCAGGATGATTTTGCCCCTCGGTAAACCCTAAACCTAGAATAGGTTCTAAACCCTAAACCTAGAATAGGTTCTCAACCCTAAACCTAGAATAGGTTCTAAAAACCTAGAACAGGTTCTCAACCCTAAACCTAGAATAGGTTCTCAATCATTCTAAGCTAGAATAGGTTATCATTAACCCGAACTACGCGGATTCTGATTCTGATTCCTAGGGCAAACCCTAGGATACGTAGGCCATTTGGGAGAAACCCAAATTCGGATCCACACCTTAGTCCACTCGGACTATCCATAGATCCACTAGGATATCCACCCATCATCTCGAACTACACGGATTCTGATTCCTAGGGCAAACCCTAGGATACGTAGGCCATTTGAGAGAAACCCAAATCTGGATCCAAACCTTAGTCCACTAGACTATCCATAGATCTTCTAGGATATTTACCCACATTCCAACCCAGAACGGGTTATCCACATTTTGACCCAGATAGGGTTATCTATATTCCAACCCAGATAGGGTTATCCACATTTCAACCCAGATAGGGTTATCCATATTCCAACTCATAAAGTATTATCCATATTTTGACCCAAATAGGGTTATCCTTAGATCCACTAGGACTATCTATCAGTCTACATGGACTATCCAGATCCTAACCCATAGGGTTTCTCATCCTTTCAAGCATAAATTTCAACTTGAACAATGAACTTAATCATGCACAAGCATAAATCACATCCATAAACTTTAATAACACCTGAACTACGATGGTGAACCTGATTTTTGGAATAATTCTGTAATACATAGACAATCTGATGGATACAGATTCAGTTCAATGATATCAAACCACTTGGTTTGGTTTGGTTTAACAGATAGAGTCTAGCATAGGAAAGGTATAGGAGACCAATTTCGATCGGGCGGTTTGGGTGCCTAACCCCTTCCCATAATCGTAACTTGATGCTTACCCAATCTCTGATGGACCGAAAATCCAATCTAAGGGTCATGAGTCAATTGAAGTTTTACCTTATGGTGAGATTTTACATTTTCCAAGGTCCTAGACCTTAATCTAGGTGGCGACTTCTAAGATTTCCATCTTTGTCCTCATTGTGGAGACTTCACTGGGGATATAAACGTCAAACTCCTAAATGAAAACTTTCCTTGTGTGAATTAGATGCTAGATTTTAGAATACTATATTTATGCTCGTATAATATTGCTTTGGGGGGGAATGGGTTCAGTCACACATTCGTGCGAGTAGCCGAACCGGGTCCTATGCATATGGGGCAGACCGCTAGGAGAAATACACAACCTTGGCCTGTACTTTGTGAGACAACGACCGGCGAGCAGCCTCTAATGAGCATTTCTTGGGTCCGCCTGAGAATGTGTTATGCTACTCTACGTCGCTTGGATCCTTGCAACATAGTATATAAAGGGATTGGGGGCCCATTATTCATCGTGCATTCGGTGATAGGTTACCCCGTCCTTATCAAGGTGGCCTTTTCTATCCTAACTCGGATTGTAGCCCAATGCTTGTTATTTTTGGTTCATCCCTGAATCGACCCAGTAAAATCTACTTAACCATGACATCCATGCTCGAGATGTCGAATCTCTGCCCGTTTTTGTCCTCGATTGGTCAACATGTTAGAATCTACACGATGAACATCTTGAACTCTCACCCACTGGGAGTATGAGGTATGTATACACCTGTTCTACATCATAGTACACGGTCACTATACACCCTCCATTAAGTAAGCTCGATGTGTCGAATCTCTCATTGTTAACACGTCGATTTCAAAAAAAAAAGCAGAAAATCCCTGTCAAGACATAGATACCATGGTCAAAAAGAAATTTACTAGTTTGCTCCTCCATGAACCACTTTTGCTAACCATCGCTAATAAGGACAACGGATTAATATATTCATTTCAATTTCATTGAATTCGGTAACCCAAGCGGCCAGACCTTGGTACCATTATTATCTATTTTTGGAATCACGAGGTCCCAAGACTATACACATGGCTTAACCAAATTCAACTAAATTGACTCAGATAATGTTTACCCAATTTCCCTTATGAGGGAGCTAACTTTGTTTGGTTAAGTCATCTTTGATTGTACATGTGACTTCTTCCATTCCTCTAGATGACTAGAATCTCGATATTCCTCCATTGGGTTTCAATGCCTTTGGGAAAGAGAATCAAACTGCAACCATATCCACCCTTTTAGGGTGAGAGGCCCCTACAACTAGGAAATTGTCTTGATCTCCCACCTTGAGATCCATCCATGTTATCTTTCTAAATGAATCAATGGAAGTCATGAATCCAGATCATTATTGAACATCAAATTCTATAAGAAAGAAGGCAACCAGATTTGGAAACACAATCAGTAACTCAGCCAATCTGGTCCAATAGAGCATTCAATTTAGGCAGCAACAAGCACCTATACCTGAAAAAGTTTACAATATTCCTGTATAGTTAGTCCTTGGGCTTTCTCAAATATCATATTTTGTTCATCTCATAAATAAGGAAAGATTCAGCCCCTTGGCAAATCCAATCATAGTTCTCAATGTACCTTAGAATTAAGGAAAGATTCAGCCCTAAGGCAAATCCAATCATAGTTCTCATTGTACCTCAGAATTAAGGAAAGATTCAGCTCCTAGGCAAATCCAATCATAGTTCTCGATTCACCTCTGAATTAAGGAGAGATTCAGCCCCTAGGCAAATTCAATCATAGTTCTCATTGTACCTCAAAATTAAGGAAAGATTCAGCCCCTAGGCAAATCCAATCATAGTTCTCGATTCACCTCTGAATTAAGGAGAGATTCAGTCCCTAGGAAAATCCAATCATAGTTCTCGATTCACCTCTGAATCAAGGAGAGATTCAGCCCCTAAGCAAATCCAATCATAGTTCTCGATTCATCTCTGAATTAAGGAAAGATTCAGCCCCTAGGCAAATCCAATCACCGTTCTCAATTCATCTCTGAATTAAGGAGAGATTCAACCCCTAGGTAAATCCAATCACCGTTCTCGATTTACCTCAGAATTAAGGAAAGATCCAACCCCTTAGTAAATCCAATCACCTTCCCGATTCACCTCTGACTTAAGGAGAGATTTAACCCCTAGGCAAATCCAATTATTGTTCCTTATTCACCTTTGAATTAAGGAAAGATTATACCCCTAGGCAAATCCAATCATAGTTCTCGATTCATCTCTGAATTAAGCAATGATTCAGCCCCTTGGCAAATCCAATCACCGTTCTTGATTCACCATTGACTTAAGGAGAGATTCAGCCCCTAGGAATGTCCAATCATCATTTCGATTCATCTTGAATTAAGGAAAGATTCAGCCCCTAGGTAGATTCAATCACATCCAGTTCATCTCAAAATCAAAAAAATATTCAGCCCTAGATTCAACCACCATTTCTGGTTCATCTCAGAACTGGAGAAGGGTTTAACCCCTAGGCAGGTTCAATCATCACTTCCAGATCATTTTAAAATGGAGGAGGCATTCGGTCCCTAGGCTTTTTCACCCTTCACCTCTTGTTTAGGTTTCGGTTCATCTCAGAACTAGGAAAAGTTCCATTCATCTAAATTCAATTAGCCATTAGGCTTATCCAACCATCAACTTTGGTTAGGGTTCTGATTCATGTTGGAACTAGGAAAAGTTCCATTCATATGAATTTAATTAGCCACTAAGCTTATCCAACCATCAACTTTGGTTCAGGTTCTGATTCATATTGGAACTAAGAAGAGTTCTATTCATCTGAATTCAATTAGCCACTAGGCTTATCCAACCATCAACTTTGGTTCAGGTTCTGATTCATGTTGGAACTAAGAAGAGTTCTATTCATTTGAATTTAGTTAGCTCCTAGGCTTGTCCAACCGTCAACTTCAGTTCAATTCCAATTCATGTTGATCTCTATCAATCAGATACCAATTCAAAGTCATTCTTGATCTCTATCAATTAGAGACCAATTTAAAATCAATCTTGTCTCTATTAATCGGAGATCAATTCAAAATCAATCTCTGGCTCTGTCAATTAGAGCCCGATCCATGTCCATCATAGCCCAGTGCTACAAGTTAGGATCGCTCGTTAGGAATGGCGAATGAGAAGCATTCCTCATTACCTGTCAGTAAAGATCAATTCCAAATTCTGGAGTCATCAAGAGATCATGAAACTTTAGCTATGATAGTGCTTCCCATCTCGGGCATTTCTGCTCTATTGGCTAAGGAAATGCTAGAATACAAAGAGTTGCCCTTATATTTCTCATTATTCAAAGAGGAGGAGTGAAATTTTCCCGAGTAATAGGGTAGACCAAAGATGAGATCCGATATGCCCCAGGCTAGGATAAGAACCAGAATCACGGCTAGGGAATGGTCCAATAATAAAACCCTTAACCCATAAATTGAGGCATGAACCAGATTAAACTTAGACCCAAATTGAGTGCAGTCAATGAGGAAAGCCCATGACCCCTGAACTGGGGCATGAGCCAGATTGAACTTTGGACCTGAATTGAGTATAGTCCAATGAGGAAAGCCCTTGAGCCCTAAGTTGGGCATGAACCAAATTGCCCTTGGACCCAAATTGAGCCCTAAACTGGTCATGAACCATATTGGCCTTGGACCCAAATTGAGTGCGATCCAATGAGGAAAGCCATGGAGCCCTAAGCTGGTCATGAACCAAATTGACTTTGGATCCAAACTGAGAGTGGTCTAATGAAGAAATCCATTGAACCCCCCAAGTCGAGGCATAAAGTAGTCTAATCTTGGATTCAAAATGGTGTAGTGCAATGGTGATACCCCTTGATCCCCAAGTTGGGGCATAGGCTAGAATGATTATGAACTCAACTAGAAGTGGTCCATTGATGAATCCATTTAACCCCAAACTAAGGCATGAACCAGAATAACCATGAGCTTAAAAAGCAATAGTCCGATTATGAATGGATCCCAAACTGAAAAAAAAAACAAAGGTAAGAATTGTATGGAACCCTAAAAGGTAGGTATCTTGCACCTATTGATAGAGGAGCATGATGAATCCTACTGTTAGAGGTTTGAAGGAAGATTTATTCCCACAACGACTGAAGGTGGTCGTCGAAGGTGTTATGCCCAACTGGAGCCGCTTGGACGAACTAGTTGTTTCAACTTTCTATTATCGGTATTCAATAGGTCATCCATGTCCAGGTCCAAGATTGATATGCTTGTTGACAAGTCCAGTCCAATCTGACCCGTAAGTCAAAGAAAATCACCCCATTTGGGAATTCAAACTCTGTACTTTGTCTCTTCCATACATTTCCTCCCAGTTTCATACATCCTCCTATTCTATGTGCGCAGTCAATTCTGACTCTGAAGATGATTGAAATGATGAGCCATCTCCTGAACTTCTACGCCACCCGGCCTCTTGAGAAAGAAAGGTCCAACCCGTCTAGGAAAGCTTTAAATGATCATCATGAGACATAAGAGTACTCTCAAGAAACATGTATTGGAGAAGCTGCCATTTGTTCTACCTATGAAAAGATTCCAAGGAAAGCATTAGATAGTAACAGATCATATCAACAGGTCAGCCAATCAGTACAAATGAGTGGAGGACAGATGTGCCACCAAAAAGATGAAAATACCAAAGTTCTTACAAAGTACATCATCTGCAAACAAGAGATACATGATGAATGATCAATCCTAAAATCAAAGAATAAGGTCATAAGAATACCAAAAAACAAAAAGAAGAAAGAAAAAGAAAATTCAAGCCTGTGTTTCATCTACATCAATAATGGAAGGTAGTCACATCAGACAAAAAGTGATGATTAACTTCCAGATGACAACATAGGGATTCACCATTCAGATAAAATCAGATACTAGATGAGCAGTCACAAATGTTCATAAAGTTTACAAAAGATTAGAGTACTAACTGGGGCAAAGATGTTATATCTGATCGAAAATGTTTGGAAGAAGAAGATTCAAATCCAATATTGAAAGTCATGATTCAAATTTATGATCAAGCAAAGCACTGCATTATGTGGCCTCCACATCCAAAAAAAAAAAGAGAAGAAAATAGTAAGATGTTGAATGGAATTGGAGCTCGATAGTAAGCAAATTGTCCCTCTCACTTCAAGAGGATGATAGTTCCAATCAAAGCCCGATATCAAGTATGATCATTCTTTAAGATTCACAGCATGTTGGACCGGACTTTTGATTTTGGCCAATTACATCCCGCCTTTACAGGAGACGATCTCATCACTTCTTCATCATCAGAGAAAGATTTCTCATCGGCATTAGATTATCTCTCCCGTCTATCAATCTGATGGCTTTCCATGGAGTCTCTATCATAAGCCCTTCTTTTGATTATCAGTTTTTATGGCATTGTATCTCGTGATCATGTCATCATTTTATTTACAAATTCATGAATCTGGTTGGAACTCTCATCTGTCGTTCATTACATCTGACGGCTTCCCAAGGTTCCTATAAGCCCTTCATTTCTCAAGCCAATAAAATGGGATCTTCTCGGTAAGATAAACTCATATAAACAACCAACCACTCCCCCAATGATAGACCCATGTAGATAGTTTCACATCAGTCCTCTTGGATCTTCAACATCAATACTTGTCAACAAACTTAAAGGTTTCAGGCCCAGATATGATCGTGACTGATTCGGCATCTCGATGTAGCTTGTTGAGAGACATGTTCCATCTGAACATCTCCAAGAAAGAAAAACATAATTTGACACCATTTAATTTTGGTGTGGGACTGCATTTCCCTAAGATCGCTTTTAGTGATGATTCAAATAGCTGCCCGCCTATCAATGCGTATAGGTATCAACTTAAACAGTGGGCAAGATTACCCATTTGTCATGAAAGTCATGCCATTTGGACTTCCCCTAAGGGTTTTAGACCATTGGATAGGATCATAATTTTGGCAATATCCTCAACATATTAGGACTCTTTATTCAACCCAAGATGGAGATTACAAAAAAGAAAAAAAAATGAAAAGAAACCTCAGTAGGGAAAAGCAACCCAAGAAACCTCAATGGGTAGCCCATAATACCTCAGTGGTGATAGGTGAGTTGATGCAACCCTAAAGCATTGCCCTCATTGGCCCTTCATAGAGAAATTCAGTGGTTCATGTGGACAAGTGTCATACCAGTCTACCCTCCATAAGGAAAGGAACCCCGCTTGCTCTCCAGTGAATCATACTCAGAGGAATTGAACAAATCGTTGTCTGTTTGCCTTTTGGGCTCCATAGCATTGCCTTTCAATAGAATTTTATCTTCAAATCCTTTGGTCATGTTAGGGAGAAAGCAAATTCTCATGGCCTGGTTACGGATGTAGTCAAATTCATCAAATCATCAGCTCCCTCATTTTTCAAGATTCAAGAAGGGTTTATCTAAGAAGTCACTTTCTACAATCAATCTGTCAATCTTCCCTTGACATTGGAAGCATGGTCAAATTCTTGATGCAATCCAGATTCAACCTAGTTCTAACTTTGTTAGGTGCTCATTTCCTACTATAGTAGTAGTCTGTCACAACATGCAGACACTGGGGCATAGATATAACCTATGTAGAGGAATTAAACCTGATCATGATCATTACATCTAGGATCCATTGTTTAGCTGAAGTCACTGACTTTCCTATTCAATAGAAGTAGGTCCATCCAAGTTGGTTTTTGCCAATTTTTCAGTTCTCCCAATCCTGTTGATGAAGAAAATCCAATGTGGTCCCTCACCTGTTAAGATTTGGTCACCAAATTCTCTGAAGGAACACTTTGAATCCTTTGCTCCTCGTGCCTACTTTGGGGCCATGGTTCATTCATCTTTCAAAATTAGCACAACAATGTTGCAAATCCCTGAGCTTTTCATGAGCCTAGATCAAGGGCCAAACCCATGTCACATTTCATCGCCACTTGGCTGTTCTACCAATTTGGTCTTCCATAGTGTACAGTCAAAGAAGTTATTTAACCAGATGCCCCTCAACAGTTTAACATCAAGGCCAATCAATAAAATCACATTGGTTAGAGAGTGTCAAGCTCCCCTCATTCTTGTCCAAAATCCTCGCTAGAGTTTCTTTCAATCCAAAATCCAACAACACCAATGTTGGCTAAAGAAAATCATCACTTTCAAATTACATGGAACTCTTCCAAAGGAGCAACCAAGTCATCCCTACCGTGCTAAAATTAAGTCAAACTTTCAGTACCAAGTCAATAAATGGCAAATTTCAAATCTAGGTATCATGCCAGCAAAGTCCATGACACCATTTCCATTGATGCCATGTTTTAAGCCTTCACCAACAAAGCAGGGGCAAAAACCTTGGAAAACTACCAAGGAATTTACCATCATTTCAAATATGTCCTGCACTCTGTAGGTTCAAAGTCAAGAGACTTCCAAGATGGGTCAGATTTCAACCATAAAGCTTCAAAGTCAACAAAGACTTCCTGTGTGGGTCACTTTCGAGCATCCTAAAGGTTCATAGCAACAAAGCTACTTAAGAGAATATTCTAGTTTCCATTCTCGAAGGTTCATAGCCATAGAGCTTCCAAGAAAGATATTCTAATTTCCAATCCCGAAGGTCCAAAGCTGGTAGGAACTTCAAAGATGAGTCATTCAGTATCACCTTATAAGTGACCTTCTGAGTTCTTGCTCATTTCATAATCAAATGCAGAACCCAAGCTCATCCAAAGTTCAAATCTATCTCAACCTATAAGTGAATCAAATGCAGAGCCCTAGCTCATCCAAAGTTCAAAGCAATCTCAGCCTATAAGTAAATCAAATGCAGAGCCCTAGCTCATCCAAAGTTTAAATCAGTCTCAGCATATTAGTGAATCAAATGTAGAGCCCTAGCTCATTCAATGATCAAGTCAATCTCAGCTTATAAGTGAATCAAATGCAGAGCCCTAGCTTATTCAGAAAAACAATCTCAGAATCTCAATCAAAAGAGCCTCAGTTCAATCAAAGAAAACACATCAAGTCTTAAATCCAGACATATCAAAGCTGAGTCTAAGCTCGTACAATTAGCCTTGTATTCTCAGCCCAGCTCCATACAGGAAGAGGTTCCAAGCCTACAAATCAGCCTTGTATTAATAGCCTAGCTCCATATAAGAAGAGGTTTATCAGCCTACAAATGGATCAAGCCAGGTTCAAGCTCGTGAATACCTTGCATCATGAGTTCCACCTCAGCAAGAAGAGGTTTCCAGCCTATAAATGAGCTTTGTATTCACAGCCTAGCTTTGTACAAGAAGAGGTTTATCAACCTACAAATGGATTAAGTTGGGTTCAAGCCCATGAGTACCTTGCATCATGAGTTCCACCTCAGCAAGAAGAGGTTCCCAGCCTACAAATGAGCCTTGTATTCACAGCCTAGCTTTGTACAAGAAGAGGTTTATCAGCCTACAAATGGATCAAGACGGGTTCAAGCCCGCGAGTGCCTTGCATCATGAGTTCCACCTCAGCAAGAAGAGGTTCCCAGCCTACAAATGAGCCTTGTATTCATAGCCTAGCTTTGTACAAGAAGAGGTTCATCAGCCTATAAATGGATCTAGCCTGGTCCAAGCCCGTACATACCTTTCATCATGAGTCCCACCTCAACAAGAAGAGGTTCCCAGCCTACAAATGAGCCTTGTATTCGTAGCTTAGCTACGTACAAGAAGGGGTTTATCAGCCTATAAATTGATCAAGCCGGGTTCAAGCCCGCGTGTACCTTGCAACATGAGTTTCACCTCAGCAAGAAGAGGTTTCCAGCCTACAAATGAGTCTTGTATTCACAGCCTAGCTTCATACAAGAAGAACAATCATCAATCTTCTAAGAAGAGCAAACCATCTTGACAGTCGAACTATGTTCTGGACTTGATTTCTAGGACACCCTTAGAATACGTAGGTAGTTTAGGATAAATTACCCTAACTGCAGCCCAATAAGCAATCTCACTCATATCCCAAAAATGTGGTTCTTTTATCTTCAGCCTTCAATTAGTAACAATCTCGGCTAAAGAGGGGCATATGTAAGCACCGCATTTTCGCCATCCTCAGCATAAGTGAACCAATATGGCAGGTTTCTGGCCTTTAACCCAAAGGTTGGTGATTCTCTAATGAACCCTACAGTAGGGTCATTGGATATTACCTACTTGGATGAATAGGTCGTGAAATTATCTTCGAAATGAGACCGGAATCATCAAATTCTGACGTCAAACAAGGAAGATATCGTAGTTTGAAAGTGCAAGGGCATTTACATAATTATCATATCATGCATGCATTATCATTCAAACTTCAAGACATCATATCATGGTCATCTGATATCAGAATCCGATGATTCAAAGGCTAATATTCCTTATTTTCAGTCCTCTTTAAAGTTAACATGAAAAATCCTGGGTATAAGTCACCAGTGGGCCCCATGCAAGATTTCATGCAAAATTATCGTTAGAGCTTCAAAGCTTCATATCTTTGTCGTTCTACGTCGGATTCAGATGATTCCAAGGCCATATTCTTCGTTTGTGATGTTCTATAAAGTGGACGTGAAAAATCTCGGGTAGAAGTCTCCGAAGGGTCCCATGCAAAATTATACATAGAAATGCTCATTTAATCATCAGAAATTCATATTTTGGTCACCCCATATCCAAATCAGGTAATTTCAGTTTCATTATGTTCCATTTTTAGTATTCTACGAAGTGGACATAAAAAAATCTCGGGTACAAGTCTCCGAAGAATCCCATGCAGAATGGTCAGCCAAATTATCGATAATTGGCTGCTTAAACTTTAAAAATTCATAAGTTGGCCATTTTATTTTCAATTGAAGTGATTCAAGTTCTAATATTCCTCATTTTTAATGTTCTACAAAGTGAAGGCAAAAAATTTAGAATAGATGCTATCAAAAAATTCCATATGGAAGGGTGACAGAAATGGACTATGGAATGTCAACCTTAGTCCAAACTAGCTTATTCCAGCTTAGTCTAACTTAGCCTGGCCCAGCTCAGACTAATCCAAACCAAGTTATGTCAGTCCATATGCATGCATATCTTTTAAATGTGTATAATGTAAAATATATTATTGTATATAATACATATATATATATATATATATATATGTATATATATATATATATATATATATATATATATATATATATATATATATATATATATATATATATATATATATATATATATATATATATATATATATATATATATATATATATATCTTATGGATATATTATATGTATTAATATGTTTATGTATATATATATATATATATTAGGAAAGAGAAAAGTGAGCCCGTAGAAAGAGATAGGAAAGAGAGGCCATCGGAAAGAAAATGGGAGGAAGAAAAAAGGAAAGAGAGAGAAATAAAAGAAAAAAGAAAAGAAAAAAAGGAAAAGATTCCCTTTCACGTTTTCTAGAAAGAAAACGTGAAAAAGAGAGGAAGAAAGAAAAAAAAAGGAAGGAAAGAGGAAGGAAAGAAAAAAAGAAGAAAAAGAAAAAAAAAAAGGGAAATGTTTTCTCAGAAAGAAAACGTGAAAAGAGAGGGAGAAAGAAAAAAGGGAAGGAAAAGAAGGAAGAAGAAAAGGAAAGAAGAAAGAAAGGAAAGAGCGAAGGAATTTTCTAGAAGAAGGAAAGAGAGAAAGAAAGAGAGAAGGGATTTTCTAGAAGAAGAAGAAGAAAAAGGAAAGAAAGGAAGAAGAAAAAATGTGGGAAGGAAGAAAAGAAAGGAAAAAAGAAAAAATGGAAAGAAAGATTTTTCTAGAAGAAACAAAAAGAAGAAAAGGAAGGAAGAAAGAAGAAGGAAAGAGGAAGAGTGGATTTTCTAGAAGAGGGAGAGAGAGAAAACGTGTGGAATAGAGAGGGAGAAGAGAAAAGGGAAGGAAGAGAAGAAAGGAAAGAAGAAAAAAGGAAGAAAAAATATTTTCTTGAAAAAAGAAGAAAGGAAAGAAGGATCTTCTAGAAGAGGAGAGAAAAAGTATAAATAGGCAAGGGAAAAGAGAGGAGGAGCTCTTTTTTTAGACCATAGAGAGAGGAGATGTGAGTGAGGGAGAGGAGAACATGAGTGAGGGAGAGGAGAACGTGAGTGAGAGAGAGTAAAGGTGAGAGAGGGAGAAAGAAAGAGAGAAAAAAGAGAAAAGAAAGAAAGATAAGAAGAAAAGAGAGAAAGAGAAGAGAGAGAGAGAGAAGCAGAAGAGAGGGGAAGGAGGATTCTTATTCAAAGGGGTTGATACAATCTCTAATCATCCTTCAACGATGGTTTTGCTCGATTTGAGCACAAGGTTAGTACTCTAAACAAATTTAAAAGTCGTTAGAATGCTCGAATGCCAATTTTGCTTGAAAAAGACTAATTTCTATGAAATCTTAATCATGAATACTCTATTACATGCATGTTAATGTTAGGATGCCTATGTCTAGCATTATTCAAAAATGATAATTTGTCTAAGCTATTCAATGATGAATTTTTGAATGATATATAATGATGTTTGATGTTTTTTTTACAAATTTCATAAAGTGGTTTTTTGATCTGAAAATTCAAGATTTAGGATTCAAACTTAGAACGTACATCATATATATTTTTCTAAGATTTTGAAGCCCAAATTTTTATGAGAGTCTCTGTGATATGTTAGAAGACTACCCTAAAAATTTCGTTCCATTTGGAATTGGGAAAATATATAAAAAATTTTCTCTTTTACATTGCCGTTTTTCTCATATGTAATGCGATCCTCCATCAGAAAGTCTCTAGACAAAGGCCTTATTGTCATAATCAGAAAATCCACTTAATATAAACTTTTTATACATGAAAGTCTTGAAAAAAATGGCACTTGTTTTGTATTTTTTCAATTTTTATTGAATTGATATCAATTTTTAATTGCATAGTACTCTGATTTTGAATCTGTCATGATGTACTGATTTGCATGATTGAAAAGAATCATTTTTCACAAAAAAAAATAAACTGTTTTAGCTTGTTTTTCTTGATAAAATTTTAGATCGGACAGTTATCTACATAGACATATTTATGTATTTAATTTTCATTAAGAATATAATTTTATTTGGATTATGGTGCAACTGGTCAAAAATCTGGAACAGATTTGACCAGTGCACATGTTCGGTCTTAGGGCATATCATTGACCTATTTTTGCTTTCTATTGAGATTCTACTCCTTCATATGAAATATAATAGATTAAGTCATATTTATATGAGAAAAAATTGAGCTTGATTTGAGTTTTGAAAGACCTACTTATGGTCATTCTTGTGTAATGTGACAAATCTGAATACAGTTCATAGTTTTGTCCATTATCTGAAACCTTGTGTCACAATTTTAATAGTTTTGAGTCGTTAATCTTTCCAAATTTCAACATAAAAATTACATTTTTTTCAAATAACATTGAATATATTATTTTTTTGATAATTTTGCACTTTTCAAAAAAGGTTTCATTGATGTCTCATTCATTATTACATCAATGATTGTTTTAGTGAATTCGGTCATATTTGGATAAATGGCTATATTTGGAGCATTCATATGCTTTGTTTGGATTACGCATACCATGTTTGTCACATTCCATGTGTTGTTATTTTTGGTAGAATAGATAAATTTTTACCATATTTTAGCAAACTCTTAACAATTACTATTTTTAAGTCATACTATGCTTAGAATGGCATATAAGATCTTTCCTTTTTTTAAAAATTCATGTCATATATGCATTCTATGATTGATACTTACCATATTGATATATAGATGCATATTAGATCTTACCATATTAATCTTTCCATGCTTAGATCTTGTCATGCTTAAATCTTACCATATTAGGTTCTTGTCTTATTTGCAATACATGCCATATTAGGGAGATTTTCATAATCGTACTATATGTTGTGATAGTTACCATAAATATCATACGTGCCATGCTTAAATTATTTCTTTTTTGGCAATAATTTAATTTATGCTGCACCCTAGTTGAACTGCCATATTTGTACTCCTAGTAAACATATTAGGTGTGGGGACGTGATTTAGGCACCCACATTCTTGGGAAGGGCATAATGGGAATAATAAAAACCTTAATAAAGAAAGAAAATGCTTTGCCAAACTTTCTAAAATTAGAGCTTAGGTTGAAAAGGGTAATTCAGGATGATTTTGCCTCTCGATAAACCCTAAACCTAGAATAGGTTCTAAACCCTAAACCTAGAATAGGTTCTCAACCCTAAACCTATAATAGGTTCTAAATCCTAAACCTAGAACAGGTTTTCAACCCTAAACCTAGAATAGGTTCTCAATCATTCTAAGTTAGAACAGGTTATCATTAACCCGAACTACGCGGTTTCTGATTCCTATGGCAAACCCTAGGGTACGTAGGCCATTTGGGAGAAACCCAAATTCGGATCCACACCTTAGTCCACTTGGACTATCCATAGATCCACTAGGTTATCCACCCATCATCTCGAACTACGTGGATTCTGATTCCTAGGGCAAATCCTAGGATACGTAGGCCATTTGGGAGAAACCCAAATTCGGATCCAAACCTTGGTCCACTTGGACTATCCATAGATCCACTAGGACATTTACCCACATTCCAACCCAGAATGGGTTATCCATATTTTGACCCAAATAGGGTTATCTATATTCCAACCCAGATAGGGTTATCCACATTTCAACCCAGATAGGGTTATCTATATTCCAACCCATAAAGGGTTATCCATATTTTGACCCAAATAGGGTTATCCTTAGATCCACTAGGACTATCTATTAGTCCACATGGACTATCCAGATCCTAACCCATAGGGTTTCTCATCCTTTCAAGCATAAATTTTAACTTGAACAATGAACTTAATCATGACAAGCATAAATCACATCCATAAACTTTAATCACACCTGAACTATGATGGTGAACCTGATTTTTGAAATAATTTCGTAATACGTAGGCAATCTGATGGATACAGATTCGGTTCAATGATATCAAACCACTTGGTTTGGTTTGGTTTAACAGATAGAGTCTAGCATAGGAAAGGTATAGGAGACCGATTTCGATCGGGCAGTTTGGGTGCCTAACCCCTTCCCATAATCGTAACCTGACGCTTATCCAATCTCTGATGGACTAGAAATCTAATCTACGAGTCATGAGTCAATTGAAGTTATACCTCATGGTGAGATTTCACATTTTCTAAGTTTCTAAACCTTAATCTAAGTGACGACTTCTAAGATTTTCATCTTTGTCCTCACAGATCATCAGTTATGCTAAAGGGGTGGAGATCTCCTTTAACTGCCAGGAGTTGATTGATCTCCTGGGTATTTCTAATCATAGCCGTTTGGTATAATATGCACCCAAAGAACCCCTGTTCCTATTTTTGATGATGCGTGCAGAGATTGATCGCCAGCTTTTTAGAGATGATCGCTGGGAGATGAAGGCAATCAACCTACAGCCAGAACCTCGGGTATACTGCAAGATTATTCTGCACAACCTAATTCCGTAGAGTGGGCATTATGAGATGATTTCATAGTTGACCCAGTATCTCTTGTACAGCATCTGCACTTGGTAGCCCATCTGCTTCCCATATATTATCATCAGGATGATGATCCATGCTGCGATGCCTGGTCAGATAGGCAACCTGCCCTACGGGCGTTTGATCACTACTCTGCTCACTCGCCTGCATGTCGACTTGGTTGATGAGAGGATTCATGAGTACACCTTCTCGTCTGACCTTGACTAGGAGGCCATCTATAAGATGGGGATGCGGGATGGGTAGGTCAGTGACGAGGAGAGGAACGCTATGGTGCATCCCCACAATCGGGTTGAGATAGCAGACGCTGAGGCGGCAATAGCAGCAGCAGCAGCAGAAGATGTCCATGGGGATGATGCTGAGGATGGTGATTGTATGTACATGGATGTGGACGCCATACCTCCTCCATTACCATTGCATTCCACTAGAGCTGGCACTTCTCAGGTTCCTTCTCACTCAGTTGGTCCTTCGCACCCACCACCAGATGATGTGATGGGATTGCTGCATGAGATTAGGGAGGCCCAACGCACATCTGATCAGCGGATGGCCGATCTGGAAGCTAGTCTCCAGGTGACCCAGACTCAGGTAGCCTGGCTGACTAGAGTATATGCTGAGGACTATGACCGAGATCGTGAGGCACCTCCTCTTCCAGCACCTCTAGCTCCATGATGTATTCTTTTTACTTTTTATTTGTACTACAGAGTAACTTTCTGGATTATGGATCGTACTCTGATTTGGATATATATACATACATACATACATATATATATATATATATATATATATATATGGTTTTTATTCGATGTGTGTATGAAACTTGTTTCACATCTTAATAGTGCATTATTCTCTTTCTTAATTTTGTCTCATACAACACAAGTGCTTATAGTGTGTTCTTATTAAAGCTTTTAAATTTTATCCTAACTCAGTTCACGAACTCTTGTGGAAGTATACAGGTTTAATAGACAGAGCCCGAGAGCTCTGATACCAAGTTATCACACCTTAATTCTATACCAACCAGAATGGTGTGATGAACCGTTTATGATCCAATGGTTCAACCAAGATCTAGAATAGGCTGGGTCCTTTTGCTTAAACCATACACATCCACAACCATAATCAGAGTAAATAAACAAAAGCGGAAATCTTTAATACTAATGAACTGATTATCTAACAGTGATAACATAAATAAATAATCCAATTATCTCCAAAAGACTAAGACATGAAATAAAATAAATTAATCAATTACATCGTTTGAATAATCCAACTAATAAATCTAATCAAAGACGCATGAGGTGTACTCGCACGACGAGTCATGTGACTCCATCATAGCTTCTGATCCGTCGCCGTAACATGCCCGTACATTGGAGCATTCATATAATCTTCTATTGTAGGACCTACATCATCAACTAAAATATTCAACGTCGAAAGGGTGAGCACACATCATGAATGAGTGAGCAAACAAAATAATGCAACAAACATATGCATGCATTCAATTCATATCTTTGGTCTGGTTCATAAGTTTACAATGTACAATAGAAAGGATTGGTGGCCGCCGCACCTCTATACACGAGTGTGTGAAGCCGCCCAATGGAACAAATACCATTGGCGTCCCACATGCACCCATCATGGAATAGAGATAGAGCTAAAGTACCCAGATCAAACACCGCATGTCACTTCCCCTGATGCCCTACCCATACCAACATGTAAGCCCCTATTGGCGAGGGCTTGCAAACTGGGCTCGCAACTAACCAATCCTAATGTCAAACAGTGTATCCAGGGCCTCACCCCAGCATCCCTCAATACGTCCATAGAGATAGAGCTAAGGCCCCCCCAGCAGAGTCAGAGACTACACGGTCCAAGACCACCTCCCCTGATGCCCTATGACGTAATAGTTCTACTAAGGTAATGGCGATACGACAATGTCAGTGGACAAGACTTGAGTAGAGATAGAGCTAGAGTCTGGTGACCAGGATGAACCACAGTGTCACGTCCTCCCCCTGATTCCCCACTAGCATCAAGCACACTAACCACACACAAACATTCACATGCCTATTCCTAGCATCATCATCATCATCATCATCATGTTATAAATAAACAGAATTAAATATGCATGAACAATAATAATAGGAATATTGGATGACATGTGAAGTTTACAATACACGCATACAAGCATAGAATCATTCATGGCATTGGACTCAACAAATAAAAATAGTTTATTATTAGCCAATTAATTTAGGTCTTATTCCCTCACCTTTGATTGATAGTAGATCCTCGTTCAAGCTTTGTAATTCACTTTTAAATCACTTGAAAACCTAACAAATTTGTAGATTTTAAATTAAAATTAATTCCCATGAATTTAGACTAACAGAAACTGAGGGGTCGTAGGTGTGACAGCACCTGTGGTCTCAGTTTCTGCGACCACAGGGCGTGGGGTCGTAGGGTGTGGTCGGACAAACTCCGACCACACGTGCGACCACACCCTCCCTGAAACTTCCCGAGGGCATGTGGTCAGACATCTGTGTCTCGTGTGGTCGCACATCATGCGACCACACGTGCTACCACACGTGTGTTACCTTTCACTCTCAATTCTAATCCTCCATGCTTGGATTCCTTTGGCTTATCATCATGATCCTTCCTACAATTGTTCTATGGCTCAAAACTATTATTTTATACACCATCCATTGTCCACATAATTTCCTCCATGGATTCTCTTGGAATTTGTCCATGGATAGATGGTTTGGGTTTCTCCTAAATCCTATCTTCTTCATAAATTATTCTAGGCTCTTAATTTAACATGGGGAATATGTTCATACCTTAAGCTTGTTGAAGATTCAGAGTTTTCTCTGAATTTTCTTCCTCCTTAGTCTTCCTCTTCAATTTTTCTTCTCTTCCTTCTCTTCCTTCTCTTCTCTTTCTCTCACTTTAAATTAGAGTTCTAAAGGAGTGAAAGAGCCTAGGGACATCCTATTTATAGAGAAAAACCCTCCATAATATGCCCTAATGAGTTTAGGAAAGACCCCCTTTTGAATTAGGAAGGTTTCCTAATTTTTATTTCTGACTCGGTTCCGTATAGTTGGAGGTGGGGTCGCAAAATCCGTCGACCACACCTTCTAAAATGTCCGACCACATGACCTAAATTCATGTGGTTAGACCTGTGGTCGGTCACACCTGTTAAGGTATGCGACCACGCACTCATAATTGATTATTTTTTGGTTGATTTCATACTTGGTCTTGTGGTTTCTTCACACACTTGGTCTACTTGGCTCGACCATGATAGGTAGACCTGATACAAGGTGGTAAGACCGGATAGTTCAATACGGGTCTTACAGAAGGTTTATGCAAATTTTGAGGACAAAATTTATATAAGAGGGGGGAGTTGTAAGACACGCACTCCACTAACCCGATTTAACCTTGTCGTGCCAGGTCTTCCCATCATAGCTGGACCAAGTGACCGAGCGTGTGAAAATGGATCACAAACCAGGTATAAAAATTGACTCAACACCCAAAACTGTATGCATATGGTCGGATACCCAGGTTGGTACGATCGACCATATCGTAAGAATGAAGATCACAAATCCAAGACCCCTCGGTCGATGATTTCGATCATACGGTCGATGGGTTCTGTCATAAACCAATGAGTAAATAAAACAATGCAAAAAACATATGCATGCATTCAATTCATATCTTTGGTTTGCTTTTTAAGTTTGTAATGTGCTATAGAAAGGTTTGGTGGCCCCCGCACCTCTATACACGAGTGTGTGAATCAGCCCAATGGATCAAGTACCATTGCTGTCCCACATGCCCCCACCATGGAATAGAGATAGAGCTAAAGTGTTCGGATCAAACATCGCCAACACTTCCCCTGATGCTTACCCATACCAACACGTAAGCCTCTATTGGCAAGGGCTTGCAAACTGGGCTCACAACTAACTAGACCAAAGATATGAGTTGAATGCATGCATATGTTTGTTGCATTGTTTTATTTACTCATTGGGGTATGACAGAACCCGTCGACTGTAGGGTTGAAATCATCGACCGTTGGGTCCTGGATTTGTAATCTTCATTTTAACCATATGGTCGACCATACCAACCCAGGAATCCGACCATATGCATACAGTTTTGGGTGTTGAGTCGACTTTTATACCTGGTTTGTGATCCATCTTCACACGATCGGTCCACTTTGTCTAGCTATGATGGAAAGACCTGGCACGACATGGTTAGACCAAGTTAGTGGAATGCGAGTCTTTCAACTCTACCACCCTTAACAAAAATTTAATCCTCAAAATTTGCACGTACGGATTTCACAACTCCCCCACCCTCAAAAGAAATTTCATCCTCAAAATTTAGATGTACCTTCCGAGTTGAATAGGTGGGAATACTGTTTCCGCATTGCATCTTCCTCTTTCCATGTAATTTTCTCCATGTCTTGTCTTCGCCAGGTTACCTTCATATAATAATTATCCCAGCTTTGGAGATATTGTACCTTCTAACCAGTGAACTAGGCTGGTACCACTTCAATAGTTAAGTTTCTATCTAATCTAGTGGATCCATGGTCAATACCATTGATATAGATCTCCAACGTACTTCTTCAATAGTGACACACGAAATACGTCATGCATACTAGACATGGACAGCGGTAACGCTAGTTGATATGCAACTTTTCTACGTCTCTCCAAAATTTTTATGAGGTCCAAAACATATATAGGATACAACTTTCCCTTCTTGTCGAATCGTTTCAAACCATACATAAGTGATATCTTCAAGAACACTTTGTCACTTATGGCGAACTCGAGGTATTGGTGTCTCTTCTGACAAACTTAAGCTATCTCGGCCCTTTTCTTTGATCTTGTCTGCCACTCGATAGGTTTCTTCAACAGACTCAAGTCTTACAATTCCTTATTCTCCGACTTCATTCCAAAACAAAGGAATTCAACATTTTTACCGTACCATGCTTCAAAGGTGACATCTACATGATAGCTTGGCAGCAAATTTAAGCCGCAGTAACTTCTTAACTCAAGCTCCTTGAAATCAATTTCACAAGTTTGGGGCATATCTCTTAGGATCTATATAGTCTGCTCCGACAGTCCATCGGTTTAAGGAAAATGCGGTACTAAACTTCAACTTCGTTCCCATGGTTTTCTATAGATCCTTCCAAAACTTTGAGATAAAGCATGAGCCTCTGACCGACACTATACTCTCAGGCATACCATTCAATCTGGTAATATTATCCATATATAGCTTAGTTAGCCGCTCCAAAGCACACTGAGGTTGTATAGCAATGGAATGAGCTATCTTTATAAGGCATTCAAAAATCACCCAAACTGCGTCAATCGATCTGGGTGTCAATGGTAAACATGTGACATAGTTCATTGTAATGCAATTCCACTTCCAACAGACTCCGATAGTGGTTGTAGTAAGACATGTTGGTCTTTCTCTTTCAGCCTTTACTTGTTGATAATTCAGTCACTGAAACATGCATCTAGCCACAACTACTTTTATTCCCTTCCACCAAAATAATCTCTTCATGTTTTGGTATATTTTGTACTTTTAGGATGTACCCAATACGGAATAGAATGGAATTTTAGCATTATCTTGTATATATGATCAGCATTTTTCACTTCAGGTATGCATAATCATCCTCTGTATCTCAGAACCTTTTTCGCATCCAAAGTAAGTTAGGGTTAGGTTTCTCTTTTTCTAAATCTTCTTGCACCGTTCTTATATAGATCTAACAAAATTGCTACTTTTACTTCATCCATTAATTCAGAGATGATCTTTAATGCCATAAGCGTAGCCGAGGAACTATTGCTCCATAAGTTCATCCAGAAGTTCTCGCTCAATTGGATCATCACGAGTTTCAATTATATGTTACTCTTCTTCCAAATCTGAATCTATTGCTGCAAAACACAAGGCAACTATTGTATGAGGTCCTCTTTTTGGCTTCATTATTCCTTGTTGCTCAAAACCTCAGCTACCATATTAACCTTGTATGGGTGATATTTGAATATCATATTCTTAGTCCTTCAGGAGTTCCAACCATCTCCCTAGCCTCATGTTCAACTCTTTCTGGGTGAAGAGCTAAGTAAAACTCTCGTAATCTGATTTAATCTAAAATCGTTCTCCGTATAGATAATGTCTCCAAGTCTTGATTGCATGAATCACCACCGCTAACTCCAAGTCATGAGTCAAGTAATTCTTTTCATTCTCCTTCAGTTGTCTTAAAGCATAGACAATCACTTGTTCTCCTTGTATCAACACGCATCCTAGACCCAATCCAGAAACATTGGTGTATAGGGTAAAAAGTTTCCCTGGTGTAGGAAAGATCAAGATGGGAGCTGATATCAACCTTGCTTTTAGAGTCCCAAAATATTCTTCACACTTGTCAGTCCAAATAAACTCCTCTCCCTTCCTAGTTAGCTTGGTAAGAGGTATTGCTATCGTAGATTAGTCCTCTATGAATCATCTATAATAACTAGCTAAACCAAAGAAACTTCTGATCTCTGCAATGTTCTTTAGCGCTTCTCACCTTACAATTGCTTCTATGTTACTAGGGTCCACTTTAATCCCTTTTGATGATGCTACGTAATCCAAGAATATCACTTTATTTAATCGAGTCTCATATTTCTTGGACTTGGCATAAAGCTTCTCCCTTTTCAGCTGTTATGAAGCTGTTCTAAAATTTGTTATAGGACTTTCTTCATCTTTGGAATAAACCAATATATAATCTACAAAAACTATAACTGATGTGTCCTATACGTTGTAGAATACCCGGTTCATAAGTTCTATAAAAGATGTAAGGGCATTGGTTAATCCAATAACATAACCAGGGACTCATAATGCTCATTCTTGATTTTAAAAACTATCTTCGAAATATCGCTGTCCAAATTCATCAACTCATGATATCTTGATCGAAGATCAATCTTAGAAAATACCTTTTCTCCTTGCAACTATATAAACAAGTCATCGATCTGAGGTAGTGGATATCAATTCTTGATCGTGAGCTTGTTCAATTCTCGACAGTCTATACAGAGACGAACACTACCATCCTTCTTCTTTATGGGCCACACTAGTGCTTCCCAGGTGGTATACTGGACTGGATTAAACCTTAGTCTAATAACTCTTGTAGTTGAGTCTTCAGTTCCTTTAATTCTATAAGAGCTATTCTATAGGGTGCCTTAGACATAGGTGTCATCCCTGGTAACAAGTTAATAACGAACTCGGTCGTACGATCAGGTGACAACCCAAGTAAGAAACATATTAGGGAATTTATGCATCACATCAATATCTTCCTTCTGTGGTGCTTCTTTAGTAACGTTCACCACAAATACCATATATCCAACTCTTTTCTTTTCAAGGCATCTCTTCACCTTTAGTGCAAAGAAGATAAGCTTCTACTTCCTAGGCAATTATGTGCCATCTTTGTTCTTAAATGACCTCTTTTAAGGATAGAAAAGCTTTGTAAAGTATCGAGACAACCAGTCTATGCCCAAGATCACATCGAAGTCTTCCATCTCAAGTAGAACTAGGTTACCTCTCAATTCTGTCCATCCATACGATTCGAACATTGTTTGTAACACTCACCTGTGCAACATTTAGTCTAAAAGGGCTTAAACTAGCAAAATCGGTTTAAAGTTCTTAAGAGCTTGTCTAGTTCCTTCATCTCTTATGATTTTGTAAAGACTAACGCCAATAATCTCATATCCCAAAAAACTCATTAGCTTACACCTCTTTTATCATTGCTATTCTACCCTGATCTCTCTATCATATACCTTGAAAAGTATCTTGTGATTGTTACTCACTTCATATCCCAAGTTTACCTATAAGCATTAGGGTATATGCTTCCAATGTCATTAATTCTGCCAATCTTTCTTGGACTTTACTAAATCATTTCATTTAACATTGGGCATAACTCAGTATTACTTGTACTAATCCGAATACTATCAATGCCACCATTTTCGATTTTATACTTGCATCCACTCTTTGATATGCCTTTAGAAATCTTCTTCCTTGTCAAACTTCATACCGATATAGCCATATTTAATTCTATTCGAGCGCTATCTACTATTTACTAGCTACTCTTGGAAGTTTTTACTTCTTGCTCATGCACTTTTTTACAGACCATGACTCCTATCCATCCATCTAGCAATCTCAAAATAGATTCTCTATTAGTTCATCTGAGGTTTCTTAGCTATAGAATCTAATCTGAATTCAATCGTTTTACCTTCAATAATTCCCTTATTAACTAAGTATCTTTATTAAAGAAGGTCGGAAAATATAAGAATCAGAATGTTTATCCAAAAGCGATTCACTTCCTTCTTTCGAAGTTAGTATGATGACGAACACTTGTTCTATCTAGTGAACCTAGGCTTAAAGGATCAGGAGTAAATCTATGGTAATCGAACCAATTACTAAGGACCGTTAGTTGCAAGGTGGTCCAAATACATGGAAGTAGAGGTTCTACAGCTCTTAACCTCATGGTTATAGGTTCTATTGGGTATATAATGCCATTGGTCAAGGCACTACAAGAGTAAATCTGGAGAAGTTTTGGTATCACACCCCAATTCTGCACCATTCAGAACAGTGTGATGAACCGCTAATAAACCAACGGTTCAACCAGGATCTCTAATAGGCTATGTCCATTGAAAATAAAACCATACACATCCACAACCATAATCAGAATAAATACACAATAGCGGAAGTCTTATAGTAAATGAACTGAGAAATCTAACTGTGATAACCATAATAAAATATCAAATTATTATTGTATCAACTGAGACATAAATAAATAAGGTATCAATTACATTCCCTTAATAACTCAAAGAAAAATCTAATCGAATACGCATGAGTTGCACTCGCATGAGGGATCATGCATATCCTCTAAGTCTTCGGCTTCCATTGCAGCAACGCGCCCATACACTGGAGCACTCATATAATCTTTAATAGTGGTACCTGCATCATCAACTAAAAATATTCGACGTCGAAAGGGTGAGCACACATCATGGCTCAGTGAGCAAACAAAACAATGCAACAAACATATGCATGCATTCAATTCATATCTTTGGTCTGGTAAATAAGTTTGCAATGCGCTATAGAAAGGTTCAGTGGCCGCCTCGCCTCTATGGACAGGGTGTGGAGGCCCGCGCAATGGTTAACGTTTATTGTCGTCCCCATCCACCCTACCATGGAATAGAGATAGAGCTAAAGTATTGAGGCCCGGCCTATGACACTTCCCCTGATACTCTACCCATACCAATACGTAAGTCCCTACTGGCGAGGGCTCACAAACTGGGCTCACAACTAACCAATCCTAATGCCAAATAGTGTATCGAAGGCCTCACCCCAGCATCCCTCAATACGTCCATAGAGATAGGGCTAAGGCCCCCCGACAGAGTTAGAGACTACACGGTCCGAGACCACCTCCCCTTATACACTACGACGTAATAGTTCTGCTAAGGTAATGGCGATACGACGATGTCAATGGACAAAACTTGAGTTAGAGATAGAGCTAGAGTGCTGAGGCCCGGCCTATGACACCCCTCCTGATACTCGCTCGCATAAAGCACACTAACCACACACATACATTCACATGCCTATCCCTATCATCATCATCATCATCATGTTATAAAAAATAATTTAAATATGCATGAACAGTAATAATAAAAATATTGGATGACATGTTGAATGCACATAACAATCATACACGCATAAAATCAATCATGGCATTGGACTCAAGAAATAAAATAGTTTATTATTAACCAATTAGTTTAGGTCTTGTTCCCTCACCTTTGCTTGATTGTAGATCATCTCTCAAGCTTTAGGAATCAACTAAATATCACTAGAAGACCTAATCAATTCGATAGAATTTAATTAGAATTAATTTTGATTTTAAAAAGCTTGCTGTTAACTGGGGGTCGATGCCAGGGTCAGAGGTTCCATCGACCCTGGGTGCTACCACCCACATTCTGGACTTCCCAAACACTGGGGGTCAATGTTAGGGTCTGGTAGTCGATTCTCCATCGACCCCCCGTGCGACCCCCCGTGGGTTTAGTCAAAATTTTCATCCTACAGTCCATTCTTTCTTGTTTGGGTCCTATAGCTTGCTTCCATAATCCATTTCATACATGTTCTATGGTTTAGAACCATAGTTTATTCACCTACATGGTTTTAATGATCTCCTCCATGGTTTTCCATTGAAACCTAACCATGGGTGGATGATTTAGGTTTCTCCTAGATCATACCTCTTCACTATCTATTCTAAGGTCTTTCGAATTACATGGAGATAGTATCCATACCTGAGAATTATTTGGCTTGTTTCTCTGAAGCCTTCTCTTTGATCTTCTTCTCCACTTTCCTTCTCTTCTCTTTCTCTCAATCCAATTAGGGTTCTAAAAGGAGTGAAAGAGGCTTAGGGACGTCCTATTTATAGAGTAGAAACTCCCAAAATAAGTCCCATTGAGATTAGGAAAGAATCCCATTGAAATTTGGAAAGTTCCCAATTCACAGTTTATGTCGGCAGACTGGGGGTCGTTGAGGGGGTCGGAGATCCCGTCGACCCCTGGTTCTAAATTATCTGACCCCGATTAGAAACTCAGGGTCTGACTTTTTATCTTGGGGGGGTCCGACACTGCCTTGCTGGGTATGCAACCCTCCCCCTTATTTTTATGTTTTTAGGTCAGTTTAATACCTAGGATCGTTATCTCCTTCCTGCACTTGATCCATTTGGCTCGACCATGATGGGTAGACCTGGTTCAAGGTGGTAAGACCGGGTTAGTTTGATACGGGTCTTAGAACTCCCCCCTACTTATAAAAATTTCATCCTCGAAATTATACATACCTTCCGAGTCGAATAGATGAGGATATTCCTTTCACATAGCATTCTCTTCTTCTCCTATGATTTCTTCCATATCTCTACTTCTCCAGGTGACCTTAACATAATAGATATCACGGTTGCATAGTCGTTGAACCTTTCGACTAGTGATTTAAGTCGGTGCTACTTCAAATGTCAAATCTTCAGTCAAATCTGGTAGGTCCATTGTCAAAACGTGCGTCGGATCCTTGACATACTTCTTCAACAAGGAAATGTGAAATACGCCATGCACACTTGACATAGATGGTGGTAGTGCTAACTATAAGCCACTTTTCCACGTTTAGCTAGAATCTCATATGGCCCAACATATCTTCGACTTAGTTTCCCTTTCTGTCCAAACCGTTTCAAACCTCGCATAGGCGATACTTTTAAGAATACTTTATCACCCACGATGAATTTAAGGTCTTGGCGTCGAGTATCTGCATATTGCTTTTAACGATTCTGAGTTGTTCTTACTCTTTCCTTGATATTTTCGACCACTCGACAAGTCTCTTCAGCAAATTCCGATCCAACAATACTACGTTCCCCAACTTCATTCCAAAACAAAGGAGTTCGATACTTCCTGCCATACAGTGCTTCATAGGGTGACATCTGTATAGTAGCCTGATAGCTATTGTTATAAGCGAACTCAATCAATGGTAACTTTTCATCCCATGATCCCCTAAAATCAATTACACATGCTCGAAGCATATCTTCTAGAATCTGAATTGTACGCTCTGACTGTCCATCTGTCTATGGATGGAATGCAGTACTAAACTTCAATGTTGTACCCATAGCCTTTTTCGAATCCTTTCCAAAACTTTGAAATAAATCGTGGATCTCTATCAGACACAATACTTTCGGGTACACTGTGTAATCGTACAATGTTATCCACATACAGCTTAGCTAACCTTTCCAGTGTATACTGAGGTCGTATAGGTATAAAGTGAGCTGTTATAGTCAGGCGGTCTACAATCACCCAAACTGCGTCAACTACTCGAAGATTCAAGGGTAAGCCTGTGACGAAGTCCATACTGATGCAGTCCCATTTCCATGCTGGTTCTGGTAACGACTGTAACAGTCCTGCCGGTCTTTGTCGTTCAGTCTTTACTTTCTGACAATTTAGGCATTGAGACACGAACTTAGCTACATCTGCTTTCATTCCTCTCTACCAATATAATTTTTTTATATCATGATACATTTTTGTACTTCCAGGATGTATCGAATAGATGGTGGTATGGGCTTCTTTCATCAATCGGTGTCTAATGTCAAAGCTTTCTGTTTCAGGTACACATATTCTTCCTTTGTACTTCAATACCTTTTCTTCGTCCAAGGTGAACTCAGGGATAGTCCTACCTTTTTCAATGTCCTCTTGTACCGTTCTTAGGTAAGGATCTGATTTGATGGCTGTCTTTACTTCGTCAATTATATCCGGTATAATATTCAATGCGGCGAACATATTTAAAAACCGATGAATAAATCCTTGGTTGGCTGATCCATCTGGTGCATCTATTACAAACTGCTCATTACCATGACTGAATACCTTCCTGGTAGTACACATTGCGGCAGTTGTGCTAACCTCTCCCTAAGATTTTATCATTGCCTTTCTACTCAATTCATCGGCTACTACATTAGCTTTCCCCGGATCATACTTGATATCACAGTCATAGTCTTTCAATAATTCCAACCCTCTTCTTTGTCTCATATTCAGGTCCTTCTAATTAAATAGATAAGTAAGACTTTTATGGTATGATTTAATCTGAAACTTCTCCCCGTACAGATAATGTCTCCATATTTTGACAGCATGTACTACTGCCGCTAGTTCCAAATCATGAGTGGGATAATTCTTCTCATGTGTCTTCAATTGTCTTGAGGCATAAGCAATTACTTGTTCTCCTTGCATAAGTACGCATCATAATCTCAATCTCGACGCATCGGTGTACAAGATAAATGATTCTCCTGGAATCAGGATGGTTAAGATTAGAGCTGATATAAATTTAGCATTCAAGGTTTGAAAACTCTTCTCGCATTTATCCATCCAAACAAACTTCTCGCCCTTCTTAATCAAGCGGGTGAGAGGCACGGCAATTCGGGAATAGTCTTCCACAAATCGTCGATAATACCCAGCTAGACCTAAGAAACTTCTAATTTCTGCAATGCTCTTTGGTGCTTCCCACTTTACAATAGCCTCGATCTTGCTGGGATCCACTTTAATTCCTTCAGCGGATACTACATGGCCTAGAAAAGCGACTTCCTTTAGCTAAAACTCACACTTAGTAAATTTGGCATAGAGCTTCTCCTTCCGTAATCGCTGCAGAGCGGTGTTTAGATTCTTTTATGAGTTTCCTCGTCTTTGGAGTAGACCAAGATATCATCGATGAATACAATAACTGATGTATCCAACATATCATGGAATACCCAATTCATAAGTTCCATAAAGGTTACTGGTGCATTCGTCAATCCAAAAGACATGACCAAAAATTCATAATGTCCATATCTGGTCCTGAATGCTGTCTTGGGAATATCACCATCCTTAATCTTAAACTGATGGTAGTCTGATCGAAGATCGATCTTGGAGAATACTTTGGCACCTTGCAACTGATTGAACAGGTCATCGATCTGAGGCAATGAATATCGATTCTTAATTGTCAGTTTATTCAGTTCTTGATAGTCTATACACAAGCGAACGCTACCGTCCTTCTTCTTCAAGAATAATACTGGCGCTCCCCATGGTAATATACTTGGGCGAATGTAACCCTTGTCTAGCAGTTCTGGTAGTTGTACTTTTAATTCCTTCAATTCAGTAGGAGCCATTCTATAAGGTGCTTTCGATACTGGTGTGGATCCAGGTATAAGATCTATAACAAACTCTATAGCTCGGTTGGGTGGTAATCCTGGTAGTTCTTTAGGAAATACGTCTGGAAAGTCACGTACGACCTCAATATCTTTCATTCGTGGTGCATCCTTGGTGAGGTCGACCACAGATACCATATACCCGACTGCTCCTTTCTCAAGGCACTTCTTAGCCTTTAGTGCAGAGAGTATGAGCTTTTGTTGACGGGGAAGTTTGGTTCCCAAAAAACTGAACTCTGCTCCTTCTTTGTCTTTAAATGTCAACTTCTTTTCGACACACAATAGATTTACAGAATGCCGAGCTAACCAGTCCATTCCCAAGATGATGCCAAAGTCTGCTATCTCAAGTTGGATCAAGGTTGCATCCAAGGTCTTTTCATCAATAAGAACTGGACAAGGTCCATAACCTTTTTCTAACTCCACTTCTAATCCCATAGGTGATCGTACAAGTAGTTTACCGTCTAAGGATTTAAGGGGTAGATTTAACTTCTTTCCAAACGACACAGATATAAAGGAGTGAGTAGCTCCTGAATCAAAGAGTACTCTGGCGGGAATGCCATTAATAGGTACGATACCTGTGATTTGTTTTGGTTTAGTCTACATGCTCATACAATGTAATACAACTAACTTAAAAAATTTAAGTCATACATGTGACCACATCAGGTGATGAGGCAGCATCCTCAGATGTAACCGCATAAACTCGTCCTTGATGTAGCTGCTTCTTGGGCTTAGGACATTCCCTTGCCATATGTCCCACTTGATTGCAGTTATAACATTTCATCCCTTCAGTGGTTGGCTTTTGTTGCTATGGGGCTGTGGGAGTAGTCTTGGCTGCAGCATTAAAGCCTTGAGTACGGAAGGGTTTGAATATCTTGGTGTTCCCTCCGTTGTAAGAATTCCCATTAGGTCTTTTTATTCCCCTATTTTGAGTAAGGTAGCTCTCTTTCTAGCTCGACTCTATCACTCGAGCAATTTGTGCAGCTTCATTATAGATTTTCTTTCCAAGTCCCAGAACATGCTCGCGGATGCTTCCTCTAAGTCCCATGACGAACCTTCGGGTCTTTGTGTTTTCCTCCTGCATACTGGTGGGTGCAAAGAAGAACAGCTCTTCATAACGCTGTTGATATGCATCCACAGTTATTTGCCCCTGATATAAACTCAGGAACTCTCTTTCCATAGAATCTCTGAAACTTCTTGGAAAGTACTTCTCAAAGAACGCTTCCTTATAAATATCCTAAGTCAGTTGGGCGTGCTTTGTTAATAAATATGTCCTGATAGACCACCACCAATGGTGTGCATCTCCTTTCAGCATAAAGGTGGCACACAATACCTTCTCTTCTTCATTCACTGTCATCATCATAAAATTTATTTCCATCTCGTCAACCCAATGTGCCGGCCATAAAGGATCTGCTAGCTTGTCATTAAATTCTTTGGGCTTTAGTTTCAGAAAATTCTCCACCAGTCTGGAGTGGTCTAGTTGTTGCCGGACATATGCCCCATACATAGGTGATTGGGGTTGATATCTACCTTGAGCTATCTCAGGATTTTGTACTTGAGCCTGCATGATGGGAGACTGAGGTGCGTGCGGTACTCTGTTACTTCCCCCTGGAACTGTACTTGCCTGTCCTGCTGGCATTGGAGGTGTCTGTGCAGTTGGAAAAGTCATACCTAAGGCAGCTTGCATAGTAGCCTGTGCCTGTTGCATTTGCTGTAGCTATTGGGCCAAGTTCAATATGACTGTGGCCAAGTCTGTAGGTGGAGCTGGAAGACTTGTAGGATTTGTCTACCCATTTATGATGGACAGTGCCATGTTCGTATTCCCCTGTGTTTCTGGGTGTGTCTGGTTATCTTCCCCCACAGGTGGTGGTGGTGGGATAGAGTTACAGCTTTGTCTGGTTACTCTGTGTCCCGCCATTAATTAATCTAATAGTGGGATTGCCTGAAAATCATTGAACACATGAGACAATCATTAAATACTTCATTCTCATATTTTAAAACCACTAACAAATGCAAATTTCAAAATTTTTAGATCATTCTGTTGAAAATGCTGTATTTTCACTACAGGGTCGATGGTGGGGGTCGATGGGTGTCCACCCTCGGTATGCGACCCTGAGAAATCACCAATTCTTCCCGAGAGCAGGGGGTCGATGAGGGGGTCGGAGGATGTCCGACCCGGGGTGCGACCCCTGGTTCTCTGTCAGATTACCGAGAGCCGAGGGTCGATGCGGGGTCGATGGGTTGGTCGATTGTTTTAGTCGAATTTTCTGACCCCTGGACTAAAAAACAGATTTTTAAGTTCCGATTCAAAGTCCATTTCCCATTCTTTCTTCTCCACTTCGACTCGTCTCGTCCCTCTGAGTTTCTACAATGACAACTCCGATCTGTTGGTGGTTTGTACTCCTTGTTTCGTCATCTACACCTCCGCTACAGGTATATCTTCTACGTTTTCATGTTTTTAGGTTTCCTTACCTATGTTTTGCTCGTATATCTCGTATTTTTCAAATTAAACTTTTTCCAACCTTAAAAATTTGATTTTTATTGGGGGGCTTTTGTTGTTGGTGACTCGAGGAATGAAAGCCCTAAAAAATATTTGAGTTTCATCCGTTGGTTATCGAGAAACTCGAAATTTACTCTTTTTGCCCTAATTTTGTCGAGATTTTGAATTTCTTGAAATTTTTTCCAATTCAATCTCATTAGATGAAATTTCCAACTGTATGAGTCTCACATGATAGTTTAGGATCTATGTAAGTCCTCCTGCCCACGTGTATGGGTGAAAAGTGTGGCGTTTGACCAATTTACGTCGTTATTATGTCAAAATTTTGGGTTTTTCCTCTCTATTAAGCCATTATTTGTTTTTCTTTCTTATTTGTAGATACTATGCTTGTACCAAGGTACCCAGTGTTCACGACCATCTTCGCTTCTGTTCCACTAAAGCCGAGACTCAGTATGCCCGCTACGCTCGTAAGAAAGTAGAGGGAGGCCGCAAAGTGGACATGGCCAGCTTGGCCTTATTCAATGTGGAGGGGGCCTTTCGCGATATGGGATGGCTCCCTGTCATCACCTATGATGCCTGTACCTATCTTGACTTGGTATGCCAGTTCTATTGTAATCTCCAAGTGGTGGGGGATTACAACGATGTTGAGAGAGGTGGTGAGCTTCGGATCACTAGCTATGTCAAGGGAGTTGATATTTCTTTCGACTATCGACAGCTAGCGAAGTTGCCAGGTATCTCCTATGGCGTCTCCTTCGTATTCTGTGCCCCTGGGGAGCCCCGGTTCTTTTCATTACAGATGAGGGATGAGATAGACCGTCAGCTCATCAGACCTGATCGCTGGGAGATGAAAGCGAGTTATCTACGTTCTGATCCATGGGTGTACTGCAAGATTATCTAGCACAACCTAATACCACAGAGTGGAAATTATGAGAGGGCCTCCCAGTTGACCCAGTATCTGCTGTACTGCATATGCACTAGGCAGCCCGTCTGCCTTCCCTATATCATCATGTGGACGATGATCAGTGCCACGCTGCCCAGTCATACTAGCAACCTTCTTTATGGACGTATGATAACTACACTACTTATCCGTCTGGGGGATGATTTGATGGATGAGAAGATTCAGGAGAAATCCTTCTCATCCCCTCTGGATTGGGAGGCCATCTGCAAGATGGGCATGCGGGATGCCCAGGTCAGCGATGAGGAGAGGAACGCGATGGTGCGCCCTCGCACTCGATTAAAGATGGCTGACGCTGAGGCAGCAGCAGTAGCCGCTAGAGCAGGGGTTCATGGGGATGATGACAATCGGCTATACATGGATGTGGATGCCATACATCCTCCATCACCTACTCATAATACAAGAGCTGGTCCTTCTTCTTCAGCTGGTCCTTCACATGCAGCTGGTCCTTCGTATGCTTCTTCTGATGACATGGTGGGGTTATTGCATGAGATACGAGAGGCTCAGCGTATGTCTGACGTGAGGATGGGAGAGTTTCTAGAGGCTCAGCGTTTGTCCGATCAGCAGGTGAGAAAGCTTCTGGATGCTCAGCGCGTGTCGGATCAGTGGGTGGGAGAGCTTCTAGCTGCTCAGCGCATGTCAGATCAGCGGGTGGGAGAGCTTAGGGATGCTCAGCGTGTGACTGACCAGCGGGTGGCTGATCTCACAACTAGTCTCCAGATGACCCAGACTCAGATAGCTTGGTTGACTAGAGTCTACGCTGAGGACTATGATAGAGACAGTGAGGCACTGCCTCCCCCATCACCTCCAGCTTCTTGATGTATTTGTTTTATCTTTCTTTTGTACTTCAGAGTAACTGTCCGGATTGTGGACTGTACTCTGCTTTAATCATATATATAAACATTTGTTCTTCTCTTGGTTGTATATAAATTTATTTCTCATTTAATAGATGCATTATTCTCTTTCAGTTTGTCTCAAACAACACAGATGCTTAAGGTGTGTTATTATTACATCTTTTAAATTTTTATCCTATCTCAGTTCACGAACTTTTGGGGAAGTATACTGCTTTCACAGACAAGGCCTGAGATGATCTGATACCAAGTTGTCACACCCTAATTCTACACCATTCAGAACGGTGTAATGAACCGCTAATAAACCTATGGTTCAACCAGGATCTCTAATAGGCTATGTCCATTGAAAATAAAACCATACACATCCACAACCATAATCAGAATAAATACACAATAGCGGAAGTCTTATAGTAAATGAACTGTAAAATCAAATTGTGATAACCATAATAAAATATCAAATTGTTGTTGTATCAACTGAGACATAAATAAATAAGGTATCAATTACATTCCCTTAATAACTCAAACAAAAATCTAATCGAATATGCATGAGTTGCACTCACATGAGGGATCATGCGTATCCTCTAAGTCTTCGGCTTCCATTGCAGCAAAACGCCCGTATACTGGAGCACTCATATAATCTTCGACAGTGGTACCTGCATCATCAACTAAAAATATTCGATGTCGAAAGGGTGAGCACACATCATGGCTCAGTGAGCAAACAAAACAATGCAACAAACATATGCATGCATTCAATTCATATCTTTGGTCTGGTAAATAAGTTTACAATGCGCTATAGAAAGGTTCGGTGGCCGCCTCGCCTCTATGCACAGGGTGTGGAGGCCCGCCCAAAGGTTAACGTTTATTGCCGTCCCCATCCACCCTACCATGGAATAGAGATAGAGCTAAAGTGCTGAGGCCCGGCCTATGACACTTCCCTTGATACTCTACCTATACCAACACGTAAGCCCCTATTGGCGAGGGCTCGCAAACTGGGCTCACAACTAACCAATCCTAATGCCAAACAGTGTATCCACGGCCTCACCCCAACATCCCTCAATACGTCCATAGAGATAGGGCTAAGGCCCTCTGGAAGAGTAAGAGACTACACGGTCCGAGACCACCTCCCCTCATACACTACGACGTAATAGTTCTGCTAAGGTAATGGCGATACGACGATGTCAATGGACAAGACTTGAGTTAGAGATAGAGCTAGAGTGCTGAGGCCCGGCCTATGACACCCCCCTGATACTCGCTCGCATCAAGCACACCAACCACACACATACATTCACATGCCTATCCCTATCATCATCATCATCATCATGCTATAAACAATAATTTAAATATGAATGAACAGTAATAATAGAAATATTGGATGACATGTTGAATGCACATAACAAGCATACACGCATAGAATCAATCATGGCATTGGACTCAAGAAATAAAATAGTTTATTATTAACCAATTAGTTTAGGTCTTGTTTTCTCACCTTTGTTTGATTGTAGATCGTCTCTCAAGCTTTTAGAATCAACTAAATATCACTATTATATCACTAGAAAACCTAATCAAGTCAATAGAATTTAATTAGAATTAATTCTGATTTTAAAAAGCTTGCTGTTAACTGGGGGTCGATGCCCAAATTTTGGACTAACCAATGCTGTGATGAATCGTCATGAAAACCAACGGTTCAAACCAGGATCTCGTATAGGCTATACCAACCATGTTAAACCAAAACACATTCCATAATAATAATCAGAGTAAATAAATAAATAGCAAAAGTTTTATTAATAATAAACTAAGAGTCTACAGTGATAATTAAATATTAAACAAATTATCTTCAAGTAACTAAAACATAATTAATACAGATTACAAGTATCACAATATGAAACTTAACGACTAAACGTAAACATAGATGAAACATTAGCTTGACGAGCCATATTTGTCCCCCACAGCTTGCACAACCATAGCCACTGCATGTCCACACATTGGCGTAGTCATATAATCCTCAACCGTAACACCTGTAATATCAGAAACTAAAAATAATTATGCACGCGAGGGCCAGCTCTCCAACTTCAGCTCAGTGAGTAAACAACACAATGCAACAAACATATGCATGCATTCAATTCATATCTTTGGTCTGGTTTATAAGTTTGCAATGTGCTATAGAAAGGTTCGGTGGCCTCCGCATCTATATACATGAGTGTGAGAATCGGCCCAATGGATCAAACACCATTGCCGTCCGACATGTACCTACCATGGAATAGAGAGAGTGTCACACCCCAATTCTGCACCAACCAGAATGGTGTGATGAACCATCAATAAACCAACGGTTCAACCAGGATCTCGAATAGGCTATCCCACATATGATAAACAAAAACACATTCCACATTAATCAGAGATAATAAAGTATGCATGCGATCAATTCATATCTTTGGTCTGGTATATAAGTTTACAATGTGCTATAGAAAGGATAGGTGGCCGCCGCACCTCTATACACGAGTGTGTGGAAATGCCCAATGAAAATGACACTGTCGCCCCACATGCACCCACCATGGACAATACACACCCAATGAAAACGGCATTGCTGTACCGGTTGCCCATACCAACACGTAAGCCCCTGTTGGCGAGGACTTGCAAACTGGGCTCACAAATAACCAACCCTAATGTCAAACAATGCATCCAAGACCTCACCCCCAGCATCTCTCAATACATCCATAGAGATAGATCTAGGGTCTAGTGACCAGGCTGAACCACAATACCACGTCACCCCCCTGATGCCCTATGACATATTAGTTCCGCTAAGGTAATGGCGATACGACGATGTAGTGGACATGACTTGAGTAGAGATAGAGCTAGAGTCTAGTGACCAGGCTAAACCACAATGTCACGTCCTCCCCCTGATGCCCCACTCGCATCAAGCACACTAACACTTGCTTAGTGGACATGACTTGAATAGACCATGGCACAATATACCCCGATGAGAATGGCATCGAAGTACCTGTTGGTACCATCCCTACCCGCACCATGTACACCAGCCAAACACAAACATTCACATGCCTATTCCTACCATCATCAACATCATCATGTTATAATCAATAAATTTAAATATGCATGAACAGTAATAATAGAAATATTGGATGACATGTTGAATGCACATTACAAGCATACACGCATATCACAATCATGGTATTAGACTCAAGAAATAAAAATGGTTTGTTATTAACCAATTAGTTTAAGTCTTGTTCCCTCACCTTTGCTTGTTTGTAGGTCCTCTTTCAAGCCTTAAGAATCATCTTTATATCAATATTATATTGCTAGAAGACCTAACAAAGTCGATAGAATTTAATTAGAATTTATACTAATTTTTACAATTTGCTGTTAACTGGGGGTAGCAGGACGGGTAGCAGGTCGGGTTGGAGTTTTCTGCGACCCCAGGTAGGGTCGATGCCTAGGGTCAGATGTTCCAATGACCCTAGGTGCTACCCCTCCTTTCCTAAACTTCCCGAATGCTGGGGGTCCATGCTAGGGTCGGAGGTTCCATCGACCCTAGGTGCGACCCCCCATGGTTTGAGTCAAAAATATCAAATTTCGTTCATTCTTTCATGTTCGGGTCCTATGGCTTCCCTCTATATTCCATTCCATACATGTTCTATGGCTTAGAATCATACTCTATTTACCTACATGGTTTTTATGTTCTCCTCCATGGTTTCCATTGAAACCTAACCATGGATGAATGGTATTAGGGTTTCTCCTAACCTAACTTCATCATAATCTATTCTAAGCTTTCAATTCAGATGGGGATTAAGGTTCATACCTTTTGTAGTCTGAGTTTCCAAGATATCTCTGAACTTCTTCTTCTTCCTTAGCCTTTTCTTCAAGTTTTCCTTCTCTTCTTCTCTTCCTTCTCTTCTCTTTCTCTCAATCCAATTAGGGTTGTAAAAGGAGTGAAAGAGGCTTAGTGACGTCCTATTTATAGAATAAAACCTCCCAAAATAAGTCACATTGAGTTTAGGAAAGGTTCTAGTTGAAATTAGGAAAGTATCCTACTTTTTGGTTCGTGCTATTTTTCCTGATTACCGGGGGTCGATGGGGGGTCGATGGGGGGTCGGACAATTCATAGACCCCTACGCCCCCTGGTCACGGGTCGATGGTGGGGGTCGATGGGTGGGTCAGACCTGCCTGTTTAGGCATGCGACCCTACCCTCATTTTGACTCTTTTTTGGGTAAAATTTCATATTGGGTCTTGGGTTTCTTCATACACTTGGTCCACTTGGCTCGACCATGATATGTAGACAGATCATGACACAAAATGTAAGGTTAGACCAGGTTCGTGGCGTGTGGGTCTTACAACTCCACCACCCATAAAAGAAATTTCATCCTCCAAATTTGAACGTACGGATCTTACAACTCCCCCCTCCTTAAAATAAATTTTATCCTCAAAATTTGAATTTAGGTGGGAATTCTATTTCCGCATTGCATCTTCTTCTTTCCATGCCATCTTCTCCACGTCTTGTCTTCGCCAGATTATCTTCATATAATAACTATCCCAGTTTTTGTGATGTTGTACCTTCCAACTAGTGAACTAGGCTAGTACCACTTCAATAGTTACATCTATTATCTAATCCAGTGATTTCGTGGTCAATACCCTTGATATGGATCTCCAATGTACTTCTTCAATAGAGACACACGAAATACATCATGCACACTAGACATGGATAGCGGTAACGCTAATTTATATGCAACTTTTCTACGTCTCTCCAAAATTTATAAGAACCAACACATATATAGAATATAACTTTCCCTTCTTGTCTAATCATTTTAAACTACGCATAAGTGATTTCTTCAAGAACACTTTGTCCCTCATGGCGAACTCAAGGTCTTGGTGTCTCTTCTGACATCTTGAGCTATCCTGCCCCTTTTCTTTAATCTTGTTTGCCACTCGATAGTTTTCTTCATTAGACTTAGGTTTCAAAATTCTTCATTCACCGACTTTATTCCAAAATAAAGGAATTTGACATTTCTACCGTACCATGCTTCAGAGGTGACATTTACATGGTAGCTTAATAGCAACTTTAATTCACGGTAACTTCTCAACTCAAGTTCCTTGAAATCAATTTTGCAAGCTCGGGGCATATCTCCTAGGATCTGTATAGTCCGCTCCGACTGTCTGTCGGTTTAAGGTAAAATGCGGTACTAAACTTCAACTTGTCCCCATTGTGTCCTATAAATCCTCCCAAAACTTCGAGATAAAGCATGAGCTTCTGACCGACACTAAGCTCTCATGCATACCATGCAATCTGGCAATACTATCCACATATAGCTTAGTTAGCCGCTCTAAAGCATACCGAGGTCGTATAGCAATGGAATGAGCTATCTTCATAAGGCGATCCACAATCACCCAAACTGCGTCAGTCGATCTAGGAGTCAGTGGCAAATCAGTGACATAGTTCATTGTAATACTACAGTTTTACTTCCAGACTGGCTCCGATGGTGGTTGTAGTAAGCCATATTGGTCTTTTTCTTTTAGCTTTTACTTGCTGATAATTTCGTTACGAAAAAAAAATGCATCTATCCACAACTACTTCCATTCCCTTTCCACCAAAATAATCTCTTCATGTCATGATACATATTGGTACTCTAGTATGTCCTGAATATTGAGTACAATGGACTCTTATCATTATCCTCTTCATAATATCCGAGTCTTTATCTTCAGGTATTCAGAATCTACCCTGTATCTGAGTACCATCTCCGCTTCCCAAGTAAGTCAGGATTGGGTTTTTCTTTCTCTAAATATTCTGACATTATTCTTATATACAGATCTAACTAAATTGCTACTTTTACTTCATCCATTAATTCAGAGAAGATCTTTAATGTAATGCACGCAAGCGAGGAACTATTGCTCCATAAGTTCATCCATAGGTCATCGCTCAATTGGATCTTCACTAGCTTCTATTATATGTTACTCTTCTTCCAAATCTGAATCTGTTGCTGCGGAACATAAGGCAGCATTTATACTGGGTCCTCCTTTTGGCTTCATAATTCCCTTTTGCTTAAAGCTTAGCTACTACATTAGCCTTCCCTAGATGATACTGGATATCACAGTCTTAATCCTTGAGCAATTCCAGCCATTTTCTTATCCTCATGTTCTACTCTTTCTGATGAGGAGATAAATATGACTCTTACTCTAAAATTATTCTCCGTTTAGATAATGTCTTGATTGCATAATTCATCACCGATAATTCCCGATCATGTGTAGGGTAACTCATTTCATGCTCCTTCAGTTTTCTTGAAGCATATGCAATCGCTTATTTACCTTGTATCAACCCGCATCCTAGATCCAATCCGAAAGCTCCGATGGATAGGGTAAAAGGTTTCCCTGGTGCCGGAACGATCAAGATGGGAGCTGATATCAATCTTACTTTAGAATCTAGAAATATTCTTCACCCTTGTCAGTCAAATTAAACTCCTCTCCCTTCCTGGTTAGCTTGGTGTTAGGAGGGAAATGATCCCTCCACTTAAAATCTTACATGTGTCAAGGGGGCCTTCGGACCCTGAGCACTCGGAGTGCCATGCCCTCGGCTTCCCTTGCCATCGGCTTCCCTTGCCATCCGCTTCCCTTGCCCTCGGCTTCCCTTGCCCTCGGCCTTCTGGGTAGCACTCAAAGTTAAGATTCTACTCAGTGGGCGGAGCCAGAGTCCTATTGAGATTCTGCTACCTCCGGAGAGTCCTTCTCCCAGTCTGATACGACACCGACTATTCCGGTCGGCCATTACTCACACGTTGACACGTGTCAGTCCCCGAGCTGACCGACCTAGCTTCCTTGGCTAAGGTCTCTGACTCCTACTTGGAGTCTACCACTTGAGTGTCCCACAGAGCGACACGTGGCAATCCTATTGGCAGTCTATCTCCATGAGTCCTAGTGCCTCCATGCCTCTTCCCAATCTATAAGTAGAGGTCATCCCTCAAGGTAAACTTTTATGCCCTGATGCACTTACGCACTTACAAGTTACCAGTTATTATTATCCCTCTCACACGATCAAACTCTCTCATCGTCCCACTTTCTAAACTGGAGATTGCTTTCTGTTATCTCTTGACTGTTTACATTGGGAATCTGACTTAGGCATCGGAGCATACCCCGGGCCCAAGCGCCCAACTCCTTTGTCTCTTCTCTGTTGTTGCAGGTAACTCAGAGCGCGGATCAACGGGCGATTTCCAACCGTAACAGTTTGGCGCCCACCGTGGGGCCTCTTTTGACTGAGTTTAGCGTGTACATATTTCTACTTCAATGGCTCATAGAAGAACTCGAGCACAGACGTCGCGCGCCCCTTCTGAGACATCGGTGCACATGGGTAGTACCAAAAGCACAACGAGGGCGGACCAAGAGCCGGCACCCCCAGTGCCAGAACCCGCACCAGTACCAGCACCGACGCTAGCACCGAGCCACACGCCGTTGGTAACACCACCGAAACCTCCTCCCGAATACGTCACTCGCCAACAGTTTGATGAGCTAAAGCAGCAAATCGAGTAGCTTGCGAAAGTCTTGAGAGGGACTCGAGCAAGCAATTCGGTAGCGGGAGGAGAGAATCCTCAACCGGCGCCGAATCCTCCACCAGAAGTTCCCCAAGAGGTCCATCCGCTGAGGGCGAGGGTAGGTCCGGCAAACGCTTTGCCAAAAAATCCCCAGGCAGGTGATCAAGCTCCTGGACGAAGCGTGGCACGGCCCGTCGGTCGAAATCCCCCGCCACATCAACACCAGGCGCCGATGGCGCCACCTCCAGTCGGAGGCCCGGGGTCCTTCCTCGATAACCTCCGATGGGAAAGAGTTCAAGATGAAACACCAGGATCTGGCGCTCAGCCTCCGGACACACCCCAGTCCGAGATCGAGCGGCGTCTACTCGAGATAACTACTCGGCTTCAGCAGGTGGAGCAAAATAAAGCAGCCCCGCCGAGAACTGCCTATACTGCAATTACGGCACTCTCGGATGAGATGATGAGGGCACCACCCCCTGACAACTTCGAGATGCCGGTTTTGGACTCCTACCATGGGAGTACCGACCCCGAGCAGCACCTAGACGCCTTCGTCTCCACAACACTATTCTACCCCCTGAGCGATGGCCTAATCTACAGGATGTTCCCTTCAACCCTCAGGGGAGCTGCTCGCACGTGGTTCAATAATCTCCCAACCAAAAGCATTACCTCGTTCGAACAGCTATCGAACAAGTTCTTGACGCACTTCCAAGCAAGCCGAGTGCGCAAGAAAACATCGTATCATCTGTCAACAGTCAAGCAACAGAAGGACGAGTCCTTAAGGGAATTCATCAAGCGCTTCAATAACGAAGTGCTTGAAATCAAGGACGTCGAGCCCACGGTGCACATGTCTAGCCTGCAGGCCGGTGTCACCGACCGTCAGCTTTGTTGGTCCGTTGCCAAAAAGCCACCGAAGAACCTGGACGACTTGCTCTCCAGGTGCGAGAAGTACGCCTCTGCAGACGAGACGACTCGGGCCTAGAAAAATAACACCGAGAATAATCTGCAGGCCGCACCGAAGCCGACAGACAAGAAACGGTCTGATGAGGCCGACCCGGCACCAAGCCCAGGAGATTCAAAGAAGCAGAAGTCTGGTAGGGATCAGACCTACCGGCACCCTTACAAAACATTCGAGTACTACACTCTACTAAACTCTTTGATGACAGAGATCCTCGAAGTAATCAAGAATGATCGGAACCTCCGACCGCCTCCAAAAGCACTCGGCAACGGGAGGAATAAGGACCAGTCCCATTTCTGTCGCTTCCATCGCGACTATGGCCATGAAACGGAAGAATGCAAGTACCTCAAGGGGGAAATTGAAGACCTGATTAGGCGAGGATACTATGGCAACTTTGTCAGGAATGCAGACAGGGGACCAGCCCCCGCTCGGAGGGATCGTGGGTTACCACCTCCACCTCCGAGGAATCCGTAACCCAATAATTTCCGAGCGGACGCAGGCGATAATCAGAATGCCGCTCGGAGGGACAAGAGAGACCCTAATGGTGGACCGGCTCCCCCCAGGCAATGGGTCGGCACCATCCAATTTGGGACAGTGGAAAGCTCGTCTGGAGCGCAAAGAGAAAGAGTGTCGGTTAAAGAAAGGCTCGGAGGCCGACAGCATACACAATCCGAGTCCATCTCGGCTTGTTCGGCGCCAGAAGGTCGACGAAAGAGGAAAAGGAAGTCCCACCCAGCTTCAAAGAGAAGAAAGACCGAACGCAGGTTTGTCGGCAGTCCGCCCCCAGAGGACCAACCGAGCACAGCAATGGGTTTGCGCATCCCTGGTGACAATGGGGTCTATGCCATCACCAAGGGACCTCAAGACGAGGGCAAGTCAGTCCTCACAATCATAGGAGGACCCGCCACCGGGAACACCTCCAACAGATCGGCAAAGGCCTACTCCCTTCTGGTGGCCAAGACTGAGTGGCCGTCGAAGAGAGCCCAAACTGGAGAAGTCATCACCTTCAGCGACGAAGATCTTGTCAACGTCGCGGTCCCCCATGAAGATGCCCTTGTCTTCACGGCCGGGATCGGGCACTACGATGTTGCGAAGGGCCTAGTAGACACCGGGAGCTCGGTGGACATCATATTTTACCATGCCTACCAGAGGATGTAGCTGACGGACGACCAGTTCCATCCCGTCACTTTCGACCTTATCAGCTTCTCCGGGGACCCAGTCACGGTGAAAGGGGGCATCCAATTGCCTGTTATCCTCGGCCAGAAGCCTAGATAGTGGCAAGTAGTGGTCGAATTCATGGTGGTTGATCGGCCATTGGCTCACAATGTCATCCTCGGCCGGCCTTCGCTGAACAAATTAAAGGCATGTATGTCCACCAACTACCTGGTGATGAAATTCCCGACCGAGGACAGAGTCGGAGAGTGCCGAACAGACCAAGACACTTCACGGAGGTGGTACGCCACCGAGCTGAAGAACAGTCAGCGAGCCTTGAAGTCAGCACAGGTGAACATGGTGGATGTTCCCAAGGACCCCTCTCCCAACCGAGGAGAACCCGTGGAGGAACTTCTGCAAATCTCGATTGCGGACAATCAACCAGAAAAGACGTTCCAGGTCGGCACCTTGCTGCCCGAGGAACAAAGGAAAGAGTTGATTGAATTTCTAAGGTAGAATCTCGACGTCTTTGCATGGTCGGCCTCTGAGATGCCGGGGATACCTAGGGAAGTAATTGAACACCACCTAGCAGTCGACCCGCAGCATCGGCCGGTGCGACAAAAGAAGCTTAGCTTCACACCCGCCCGGCAGTCTGCCATAGATGAGGAGGTGCAGAAGCTGCTGGCGGCAGACTTCATAAGGGAGGTCGACTACCCGGACTGGTTGGCCAACGTAGTCATGGTGCCAAAGTCTAACGGCAAGTGGAAAATTTGCATAGACTTCACCGATCTTAACAAAGCCTGTCCAAAGGACAATTATCCGCTACCGTGCATTGACCAGCTGATTGATGCTACAACCGGACACGAGTTACTCAGTTTCCTCGACGCGTACTCCGGCTACAATCAGATAAAGATGCGGAAGGCTGACGAAGAGTGCACATCCTTTGTCACAAACTAGGGGCTCTTCTGCTATACGGTCATGCCTTTTGGCCTCAAAAATGAAGGAGCCACCTATCAGAGGCTGGTCAACAAAGTCTTCAGACGACAGATTGGCAGGAACATGGAGGTGTATGTCGACGATTTCCTTGTCAAGAGTTGACATTCCGGTTGGCACCTGGCCGACCTCGGCGAAGCATTCCAGGTCCTCCGAAGGCACAGTATGAAGCTCAACCCTACAAAATGCGCCTTCGGAGTCAGATCAGGAAAATTCTAGGGATTCATGGTCTCGCAAAGGGGTATTGAGGCAAGTCCCTCGAAGATCAAGGCAATCTTGGACATGGCCGCGCCGACCGGAGGCAAACAGGTACAGGAGCTGAATGGCCGAATAGCCGCACTCGGTCGCTTCATGTCCAAATCAGCCGAGCACTGCCTCCCTTTCTTTAGAACTCTGAAGGGAGCAGGAAAGTTCGAGTGGACCGAAGAATGCCAGAGAACTTTTGAAGACCTAAAGACATATTTGTCCTCACCCCCCTACTGGTGAAGCCGAACCCGGGGGATGAGTTGCAGTTGTACCTCGGGGTATCCGACCCCGCAGTCAGCGCCGTCCTTTTAAAGGAAGAAGACAAGGTCCAGCGGCCGATCTATTACGTCAGGAAAGTACTGCTTGACGCTGAGACCAGGTACAAGCCGATTGAGAAACTAGTGCTTGCCCTGGTCACATCCACACGGAAGCTCCGATCGTACTTCCAGGCATATCCGATATCGGTGCTCACAAACACACCACTGAAGTAGGTGTTGTCGAAGCCTGATGTATCCGGACGACTCATCAACTGGGCGGTAGAGCTCGGTGAGTTTGACATCAAGTACGTCCCCAGAACGGCCATCAAAGCACAAGCCTTGGCAGACTTTATAGTTGAAAGTACCTTACCTGACCAGGATTTTGCAGAACCTCAGGTGGTACTGCCTTCGGAGCAAGCCGAGACCGCCTGGATCCTGAACTTTGACGGTTCCTCCATGGAAGACAAAGCAGGGGCAGGAGTAATTTTGAAAAGTCTGGAAGGATTTTAAATACGATCTGCCATCAGATTCGGATTCAGAGCGACCAACAATGAGGCCGAGTACGAGGCTTTACTAGCCGGACTCAGATTGGCCAAAAGCCTAGCCGTCCGTCGGCTAGTGATACAAGGCGACTCTCAGTTGGTCATCCGCCAAGTACAAGGAGACTACGAGGCCAGGGAGCCCGAGATGCAGAAATATCTCGAGAAGGTGAACTCGGCCATAACCACCTTCCAAAGCGCCGAGCTGCAGTACATCAGTCGCGAAGAAAACACCGAGGCGGATGAGCTATCAAGGTTATCCCTAGAAGACATCCATGCGATGGACTCTTCCGTGTACGTGGAATTCTTGGACTACGCCAGCACCTCTGTTGAAGTTTTAGCCCCCGTCGGAGTCGCGTCTAGCTGGTACGACGACGTATATCAATACCTCCGAACGGGTGCCCTTCCGACGGACAGGAAAGATGCTCGCCGCATCCAAGCCAAGTCCCGGCAATACACCATACACAATGATGTAATGTACAGGAGATCCTATACCCTACCGCTGCTTAGGTGCCTGCGATCAAACGAGGCCGAGAGCGTTATGAAAGAGGTACATGAGGGCATATGCGGCCGACACCAGGGCGGACGATCGCTCTTCCAAAAGATCCTCCGCCAAGGCTACCATTGGCCGAAAATGCACGATGATTGCATCGAGCTGGTCCGCCGATGCGACAAGTGGCAGTTCTATGCACCTGTACAGCATGCTCTGGCCGCTCCACTGCAGCCGATCACAAGCCCCCTCCCCTTTGCCATATGGGGTATGGACATCATGGGGCCCTTCCCCCAGGCCACTTATCAATGGAAATATGTCATAGTGGTCATAGATTAATTCACCAAATGGATCGAAGTCGAAGCCGTGGCCAAGATCGACACCTCCAAAGTGGAGCAATTCTTCAGACACTCGGTCATGTACAGGTTCGGCGTGTCGAAAGTCCATGTGACGGATAATGGCACTCAGTTCTCCAGCGCATCCTTCGCAAACTTCTGTGAAGAGTTTCGAATAGACCACAGGTTTGGGTCAGTCAGACATCCGCAGACAAGCGGACAGACCGAGGCCACCAACAAAACAATATTGGTCGGCCTGAAAAAGATGGTAGAAGACCAAAAAGAGAAGTGGGTGGACATGTTACCTAGTATCATCTGGTCGTACAGGACGACCAGTCGAACACCCACTGGGGAGACGCCCTTCATGCTTGCCTTCGGCACGGAGGCAGTCGTCCCCGTTGAAGTATTCCATCCCACTTTCCGAATGCTGAACTTCAACGAGCACACCAACTCCGAAGACCTACGGACAAACCTTGACAACCTCGAGGACGTGCGCGAATCGGCAGCATTCCGGATGGAGGACTACCAGCAGTCTACAGCCCGTCATTACGACAAGACAATCCGACTTAAACAATTTAAGGTCGGAGATCTTGTCCTCCAAAAGACGGCGGTCTCCGACCCCACCAATCAATGGAAGATGGCCAAAAACTGGGAAGGACCATACCACGTACTAAGGACAGGACGACCAGGGTCTTACAAGTTGGTCACCATGGACGGTGACGAATTCTGAGGACATGGCATGCCACCAACCTTCGGAAAAATTACCAGTAGTCCAAAGCCTTACAAATTTGTCAGTTTTTTAATTTTAATTGTAATACCGGACCCCATGAGGGCATCCGTTCATTTTCTTTGAATACAAGGCAGTATCATTCAGTCATCACAACTTTATCCGTGCATTCTACCGGCCCAACCGATTGCAAATATAGACATATCTCACTCGTACCTTCCGACCCTGGTCCACAAGGAGACCACGACCGCGTGAAGGCAACACATCTTCCTACCAAGGTCCACAAGCAGACCAAGGTAGCATGAAGACCATACTCGTACCTTCCGACCATGGTCCACAAGCAGACCATGCTCGCATGAAGGCAACATATCTTCCTACCAAGGTCCACAAGCAGACCAAGGTAGCATGAAGATCATTCTCATACCTTCTGACCCTGGTCCACAAGCAGACCATGGTCGCATGAAGGTCACATTCATTTCTTCCTACCAAGGTCCACAAGCAGACCAAGGTAGCATGAAGACCATACTCGTACCTTCCAACCCTGGTCCACAAGCAGACCACGGTCGCATGAAGGTGACTTCCTACCAAGGTCCACAAGCAGACCAAGGTAGCTTGAAGACCATACACATACCTTCCGACCATGGTCCACAAGCAGACCATGCTCGCACGAAGGATAAGCCCATAACTCCCTACCAAGGTCCATAAGAAGACGAAGGTAGCATGGGGATCATTCGTACTAAGTGCCCTCGGCTAGCCTTTGTACCAAGCCGATGACACTTCTGGGGTAGGAAGGCAGTCGAAAGAGAATATTGCACAGCCAAAATCGGAGTCGGGAAGTTTCCTAATGATTATCGGATTCGGAGTCGTGAAGTTTCCTAACTATTATAAGCTACTCGGCCTTAGCTACTTGGAAGAGAAAGATAGACAAATGGAAGACACAATGGAAGAAAAAGATATTTTTATTAATGACAGCCCTAGAAGGGCAATATTACAGGTATACACAAAGAAAAAAATATATATATACATAAGTTTACAAGGGAAGCGTCTTCTCCTTGGCCGTCTCGGCTGCCGGGTCCGCAACTGCCGGGTCTGCCAGATCCTCAGCGGGCAGCGTAAGTTCGGGGAGCTCCACCAGTGCAGTCTGCAGCACCTCGTAGGGGGGAAGGTCGTCCTCAGGCGCAGGGGCAGCCTTGGTATCCATAGCTGGCTCTGCCAAACCTTCCTCAGTGGTGGGCGGAGCTTCCTCGGATGCCGAGGCCCTCAGTTCATCAATCTGGGCGACAATCGGAATTGTCGACCAGTTTATCTTGAGGGCCCCCTTATCCCTCAACTGCTCCCTCAAGTACATCGCACCCCTCTCGAAGTAGCCGCAGGCCGCCTCATCAACGTCGTCATCGAACTGGGCCGATGACTTGGACTTGTCGACAGCTCAAGCCAACCCCGCATGATGGTCCTCCTCAGCCTTGATGAGTGCCTCCCTAGCAGCCTTAGCCTCATCCTCGGACTTCAGCAGACGCTCCTCCAGCTTCAACCTCGCTTGCACCTCAGCCTGCAGGTCCTCCTCGGCCTTCTTCCATCCGTCCTCAGAAAACCGGAGCTTCTCTTCAGTGGCGAGCACCTTCTTGCGCTCCTTGTCAAGATCATCCTCGGCCTTGGTCAGGGACGTCTGGAGGGTGGCCTTCTCCTTAACGAGGCCCTCAACCTCCGAGGATTTGTTTGCAAATTTCTCCTCGGTGGCCTTCAAGGCCTCGCGCAAGGAGATTTCCAGAACCTCCTTCTCGTCCAAGTCAATGAACTCGCGGCACGCTCGTTCGCTGAGCTCGACGAAAAGGTTTGCAGCCTGCACCAAAGACAACAAAATAGTCGATCAGCACATATGGAAACACAAGACAAAAATGATAAACAGACGACGATCATTACCTGGGCGCAGGCAGTGAAACCCCGGGAGTAGACATCCTCGTTGGGCAGGTCGGATGTAAACTTAATGTCCTCCGACAGGCGCCCCTCCGTGACAATGATTCTAGCCGCCCTCTGGCTCTTGAAGACCGAGTCCGAAGGCCTCAGTTTGAGCGCAGGGTTGAAGGTCGTGTCGCGACCATTTGTTTCTCGCCCCGCTGGCGAGCTGTACCCTTGGCCTCCTCCCGGGTGGCCCCGGGGGCTCCGGTCAGATCAACGACCTTGGGGCTGCTGCCAGCCACCTTAGCCTTAGTTGCAGTGCCCTTGGCCTCAGCAGCCGAAGGGATGACCGTCTGCCGAGGCTGGACCTCCATCGCACCCCCTTGGGCGGGCTGGACTTCCTTCGTCGCAGCCTCCGCCGTTCTCTCTTCTCCACCGCCGAGCCGAGGAGTCGGCCTCTGCTTGTATATGTCAGCTGGGAGCTCAGCGGCCGACTTTATCTTTTTCTTCGGTGGCTCCTCGGGCATGGGCCCCTTACCCTTGGCCTCCGCCGTGGCCACTGGTCCCCTTCGAGGGTGAGAGTCTGCCTGACCACTGGCAGATTGAATTTTTTGGTCCCGCGTGGCCGCTCGCGAGCTAAACTCCCTTCTCGGCATTGGCCTTCCGCTTGGCCATTATCCGGGCAACAATCTTGTCGTCCCTGAAGTTCACTGCAATGAGAAGATGGTCAGTAACATAAACAAAATAGTAGAGCAAAGTCAAGCCCTAAAACTATCACTCACCCAGTAGGCCGTGCTTGGCCAATTACGTGGGATCCGCAAGATCGGACAGGCGAATCGTCTCCCCGGTCATCATCTTGCGTTGGATCTTCCTCTCCTCCGTCATCAGAAAGGGAACTTTGTTGAACCCTGTGGCGTCAGCCACCAACCAGAAGTTCAATAGAGGGAAAGGCGGACCACCCGCGGGAGGGCCCATGAAGAAGAACTTGTCCTTCCACCCGTGGATGGAGGAAGGTTTCTGGGAGATAGCCGGGAGCTTCTTCCCGCCCCTTTGGCTAAAGAAGTACCACCCGGTCATAGCTCGGGCTTCGTTCAGACTGGCCAACTGGAAGACCGATCGGAATAGGTTCGCAGTCGGAGTCTCACCCAGTCGGCGGACAAACATTATGAAAGCAAAGATGCATTGCCACCCATTCGGAGCAAGTTGGGAGGGGGCGATGCGCTATGTCTGGAGAATTTCTACAACTAAAGAGTGGAGGGGGAACCTAAACCCTGATTTCAGTGTGTGCTCGTACACACAGATCTCCGATGTAATCACGGTGCACGCCCGTTTGTCAGAGGTAGGAAGCCGAGCGCAGACGTTTGTCATGGGCTTCTCGAGCTGGTATGCCCGACAGATCTATGACAAAGCCGCCTCTATTTTGATTTTACTAGGAACTTTCCAGGCTGGAACGGTAGCGAATGACGCTACCGGCGGTCGGCCACCCCTCTGGCGGAAAGCCTGTTGGGGCGGAGGGCCCGCGGGACGACCGCGCTCTTCTACTTCAGAGGAACTCTTATCAAATTCCTCCGAGCCGGAGGCCCTAGATTCATCGGACCATCCTCCCGAAGAGGAAGACGATTCGCCAGAAGATGAAGTTTGGGACTGGGTCATTCTTCAGGTCACTCTCGCCATACCGGAAGACGTGACACTGTTAGAAGAGAAACTACTGAGCATGAACTGAAAGGGGAAACGATTAGAAGACTTACTGGTTTCAGAAAAGGTGACTGAGTGCACGAATGGAAGCTCGAAAACAAAGATCAACTGGGCTCCGAGTGCTCTGATAGAACTCCGATTACAGTTGAAGCAAATGGTCAAATGAATGAAGTGGAAAGGTATTTATAGGGCAAGCGACCGAGAACTCTCTCTTTGGGTTCCAAACACGCATTCCAGCTCCATTGGTTGTCGTCTGCCACTTCGGGCGCGACGCGACTGATTGACGTGCGCAATGATGGCACTTCTTCTCGAGGCACTCTGCCTCCTATGGACCGTCGGATTAATATGACGATCCGTGTGAGCTTCGGTCTCAGTCGTCCGATGCACTCGGTCGATTCGAAGACGAGTAGCATTTAATGGCACTCATTCTCGAGGCGCACCGCCACTCGGTGTCCGTTGGATCGTGGATCGATCCGCGTCAAGTTGAGAGATCGACGGTCGAGCACTCTCGCATAAACCGAGATTAACGCCTCGAGCCCCGCGCCTCAATCAATCGTGCAGACGGAGCGCAACCGTCTCTTCTCGGGAACAACCTGTCATTCAATGCATCCATCAGTCTGGCATTCGGCCTCGTACGACGCTGGTTTTCTCAACAGTTTAAACTTATTGCACTGCCGGATTCGCTGCATCCAACAGCACAAGGGGCATCTGTTAGGAGGGAAATGATCCCTCCACTTAAAATCTTACACGTGTCAAGGGGGCCTTCGGACCCTGAGCACTCGGAGTGCCATGCCCTCGGCTTCCCTTGCCATCGGCTTCCCTTGCCATCCGCTTCCCTTGCCCTCGGCCTTCTAGGTAGCACTCGGAGTTAAGATTCTACTCAGTGGGCGGAGCCAGAGTCCTATTGAGATTCTGCTACCTCCGGAGAGTCCTTCTCCTAGTCTGATACGACACCGACTATTCCGGTCAGCCATTACTCACACGTTGACACGTGTCAGTCCCAGAGCTGACCGACCTAGCTTCCTTGCCTATGGTCTCCGACTCCTACTTGGAGTCTACCACTTGAGTGTCCCACAGAGCGACACGTGGCAATCCTATTGGCAGTCTATCTCCATGAGTCCTGGTGCCTCCATGCCTCTTCCCAATCTATAAGTAGAGGTCATCCCTCATGGTAAACTTTTATGCCCTGATGCACTTACGCACTTACAAGTTACCAGTTATTATTATCCCTCTCACATGATCAAACTCTCTCATCGTCCCACTCTTTAAACTGGAGATAGCTTTCTGCTATCTCTTGACTGTTTACATTGGGAATCTGACTTAGGCATCGAAACGTACCCCGGGCCCAAGCGCCCAACTACTTTGTCTCTTCTCTGTTGTTCCAGGTAACTCAGAGCGCGGATCAACGGGCGATTTCCAACCGTAACACTTGGTAAGAGGTTTTGCGATCTTAGAGTGGTCCTCCAAAATCGTCAGTAATAACCAGCTAAACCCAAGAAACTTCTGATCTTCGCAATACTCTTTAGGTGTTTCTCACCATATGATTACCTCTATCTTAATATGATCCACTTTAATCCCTCTTTATGATGCTACGTGATTTAAGAAGATCATTTTGTTTAATCATGTCTCATATTTCTTAGACTTGGCATAAAGATTTTTCCCTTTTTAACTGTTGTAGAGCTACTCCAAGATCCGTTGTATGAGTTGCTTCATTCATGGAATAAATCAAAATATCATCTATGAAAACTATGACCAACATATCCAACATGTCATGAAACACCCAGTTCATCAGCTCCATAAAAGATGTAAGGGCATTGGTTAATCCAAACGTCATAATTGAGAACTCATAATTAGCCAATCCCGATTCTAAAAGCTATCTTCGAGATATCGCTGTCCAAATTCTTCGCTGATGATATCTTGATCGAAGATCAACCTTAGAAAGTACCTTTCCTCCTTGCAACTAGTAAAACAAGTCATTGATCTGAGGTTGTAGATATTGATTCTTGATCGTGAGCTTGTTTAGTTCCCGGTAGTCTATACATAATCTGACACTACCGTCCTTCTTCTTCACGAGTTGCGTTGGCGCTCTCCGTGATGCAATACTTAGCTGATTAGAACCCTTGTCTAATAACTCTTTTAGTTGGGTCTCAGTTCCTTCAACTCCGTAGGAGCTACTCTATAGGTGCCTTTGACACAAGTATCGTCCTTGGTAACAAGTCAATGACGAACTTGGTCGAATGATCAGATGGTAACCCAAGTAAGTCTCCTGGAAACACATCAGAAAATTTATGCATCACATCAGTATCTTCCATCTGTGGTGCTTCTTTGGTAACGTATGCCACAAATACCTTATCTCCCACTCATTTCTCTTCAAAACATCTCTTCGCCCTTAGTATAGAGAGGATCAGCTTTCACTTCCTAGGCAACATATTTCCAATAATACTAAATTATATGTCGTCTTTATTCTTGAATGATAACCTCTTCTATGCACATAACAACTTTGTAAAGTGTTGAGACAACCAGTCTATCCCCAAGATGACGTTAAAGTCTGCCATCTCAAGTCTAATTAGGTTTCGTCCAAATTTCATCCATCTATTAATATGATTCAATCATTGTTCATAACACTCATCTAAAACAATATTTAGTCCCAAAAGGGCTTAAACTAGAGAAATCTGGTGTAACGGTCTTAAGGGCTTGTCTAGTTCCTTCATCTCTTAGTTTTTCAAAGACTATCGTCAAAATCTCATATCTTAAAAAAACTCATTAGCTTATATTTCCTTTATCCTTGCTGTTCTACCCTGATCTCTCTTTCATATACCTCGAAAATATCTTGTGATTGTTACTTCATATACCAAGTCTACTTCTAAGCATTAGGATATATGCTTATAAATTCATTAATTCAACCAAACTCTTTGGTCTTTACTTAATCATATCACTTGACGTTGGGCATAACTCAATTTTCATTGTATTAAACTGATTACTATTAATGCCATGATTTTTTTTTGACTTTATCCTTGTGTCCACTTTTAGATTTGCCTTTAGGAATCTTCTACCTTGTCAAAATTTCATACTGATATAGCCATCTTTAACTCTACTAGAGTGCTATCTATTTCTTTACTGTCTACCCTTCATAGTTCTCACTTTTGTCGCATGCACTCTTTTATAGACATGATTCATATCCACCCATTTAGAAATCTCAAAATAGATTCTCCATTACTTCATCGGAGGTCTCTTGGCTATAAAATCTAATATGAATTTAATCATCTTCCTTCCAATAATTCCATTATCACTAAATATCTTTTTAATGGATGTCAGAATGGTTGTCCAAAAATAATTCCTTTCCTTCTTTCGAATTTAGTATGACGACGAACACTTGCTTTATCTAGTGAACCTAGGTTTTAAGAATTAGGAGTAAATCTATGATAATCCAACCGGCATCCAAAGGTCGTTAGGTTGCACGGTGGTCCAAATACATGAAAATAGAGGTTTTACAGCTCTTAACCTCATGGTTACAGGTTCTATCGAGTATATAATTCCATTGGTCAAGGCACTACAAGAGTAAATCTGGAAAAGCTTTCATACATCAGTAAATCGGGTATAAATCTAGAGAAAGATTTCGTACATCAATAAATCAGGTATAAATCAGAAGATGTACGCTCAACACGAATAAACATTTAACTATTCATTCAGTTCATATCTCTGTTCATGTTGTCGATCATGAGAATGGTTCAGATTGGTGTAATCAGGACTAATACTAAAGAAACAATATCTATAACTCCAATTGACAGGTTAAATCAAGAAGGTATCCTGTCAAGGCCTGAGAAATTAAAATCTCGTATGTGCATCCTCCATAATCATAAGAGTAAATCAATAATGCACCGCATCCTATATAAACCTATCTAGATATATGGCCACAATAGATTTGATCCTTGCTGAAAATGTTTGAGGCTTAATCTTCAGAAAATATTTCTCAATCCTTTTCGGATCATTCTGCCATGATGTAATTTTCCCATATATCGGTGGCTGATAAGGGTAACCACCTTGATACACTGCTTGTTGTGCTCCAAATTTCTGCACTGGGGTATGCATTACTGGGACTTGTTGTATGGTTGGCACTATGTTATAGCTAACATGTGTTGGGGTACAGTGATGCTCCCAATTGGTACCATACTTGGTTTGACCCAGAGGTGTTGATGTAGCATTGGTAATTTGGATAGCAACTTGCATAGTCGGTCTCATTTGTGGTTGCTCTTGTATTTTATTGGGCCAAGTTTATTACAACCGTGACCAAGGTAATTGGTAGTCCAGGTGGTTGGCTGGAGTGGCCTGGTTGTTCACTTCCTCTTATTTGCTCTAATCTGATTACCAACTCAGATGAGTTTTCATTATCCGTTCTCGACCCAGATAGTGGTGGGGTCAAGTTGTAACCTCATCTTAATGCTCAGCGGGTAATGGATCAGCGTGTAGTAGATTTCACTCTGAGACTCCATGTCACCCAGGGGTATAGCTTTATCTTCTTGTAGTTACTCTTATTCTTAATGTAGGGCCGTTATTCTCCTATCTCTGTTGGATTCGGCCCGAGATCTTTCCCTTTACCTTTGCAGGGAATTAGGCATTACTAGCCATTTTTTCCTTCCTTTGTCATACATCGAGTTTCACATCTTGTGAGTACCAACTCGGTATTCACTTTTCTGCTTTACAGAAACTCCCTTCTTGCTACTGTACTATATCCTTGTATACTTGGATAACTACTCAACTTATAGATAATATCCTATATTATTTATTTATTAGGATAATTTTTTTGGTCTTCTCTTTCTGTTTGAGTGTATATATATGGTTCTACCTTTTATATGTACATTATCGTCTTGTTTAATTTCTGTCTCAACCAACACAGGTGCTTATGGTTTGTTTGTATTAAAGCTTTTAATTTATCCTAACTCAGTTCATGGACTCCAGTGGAAGTATTCAGGTTTAATGGGTAATGCCTACGAGAGCTTTGATACCATGTTGTCACACCCCAATTCTGCACCAACCAGAATGGTGTGATGAACCGTCAATAAACCAACGGTTCAACCGGGATCTTGAATAGGCTATCCCACATATGATAAGCCAAAACACATTCCACATTAATCAAAGGTAATAAAGTAAATAGCAGAAGTCTTACAGATAATGAACTGAGGTCTAATCATGATAAATAATTAATATTTTATTTATTTCCAAGCAACCAAAACATAATTTAATACATATTACAATATCAAAATACTAAAACTAAACACTAAACGTATCCACCGTTGAAATGCTCGCTTAACGAATCATGTTCGTCCTCCACAACTTGCTCATCATAGCCGCCACATGTTCATATGTTGGCGTGTCGACATAATCTTCAATCATAATACCTGTAACATCAGAAACTAAAAAGAATTACACGCGCGAGGGTCAGCTCTCCAACTTGAGCTCAGTGAGTAAACAAAACAATACAACAATCATATGCATGCGATCAATTCATATCTTTGGTCTGGTATATAAGTTTGCAATGTGCTATAGAAAGGATAGGTGGCCGCCGCACCTCTATACACGAGTGTGTAGAAACTCCCAATGAAAATGGCACTGTCGCTCCACATGCACCCACCATGGACAATATACACCCAATGAAAATAGCATTCCTGTACCGGTTGCCCATACCAACACGTAAGCCCCTGTTGGCGAGGGCTTGCAAACTAGGCTCGCAACTAACCAACCCTAATGTCAAACAATGTATCCAATACCTCACCCCATCATCCCTCAATACATCCATAGAGATAGAGCTAGGGTCTGGTGACCAAGTTGAACCACAATGCCACGTCCCCCCCTGATGCCCTACGACATATTAGTTCCGCTAAGGTAATGGTGATACGACGATGTTAGTGGACAAGACTTGAGTAGAGATAGAGCAAGAGTCTAGTGACCAGGCTAAACCACAATGTCACGTCCTCCCCCTGATGCCCCACTCGCATCAAGCACACTAACACTTGGTTAGTGGACATGACTTGAATAGACCATGGCACAATATACCCCGATGAGAACGGCATCGAAGTACCAGTTGATACCATCCCTACCCGCACCATGTACACCAGCCAATCACAAACATTCACATGCCTATTCCTACCATCATCAACATCATCATGCTATAATCAATAAATTTAAATATGCATGAATAGTAATAATAGAAAGATTGGATGACATGTTGAATGCACATTACAAGCATACACGCATATCACAATCATGGTATTGGACTCAAGAAATAAAAATAGTTTGTTATTAACCAATTAGTTTAAGTCTTGTTCCCTCACCTTTGCTTGTTTGTAGGTCCTCTTTCAAACCTTAAGAATTACCTTTATATCAATATTATATTGCTAGAAGACCTAACAAAGTCGATAGAATTTAATTAGAATTTATACTAATTTTTACAATTTGCTGTTAACTGGGGGTAGCAGGACGGGTAGGAGTTTTCTGCGACCCCCAAGTAGGGTCGATGCCTAGGGTCAGATGTTCCATTGACCCTAGGTGCTACCCCTCCTTTCCTGAACTTCCCAAATGCTGGGGGTCCATGCTAGGGTCGGAGGTTCCATCGACCCTAGGTGCGACCCCCCATGGTTTGAGTCAAAAATATCAAATTTCATCCATTCTTTCATGTTTGGGTCCTATGGCTTCCCTCTATAGTCCATTCCATACATGTTCTATTGCTTAGATTCATACTCTATTTACCTACATGGTTTTTATGATATCCTCCATGGTTTCCATTGAAACCTAACCATGGATGGATGGTATTAGGGTTTCTCCTAACCTAACTTCATCATAATCTATTATAAGCTTTCAATTCAGATGGGGATTAAGGTTCATACCTTCTGTAGTCTGAGTTTCCAAGATATCTCTGAACTTCTTCTTCTTCCTTAGCCTTTTCTTCAGGTTTTACTTTCCTTCTTCTCTTCCTTCTCTTCTTTTTCTCTCAATCCAATTAGGGTTGTAAAAGGAGTGAAAGAGGCTTAGGGACGTCCTATTTATAGAGTAAAACCTCCCAAAGTAAGTCCCATTGAGTTTAGAAAAGGTTCCAATTAAAATTAGGAAAGATTCCTAATTTTCGGTTCGTGCTGTTTTTCCCAATTATCGGGGGTCGATGGGGGGGTCAGACAATTCATAGACCCCTGCGACCCCTGGTCACAGGTCGATGGTGGGGGTCGATGGGGGGGTCGGACCTGCCTATTTAGGCATGCGACCCTACCCTCATTTTGACTATTGTTTGAGTAAAATTTCAAATTGGGTCTTGGGTTTCTTCACACACTTGGTCCACTTGGCTCGACCATGATATGTAGACGGGTCATGACACGAAATGTAAGGTTAGACCGGATTCGTGGTGTGTGGGTCTTACAGATAGAGCTAAAGTGTCCAGATCAAACACCGCCAACACTTCCCATGATGCCTACCAATACCAATACGTAAGCCCCTATTGGCGAGGGCTTGCAAACTGGGCTCACAACTAACCAATCCTAATGCCATATAGTGCATCCAAGGCCTCCCCCCAGCATCCCTCAGTACATCCATAGAGATAGTGCTAAGGCCCCCCGACAGAGTCAGAGACCACATGGTCTGAGACCACCTCCCCTGATGCCCTGCGACGTAATAGTTCTTCTAAGATAATGGTGATACGATGATATTAGTGGGCAAGACTTGAGTAAAGATAGAGCTAGAGTATGGTGACGAGGTCAAAGACCACCAGGCCACGTCCTCTCCCTGATGCGCCACTCGCATCCAACACACTAACCACACATATACAATCACATGTCTATTCCTAGCATCATCATCATCATCATGTTATGATTAAACATAATTAAATATGCATGAACAGTAATAGCAAGAATATTGGATGACATGTGAGATGCACATTACAAGCATATAAACATAGAATCAATCTTGGCATTGGACTCAAATAAATAAACAGTTTGTTATTATCCAATTAGTTTAGGTCTTGTTCCCTCACCTTTGATTGTTGTTTGTTCCTCTCCTTGTTCCTCTCCCAAACTTTGGAAATCACTTTGAATCTATTAGGAACCTAAACAATTAATGTATGTAAGTTAGGGTTCAAGTTTACCAAGTTACAGTAGTCAAAAACCTTGTTTGCTCTTAAAATATGCTTGTTGTTTTCCTACGATTGATGCTATGGTCAATCTTATGGTCGCAATATATGCCACCGTAGGACATATGGTTGATACCCTATGGTCGCATATGGTGCGACCGTAGCTGTGACCATATGGTTTTTGAAATCTTCCAGAATGCCTATGGTTGACCGTAGTTGTGACCTTGAGATTTCTGGCCACAGACTACATGCAATTCGAGTTCTTCCTAGGTCAACCCCTCTACTCTTCAATTGGTTTATCCTAAGGTCATTCTATGGACATCATTAGTAGTTTCTTATCAACCCTAATCATCAAACTCATCCCTCATGTTTATCCTTGGGATTTTCTCAAGGAATCACATAGATCATAATAGGTTGATATCTTCTATACTCCATAGAAGTCTTATTCCTTAGAGTTTACATCTCCATAGAAGTCTTATTCCCTTTTCTACGACTATAGCCATCGACCGTGAGACCCCAGATTAGACTCCGAGTTGGAAACTTTTCTAATTTGAGGAAATCTTTCCTAATTGAAAGAGGACTCTATATTGGGAGTTTTCCTCTATATAAAGGACGTTCCTCAGCCCTTTTTCACTCTTTTAGAACAGTAGTAAACCCAAGAGAAGGAAAATGAAAGAGATGGAAGAGAAGGAGAGGATTTTGCTGAGAAGAGATTGGCTCTCTACCGTAGGAAAAGTTATCAACCTATCATGATCCATGTGATTTCCTTAAGAAAATCCCAAGGAGAACCATGAGGAGTGAGTTTGATGATTAGGGTTGATAAGAAACTACTAATGATGGCCAAAGGATGACCTTAGGATAAACCCAATTGAATATCAGAGGAATTGACCCAGGAAGAACTCGAATTACATGTAGTCTGTGACCAGAAATCTCAAGGTTTTACCTACGATGGACAATAGCATGACTAGCCTGATCAGAGGATTGACCATAGGTGTAAGCACCCCATTTTTGCCATCCCAGCTAAACAAAGTCCTGCTGGTGTGTGGACAACAAAAGGAAGAAAGGTGATCGAAAGTTTGGATTCTTGACTGTGAACTCGAGGAAGTTTTCAATGGATCTGTGAATTTGAGGAAGTTTTCAATGGGTCCACAGCAAGGTCATGGGTTATAATTTTGCATGGATGCGTAGGTCATAGAATTATCTTCGAAACGAGACCAGAATTGCTCAATTTTGATATCAAATGAAGAAGATATGACCATTTTAGTCGGATGATATATATAAGGGAGGTTTATGAAGTTATTATAAATAATCCCAGGGGCCTTCGTGCAAATTATCCTAAGTCGGATCGTTTGAATTTCAAATCATCATATCTTAATCATCCGACATCGGATTTAGATGATCCCAAGACCATTATTCTTCATTCATGATGTTCTACAAAATGGACGTAAAAAATCCCAGGTAGAAGTCACCAGTGGGTCCCATGCAAGCTTGCATGCAAAATTATCGTCAGAACTTCAAAGCTGCATATCTTTTCCGTTCTACATCGGATTCAGGTGATTCCAGTTCCTATATTCCTCATTTTCAATGTTCTACAAAATGAACGCAAAAAAATTTGGAATAGAGGCCATCAGAAAATTCCATGCGGGATGACAGCGGAAATGACCCATGAAATGACAAGGAGAGAAAACCCAGTTAATTCCAATCAATCCAGTCAACTCAGTTCAAGCCAGTTTTGGTCCAACCTAGCTCAACCCATATCGGTTTAACTTTCGGTCAACCTAAGTCGGTCTCAACCCGTTTCGAACCAGTTCATTCATGTGCATAGTATTTATATATATTATATATATTATATACTATATATATATATATATATATATATATGTATGTATGTTATAAAATATATGTGTATATATGTATATAATATATATTATTATATGTAAATGATAATCTAAAAGATTTTGAGAAGAAAAATGAAAGAGGGGAGAGAGAAAACGTGAAAGAGAAGGGGATTTAGGGTTTTGAGATAATCCAAAAAGATTTTGAGAAGAAAAATGAAAGAGGGGAGAGAGAAAACGTGAAAGAGAAGGGGATTTAGGGTTTTGAGATAATCCAAAAAGATCTTGAGAAGAAAAAGGAAAGAGGAGAGAGAGAGACGTGAAAGAGAAGGAGGCTTTAGGGTTGAGATGAAATCTAAAAGATCTTGGAGAAGAAAAAGGAAAGAGGAGAGAGGGAGACGTGAAAGAGAAGGGGTTTTCTAGAAGAAGAATGAGAAAAAGGAAAGAAAGGAAGAAGAAAAAACGTGAGAGAGGAAGAAAAGAAAGGAAAGAAGAAAAAATGGAGAGAAAAAAAAATTTTTCTAGAAAAAAGAAGAAAAGGAAAGAAGGATCTTCTAGAAAATGAGTGAAAAATTATAAATAGGAGAGAGGAGGGATCCTTTTCCATAGAAGAGAGAGAGGGAAACGTGGGTGAGAGAGAGAAAGGTGAGTGAGAGAGAGAAAACGTGAGAGAGGAAGAAAGAAAGAGAAGAGAAAAAAAAGAGAAAAGAAAGAAAAGAGAAGAAGAAAAGAGAGAAAGAGAAGAGAGAAAGAAGCAGAAGAAAGGAGAAGGAGGATTCACATTCAAAGGGGGTTGATACAACCTACAATCACCCTTCATCAATGGTTTCACTCAATTTGAGCCCAAGGTTAGTACTCTAAACAAATTTAGAGGTCGTTATAATGCCCGAATGCCAATTTTGCTTGAAAAAGGCTAATTTTCATGAAATCTCAATCATGAATGCTCTATTACATGCTTGTTAATGTTAGGATGCCTATGTCTAACATTTTTCATGAATGATAATTTGTCTAAGCTATTCAATGATGAATTTTTGATTGATATACAATGATGTTTGATGTTTTTTGTAAATTTCATAAAGTGATTTTCTGATCTGAAAATTCCAGATTTAGGGTTCAAACTTAGGACGTTCATCATATGTATTTTTTCTAAGCTTTTGAAGCCCAAAATTTTATGGGAGTCTCTCTGATATGATAGAAGACTACCCTAAAAATTTCGTTCCATTTGGAATTGGGGAAATATATCAAAAAATTTGTCTTTGACATTGCTATTTTTCTCGGATGTAATGCAATCCTCCATCGGAAAGTCTCTAGACAAAGGCCTTATGGCCATAATCAGAAAATCCACTTAACATGAACTTTTTAGACATGAAAGTCTTCTAAAAAATGGCACTGGTTTCATATTTTTTCCATTTTTCTTTGAATTGATATCAATTTTTAAGTGCATAGTGCTTTGATTTCAGATCTATCATGATGTGCTGATTTGCATGATTGAAAAGAGTCATTTTTCTCAAAGAAAATATACTGTTTTAACTTGTTTTTCTTAATGAAATTTTAGATCAGACAGTTATCTACATAGATATATGTTTGTATTTAATTTTCATTAAGCATAGAATTTTATTTGGAATTTATGGTGCAACTGGTCAAAAATCTGGAACAGACCTGACCAGTGTATTTGCCTGTACTTGGGGAATATTTTCGACCTGCCTATGGTATCTTGTAGGATTAGCTTTCTTGAGACAAAATGTTGGCCTCTGAGTCTTCTTTCCAGGGATATCTTTTAAGAATTTTTTGAGTAAGTACAGTGCCTTATGTGCCCATTTTGGTCCAGCCCCGACAAAGCTGTCATCTTGCTGCGTGTTCCATCATGTTTTGATTGATTCTCATATGCTTTGGTTGTTTCTCACATTCCATATTTGATGTTATATTTGTTCACATGCTATGTTCGGATGCTCGTATGCATACACTACTATAATTGGAATGGTCACACTGCCATAATTGGAATGGTCACACCGCCATAATTGGAATGATCACACCGCCATAATTGGAATAATCACATTGCCATGATTGGAATGCTACACATGCTTATTGCCATATTTGTCTGCTACACTTGCTCACATGCTATATTGGATGATTACTGCCATGTTTGGTTGCACACTTACCATGTTTGTATTGATTCACATGCTCACTTGCCATCTTTGATTGATTTGTTGCTAAATTTGAATATATTTCCAACATGCTATATTTGGATGCTTACACTGCTATATTTAAGCTCACATTGCTATGTTAGATTGTTTACATTGTACAACAACTAGGGCAAGATACACCCTAAAATGGAAATAATTGAACAATTAGGGTAAAAAAACCCTAAAAATGGAAAAATAGCAATTAGGGTAGAAAACCCTAAAAAAATGAAGATCACAATGAAAAGGGATAGGAAACCCTAAAAACCTAAAAATGGAAACAATAAAAATAGTAGGAATTTAGGTCTCATCCCTAGATCCTATTCACAAAAATGGAAAGAATTTGGTACACATCCCAAATAAAAATAGTAGGAATTTAGGTCTCATCCCTAGATCCTATTCACAAAAATGGAAAGAATTTGGTACACATCCCAAATAAAAATGGTAGGAATTTAGGTCTCATCCCTAGATCCTATTGACAAAATTAGAAATAATTTGGTACACATCCCAATTAAAAATGGTAGGAATTTAGGTCTCATCCCTAGATCCTATTGACAAAAATAGAAAGAATTTGGTACACATCCCAAATAAAAATGGTAGGAATTTAGGTCTCATCCCTAGATCCTATTGACAAAAATTGGAAGGATTTGGTACACATTCCAAATCCGACTCTCACAAATTTTCGAACTACGTCGTACCTGATTTCTAGGGCAAACCCTAGAATACGTAGGCAATTTGGGAATCCCAAATACGGTACAAAGCCACCCATCAACCATACATCCAGCATAAACTTCAACTTGAACAACAAAGAATCTAATTGAAGCACATGCATAAATCACTTCCATAATCTTTAATCACACAACCCATTTTCGAACTACGTTTTTGGACTTGATTTCCAGGATTGGAATACGTAGGCAGTTTGAGATGTCTTACACGTCTCAGATTCAGTCCAAGACCGAACCATCTTTGGTCCGGTTCACTGTATAATATTGTACATTACATTTACTTGTTTATTTGCTTTAAAACATGATTGGCTGAACCCTAGGTTAGAATAACTTAGCAACTTGGTTTAGGACATCCCCCATTGAACCCTAGTCATCCAGTTGACCAAGCACAGTCAAAATTAGAATTTAAGGAAAGTTTAGGAGGCCGATATTGATCGGGCGGTTTGGGTGCCTAACACCTTCCCATAACCGTACCCTGAATACTTACCCGATCTCTTGCAGACCAAAGAACCGATACATTGGGTCACGAGTCAATAGAAGTCTTACCTTAGGGTGAGGCTACATTTTTAGAGGTCCTAGACCTTAATCTAGGTGGCGACTCCAACAGAACAAATCGATCTTCATCGATACAGGATACACATTTCCATCCCGAGGAGGATCACGTCGATTTTCCATTGTCCTCACAGTGGCGACTCCGCTGGGGATTAATATTCAGACTCCTAGGATACTTTCCTTATATTGATTTGCCTGACATTTGATGCTAGATCTAGGGTACTATATTTATTGTTTGTACATATTGCTTTGGGGGGAATGGGTTCAGTCACACTTTCGTGCGAGTAGCCGAACCGGGTCCCATGCATGTGGGGCAGCCCGCTAGGAGAAACACACAGCCTTGGCCTGTACTTTGTAAGACCACGACCGGCGAGCAGCCTCTAACGAGCGTTTCTTGGGTCCGCCTGGGAATGCGTTATGCTACTCCACGTCGCTTGGATCCTTGCAACATAGTATATAAAGGGAATGGGGGCCCATTATTCATCGAGCATTCGGTGATAGGTTACCCCGTCCTCGTCAAGGTGGCCTTTTCTGTCCTAACCCAGTTTGAGCCATATGTATGTTATTTTTGGTCCATCTTTGAACCAACATTGTAAAATCTACTCGATCATAATATTTACATCTGAGACGTCGAAGTTCTGCCCGTTTTTATCCTTGACTTGTCAACATGTAGGGATCCACACTTGAGTATTCTTGTCTCTCACTTGTTGGGAGCGTGAGGGTTACGTATACCCGCATACACATTAGTGTGGGCGGTCTGTACATGCCCTCCATCGTACAAAGCTCATTGTGTTGACCGTTCAATATTGATACGTCAATCTCAAAAAACGATCAGAAAATCTTCATCACGGTATAGATACTGTGATCAAGTAGAAATTTACCGGTTTTTTCAAATCATGAACCGCTTTTGTCATCCATCATGAAAACTACAAATAAGCATATCCGTTTCAATTTTTTGAAATTTGATGAACCACATGGTCGAACCTTGGTGCTACAATGATCCATTCGGAATCTTGAGGCCCCAAGACCAATCATGGGGTTATTCAAATACAAATAAATTGTTACAGATGATGTATAATGGTCGATTTTCATGAAGGAGCTAACTTTGTTTGGTCGAGTCAGCTTGTATGTGTATGTGCATCCTTCTCGTGTCCCGTCACTTCTGAGTCTTAACCTTCGTTCATTGTTTATATAAAAATAAAATTTAAAAAAAAAACAAAAAAAAACAAAAAAAGGTTGAACTAGGGAGGATATAATTGTCTAGACTTAAGAGAACACCTGAGTGTATAGACAAAGCATCCACTCTTATTACATCCTCTCATAAAAATGTCTCATCATCACCGGTTCATGTCTCGGTTCATGTTCATAAGGAGGGACTTTTGTACCTCAAAGTGTTGGAATGGTTGGAAGACAATATATTGAGAGCCCAAATATTGCAGAGCGGAATTGAAATTCCATGATCGGAGTTAAGGAATCCAAGAGATTAGAAAGCTGAATCATAGATTCTGAGAGATTACATGTTTCTTTCCCATGATAGCATACCTGCCAATTTTAAATGGAAAAACTAAGATTGGAAAACATTTCATTTACCCTTGGCGACTGAGCCACTTTGACCGATGGAGTGCTGACTCCCAAATTACTTTCATCACCCAAGGTGACCCAAACTCAAAGGAGTAGCCCTTGAACCTTCAAGAATATCCCACCCACCTCCCAAAATCCAGGATGAAAAGGAAGACCATGTGGTCAATTATATCCCAAAATTAAGGTAGCCTGAAAATGAACTTCATGTGCAGCCTAAACTGGGGCAAAACCAAAATGTCAATGTACCCTAAATTGGGGCACCACAAAAATATCAATGCACCATAAACTGGGGCATAATTAAAGTGTTAATGGATTCAAAGTGGGGCAAACCAAAAAGGTGATGGACCAACTAGGTATAAGTCAGAGTTTCATGACATCCAAACTGGGACATAAGATTGGAATACATTTACCCCAAATTGAGGCATTGGCCAGGTGAATATCAAACCCGAATTGGGGCATAAATCAAAATGGTAATACACCCAAGAGGGATTTATCTCAAGATGGAAAGGGTCAAACACATGTTGATAGATAGGCGTAATGAGCCTTACTAGCGAAAGTCTGAACGGAGATTCGGTCCTACAACCAATCATAAGTTGGCGTCAATGATGTCGTATCCAATTGGGGTAACTCAGTGAATTACTTGTCTAAACTGGCTACCATTGGTATCTGATAAGTCATCTATGTTTGGGCTTAAGTTCAATGTGTCTGTAGACGGTCCAGTCCAAAATGCTCTGAAAAAATGAACAATAATCACCTCATTTGAGACATCAACAACAGTGCTTTACTACTTCCAATCCATTCCTTCCCAGTTTGATATTTCTTCCTCTTCCATGTCCGTTGCTAATTCTGACTCTGATGACGATTGAGATGAAGGACCACAACCTGAACTTCTACTCCATCGGCCTTTAGAGAAATGAAAGCTCAACACACACATGAAAGTTATAGATGATTAAGTTAAAGTCATGCAAGCATTCGCAAAGATACAAGTTGGTACATCAAAATGTCATCCCATTTGATCAATTTACAGAAAGAATTTTTTTATGGGATATTTCTACAGACAAGGACCATTCAAATGATTAAGTCTTTTACAAGTGCATAAAGTCTACAGACATAAAACTTGCTACGGATCAACCTCAAAATCAAAGATGAGCTCAAAAAAAAAAAAAAAAAAAAAAAAAAAAAAAGGAAGAAAGAAAAAAAAAGAAAAAAAAAAAAAAGAAAAAAAAAAAAAAAAAAGAGAAAAAAAAAAGAGAAAGAGCTATACAAAATAATGAGGTTGGTTAGCATACTACATTGGAAAAATGATGGTGGAGAAGTTCAACTATGGTGCATAGACTTGGAGCAACTACTTTGAAACACTAATGATGAGTGAGTTTGATTACAAGGCATGTACATGGGGCAACTCCTTTGGAGCCCTGCTGATGGACGAGTTAAGTTATAAAGCAATAAGACAATTGGTACTCATATAATGACATATAGACACCATTTCTTAGAACCTGATTGGAGACCTGATCGTTTGTTGTGATTCACGTTGTGTGTTGAGCAGGATTTTTGATATTGGTCACTATATCCCACCCATACAGGGGTGGTCTCATCACTTTGTTGTCATCAGAGGATCTTTCTTTTTGGCTAAAGACTCTCTCTCCCGTCCATCAATCCGACGGTCTTCCACAGAGTCTACATTACATGCCCTTACTTCAAATGTCACAAAATTTTATGGTATTGTTTCTTGTGAACATATCGTCTTGTTATGCATAAATATTGTTCAATAAATCTGACTGGAATATCTATCTGTCGTTCATCATTTCGACGGCGTCCAAAAATTCCATAGTCCTTTTTTGCTAGCCGATAAAATGGCATCGCCTAGTGGAGATCAAGCCATTCTACATAAACAACCAAACACTCTCCCAATGGCAGACCCATTGGACAGTTTCTTATCTGTCCATCTGGACCTTCATCGTCATACTTGTATACAAACTTAAAGGATTTGGGCCCAAACATGGTTACAACTGATTTAGCATCTGAGCATAGCTTGTTGAAACTTGTTTTCTATCTGAGTGATACCGAGAAGAGAAAGCATTCTTTGACGTTTTTTTCTAAAGATTAGTGTAGGGTTGCATCTTCTTAAGGTTATTTCTAGTGATGACTCAAAAATCGCCTGCTTATCAATGTGTGCAGACTTGAACTTAGACACTGGGGCAAAATCACCCATTTATCCAAACATCATGAGTTTAGTTGAGCCCCCTGTCTGAAACTCTACCTAAGTTTATTTGAATGAAAGAGAAAGATGACCCATACAAATTTACAAAAAATGAAATAAAATTAAGTCATTGTCATCATTTGCCCCTCATTAAAAAAATCTGATTGCCCTTTGATCAAAGTGAAACCCATATAAATTTGGCAGGAATGAAGAACATATCAAAATTGCCTTTTAAAGAAAAGAAACATGTTTCTCTCGGTCTAGATTAAGTCAAGTCAAGGAAAGTCGATCAAATCATGATCTCTAGTTCCTCTTGGATTCCGAGCAATGTTAGTGGACAAAGTGCAGATGTTGAGCCCCATTGTGGCTACCTCAATATTTATGGAAAGTTCAACCCATTTTGGGAATGAAGAAAGATGAAGAAAGAAATTGAAAAGAACAAGAAAAAGAAAAAGAAAAATGAAAAAAAAAAAGAGAAAAGAAAAGAAAGGTGAAAGTACAGAGAAGAATGAAAGCAGAATAAGAATGGAAAAGAGAACAAGATACAAGCAAAGAAAAGAAAGAAAGATCATGGGAAAAGAGAGAAAGCTCTAGCCCGAACTACGCGGAACCTGATTCTGGAGGGACGGAAATCCCAAAGGATACGTAGGCAATTTGGGACACCCCAAATTCGGTCCAAAGGCTACACATCCAAAGGCTACACATCCAAAGGCTACATAACCAAAGGCTACACATCCAAAGGCTACACATCCAAAGGCTACACAGCCAAAGGCTACACATCCAAATGTTACAAATCCAGAGCACAAAACACGGTTACAGTTACATCATGAGCGGTCTTGAGCTAAAGTCACAGACCTGATAGGGTCGCTACTCAAGAAGCTTGACAGTTACAGTTACATCATGAGCGGTCTTGAGCTAAAGTCACAGACCTGATGAGGTCGCTACTCAAGAAGCTTGACGGTTACAATTACATCATGAGCGGTCTTGAGCCAAAGTCACAGACCTGATGAGGTCGCTACTCAAGAAGCTTGACAGTTACAGTTACATCATGAGCGGTCTTGAGCCAAAGTCACAGACCTGATGAGGTCGCTACTCAAGGAGCTTGACATCTACAGTTGTTTGTTGTACAGTGTGAACAAAAAAAAAAAAAAAAAAAAAAAAAAAAGGGGGGGGAGGAGAGTAGTTACAGCATCAGTTCAAGAGAGCAATGGTAGAATTCGGATCAAGTGCAGAATAATGCAAAAATGGGGTACTTTTATCTTCGGCCTCAATTGCCCACAATCTCGATCGAAGAGGGGCATCTGTAAGCACCCCATTTTTGCCATCCCAGCTAAACAAAGTCCTGCTGGTGTGTGGACAACAAAAGGAAGAAAGGTGATCGAAAGTTTGGATTCTTGACTGTGAACTCGAGGAAGTTTTCAATGGATCTGTGAATTTGAGGAAGTTTTCAATGGGTCCACAGCAAGGTCATGGGTTATAATTTTGCATGGATGCGTAGGTCATAGAATTATCTTCGAAACGAGACCAGAATTGCTCAATTTTGATATCAAATGAAGAAGATATGACCATTTTAGTCGGATGATACATATAAGGGAGGTTTATGAAGTTATTATAAATAATCCCAGGGGCCTTCGTGCAAATTATCCTAAGTCGGATCGTTTGAATTTCAAATCATCATATCTTAATCATCCGACATCGGATTTAGATGATCCCAAGACCATTATTCTTCATTCATGATGTTCTACAAAATGGACGTAAAAAATCCCAGGTAGAAGTCACCAGTGGGTCCCATGCAAGCTTGCATGCAAAATTATCGTCAGAACTTCAAAGCTGCATATCTTTTCCGTTCTACATCGGATTCAGGTGATTCCAGTTCCTATATTCCTCATTTTCAATGTTCTACAAAATGAACGCAAAAAAATTTGGAATAGAGGCCATCAGAAAATTCCATGCGGGATGACAGTGGAAATGACCCATGAAATGACAAGGAGAGAAAACCCAGTTAATTCCAATCAATCCAGTCAACTCAGTTCAAGCTAGTTTTGGTCCAACCTAGCTCAACCCATATCGGTTTAACTCAGTCAACCTAAGTCGGTCTCAACCCGTTTCGAACCAGTTCATTCATGTGCATAGTATTTATATATATTATATATATTATATACTATATATACATATATATATATATATATATATATATATATATATATATATATATATGTATGTATGTTATAAAATATATGTGTATATATGTATATAATATATATTATTATATGTAAATGATAATCTAAAAGATTTTGAGAAGAAAAATGAAAGAGGGGAGAGAGAAAACGTGAAAGAGAAGGGGATTTAGGGTTTTGAGATAATCCAAAAAGATTTTGAGAAGAAAAATGAAAGAGGGAGAGAGAAAACGTGAAAGAGAAGGGGATTTAGGGTTTTGAGATAATCCAAAAAGATCTTGAGAAGAAAAAGGAAAGAGGAGAGAGAGAGACGTGAAAGAGAAGGAGGCTTTAGGGTTGAGATGAAATCTAAAAGATCTTGGAGAAGAAAAAGGAAAGAGGAGAGAGGGAGACGTGAAAGAGAAGGGGTTTTCTAGAAGAAGAATGAGAAAAAGGAAAGAAAGGAAGAAGAAAAAAGAGAGAGAGGAAAAAAAAGAAAGGAAAGAAGAAAAAATGGAGAGAAAAAAAGATTTTCTAGAAAAAAGAAGAAAAGGAAAGAAGGATCTTCTAGAAAATGAGTGAAAAATTATAAATAGGAGAGAGGAGGGATCCTTTTCCAGAGAAGAGAGAGAGGGAAACGTGGGTGAGAGAGAGAAAGGTGAGTGAGAGAGAGAAAACGTGAGAGAGGAAGAAAGAAAGAGAGAAAAAAGAGAAAAGAAAGAAAAGAGAAGAAGAAAAGAGAGAAAGAGAAGAGAGAAAGAAGCAGAAGAAAGGAGAAGGAGGATTCACATTCAAAGGGGGTTGATACAACCTACAATCACCCTTCATCAATGGTTTCACTCAATTTGAGCCCAAGGTTAGTACTCTAAACAAATTTAGAGGTCGTTATAATGCCCGAATGCCAATTTTGCTTGAAAAAGGCTAATTTTCATGAAATCTCAATCATGAATGCTCTATTACATGCTTGTTAATGTTAGGATGCCTATGTCTAACATTTTTCATGAATGATAATTTGTCTAAGCTATTCAATGATGAATTTTTGATTGATATACAATGATGTTTGATGTTTTTTGTAAATTTCATAAAGTGATTTTCTGATCTGAAAATTCCAGATTTAGGGTTCAAACTTAGGACGTACATCATATGTATTTTTCTAAGCTTTTGAAGCCCAAAATTTTATGGGAGTCTCTCTGATATGATAGAAGACTACCCTAAAAATTTCGTTCCATTTGGAATTGGGGAAATATATCAAAAAATTTGTCTTTGACATTGCTATTTTTCTCGGATGTAATGCAATCCTCCATCGGAAAGTCTCTAGACAAAGGCCTTATGGCCATAATCAGAAAATCCACTTAACATGAACTTTTTAGACATGAAAGTCTTCTAAAAAATGGCACTGGTTTCATATTTTTTCCATTTTTCTTTGAATTGATATCAATTTTTAAGTGCATAGTGCTTTGATTTCAGATCTATCATGATGTGCTGATTTGCATGATTGAAAAGAGTCATTTTTCTCAAAGAAAATATACTGTTTTAACTTGTTTTTCTTAATGAAATTTTAGATCAGACAGTTATCTACATAGATATATGTTTGTATTTAATTTTCATTAAGCATAGAATTTTATTTGGAATTTATGGTGCAACTGGTCAAAAATCTGGAACAGACCTGACCAGTGTATTTGCCTGTACTTGGGGAATATTTTCGACCTGCCTATGGTATCTTGTAGGATTAGCTTTCTTGAGACAAAATGTTGGCCTCTGAGTCTTCTTTCCAGGGATATCTTTTAAGAATTTTTTGAGTAAGTACAGTGCCTTATGTGCCCATTTTGGTCCAGCCTGACAAAGCTGTCATCTTGCTGCGTGTTCCATCATGTTTTGATTGATTCTCATATGCTTTGGTTGTTTCTCACATTCCATATTTGATGTTATATTTGTTCACATGCTATGTTCGGATGCTCGTATGCATACACTACTATAATTGGAATGGTCACACTGCCATAATTGGAATGGTCACACTGCCATAATTGGAATGATCACACTGCCATAATTGGAATAATCACATTGCCATGATTGGAATGCTACACATGCTTATTGCCATATTTGTCTGCTACACTTGCTCACATGCTATATTGGATGATTACTGCCATGTTTGGTTGCACACTTACCATGTTTGTATTGATTCACATGCTCACTTGCCATCTTTGATTGATTTGTTGCTAAATTTGAATATATTTCCAACATATTCGGATGCTTACACTGCTATATTTAAGCTCACATTGCTATGTTAGATTGTTTACATTGTACAACAACTAGGGCAAGATACACCCTAGAATGAAAATAATTGAACAATTAGGGTAAAAAAACCCTAAAAATGGAAAAATAGCAATTAGGGTAGAAAACCCTAAAAAAATGAAGATCACAATGAAAAGGGATAGGAAACCCTAAAAACCTAAAAATGGAAACAATAAAAATAGTAGGAATTTAGGTCTCATCCCTAGATCCTATTCACAAAAATGGAAAGAATTTGGTACACATCCCAAATAAAAATAGTAGGAATTTAGGTCTCATCCCTAGATCCTATTCACAAAAATGGAAAGAATTTGGTACACATCCCAAATAAAAATGATAGGAATTTAGGTCTCATCCCTAGATCCTATTGACAAAATTAGAAATAATTTGGTACACATCCCAATTAAAAATGGTAGGAATTTAGGTCTCATCCCTAGATCCTATTAACAAAAATAGAAAGAATTTGGTACACATCCCAAATAAAAATGGTAGGAATTTAGGTCTCATCCCTAGATCCTATTGACAAAAATTGGAAGGATTTGGTACACATTCCAAATCCAACTCTCACAAATTTTCGAACTACGTCGTACCTGATTTCTAGGGCAAACCCTAGAATACGTAGGCAATTTGGGAATCCCAAATACGGTACAAAGCCACCCATCAACCATACATCCAGCATAAACTTCAACTTGAACAACAAAGAATCTAATTGAAGCACATGCATAAATCACTTCCATAATCTTTAATCACACAACCCATTTTCGAACTACGTTTTTGGACTTGATTTCCAGGATTGGAATACGTAGGCAGTTTGAGATGTCTTACACGTCTCAGATTCAGTCCAAGACCGAACCATCTTTGGTCCGGTTCACTGTATAATATTGTACATTACATTTACTTGTTTATTTGCTTTAAAACATGATTGGCTGAACCCTAGGTTAGAATAACTTAGCAACTTGGTTTAGGACATCCCCCATTGAACCCTAGTCATCCAGTTGACCAAGCACAGTCAAAATTAGAATTTAAGGAAAGTTTAGGAGGCCGATATTGATCGGGCGGTTTGGGTGCCTAACACCTTCCCATAACCGTACCCTGAATACTTACCCGATCTCTTGCAGACCAAAGAACTGATACATTGGGTCACGAGTCAATAGAAGTCTTACCTTAGGGTGAGGCTACATTTTTAGAGGTCCTAGACCTTAATCTAGGTGGCGACTCCAACAGAACAAATCGATCTTCATCGATACAGGATACACATTTCCATCCCGAGGAGGATCACGTCGATTTTCCATTGTCCTCACAATAGGCATTTGGAAAGAATCAAGAATCATATGGTCGCTGCTACAGTCGCACCATATGCGACCTTAGGGTATCGACCATAGGCAGTAGGGTCAATACAGTATGAGACCATAGGACCAATCAGACACCTATTAGTGCTTTGTTTTAGTTTTCTACTACTGTAACATGTTATATATGAACCCTAACTTAAATTCATTTCACTTTTAGGTTGTTAAATTGATTGAAAGGGAATTTCAAGACTTAGATAGAGATCGAGTATTGCTAACAGGTGAGGGAACAAGACCTAAGCTAATTAGCTAATAACAAGCTATTTTACTTATTAAGTCCAATGCCATGAATGATTCTATGATTTTATGCTTATAATGTGCATCTCACATGTCATCCAATATTTCTACTATTACTGCTTATGCATTTTTAATTCTGTTTATTTATAACATGATGATGATGATGATGCTAGGAATAGGCATGTGATTGTATGTGTGTGGTTGGTGTATTGGATGCTAATGGAGTATTAGAGGGAGGACGTGGCATGGTAGTCTTTGACCTCATCACTAGACTCTAGCTCTATCTCTACTCTAGTCTTGCCCACTAACATCATCGTATCACCATTACCTTAGCAGAACTATTACATCGTAGGCATCAAGGGAGGTGGTCTCGGACCATGTGGTCTCTGACTCTATCGGGGGGCCTTAGCTTTATGTCTATGGATGTAATGAGGGATGTTGGGGTGAGGCCTTGGATACACTATTTGGCATTAGGATTGGTTAGTTGTGAGCCCAGTTTGCAAGCCCTCACCAGCAGGGACTTATGTATTGATATGGGTAGGGCATCAGGGGAAGTATTGGCGGTGTTTGATCCGGACACTTTAGCTTTATCTCTATTCCATGGTGGGTGCATGTGGGATGACACTGTTGTTTGATCCATTGGGTAGATTCACACACTCGTGTATAGAGGTGTGGGGGCCACCAAATCTTTTTATAGCACATTACAAACTTATAAACCAGACTAAAGATATGAATTGAATGCATGCATATATTTGTTGCATTGTTTTCTTTGCTCACTGAGCCATGATGTTTGCTCACCCTTTCGACGTTGAATATTTTTAGTTAATGATGCAGGACCTACTATTGAAGAATATGTAAATGTGTCGATGTATGGACACGTTGCGGCCATTAACGTAGAAGCTGTTGAAGATGTGCATGATTCATCATGCAAGTGCAACCAGTGTATTTTTTATTAGTTTAGTTATATTTGATTAATGAAACATGTAATGAATTATTTACTTTTATGTCTTTAGTTTTAGAGAATAATTGAGATAATTAATTATTTATTATCACTGTTAGACACTCTGTTCATTATCTGTAAGACTTTCGCTTATTTGTTTATTACCTCTGATTATTACTGTGGAATATGTGTGTGGTTTGATATGGTGGGTACGACCTATATGAGATCTTGGTTGAACCATTGGTTTATTGGCGGTTCATCACACTAATCTGGTTAGACCAGAATTGGGGTGTGACAATCCAGATACTAGAAGATATGCTTAGAGCATGCACCCTAGACTTCAATACCAAGTGAGATGAAAACTTGTTGCTGATGGAGTTTACCTATAATAACAGTTATCAATCTACGATAGGCATGGCTCCATATGAATCCTTGTATTAAAGGAGGTATAGAATGCCATTGTATTGGATGAAATCAGTGATAGAAGAATTTTGGGGCTAGAAATCATGCAAGAGACCTATTATAAGGTCGACTTAATTAGAGAGATGATCAAAATCGCTCTGTGAAACCTACACCTAAAATTCCTTTACTAACCCAAATTCCTTTTGTGTTAGGTCTCAAGACATTGACTGATGAAGCACCTATTCCACCCGAACCAAAGCTCAAGCTCTTCTGACCCCATCTGGAAAATTGATATTTAGCTGAGAATTCCCAGCTCAGCTGTGACTCAATGATCGGGAGAACTCTCCCCACCGGGTCAATTAGGGCTACTACTCTTGCTTCTGGAAAGAGAAAGTCCTACTTCTCTTCCTTGCTTGGCTAGCTTGTTGAGCGAAGAGCTTTCTCTTGCTCTTTCTTTGCTTCGCTAGCTTAATAGCTTTCTTTCTAAGCTTTGCCTATATCTATTGTAAAAATGGAATAGTTCTTGATTTCCTTCTCTATCCGAAGCAATAACTTCTTGGAAAGCCAACCATCTTGTTTGTAAGTTATTTGAGTGCCTGTGATCAATGCAGACCCGATGATTCTATCCGAGCCTTAGGTGAGTCTTCACTGCATACACTTGGTAATATAAGGTGTCCTAGTAGACCTTGGGTCAAGAGGATATGCATTCCAAAACATCTAGGCCAAAGAGTTGGTCAATAAGCTGTATTTTAGCCCAACCGATGGAATGCACCGGTGTAATGTTTATCCAGTTGAGTTTAACCAATTGAGCTTGAGCGAGTCACTCTCTCTCCCTAATTCCCTATAAAAGGGGGATTGAGCGCTCCTTTTCTCCTTTCCTAAGACCTTGAGAGTGAGAGTGAGGAGAAGAGAAGAAAAGAAGTAGAAGATGGAGAAGAGCCCAAGGATCTCAAGCCCTAGCTCATTTGCTTAGAGGTAAGTATCTACCTCCTTCATTCCTTCTCCTTGGTAAATGAATGCTAGAATCATCGTGGTTGAGCACCATTAATGGTGACCACCCTTGATGACTTAGAAACCTAGGTATAGGTTTACCCAACTCCATTGAAGGAGTTATTTAAGGTAGGTTTCCTTATTTCTTCCATCTTGTTGGTGAATAAATGCATAGATGCTGGGTAGTTGAAGCTCCATTAATGGAGATGCCATTAATGACCTAGATCTAGGGTTGTATTTCACCAACTCCATTGAGGGAGTTATTGGAGCCATAAATGGCTCCCATTATACCAAATAATGGTGGAAATGAATTCCCTACCAACTAAAATGGAAATACTAAGGTGGAGGACCAAGTTCCCAAGCTTGGAAACCTTGCTTGGCTCGTGACATGGTTTTTGGGTCTGAATCGGTGCCACGTACTGGATCTACGAACATGACCATTCGTCCGGTTAGCATGAAACTGTGGTACCGCCATGGAATATGCCTTATCTTATGACTAATGAACTAATTGGAGTTTCAAATCGGAGGCAGGATCCTCTGCAATTTCCTTAACCGTTCCACTGGTTCCCCATGGATCCGCTTGATTCAGATCTTTCATTTTAGGCTTAATGTAAACGGAGCCATTATCGGATAAATGATCACCCGGTCTTGCTTTCGAAAAACCTACTAAAATCCAAGGGTTTGTATCAGTATAAAAACTGGATGACCAATTGGATGGTCGAGCATTCGCTCATTCTTTCGATGCCACTTACATAGAAAATACTCTAAATGTTTACCAGTTGAGCATATTGGTGGAACCCTCTACCGGTTCCATCTACCAGTTCAGTCAGTGTGGGCCTATAAGCCTTGTAATGAGTAGGAAGACTATCATTTTGGTTTTCAATCTTTCATGGAACCCAAGCATTGACTCTAAGACTTGTCTATGCCGGTTCAAAGCTATGAAACAAACCTAATGAAACGTTATATGCTTAATTAGGTATTAAACAAGGGTGATCATTGAAGTCTTTTTTTTTTTTGGCTTCAAATACTGCTGCACTTCTTGTTCAATTAGGTAAGGGGTCTAGTCCTTAGACATAGGACATCTTAATAACATGTTTACATTCCTAGTAACATGCTTACTTTTTATTTAATTGTATGCTTTTCATGATGGCTATGTAAGAACATGCATTTGCATTATAATAACTATGAATGTTTGAATGATTGTTTGGGTATGGTGGACGTGTGGAGTATGGGAGTACAATACATTGGTCACATTCTTGATGCTAGGCTCTAGCAGGAGCACGGTGATCCATGGGAGTGGAGTCAGGGTTCGCCGTTAGAATATAGTTTTATTTATAAATTTATGCGACCATGTATGATGGCTTGTTTGACTCATAGGACTACGGGTCCACGAGTCATGTTGGATTGCAACCATGTATGGTAGTGGTTCGTATGATGCATGGGAGTGTCGGCACATGGATCACATTGGATTATAAACACGCTAATGGTAGACACGATATTCTATGGGAGTAGAGCCGGGGTTCTCTGCTGGCGGATAGCATGATGGCTATGTCGACATGCTAATGGGGGCACGGTGATCCATGAGAGTAGTGATCTGGGGACTTCTCCTAGCAGGCAGCCAAAATGAAATGAATGAACATAATAGACATAAGTGGTGCCATTCTTTGTTTTCTATGTCCCTCCAGTAAGGGTAAAGATACTGGCATAGCTATGCACTCCTAAAGGTTGGGCAACCCTAGGGGGAGTCAGTGACATAAGGGTGTACAGTAGCTGACGTATGTAAGGTCTACGGTGGGAGGTGACGAACCCTGTAAGGATGGGTGACCCCAAGGGGGGAGTTAATTGTAGAAGTCATTTAGCGGCCTGGGGTTGTTTGTTCATCTTCTATCTTCGCCTAGGATATTGAAACACAAACCTAAGACCTAATATAAAATAAGTTGCATATCATATCATTGATTATTGTATGTGCATAGCATGTGATACTAGATTTCTCACTGAGTTGGGATGTGAAATCACCCTGATGTCGATACTGTTTTTCAGATCCTTCTACATGTGACTTATCTAATGCTGTTTTGATGGAGTCTCCCTTGGCTAGTGTGACTGCTGGCCCTAATGATGTTGGTGGAGAACAGGGAGAAGGCTGCACCTGCAACGACTACGTTTACGCATGACTTAACCCTCCCCTTACTTTCTCCCTTCCCCAATATATACTCTGGATATTTGATTATTTTTATTGGTAGACAAAGAGGTCTACCAAGAACAATGTAACAGATTTACTCTTTTTATTTGGCATGTGTATATGGATATTATGATATTTTATGAAGAACAACTAGTTTGTAACAGATAATATGATATATAGTATGGGATATGTTATCATTTAGGTGCATCTGTCAATATTAAATACTTCCTCTTATCTTATTATTGTTTTTTGATTATTATGGATATTGCATGTGTAGACTGTGGGATTTATTTTGTAATTACTGTGGTAGCGATATTATATGTATTTCGGTGCCACAAGGGTTGACCCGAATATCACGTCCAATTCTCCAGAATGGTCTGTGACAACACTGGTATCAGAGTAAATCATTTTATATTACTTATAAGTCTTTCCTACAAATGTGTTTTCCCGTGTCAGTGGCAGATGCATAGGTTAACTAAAAGACATGTATGAACCAACAGTAGTAATAGGGACAACAATAATTTAGTCACCAATTATGAGAACTAAGCAAGAGAATAATGTACAAGTAAGAACAATATATAGATATATGTATGTCTATTGAGTACAAAATAGAGTACAGTCTATAACCCAAACAGTTACCCTATACAGATAATAAGTACCAAAAAGTAAGTGCTGGTGTCAAATACATCGTAAAAAAAGATAGTGTGATCACTGAGGATCACTAGTAGATGGTGAAGCAGGCATTATGGAGGCTCAAACTTGTCGGAGATCCTCATCAATGGCATCTTGATTCCTCACTATGGTCTGCTGAACACGCTGCATGCCAACTAGCTCCTCTATGATTTTCCACTGACCCTCTTGGATAGCGGTAAACATTTCCTCAACTCAAACTTTGCGCCCTCAAGCCCTAGCTACTGCTATATGGGTGGAAGCCCCATTTTCTATTGGGACTTCCCTCTCGCTATCACTATCCTCCCTGACAACTACTCTGCGTGCCACTGGATGTCTTCGACGTGCTCTCTTGTGTGGCTTTTTGATTGCCTCAAGCTCCGATTCAGACATCACCACTTCATGCAGCTTCATCCAAACAACGTGGTCCAACCAAATGAGGAGGACTCCTTCCCATTATCCATTTCCACTCTAGAAAAGCTCACCCTAAAGTGAGCAAAGATATGGGACAGTAGACAACCATATGGCAATCTTCCTTCTGAACCCAGGTGGTTTGTTAAGAATAGCATGTGTCTCAAGATGATATATGGGAGACATAGCTACTCTCCTCGAAGTATATAGTGCAACATGTACATACCAAATGTGTTTAGCTCATCCCTATGTCCAGCCCTGGGGAGTATGTTGTGCTGGATGATGTGACTGATAATCCTAAGAATGGGTCTGTAGTTGGGCTCAATATTTCTGTCTTCTAGATCCAGCTTGTCAGGAAGGATGAGCTCCCTCCTTAAGATGATCCACTGATCCTCTGGGTAGCCTACAACCAGATGAGGCCCAAAATATACAGTTCTTCCAGCAGTGGAAACGTTCAGTATTTTGCCCAGACTGGCGATGCTTATAGTCATACATATGCCTTTTACCATGCTAGTAAGATGTAGCACACCTGTCTTGTCAACAGTATAGCCCAAATTGCAAAAGAAATGCCTCACCAAGTTGAGGTATATGTTATTCCGAATGCACAAGGCTGGGGTCCAACCTACTGCATCAAAATGCACCCCAGTAGCAAACATGATCAGTTCCTCTAAGACAACGTAATCCCCTACCACGATCTTGGCTGTACTGAACTTTCCCCACTTTTGGCTACAGTCATATGATAGGAAGCGTACCCTATCAACCCTTCTAGATGGGATGATTCTACCCTCCTTGCGACGTATCATAATGCCTATAGGTTGGGCAAATAGAAGAATCTTAGTTAGAATGTGGTTAGGCATCATGTGTAATGGGTTAAACAAGAAAGACATGATTTCCCCAAGAAAGTGAAGTGGAGAAAACAATGCCCTAACCCTAGGAGGCCACCATTATGTGGGATTGAACCTAGGTATGCCCAATGAAGTAGAACAAAAAGAGTAAGGGAGATAGCATACCTAAAATTGGAATAGATGGTGCTTTATCGCCCAATGTGATTGGAAATCAGTATGAACAGGTGGAGAAATCTTTGGAAATTGGAGGAAACCCTATTTCTCTCCTTTCTCCCAAACATTATCTAGTATAGGGGAGAAAAATTTTTTGTATGGGCTCCAAATGAGAAACCATGAGCCTTTTTATAGGATTCTGGCTTTCGCGGTACCGATAGATGGGTCACTTAAGCCCTGCTACCTTTTCGTGCTACCAATTGACCAAAAATAGAGCCAGTTGGACTTTTGGGCACCAAAGATTAACCAAAGTCATTTATAATTTATTGGAGTTATGTAATACTGCTTCGTGCCTCTGATATATTTGTAAAGTAGAAAATGTTATAAGTGTTCAATCGACAGAATAACTAGATGAACAGTCATCTGCCACTTCGTTCGCTTGACCTACTAGAAATCAGGTTGGTCTACAAATGATATGAACCGGATGACTAATCAAAAGTTAGTTTACTCGGTGTCGATCATCTGCTTTCCCTAATAAATTAAGGGGATTACTAACTGGTCCCACCCAACCAGTAAAGCGTGCTGTTGGTTACTACTACCAATTCAAGAAATTAGCTTAAATTGGACTTGAATCATGGAAATTTGTGGTGCATTGTTTATAACTGCCATAACATTAAGTGTTTAAGGTATTGTTATGGTTTAATTAGATTTATAGTTGATACTAACAATGGGCATTTATAGATTTGCCCTATCAATCTACAAGATTGACAGGCAATGCCTCCAAGGAGAAGACCTAGAGGGGGGAATGCCAATGCAAACCCTCTGACTGAGGATGAGGGTAGTATGGGCTAGGGTCATTCAAATTCACCACCACGTATACCACCACCACCTCCTCCTCCTCCGCTACTGGTAAATCTTCTACCACAACCTCCAGTGCAAATGGCAACAGATATGGTGACATATATGGGTGGTTTGGTATGAAACCTGGAAGACCAAAAAAGGAATACAACTGCAGTCTTTAATAAATTATTGGCTGCTCTATGTGGAGTGCCTCCAGTTCCACCAGTTCCAAGAGAAGCACAGAGTGCAAGAATACCTCTAATTGCTCCTGCACTGCAAGTGCATGAGCAGGTGCCCCTTGTACCACCCGTTCATCATGATCTGGCACCAGTGCTTGCAGTTAATACTAACCCTACTGTGGCAAGCATCCATTTACAACCTCAATTAGACAGGGCAAAGATGATGAACATTTTTCAGCGTATGCACCTGCTGAAGTTTACGAGGGTGGATACCAATCCGATGTAGCTGGCTATTTGGATCCAAGTGATGGAGAAGACCTTGGAAACCCTTATGTGCTCAGAGGCACAAAAGTTATTATGTATTACCATTCAGCAGAAGGGGTGCCCTATGATTGGTGGAAGGGCATCCAACCTACCTTGATGTGATGCCATGGAGAGATCACATGGCAGATCAATAAATAGGCATTCTATAAGAACTTCTTCCCCCAGAATATTAGAGATCGGAAGGAGGTTGAGTACCTCAATTACACTTAGGGGAGTAATACTATTGTGGCATCTCAACAGAAATTCAAGGAGCTCTTCTACTTCTCTCCCGCATCCATAAGGGATGAAGAGCCTAAGCTGAGGCGCTTTATACAAGGTTTAAGGGGGGACATCAAGGTGACAGTGGAGTCCATGAGATTAACGGAGTATAGCGACATCGTCTAAGTGGGAAAAAGTGTTGAGGATTCGAACCATCAGAATTACCAGGTCAAAAGAGACCCATGAGCTTCACTGATAACCGCCCCAACAAGCAATTTTGGGGTAACTACCTGTCACACCCCAATTCTGCACTATTCAGAATGGTGTGATGAATCGCTAATAAACCAACGGTTAAACCAGGATCTCAAATAGGCTGTGTCCGTTTGCTTAAACCATACACATCCACAACCATAATCAGAGTAAATACACAATAGCGGAAGTCTTAAATATTAAATGAACTGAGAATCTAAATGTGATAATCATAAATAAAATACCAATTGTCTGTCATTGACTGAGACATAAGTAATTAAAATAATCAATTACATATATTCAATAATCCAAATAAAATCTAATCGAAAATGCATGAGTTGCATTCACATGACGAATCATGCGTCTCCATTATATCTTCTGCGTCCATCGCCGCAACATGCCCGAATGCGGGAGCACTCATATAATCTTCCACGGTCATACCTGCATCATCAACTAAAATATTCAAATTCGAAAAGGGTGAGCACACATCACCGCTCAGTGAGCAAACAAAACAATGCAACAAACATATGCATGCATTCAATTCATATCTGTGGTCTGGTATATAAGTTTGCAATGTGCTATAGAAAGGTTCGGTGGCCGCCTCACCTATATACACTAGTGTGTGAAGGTGCCCAATGAATATCGATATTGTCGTCCCACACGCACCCACCATTGCAACAGTGTACTCAATGGTTATCGGCATTAAAGTACCACATGCTCCCATACCAACACGTAAGCCCCTATTCGCGAGGGCTTGCAAACTGGGCTCGCAACTAACCAATCCTAATGTCAAACAGTGTATCCAAGGCCTTACCCCAGCATCCCACAATACGTCCATAGAGATAGAGCTAAGGTTCCCCGGCAGAGTCAGAGACTACATTGTCTGAGACCACCTCCCCTGATGCCCTATGACGTAATAGCTCTGCTAAGGTAATAGTGATACGACGATGTTAGTGGACAAGACTTGAGTAGAGATAGAGCTAGAGTCTGGTGACCAGGACACACCATAATGTCACGTCCTCCCCCTGATGCTCCACTCGCATCAAGCACACTAACCACACACATACATTCACATGCCTATTCCTAGCATCATCATCATCATCATGTTATAAATAAATAGAATTAAATATGCATGAACATTAATAGCAGGAATATTGGTTGACATGTTGAATGCACATTACAAGCATACACGTATAGAATCAGTCATGGCATTGGACTCAATAAATAAAAATAGTTTATTATTAGCCAATTAGTTTAGGTCTTGTTCCTTCACCTTTAATTGAGTGTAGATCCTCTTTCAAGCTTTAAGAATCACTTTTAGATCACTAGGAAAACCTAACAAGTCGACAGATTTTAATTAGAATTAATTCCAACAGTTTTAAGCTTGTTGTACTGCTAGGGTCGCAGGTTGGGTCGCAGGTAGGGTAGCAGTTTTCTGAGACCCCAGGGTGTAGGGACAGTTACCCATCGACCCTAGGTGCAACTACAGCCTCCCTGGACTTCCCAAGAGCATGGTGTCGATCCTATGGTCTAGTAGGGTCGGTTACCAATCGACCCTACGTGTTACCACACATAGTTTGAGTCGACCTTTCATCCTACAGTCCATTCTTTCATGTTTGGATCTTTTGGCTTACTTTTATAGTCCATTCTATGACTGTTCTATGGCTCAAAACTCCAAGTTACACACTTTACTTTGTTTACAATGATTTCCTCCATGGATTCCATTGGAATCTATCCATAGATGGATGATTTGGGTTTCTCCTGGATCCTACCTTCTTCATAAACTATTCTAGGGTCTTACATAATTTATGGAGAATGTATTCATACCTTAAGCTTGCTGAGATTCAGAGATTTCTCTGAATTTCTTCTCCTTAGTCTTCTTCTCCAATTCTCCTTCTCTTATCCTTCTCTTCTCTTTCTCTCACTTTCAATTAGGGTTTCAAAAGGAGTGAAAGAGGCTAAGGGACGTCCTATTTATAGAGAAAAACCTCCCAAAATAAGTCCCATCGAGATTAGGAAAGGATCCCCTTGAAATTAGGAAAGTTTCCTAATTACGGTTTCAATCTGTCATCCTAGGGTCGATGCTAGGGTCGCAGGATCCGTCGACCCTAGGGTCTCAAATCATCCGATCCTAGGACTAAAAATCATGGGTTGGACTCTGTTCAGGTGGGGTCGACCCTACCTGTTTAGGCATGCGACCTTACCCTCAAATTTACTGTTTCTGGGTCAATTTCATACCTGGTCTTGGGATTTCCTTCACGCACTTGATCCACTTGGCTCGACCATGATAGTAGACCTGGTACAAGGTGGTAAGACCATTTAGTTTGATACGGGTCTTACAACTCCCCCCTTCTTATTAAAAGTTTCATCCTCGAAATTGGTACATACCTTTCGAGTCGAAAAGATAAGGGTATTGCTTTCGCATAGCATTCTCTTCCTCCCATGTGATTTCTTCTATATCTCTGCTTCTCCAAGTGACTTTAACATAATAGATGTCACGGTTTCATAGTCGTTGAACCTTTCAGCTAGTGATTTCAGTTGGTGCTACTTTAAATGTCAAATCATCCGTCAAATCAAGTGGATCTACTATCAAAACGTGTGTTGGATCTTTGACGTACTTCTTCAACAATGAAACATGGAATACATCATGCACACTTGACATAGATGGTGGTAGTGCTAACTGGGAAGCCACTTTTCCACGTTTGGCTAGAATCTCATATGGCCCGACATATCTCGGACTTAGTTTCCCTTTCTGTCCGAACCGTTTTAAACCTCGCATAGGTGATACTTTCAAGAATACCTTATCACCTATAACGAATTCAAGGTCTCGGCGTCGAGTATCTGCATACTGTTTCTGACGATTCTGAGCCGTTCTAACTCTTTCCTTGATAATGTCGACTACTCAACATGTCTCTTCAATAAATTCTGGTCCAACAATGCTACGTTCTCCAACTTTATTCCAAAACAAAGGAGTTCAACACTTCCTACCATACAGTGCTTCATAGGGTGACATCTATATAGTAGCCTGATAGCTGTTGTTATAAGCGAACTCGATCAATGGTAATTTTCATCCCACGATCCTTTAAAATCAATTACACAGGCTAGAAGCATGTCTTCTAAAATCTGAATGGTACGCTCCGACTGTCCGTCTGTCTGAGGATGGAATGCAGTACTAAACTTCAATGTTGTACCCATAGCCTTTTGCAATCCTTCCCAAAACTTTGAAGTAAATCATGGATCTCTATCGGACACAATGCTTTTAGGTACACCGTATAATCTGAAAATATTACCCACATACAACTTAGCTAACCTCTCCAGTGTATACTGAGGTCGTATAGCTATAAATCGAGCCATTTTAGTCAGGCGGTCTACAATCACCCAAACCGCGTCAACTACTCAGGGAGTCAATGGTAACTCGCTGACAAAGTCCATAGTGATGCAGTCCCATTTCCACGCTGGTTCTGGTAACGGCTGTAACAGTCCTACAGGTCTTTGTCATTCAGCCTTCACCCTCTGACAATTTAGGCATTGAAACATGAATTTAGCTACATCTTCTTTCATTCCTCTCCACCAATATAATTTTTTTAGATCATGATACATTTTTGTACTTCCAGGATGTATCGAATAGGCGGTGGTGTGGGCTTCCTTCATTAGTCGGTGTCTAATGTCCAAACTTTTTGTTTCAGGTACCCATATTCTTCCTTTGTACTTCAGTACCTTTTCATCGTCCAAGGTGAACTCAGGGATAGTCCTACCTTTTTCAATGTCCTCTTGTACCATTCTTAGATAAGGGTCTGATTTAATAGCTATCTTCACTTCATCAATTATATCAGGTACAATCTTTAATTTGGCCGACATATTTGAAAATCGAAGAATAAACCCTTGGTTGGTTGGTTCACCCGGTGCATCTAACATGAACTGCTCATTACCGTTATTGAACATTTTTTCGATAGTACACATTGCGGCAGTTGTGTTAACCTCTCCTTGAGATTTTATCATTGCTTTTCTACTCAGCGCATCAGCTACCACATTAGCTTTCCCCGGATGATACTGGATATCACAATCATAGTCTTTCAATAGTTCTAGCCATCTTCTTTGTCTCATATTCAACTCCTTCTGATTAAAGAGATAAGTAAGACTCTTATGATCTGATTTAATCTGAAATTTCTCTCCGTACAAGTAATGTCTACATATCTTGACAGCATGTACCACTGCCACTAATTCCAAGTCATGAGTGGGATAGTTCTTCTCATGTGTCTTCAGTTGTCTTAAGGCATATGCAATTACTTGTTCTCCTTGCATAAGTACGCATCCTAAACCCAATCCTGACGCATCAGTGTACAAAATAAATGGCTGTCCTCATATAGGAATAGTCATGACCGGAGCAGATATCAATCTTGCTTTAACGTTTGGAAACTCTTCTCACATTTATCAGTCCAAACAAACTTTTCGCCCTTCTTAGTCAAACTGGTGAGAGGTACGGTAATTCGGGAATAGTCTTCCACGAATCATCGATAATACCGAGCTAGACCTAGGAAACTTATAATTTTTGCAACGCTCTTCAGCGCTTCCCACTTCACAATGGCTTCAATCTTGCTAGGATCCACTTTAATTCCTTCAGCGGATACAACATGACCTAGGAAAGCGACTTCATTTAGCCAAAACTCACACTTTGTAAATTTGGCGTAAAGCTTCTCTTTTCGTAATCGCTGCAGAGCGACGCTTAGATTCATAATATGAGTTTCCTTGTTCTTAGAGTAGACCAATATATCATCAATGAATATAATGACTGACGTATCCAACATATCATGGAATACCCGATTCATAAGTTCCATAAAAGTTGCTGGTGCGTTAGTCAATCCAAAAGCCATGTTCAAAAATTCATAATGTCCATATCTTGTCCTGAATGCTATCTTGGGAATATCACCGTCCTTAATCTTCAACTGATGGTATCCTGATCGAAGATCTATCTTGGAGAAGACCTTGGCACCTTACAACTGATCGAACAAGTCATCAATCTGAGGTAATGGGTACCGATTCATAATTGTCAGCTTATTCAGTTCCCGATAGTCTATACACAGTCGAACACTACCGTCCTTCTTCTTTACGAATAATACTGGTGCTCCCCATGGTGATATGCTAGGCCTGATGTAACCCTTGTCCAGTAGTTCTTGTAACTGTACTTTTAATTCCTTCAGTTCAGTAGGAGCCATTCGATAAGGTGCTTTAGATACTGGTGTGGCTCCGGGTAACAGATCTATAAGAAACTCTGTAGCTCGGTCGGGTGGTAGTCCTGGTAGTTCTTCAGGAAATACATCTGGAAAGTCATGCACGACATCAATATCCTCCATTCGTGGTGCTTCCTTTGTGATGTCGACCACTGATACTAGATACCCAACTCCTCCTTTCTCGAGGCATTTCTTAGCCTTTAATGCAGAGAGGATGAGCTTTCGTTTACGGGGAAGTTTGGTTCCCACAAAACTGAACTCTACTCCTTCCTTGTCTTTAAATGTCAGCTTCTTTTTGGCACATAATAGGTTCGCAGAATGCCGAGCTAACTAGTCCATTCCCAAGATGACGTCAAAGTCTACCATCTCAAGTTGAATCAAGGTTGCATCCAAAGTTTTCTCGTCAATAAGAACTGGACATGGTCCATAACCTTTTTCTAATTCCACTTCTAATCCCATCGGCGATCGTACAAGCAGTTTATAGTCTAAAGATTTGAGGGGTAGGTTCAGCTTCTTTCCAAATGACACAAATATAAAAGAATGAGTAGCTCCTAAATCAAAGAGTACTCTGGCAGGAATGCCATTAATAGGTACAATACTTGTGATTTGTTTTAATTTAGTCTACATGCTCACACAATGTTACACAAAATGAAAGGTTCAGGTCATACCTGTGACCACATCAGGCGATGCGACAGCATCCTCAGATGTAACAGCATAAACTCGTCCTTGCTGTAGTTGCTTCTTGGGCTTAGGACAATCCCTTGAAATATGTCCCACTTGATTGCAGTTAAAATACCTTATTCCTTCACTATTTTGCTTTGGTTACGATGGGGATGCTGAAGTAGTCTTGGCTACAGCATTGAAGCCTTGAGTACGAAAGGGTTTGAATGTCCTTGTATTCCCTCCATTATATAAAGTTCCAGTTGGCCTTTTAATACCCCTGTTTTGAGCAAAATAGCTCTCTTTCTGGCTCGACTCTATTACTCGAGCAATTTATACCGCTTCATTGTAAAGTTTCTTTTCCAAGCCCAGAACATGTTCACGAATATTTCCCCTAAGTCCCATGACGAACCTTCGGGTCTTCATATCCTCCGCTTGCATACTAACTGGTGCAAAGAAGAACAGCTCCTCATAACGCTGTTCATATGCATCGATAGTCATTTGTCCCTGATACAAACTCAGGAACTCTTTCTCCATAGAATCTCTGAAACTTCTAGGAAAGTACTTCTCAAAGAATGCCTCCTTATATATACCCCAGGTCAGCTGGGCATGCTTTGTTAACAGATAAGTCTGTGGGGACTTCCACTAGTGGTGTGCATCATCTTTCAGAATGAATATTGCACACAGTACTTTCTCATTCACATTCACTGTCATCATCATAAAATTCATCTCCATGTCATCAATCCAGTGTGTTGGCCACAAAGGATCAGCTGACTTACCATTATATTCCTTGGGCTTCATCTTCAAGAAAGGCTCGACCAGCCTGGGGTGGTCCAGCTGATATGTAGCGTAGGCCCCATACATAGGTGGTTGGTATTGATAGCCACCTTGAGCTACTTCCGGGTTCTGCACTTGAGCCTGCATGATCGGAGTTTAAGGTGCATGGGGTACCGTGTTACTTCCCCCTAGTATTGTGCTTGCCTGTCCTGTTGGCATCGGTGTCGTCTGTGCAGCTGGGAAAGCCATGCCTATGGCAGCTTGAATAGTAGCTTGTACCTGTTGTATTTGCTACAGCTGTTGTGCCAAGTTCATTACAGTTGTAGCCAGGTCTGTAGTTGGGGCTGGCAAGTTAGTAGGGTTTGCCTGGCCATTAACCACGGATGGTGCCATATTCAGATCCTTCTGTGTCTCAGGATGTATATGGTTGTCTTCCTCTACAGGTGGTGGTGGTGGAATAGAGTTACGACTTTGTCTGGTCACTCTTCACCCAGCCATTTTCTGTTCTGATGATGGTAGTGCTTGTAACCAATCATAGCACATGTGAGGCAATCAATATAGTTCTTCCCCAGTCAAAAATCCAACCAATCAAGATAATTTTCCAATTTTTCAGATCATTCTGATAAAAATACTGTATTTTCCATCATAAGGTCGATGGTAGGGTCGATCATTATGCGTGTAAGAAGGTAGAGGGAGGTCGTCGTGTGGACTTGGCTAGTCTAGCCTTGTTCGACGTGGAGAGGGCATTTGGTGACATGGGCTGGCTTCCCATGATTACCTATGACGCGTGTACCCGTCCGGATCTGGTGAGACAGTTCTATTGTAATCTCCAGGTGGTGGGAGATCACAATGACACTGAGAGGGGTAGGGAGCTCAGGATCACGAGCTACGTCAAAGGAGTAGAGGTTTCCTTTGACTACCAGCAGTTAGCTGATCTCTTGGGCATAACACATGATGGCCCTCTGGTGTATTGTGCTCCCAGGGTTCCCCAGTTCTTTTCCTTGGAGATGCGGACTGAGATAGACCGTCAGCTTATCAGAGAGGATCGCTGGGAGATGAAAGCAATCAACTTACGTCCAGAGCCTCGGGTGTACTGTAAAATCATCCAGCACAACCTGATACCCCAGAGTGGACATTATGAGAGGATCTCCAAGTTGACCCAGTACTTACTGTACTGTATCTGTACTAGGCAACCTATCTGCCTCCCTTATATTATCATGAGGACGATGATTTGTGCTACGCTGCCTGGTCAGGTAGGCAACCTACCCTATGGACGTCTGATCACTACACTGCTTAGCCACCTAGGTGTTGATTTAGTGGATGAGAGGATTCAGGAGAAGACCTTCTCATCGGTTCTGGACTAGGAGGCCATCTGTAGGATGGGCATGCAGGATGCTCAGGTTAATAATGAGGAGAGGAAAGCTCTAGTGCATCCTCGTACTCGGGTGGAGGTGGCAGACGCTGAGGCAGCAGTAGCAGCAGCCGCTGGAGCAGGGGTTCATGGGGGTGATGCTGAGGATGAGGATCGTATGTACATGGATGTGGACTCCATACCTCCTCCATCACCTCTACATTCTACTGGAGCTGGTCCATCTCAGACTCCTTCACGCATGACTGGTCCTTCACACCCACCATCTGATGATATGATGGGATTACTGTGTGAGATCAGGGACGCTCAGCGCGTGATAGATTCAGAGTGGGAGAGCTTCTAGATGCTTAGTGTGCGTCTGATCAGCGGATGGCTGCGTTGACAGCTAGTCTCCAGACGACCCAGACTCAGGTAGCCTAGTTGACTAGAGTCTATGTTGAGGACTATGATAGAGATCGCGAGGCACCGCCTCCTCCATCACCTCCAACTCCATGATTTATTTTTCTTTTATTCTTTTTTTGTATTAAAAAGTAACTGTCCGGTGTGGATTGTACTCTGCTTTGGATATGTATATAAACTTGCTTTTAGTTTGATGTATATAAAACTTGTTTCTCCCTTTATATGTGCATTATTCTCTTTCTTAATTTTGTCTCAAACAATACAGGTGCTTACAGCGTGTTTTTATTAAAGCTTTTAAATTTTATCCTAACTCAGTTTACGAACTTTTGTGGAAGTATAACGGTTTAATAGACAGGGCCTAAGAGCTCTGATACCAAGTTGTCACACACCAATTTCACACTATTCAGAATGGTGTGATGAACCACTAATAAACCAACAGTTCAACTAGGATCTCAAATAGGTTGTGTCCGTTTGCTTAAACCATACACATCCACAACCATAATCAGAGTAATTACACAATGGCGGAAGTCTTAAATATTAAATGAACTGAGAATCTAAATGTGATAATCATAAATAAAATACCAATTATCTGTCATTGACTGAGACATAAGTAAATAAAATAATCAATTACATTTATTTAATAATCCAAATATAATCAAATAAAAAATGCATGAGTTGCATTCACATGATGAATCATGCGTCTCCATTATATCTTCTGCGTCCATCGCCGCAACATGCCATAATGCGGGAGCACTCATATAATCTTCCATGGTCATACCTGCATCATCAACTAAAATATTTAAATTTGAAAAGGGTGAGCACACATCACGGCTCAGTGAGCAAACAAAACAATGCAACAAACATATGCATGCATTCAATTCATATCTATGGTCTGGTATATAAGTTTGCAATGTGCTATAGAAAGGTTTGGTGGCCGCCTCACCTCTATATACTAGTGTGTGAAGTCACCCAATGAATATCGATATTGCCCTCCCACATGCACCCACCATGGAAACAGTATACTCAATGGTTATCGACATTAAAGTACCACATGCTCCCATACCAACACGTAAGCCCCTATTGGCGAGGGCTTGCAAACTGGGCTCGCAACTAACCAATCCTAATGTCAAATAGTGTATCCAAGGCCTCACCCCAGCATCCCTCAATACGTCCATAGATATAGAGCTAAGGCCCCCCGGCAGAGTCAGAGACTACATGGTCCGAAACTACCTCCCCTGATGCCCTACGACGTAATAGCTCTGCTAAGGTAATAGCGATACGATGATGTTAGTGGACAAGACTTGAGTAGAGATAGAGCTAGAGTCTGGTGACCAGGACACAACACAATGTCACGTCCTCCCCCTGATGCTCCACTCGCATCAAGCACACTAACCACACACATAGATTCACATGCATATTCCTAGCGTCATCATCATCATCATGTTATAAATAAACAGAATTAAATATGCATGAACATTAATAGCAGGAATATTGGATGACATGTTGAATGCACATTAGAAGCATACACGTATAGAATCAGTCATGGCATTGGACTCAATAAATAAAAACAGTTTATTATTATCCAATTAGTTTAGGTCTTGTTCCTTCTCCTTTGATTGAGTGTAGATCCTCTTTCAAGCTTTAAGAATCACTTTTAGATCACTAGGAAAACCTAACAAGTCGACAGATTTTAATTAGAATTAATTCCAACAGTTTTAAGATTGCTGTACTGCTAGGGTCGAAGGTTGGGTCGCTGGTAGGGTAGCATTTTTCTGAGACCCCAGGGTGTAGGGTCAGTCATAGGGTCAGTTACCCATCGACCCTAGGTAACCACAGCCTCCCTGGACTTCCCGAGAGCATGGGGTCAATCCTATGGTCTAGTAGGGTCGGTTACTAATCGACCTTACGTGCTACCACATGTAGTTTGAGTCGACCTTTCATCTTACAGTCCATTCTTTCATGTTTGGATCCTTTGGCTTACTTTTATAGTCCATTCTTTGATTGTTCTATGGCTCAAAACTCCAAGTTACACACTTTACTTTGTTTACAATGATTTTCTCCATGGATTCCATTGGAATCTATACATAGATTGATGATTTGGGTTTCCCTTAGATCCTACCTTCTTCATAAACTATTCTAGGGTCTTACATAATTTGTGGAGAATGTATTCATACCTTAAGCTTGCTGAGATTCAAAGATTTCTCTGAATTTCTTCTCCTTAGTCTTCTTCTCCAATTTTCCTTCTCTTCTCCTTCTCTTCTCTTTCTCTCACATTCCATTAGGGTTTTAAAAGGAGTGAAAGAGGCTAAGGGACGTCCTATTTATAGAGAAAAACTTCCCAAAATAAGTCCCATTGAGATTAGGAAAGGATCCCCTAGAAATTAGGAAAGTTTCCAATTACGGTTTCAGTCTGTCATCCTAGGGTCGATGCTAGGGTCGCAGGATCCGTCGACCCTAGGGTCTCAAATCATCCGACCCTAGGACTGAAAAGTCATGGGTTGGACTCTGTTCAGGTGGGATCGGCCCTACCTATTTAGGCATGCGACCTTACCCTCAAATTTACTATTTCTGGGTCAATTTCATACCTGGTCTTGGGATTTCCTTCATGCACTTGGTCCACTTGGCTCGACCATGATAGGTAGACCTGGTCCAAGATGGTAAGACCGATTAGTTTGATACGGGTCTTATACTACCCCAGTTCATCTGTGACAGCTTCTTCTACTCCATCCACAGTGAGGCCCGCTTATAGCAATCCAGCCTCCACTCAAAGCAAGCTTGTATTTTTACCTAGGATAACTCAGCTAAGGCCTGCAGCTTCAAATGCCTCTTCTGTACCATATGGCACTTGTTTTAACTATGGGAAGTCGAGCTACTTTGCAAGGGTATGCCTAGAACCGAAGAAGGCACCACTACTGGGACAAGACAAGGTCTTTGCCTTATCAACTGATGATGTAGAAGGCTCACCTAGAGTTGTCACAGGTATTTTAAATTTTGGAGAAAAACATCAACTTGCATGACATGTAGTAATTCATATGTATATGTATAGCTACTATTTCTATATTTAGCATACATGTACGTGTATTATTTGATTTAAGGGCTACACATTCATTTGTATCCCTTGTATTAGCCATGAAGTTGGGAATGTTGTCACGCAAGATGTCTTGTGCACTGATTGTACATACACCCATGGGGTCCAAGCTCAGATCAGAAGACTATTATGGGCCGTGTGACGTGGTCATAGAAGGTAGAGTATAACATCGTCTGCCTTGAGATGAAGGACTTTGAGGTAATTTTGGGAATAGATTGGTTGGTGAAACACCATGCCAACATCCTATGTTTCAGGCGCTAGATTTTGTTCCAGCTTTCAACTGAAGAAGCCTTTGTTTACACTGGTAACAAAACTAGAAAGTGTTGTAAGTTATTTCTATCAGCACTGCAAGCATCTAAACTCATACACCAAGGGTGTGAAAGTTATCTAGTGTTGGTACTAGATACCAAAGCAGAGATACCAAGATTGGAAGACATACCAGTAGCAAATGAATTCTTTGACGTATTTCCTGAAGAGCTACCTGGTCTACCACTGGATCCGGAGACAAAATTTGTGATCGACTTAGTCCCAGGAGCAGCTCCTGCTTCTAAGGCTCCGTACTGTATGGCTTCTATTGAGTTAAAGGAACTCAAGGTTCAGCTTCTAGAGCTACTAGACAAGGGTTTCATCAGACCCAATATCTCACCTTGGGGAGCACCAGTGCTATTTGTAAAGAAGGATGGCAATGTCTGTTTGCACATTGATTACCGTGATCTGAACAAGTTAACAATAAAAAATCAATGACTTATTCGACCAACTTCAAGGGGCAAGTATGCTTTCAAAGATAGACCTTTGGTTGGGCTATTACCAGTTAAAGATTAAGGGGAGTGATGTGCCCAAGATAGCATTTCGGACAAGGTATGGCCACTTTGAGTTCTTGGTCATGTCCTTTGGATTGACAAATTCTCTAGCCTCATTCATGGAACTCATGAACTAGGTATTCCATGAGTTCTTTGATAAGTTTGTCATCATTTTCATCGATGATGTCCTCATCTACTCACCCGATGATACTGCCCATGCATTGCAAAAGTTGAGACAGGAAAAGTTGTATGCCAAGTTCAAGAAGGGCAAGTTTTGGCTTAGATAAGTAGCATTCTTGGGGCTTATTATATCAGCTGTAGGATTAGTAGTAGACCCTGGAAAGGTCAGTGCAGTCATGGACTGGAAGACACCCACCTCAGTGACAGAGGTCAAAAGTTTCCTTGGACTGGCAGGCTATTACCGGTACTTTATAAAAGGTTTTTCCTTCATAGCAATCCCACTAATAGGATTGTCCAAGAAGGGTGTAAAGTTTGAATGGTCAGATAAGTGTAAGAAAAGTTTTTAGACTTTCAAGGAGAAGCTTGTCTCTGCTCTAGTTCTAACCATTCCATCTAAGAAAGGTACATTCAATTTTCATACGGATGATTCCAGATTTGGTTTGGGCTATGTACTTATATAGGATGACTATGTTGTGGCCTATGCTTCGAGGCAGTTGTAAGTGCATGAGAAGAATTACCCCACTCATGACTTAGAACTTCCAACGATTGTCTTAGTCATAAAAATATGGGGGCACTACTTATATGGCAAAAAGTTCTGTATAATGTCAGATCACAAGAGCCTGATCCATTTATTCAACCAAAAAAAGCTAAACATGAGACAACGAAGGTGGTTAGAGCTGTTAAAGGATTATGACTATATCATCAAGTATCACCCTGGCAAGGCCAATGTGGTGGTTGATGCTCTCAGTTGGAAGGTGATGGTTATGGCGGAAGGAGAAACCTTTGAGTCAGCTGAATGCTAGGTAGTGCGCAATATGGCCCATACATTGGTTCTTGAACCTCCTCCCAATGTTGAGCCCTCTATTACTAACACTGTTACGACAGAGTAGATAGTGGATACAACTGAGCTACTCTGTACCTTGACTATTCAGCCTAGCATGCTAGAAAAGATCAAAGATGCTATTGAAGGTGATGCTCATTTGAAGATTCTCAAGCATGGTTTTGAGAAAGGAAAGCAAGACCCAAAATTCTCTGTTGACAGTAAGGGTTTGATTAAATATAGAGGAAGATATTGTGTACTCGAGTCTATCAAAATTTTGAAGGAGACTATCATAACTGAAGCTCATTACTCTCCTTTCACAGTTCACCCTAGCAATACCAAGATGTACTAAGATTTAAAAGAAAGTCTACTGGTGGAGGGTATGAAGGCTGATGTTGTGGATTATGTATACAAGTGCCTTACTTGTCAGCAAGTGAAGGCAGATAAATAAAGACCCGCTGGGTTGCTTCAACCATTACGGATCATAGAGTGGAAGTGGGATCATGTCACTATGGATTTCGTGACAGAATTACTCTTGACACCAAACAATGTAGATGCAATGTGGGTAATCGTCGATCAACTCACAAAGTTAGCCTATTCTGTAGCTGTTAGGCCAACATACACTATGGACAGGTTGGCCAAGCAATGTGTTGACAATATAGTGAGATGGCATGGTGTGCCGACGAGCATTGTGTCGAATAGAAATCTGAAACTCATGTTCAAGCTTTGGGACAGTTTGCAAAAGGCCATGGGCACCCAATTGAAGTTCAGTACGGTGTTCCATCTAGAAACTGATAGGAAATCTGGATGCATAGTGCATATTTTGGAGGATATGATCCGAGCATGCTCATTAGATTTCAAAGGCAGCTAGGACAAGTATTTATCTTTGATAGAGTTTTCTTACAAACAATAGTTTCCAGGCTACCGTTGGTGCTGCTCCATATAAGGTACTGTATGGTAGACGATGCCAAACATTGTTAAATGAGATAGGTGAGCGAAGAATTTTAGGGCTGATATTATACAAGACACTTATGATAAAGTGGATCTAATCAAGAAAAAAAATCAAGGCAGCTCAAAGCAGGCAAAAGAGTTACGCTGATGGGCAGCATAAAGACTTGGAGTTTCAAGTTGGTGACAAGATATTCCTCAAATTATCGCCCCACCGCAGTATTCGAGGCTTCGACAAGAAGGGAAAGCTAAGTCCCAGATATATTGATCCATATGAAATCTTAAGGAGAAGCGATAAAGTGGCATATCAGTATCCTTGCCTCCCACGGTATCTGAAGCTCATGACGTATTTCACATTTCACTTCTGAAAAAATGCATTCATGATCCATCACATGTCTTGGGTGTAAAAGTTCCTCAGAATGATAAAAATCTATCTTGCACCATAGAGCCGGTGGCAATATTGGATAGAAAAATACAGCAACTGCGGAACCGTTCCATCCCCTATGTAAATGTTCATTGGCACAGTTATGCAATTGAACAAGCCACTTAGGAAATTGAAGATGCATCCACATCTATTTAAGACTCAGGTACTCCTTAATTTCAAGGCCTAAATTCTTATAAATTACGGGGATTGTGTGACCCATACCCAAAATCCCTTTACTAATCTGGATTCCTTCTGTACCAGGTCTCAACGCATCGACTGATGGAGCACCTGATCCGGATCCAATGATGGTATCTGAACCTTAAGTGAGTCTTCACTGTATATACTTGGTAGTATAAGGTGTCCTAGTAGACCTTGGGTGAAGGAGATATGCATCCCAAAACATCCAAGCCAAAGAGTTGGCTAATAAGCTGTATTTTAGCCCAACCAGTGGAATGCACCGGTGTAACATTCATCCAGTTAAGTTTAACCAATTGATCTCAAGCCAATCACTCTTTCTCTCTCTCTGATTCCCTATAAAAGGGGGACTGAGCCCTCCTTTTCTCCTTTCCTAAGACCGTGAGAGTAAGAGTAAGGATAAGAGAAGGAAAGAAGTGGAAGAAGGAAAAGAGCCCAAGGATCTCAATCCCTAGCTCATTCACTTGGAGGTAAGTCTCTACCTCCTTCGTTCCTTCTTCTTGGTGAATGAATGCTAGAATCATGGTGGTTGAGCACCATTAATGGTGACCATACTTAATGACCTAAAAACCTAGGTTTAGGTTTACCCAACTCCATTAAGGGAGTTACTAAAGGTAAGATTCCTTCGTTCCTCCTTTTTGTGGGTGAATAAATGCATGGATGCTGGGTAGTTGAAGCTTCATTAATGGAGATGCCATTAATGACCTAGATCTAGGGTTATGTTTCACCAACTCCATTGAGGGAGTTATTGGAGCCAAAAATGGCTCCCATTGTACCTAATGATGCTAGGAATGGGTTCTCCACCAACTAAAATGGAAATACTAAGGTAGAGGACCAAGTTCCCAAGCTTGGAAACCTTGCTCGGTTCATGACCTGGTTTCTGGGTCTGAATCGATGACACGTGCCGGATCCATGAACATGGCCGTTTATCCTGTTAGCATAAAATCGTGGTACCACCAAGGCAAAAGCCTTGGCTCATGACTAATGAACTAATTGAAGTCTCGTACTAGAGGCACGATCCTCTGCAATTACCCTAATCATTTTACCAGCTTCCTGGTGGATTCGCTTGATTTGGATCTTCTATTTTAGGC